>OU343222.1:250240845-250382034 GCA_910596185.1 Chrysanthemum makinoi | reverse complement strand
TTGAAGCTCATTAAAGATTAAGCATCGAGGAGGCCACCTCGGTCACATTTGAAGAATTGAGTTGGTAATTACTGCGCCAACAATTGAAGAACAGGTAATGTGCCCATCATGACGTCCGCTAATGGCACATCTACTTGTTATATCATGATCCGGTTTCTTCGCCTTAAAGCTTGAACTTTGGATGAACGGTAGGCGGTGACAACTTAGTTATAGGTTAAGACTATTTGCGTTGTTACTTTTATTTTACACCCATTATTTCCAATGTCTTATCCTACCTTTTAGTCATGAAGCGTGTCTAGGTGATGAAGCGAGCAATATTTGGTGTCTTGGGCATGGATTTGGTCATGTATCATTGATTTTGTCCACTTTGCCGTAACACGTTAGTAATGGATTTCACCCTTAACCCGGGTTTTGTCTACCCATATTGCCTTCAAATTGTTTTAGTCCTTAACTCTAGTAGTGGAGATTTGTGTTACCTTAAACATGATAGAATACATGCTATAGTAGCTTTAAGTGATCACGAGAATTGACATAGACTAGATGAGGAGAATTTGAGTGTTTTGTTCCCATTTAGGTAGGGTGTTAGGCATTGATTTATTTTAGCCTAAGGAGTTTTAAAGCCCGTGTTATCTTCTAGGTAATGGGGATATCTTTTTTAGAAAATTTTCTAATAAGGTCTACTTGAGGGCAAGTAGAGTTCAAGTGGGGGGATATTTGATAACATCAAATAGTCATGACTTTTAAGTATAAATTTCCCCCGATAATGCTCGTATTTTATATCATTGATATGGATTTACACTTGTATTCCTATATATTTCACTTTCCGGTAAATTATGAGCATTGGGGCTTAAGAGAAGCGGATTTGGAAGATTTTACTAATGGTTTATGATAGTATGTTACTCATGAAGAAGCTTCTGACGCATTAACTTATTCTCTCACATTACGCCCGTAACCGATTGCTTTATCTTTGGTTGCCTACTCAGCTGACAATTCGTGCGTAACTCCCAAGTAAGGTTAAGCCGTAATCATCTGGAATCAAGAAATATTTAGCCCCTCCATCAACTACGCCGTAACTCC
Source organism: Chrysanthemum makinoi (assembly GCA_910596185.1). Classification (NCBI taxonomy): domain Eukaryota; kingdom Viridiplantae; phylum Streptophyta; class Magnoliopsida; order Asterales; family Asteraceae; genus Chrysanthemum; species Chrysanthemum makinoi. The sequence goes on along the minus strand of OU343222.1, from coordinate 250,380,957 downwards.
TCACAAGCTTTACGCGCATTAGTCCACCTAAAGAGTTCTATAATGAAGATACGGTAGTAACCTTTCCCAATTGTTGCAGCGGCGTAACCTCCAGCTACTGAGTATCATTTGGAGGATTATTGAAGTTATGGCGTAACTCTCAACTCAAGTTACGCCGTACCTAGGATCGTGCCTATAAATACAAGCCCTTATTTACGCATTTCACATCCTTCACTCACAACTCAAAGTCGAGGAGAGCGTGAAGGGTTCCAAAGAAGAAGTGAGCATCTGAGTATCTCAAGGGAGGAATCACTCCATATCGATAAGCATTAGCGATCATTTATATCTTTACTTTTTGATTCATGTCTTTCATTGTGTTAAACATCGAATTCATTGTTTCTTTTAATATGATCAGCTAAGCACCTTTAGTGCTAGCCTAGTTATGATTCCTTGAATGTATTGTTTATGTTTTCATGCTTCCGCATAATTGTTTCTAGTGCATGCATGCATAGTTTGCTGGTAGTTACTCTAGCTTTGGTAGTTTTGAAATGAGGTCGTGTCTAGTTGTGTTAGGATTTAGTAAATCCAGGTATTAAAGTGTCGGTCACCTCAAGTATTTATGTCGTTAAGCTTCGTAGTAAGTAGTTATTTAATGTTAAGTAGTATTTAGTTATGTAATACGTGGAGATGGTGGTCTTTACCCTTTGTATACTTGATCCAAGGCCGTTAGGTGGCGATTTGTGTTAAGACTATAAATACTCTCTACCTCCTAAGGTAGAGAGTTGGAGCTCATAATAAGATTTTCTTTCTCTCACTAAAAGTTCCCAAACCTCTAACTTTCTCTCTCTAAAACCATAGTATCACATACTACTTATGTTTGTGTTATGATGTGTATGTGAAATCCAATATTTTACAAATGGTATCAAGAGCCATGGTTAGATCATCTCTTACATATCCTTGGATTTCTAGTGGTTTTAGGTGGTTTTTGAGTTTGAAAAAGTTTAGTGGTTTTTGCATCATTGGATCATTTCTAGTGTTAAAAGTTTGAATTTTGGGTGTACTTTTGTGTTTAGGATCGTTGTATGTGCTTGGGTTTTGATTTGGTAAGCTTGAATCACTTTGTGGTTGAGAGCTTGTTTTGGATTGAAAAATGTGTTTTGAAGTTTTTCTTGGTAGCGACTTGGTTCTCGTAGTGAATTTCATCTTAGCGACTTGCTTGTTAAAGGTAGCGAGTTGTAGTGCTTTTTGGTAGTGACTTGGTCCTAGCGACTTGTATTTTGAGACAAGCCAACAAACGGTACATAGTGGACTCTCTACTACGAAGATAGCGACTTGGTTAAGGTGGCGACTTGCTTTCACTTTGTTAGCATACTTAAGTTTCTTAAGCGACATGGACATTAGCGAGTTTCTGTTAGCGAATTGAAGACTTAGCGACTTGGTGCTTAGCGACTTCTTTGTCAAAATTAAGTAGCGACTTGTTGTCATAATTCTCGGCGACTTGGATCTTAAGTTGTTCTTTGCTTAACTTGAGCGTGTCTTAAGCGACTTGGCATTATAGCGACTTGATTTCATAATACTTAGCAACTTGGTGCTTAGCGACTTAGCTCAAGGTTTCTTAGCGACTTGGTTGAATTATTGTTTGTATCACGGTTTTCTCTTGATTGATAAAATCCGAGTGAAAGAATCTATTTCAGTTTAATCATAGAGTTTAAAATCCGTGTGTCACATTAACATGTCTACCAACTTGAACCTACAATCATCTCCACTGTTCTTGAGGATGTTCAAGCAGAGTTCGAGATACTCGTCCACCTATGCTTGTGAGCCCGACCTCACGACTCTTGGGCTCAAAGAATCGATTATACTGTCTTGGAAGGAAAATGGGTCAACATTCTCAAATCCATTGATGAAGGACCTTATCGAGTTGAGACTACAAGGACTTAATTAATCTGCTGAATGGAACCATGATCTTTGGATTGGATAGACCAAGGCGTATAATGAGCTCGATGATAAGGAGAAAAGAGATTACGTCTTTGATATCGGGCTTCAAACATACTTGGTCTTCAAAAGACATCTACAAGCGATCAATCACAACGAAGCCAAGGCAGTTTGGGATAATGTCAAGATGCTTCTCTCGGGATCTTAATTAACAAGGAAGGCAGAAGAATCACAAACTGTATGATGAGTTTGAGCACTTTAAAATGAAACCGAGAAGAGAGTGTCATATGATATTATGTGAGATTCCACAAAGCGGTAGATGATATGAGGAATATCAATATGACTATGCCAAATATTCAGCTAAACTCAAAGTTTGTGAACAACATGAATCCTAAATGGCACAAGTTTGTCACCTCTGTGAAGCTAACCAAAGGATTGAAGAACACCAACTATGAGCAAGCATGTGCATTCCTTCTCGGAATAGAGACATGCTATGTTTGAAAAAAGGTTTTTGGATCAGTTCAAAACCAATTAGGGAGAATCAAGCTGCGATGATTCTACAGCTTTTTACACCAATGTTGGTATTACCACCAAAGCCTCTCAAGTCATACCCATGGAAATGGTAATCAAAAACTCATTCGATCAAGGTTCAAACAAGTGATATTTGATCACGATGCGTGGGACACTTCATTAATCAAGCGGCCCTTATGGTCAAACAAAACTGAACTCTCGGTACACATACCAATAGTCTTCACACTAACAATGGTCGGGCTCAATCAACCTTACACAATCATAAATTTTGCATGGGAGATGGAAAAATTATGGTGCAACCTCAAAGGAAGGCAATATGAGCGGGAAGAGGTAAAGAGTAGGTGGAGGTTATGTAGCAAATCGAGATCGAGGGAAGGAATCGAATCAAGGTCAAGCAAAGCCAATCAAATGCTACAAGCTAGTGGTGGTAAGGGTATGCAAGGAAGCGTACATCTCCAAAAGCGTCCTCGAGAATGCATAATACTTTAGAGACAAAGGTGCTTGTGCAAGCTCGGGACAACGAACAAATTTAGATGAAGAAGATTTATTGTTTCTTCTTTGAGAGAATGCTAAGACATATGATCTTGATGTAGATGGCTGACGATGCGGTATGGAGTGAAACAATCAAATGCATTTCAAGTAGTATTTGTGATGCTTATGATTAGGATGTAGATGATGAACCAAGCCTTGATCAATCTTCATGGCTAGCATCTCCCTATGGTCTCTCGGTTCCTTCACCACAACGGTACATGTCAAAAGAAACAATCATTTCCAGGTATTAAAATTATACGATAAAGTTGATGAGCAAAAGATACATAATGAAGTACAATCTCTTGAAACCTACGATTCAGATATAGATAATGTGGGCAATAGTAATATTGTCCCATATGATCAATACATGGCTCAAAGTGAAAGTGAGATTGTACCAAGTGATGTATCTTCATGATCAATAATGATTGATGATTTTGATGAATACAACGCATGTGCTCTGATGACTCATTACCTCACGAACTAATGCCTATAAGGAACAAGTTGCTATCTATGAAAAGCGTGCTAAGTTTGAGTTAACCACCCGTGGTAGGAAATGGATGACCAAATCGTTACAATTATTAGAAAAAGTAGGTTTTAGAGAGAAATATTAAAAAGAGTTAAATTCCTTGCAAGAAAAGCTTTCTAAAACTGCTAAGCAAAAACAAGAACTTCAGGAAAATATTAAACTACTTAAACAAGAATTCAAAAACAAGCTTGAAAATAAGTTGTGCATTACAAGGAAATACCATTAATTTGCTCATTTTAATCACTAAGCACAGAGTTTTGAGTGATAAGCATAGTACTCCCCTTGTAGAGGAACCAAATCAGATGTCATTAAAGGGCTAGAGCGCTCATAAGGTGCTTTATGATGGTAATGATATCCTTAAGCCTAGAGAAACCTATTTGCGCTAGAACAGGAAGATAGGCGGCTAAAGGAATCACTAGAATGAAGTTGGATGAAAAACTTAAGAGCTCTTTGTGCATAGAAAAGAAAATCAGCTATAAAACACCCAATTATACTAAGGACAATTGGATTGCCTTTAACAAGTTTAGACCTCACACACAGTGACGGAACAAGTGTTGCGGAAAAGGATATGGACATGAAAAAAAGGCGATGAGTTTGTTGCCTAAGAACCCCATGTAGAAAGAATGCCTCCTGCCGCTGTTTATCCCCAAATACTACAATGCATTTAGTCCCTAGATCTATTTCCACTAAGAGCAGACCTTAATCGGTCATTATGTCATTTATCAACTATTTCTTTGATTTTGAGAAAAACTGTAATAAAAGGATCACACACCGGGATTCTTGCGAAGGGAAAGGGGTTTTGAACAAACTAAGAATGCTATTTAGCGAGGTCATGCCTTTCTTTAAACAATTAAAAGGTCAATTTGAGAAGTCTTCAAATGGGATAAATTGAGATATTAAAGAAATGGAAAAGGAATTTGATGCAATGATAGTTGAGGTTAGTGACTATGGGCGAGAATTAAAATATAATGAGATTGAGAGGAAGAACTTGCATACCTTGAATGTGAATCGATTTGAATGTATTACTCAAGATGTGTTTTTTCTGCTTTACTACGAATTGTTCAATTAATGCTTCTCAATTTCATGAATTATCTATTGCTTTGAAAGTCTCCCATGATCGTGTCATTGAGCTTGAAACAACAAATTCAAAACTGCATGATAAAATCAAAAAGATGATCATGATAATTTGGTCAAACATCTTTCTAAACTGGAAGTTGAACATTTTAATTTACAACTAAAATATCAACACCTTAAAGAAAATGTTAAAACCTCAAATATCAAGACATCTTAGGATGCTCACTGAATTTGATGCGATTTTTGAAATAAACAAACGTGATGAACAAATTCAAGCCTACTACAACATGATCAGAAAATTAGGAGCTCAAATCTCACAATTGAAGGGAGAGAAGAACAATGTGAGGCTCCCCCAAATGCCTCCACCTTTAGATTCTCAATCTTCTCAAGCGTTTCATCTTCAAAATCTTGTCAATGTCACTTAAAAGGAAAATGAGAATTTTAGGAAGAAAATGAAAAAAGTTAAACTACACTTTAAAGAGTTATATGATTCAATGAAAGTCACTCGTGACAAAAACAACAAAAAATAACTATTGTACAAAAGTTGAGAATCTAAAAGGGAAAATGAGAAAATGCCAATTGTTTTTAATGAGAATGTTGCATCAAAGTCATCCTCACTGCAAATATATTGTAACTGTTAAATACATTCCTCCTCATCTTAGGAATAATGAACACGTGTTCATAACTATTGTGCTCACCTTAAGGATAGTCTAAAATGTCTCAGTGAGATTGTGGAAGAGATTTCATAAATAAGCCTCTTGATAGCGAATTAGGTTTGCTTTCATTGAGGCCAAGCGATCTCGGGAGCTGCTAGAATGTTTAATTGCAACATGTCCTAAATCCTTAGGTGCAAAAGGCAAAGTTGTGATGCCTTGTTCTATGCCTAGTGCCAAGCATACAAACCATTCTATGCCAGTGTCAAGAAAGTGAACACTAATGTGCCTTCTAGTAGTTGGGATCCGCACATCTAGTTCAGGAATGCAAAAAGTAGATCAACCAACTAATGTTCCCACAATTCCCTCTACGAGGGTAATCAGTGACATTAAAGCAAGCGGGTCAAAGTCTAAGGCAATACCAAGCAAGATAGGACCTCTGAAGCTAAGAGTGTGCATTGGAAGAAGTAGAAGATCACTTACAAGAATATTAAGTTTGAGTTGAATAAAGCGAATCGTGTTGATTCTAGTATTAGCTATAGCGTCTTGTAATTGTAAAATTACGCTACTATTAGCAAACCATGTAATGATGATTGTTTGAATTACGGTACTAATCTTGAATGTGGTGTGAATGATTTAAGGAATCTATTAAATGCCTGTTAAAACTATTAAATGCAAAAATCAAGCTAAGAAGGCTAAAGCGACAATGGCGAAAGAAAGTTAGAAAGCGATTGGAAACCCACGGGGAAGGAAATTTAGTAATATAGGTTATCAATGGACACCTTTTGGTAAGGTTAATGAGTTGTGCCTAAAATTGCTAAGCCAATGCCCACTAGAAAATGGATGCCCTCTTGGTAGAACTATTCCCTTAAGAAGTGAACATACTTTGAATAGGACAAATATGGACACTGTAGCGCATCTATCTCTAATGATTCCATTGTTTCTACCGACGTGTGGGTTGTTCCAATCAACATTACTAACCAAGTGGAACCCATTCTTGCATGGGGATCCCAATTATCGATTATCCATTCTTATGCGTGTTCAAGCTGCGGTCGTTCAAATCGATTACGTGGTACTGGACTCATTTTGTTCCAAACATATGTTGGGGCGATCGGCTCATGAACTTTGTGAAGTAAATTCATCTGGAATAGTGAGATTGAGAAATGATCATTTGGTGCTATTATGGGTTATGGAATTACGTGGTTGGAGATAGTGGATTTCGGGGTATATTATGTTGAAGGTCTTGGACATAATCTATTTTTTGTTGGGCAATTTGTGACTCGACTTAGAAGTGGCCTTGGAAAACATACTTGCTTTGTTAGAGATCTTGATGGTGTGGAACTTCTCGGAGAACTCATGGTTCAAACCTATACACCATCTCTATCGAAGACATGATAAACTTCACCCATCTGCTTCTTGTCAAGGCTTCTAAAACTAAGTCATGGTTATGGCACCGTCGTCTCAATCACTTGAAATTTGGTACCATAAACAATCTTTCTAGAAAGGACTTAGTAAGAGGACTACCTAGACTTAAGTATGAAAAAGATCATCTTTGTTCATCATGTCAATTGGGAAAAAGCAAAAAGTATGCCATAAAACCAAACCTACAAATTCTTGTTATGAAGTTCTACATACCATTCACATGGATTTATGTGGACCCATAAGAGTGCAAACTATTAATGGGAAGAGATATGTGTTAGTTGTGGTTGATGACTACTCGCGATTCACTTGGGTTAAGTTTTTAGAACAAAGGATGAAACTCAGGATGCCATCATTAAACTTATTAAACAATTTGCATATTCGACTTAACAAAAGCGGTTAGAATCGTCCACGAGGACAAAGGCTGAGTTTGTTAATAAAGAACTCAATGAATTTTATGAAAGTGTTGGAATCGGTCCTCAAAGAAGTGTTCCAGAACTCCTCAACGAGCGATTGTAGTTGAAGGCAATCGAACTCTTGTGGCATAAGATCAATCTTTGATTTACTCAAAGGTTCCAATGTTTCTATGGGCTGAACTATTGCCTTAGCATGCTACACTCAAAATCGATCCCTAATCCACACATCTCATGAAAAGACTCCATATGAACTTGTCCTGTCCCGAAAAACCTGATCTATCATACCTTCGTGTTTGGTGCTTTATGTTATCCAACTAATGTGGTCAAGATTTAGGTAAACTGAAGCTAAAGTGACATTGGGTATTTGTAGGATATGTACCAAGCGAGAAAAAGTTACGAATCTACAACAAGAGAACCCAAAATATCATGGAAACAATTCACGTTATGTTGATGGTGACCGGTCAAATGGCTCTGGACAATCTAGTTACGGACCGCACTTCAAAGCAGTCCTATTGGTTCATCCGTTGTACCAAACTCCTTTCTAGCAACTCATATGTACCTCCATCGAAGATGATTTGAAGAAATTGTTTGATCAATGTTTGATGAACATTATGAGCCAAAAGCCAATGATCTACCAAGTCAACAATAGAGACTATTTCTAACCATCAATGAAGTTAACCCTTTAGTTTCAATGTCATTAAGTCAGAAGCGCTGTTTCTGATCACTCTGTCTAATCAACAAACCTTCAATCATCAAGTTGTACATCATGGAATTTATACGGCACCAAGGATGGAAATCCTTTGCTACTCGAAGATGCTCCATTTGAAAATAACTTTGCTCTTTGACCATCTTCATCGGGGAGACATCGACTCTTTACTACTTGAGTTCCTCAACAACAACCACATGAACACCTTAGAAAATGGACACATGATCACCCATTAGACAACATCATTGGAAACCCTCTCTTCCTGGTATCACTCGTAAACAACTTGCAACCGTGCCTTATGGTGCTTCTTCAACTCAGTACTCTCTAAAAGTCGAACCAAAAGATGTTAAAAGCGTAATGAATGAAGGCAATTTGGTTTAATGCCATGCAAGAAGAAATTCATGAGTTTGATCAGCTAGATGTATAGGAATTAGTACTGCTCCGATGTATATGATCATTGCTCTAAAGTGGATATTCAAAGTTAAACTTGATGAGCATGGTGATGTTTTAAGGAACAAGGCTAGATTGGTTGTAAGGATACCGTCCAAGAGGAGAATTGACTTTGAAGAATCATTTGCTCATGTTGCTGTGTCGAGGCAATCGAGAATCTTCTTGGCTATCTTTGCTATAAGAATATGGTTGTATATCGGATGGATGTAAGAAAACCGCCTTCTGAATGGAGATTTGAAAAAGTGGTTTCGTCGGTCGGCAGAGGGTTTTGTGAATCGAGCATCCTACTCATGTCTATAAAGCGAAGAAAAAGGCCCTACGGTTTGAAGCAAGCTCCTAGAGGCATGGTATGATCACGATATCAAAGTTTCTTCTATCTTACGGATTGAGCAAAGGAGCATTGATCCGACATTGTTCACCGAGGGAAGTGGGGCAAACATTTAATTCACGTTCAAATATATGTTGATGATATTATCTTTGCCTCGACTGACCCAATGAATGTGATCGTTTTTCAAAAGAAATGGGTTCTAAATTTCAAATGTCAATGATGGGACAAATGTCATTTTTCTTGGGATTACAAATTTCACAAAGTCCCGGAGGCATTTTATAAATCAATCTAAATATGCAAATGAGATTTTAAATAAATTTGGATTTGATTCTAGTGACCCTGTTGACACTCCCATGATAGAGCATACTAAACTAGATGAGGACCACTCAGGGATCATGGTAGACCAAACGAAATATCGTTGTATGATTGGATCCCTGATATACCTCACAGCGTAGTAGACCCACATCTTGTCGCTGTTTGCATGTGTGCTAGATACGAGGCTAAGCCTACCAAAAAGCACCTTGAAGCGGTTAAACGGGTCTTTCGGTATCTCCAAGGAACCATCAACATGGGACTTTGGTACCCGAAGGACACCGGTATGTCACTAACAGCCTATGCAGATGCTGATCATGCAGGATGTCAAGATACACGTCGAAGTACGTCTGGAGGTGCTCAGTTTTTAGGTGATAAGCTTGTGAGATGGTCTTCAAAGAAGCAAATGAGTACTTCTATTTCCTATACAGAGGCTGAATACATAGCCATGTCATCTTGTTGTGCTCAAATTCTATGGATGAGATCCCAATTATCTGACTATGGCTTTGAATTCAACAAAATCCTACTCAGATTCTGTGATAATAAAAGTAATATTGCTCTCTCATGCAACAACGTACAACACTCAAGAGCAAAGCACATCAACATTCGACATCATTTCATCTGGGAGCAAGTTGAAAATGGTGTGGTGGAACTATACTTTGTGAGGACTGAATACCAGTTAGCAGAAATCTTCACCAAAGCTCTTCCAAGAGAACGTTTTGAGTTTATCCTTCCACGACTTGGTCTTAAGAGCGTACAACCGGAAACACTCAAACGTCTTCAAGAGGAAGAAGAGGAGTAAAAGGTTTTCCTTCATCTATCTCTTGTAAATATCTATTCGAAAAGCAAAATACAAAATTACAAAACCTTCAAAAAGCAAATAGAAAAATAGAAAACTTTCAAAAAATCCATAAAAATTTGAAAATCTTGAAAAAATTCCAAAAATATTGTCCTTTTGTCATGTTTTTCTCGATTCGATAATATCTACGGTTTTTGTGATGTCATTCAAAGAATGACACGGGACTTTAGATGTTGTTCGAATGTTAAAAAAAAATTGATTTTTAGAAAGTAAAACAATGGTTTATTGTCATTTCAGGCAGAATTAACCCCTCTTTTCAATGAAAGAACAGAGCCATGCTTTATCTTGGTTTTCAAATATCTTGCTCTGATTCTATAAACAATTACTTACTATCTAATGAAAACTAATTGATTTGAAAAATAACTCGGACTCTATTTTTGAAAATCATCTGGACTTAACATTTGTCAAAAACATCTATCTCTCAATCAACAACTTATGTCATTGATTGAGGGGGAGAATGATTTCAATTAAATCAAAAGGTTATTTGTCATACAATTGTTTTCTAAAGATAATCATGCATGTTTAATCAATGGAGTTTAAAGTCTCAAAATTCGATCCTTATTAGTTAAAACTTTTTTCATAATCAAGTCACAATTCTCCTTAAAAGCTTTCAAAATCAATTTAATATACGAGAGATCACAACTCTCAAATGATTTGATAATTGTGATAGGGGAGAATTTGTGATTCAAATTGGATTTAAACTGATAATTCGGTAAATGGTTTTATAAGGATGTACAAGCTCTCCATCCCACATGTGCCAAACGATTTCAAATTTTCCATGCACATGTTGAGGGAGAGCTCTCTTAAACCACAAAGATTTGAAACGTGATCAATTTATTTCAAAGTGCATCTTTTTCCTAATATGTGCACAACCTTTTCAAATATCTATGCACATATTGAGGGGAGCAACTATTTTGAAAACCACATTTTTATATAACTACTCTTAGATGTGCCGGCCAACCCCTCAAAGACGAAAATAATTTCTATTACAAAATGATGCTTGATGCAAATGTTGAGGGGGAGCTCTATTTCTAAAATTATCAAAAACAATTCAGGTACAAAATGCTTTGATAATATATCACAAGTATCTGGATTGATTTTCAAATGGGTTTCGATTGGTTCCAATGGCAGATGAACAATACCAAATAGACCGACCAAATTTACTTTATGTATGGTGATATAAGGATGATAAGGTTAGGTATTTGTTCCCATGATCCGCCAGAATCGGAGGGATCTACCCAGGGACAATCCACTAGATAGTGTAGAAGTTCTTAGGTATATTGAAAAAAGGAGAAAAATGAGATATGGGAAGAGTGCAGACTGAGACAGAGCTAGAACTGGAATAAACCCAACAAGGTTCTAGCAATGAAGCGGTTGAAGAATGAAAAAGAAATGAATATGAAAAGGGTGAAAAGAAATAACCCTCTATAATTCAACCTTAGGGCAGAAACCGGGTTCAATTCATATACTACTTGTGGTTACCAAGGTAACATTATTATTGAAGACAAGACGTCATGGACCTAGTGACGCACTGCACCTCAACTTTCCAAACCACTCAAGTTCCTCTTAAAAGGACTTGTTTCATTCTAACGGGGAACCGACATAATCTATCGACTTTCTCTTAGAGATAGTTGGTATTGAAGAAGGAGACCCTCTCCCTAGTCTCCGGCATAGGAACCAAATATGCACAATTGAGTTTAGAGCCATGAGATCATCAATAAATCTCATTAGGACACTTTCAATGAAGACTTTTTGTTTCACACAATGTGGAAAGAGAGATTATATCTTATGAGTCCTACGCATTATCCTTGTGGTATTTCCAGAACATCTGAGTGATATGCATACATTTTCACAATGAAGATGGAAAGCCTTCTGGAGCCAACATTAAACAAGCTTCTGGTGGGTGGCATGTGAGATCTATCCAATAGATCAACCATGTGACAACTGAAAAAAAAATGGGGCGATTCAATCTTTTGAATCTGTAGGGTATTGGATTTCACATACACATCAAACCATAACACAAAGTGGCGTATAAAGGTGAGTTCTAGAGAGAGAAAGTTAGAGGTTTAGGGAACTTAGTGAGAGAAAGAAAAAATATTATTATGAGCTCTAACTCTCTACCTTGGAAGGTAGAGAGTATTTATAGTCTTACAATAAAACGCCACACAACGGGCTGTGGATCAGGCATACCGTGGGTAAAGACCCGTCCGTCCTCCACGGTGTTACTAAACTAAATACTACTTAACATAAAAGTACTATGACTACGAGCTTTCTAACGATTACATATACTTGAGGTGACCGACTCTTTAATACTGAGAATTTCTAATTCCTAACAATCTCCCCCTAAGGAGGTCACCTCAAACATATACTAAAATGACATTGAATACAATCAGATATTACATTAACAATTGATCTTGCATTCTTGATGTAGTACTTTGCTCCGAGGCTCGTAGTCATTGATTCCACTCATTGCATGTTTGGTTAATCCAAGTGGAGGTCTTTTCCTGATCCACGTGATAATAATGTTGAGCCAGCTTTTGAGATCATCAGCTAATAGAAAATCTCTGATACATCCATAGTGGTGTTGGTATTATGTGATGTTGTGACATTCGGACCGACATGCTCACATTCTGGATCATGATATCTTCTCATCAGAGTAGCGGAAGCTATAGTTGATTCATGATATTGGCAGCAGCGTAGCAGAAGCATGGAGTGAAAATATCGAGTCATTGATCGCTAATCATGATTTCTTTTGAGATGAATGTGTTAGGTGAGCATGCGGCTATGGATTGAGCGCTTCATTCTGATCAGCTGCAAGAACGTTGGGGTGTGTACCGCATAAGACAGTTAGCAATCAAGCGCTGGCGAAAGTGTCTTTGATCACTTTCAATGAATTGAGGTACACGGCCCACGGTTCCCCGTTGATCAGATACAAGTAAACTGCCTGTGATCGGGTATAATTCTGAAGAATTTCCTTACGAGGGTTTCGCAGCTTGCTCTAGTTGTTCTCAAACGGAACGTCTCAAAGAAGACAACACGGAGTGAGTGAACGGCAATTACGTCCACTGATTAATGAAAAGAGATTTGAAAAACAATCGTGTATTGCTCAATAGAAATTGTTTTTGCAATATAACGAAGGTTTTAATGAAAATCAATTATCAATCATAAAACACCTTTTGATTTGAAAATTAGTACACGGTCGACGTGCTAATGAAAAGAGTTTTAAAGCACAAAGACCGGTTTTCAAAGGTATCCGTCAATCCATAACCTGAACCAGGATTGATTCAAAAGATTGAATCGCCCCATTGTTTCTGTCCAGTTGTCACATGGTTGATCTGTATAATAGATCTCACATGCCACCTACCAGGAGCTTGTTAGATGTTGGCTCCGGAAGGCTTTCCATCTTCACAGTGAATATGTAAACACATCACTCAGATGTTCTGGCAATACCACAAGGATAATGTGTAGGACTCAAGATATAATCTCTCTTTCCACATTGTGTGAAACAGAGAGTCTTCATTGAAAGTGTCCTAATGAGATTTATTGATGATCTCGTGGCACTAGACTCAATTTGTGCATATTTGGATCCTATATCGGAGACTAGGGAGATGGTCTCATCCTTCAATATCAACAATCTCTAAGAGAAAGTTGATAGATAATGTCGGTTCCCCGTGAGAATGAAATAAGTCCTTTTAAGAGGAACTTGAGTGGTTTGGAAAGTTGAAGTGCAGTGCGTCACTGGGTCCATGACGTCTTGTCTTCAATACCGATGTTACCATCAGTAGCATATGAATTGAACCCGGTTTCTGCCCTAAGGTTGAATATGGAGGGCTATTTGTTTTCACCCTTTTCTCATTCAATTATTTTTCATTCTTCAACCCCTTCAGTGCTTACCGAGACTTCATAGCAAGAACCTTGTTGGGTTTATTCCAGCACTAGCTCAGTCTTAGTCCGCACTCTTCCCATATCTCATTTTTCTCCTTTTATCATCATACCTAAGAACTCTACACTAACTAGTGGATAGTCCCTGGGTAGATCCCTCCCGGTTCTCGGCCGGATCATGGGAACATATTCCTAACCTTATCGTCCTTATATCACCATACATAATGTAAAGTTGGTCGTCTTTTTGGTATTGTTCATCTGCCATAGGAACCAATTGAAAACCATTTGAAAATCAATCCAGGTACTTATGATATTTTATCAAAGCATTTTGTACCTGAATTGTTTTTGATATTTTTGAAGAAGAACTCCCCCTCAACATGTGAATCAAGTATTTGAAATAGTTTTCCATACGGAGGCAAGAGAAAGAATTAACTTCTTTGATTACCATTTTCAAAAAATATCAACATCACTTCCCTAATCGAATCAAGTAGATAAAGCATTTTGGGGAAGGATGAGGTTTTCATGATTTTGCTCCCCTCAATATGTGCCTCGAGATTTGAAAAGAGTTTTGCACATACTAGAGGGACCCTGCACCTTGAGATAAGTTATCACGTTTCAAATCATAGGTTTAAGATAGATGCTCCCCTCAACATGTGCATGGAAAATTTGAAATCGTTTGTCACATGTGGAAGGAGAGCTTGTACATCCTTATAAAACCATTTACCGAATTATCAGTTTAAATCCAATTTAAATCACACATTCTCCCCGATCACAATTATCAAATCATTTGAGATTTGTGATCTCTTATAGATTTAAATTGATTTTGAAAGCTTTTAAGGAGAATTGTGACTTGATTATGAAAGCGTTTTAACTGATAATGATCGGATTTTAAGACTTTAAACTCCATTGATAAAACATGCCTGAATATCTTTTGAAAACAATTGAATGCCAAATAACTTTTTAATTTCATTGAAATCATTCTCCCCCTCAATCAATGACATAGGTTGTTGATTGAGAGATTGATATTTTGACAAATAAGTCCAGATGATTATCAAAAATAGAAACTGAGTTATTTTTCAAAGCAGTTAGTTTTCAGCAGATAAATGTTTAAAGAATCAGAGCATGGAATTTTGAAAACATGATAAAGTATGGCTCTGTTCTTTCCTTGAAAAAGCAGGTTACTGCCTGAAATGACAATAAACCATTGTTTCTCCTTCTCCTAAAAATATTTTTTTTTTGATTTTTTTTTTTTTTTTTGGAATTCGAACAACATCTAAAGTCCCGTGTCATTCTTTGAATGACAGCACAAAGACCGTAGATATTATCGAACCGAGAAAACGCATGACAAAATGACAATATTTTTGAAGATTTTTCGAATTTTTCAGATTTTTATGGTTTTTGAAGGTTTTATAATTTTGTATTTAGATTTTCGAATAGATATATACAAGAGATAAATTAGTTTAAGAGAATGATGAAATGAGTACCGAGATAAAGATATCGTTCAGTACGTTGTAGAAGAAAGGAAGTCATCATCTCTTAAACTTCCACCACCAAAGCATTCGAGGCTCTTGAATCGTCGAAAGAACTTGAGCCTTCAACAAGTGAGTCTTTGGTAGCTTCCCCTCAAACCGACAAACTGAGTATAAAGACCATTTTCAAGAAGTAGAAATGAATGAAAAACAGCGGTCTCATTGAATGAAGCTCTGCACCCCGAAGAATACGAGAACACCAAAGTAACAAGTTGAAACATAGATCGTATCAGTGGTTATCAAATCCGGATTAACTGATGAACTTCGATCACATGAACTTGTTGTGCGTCTCCGATGTACACATTACTCTTCGAGATTGACCAGTTGTCTATTCAGGGGAACTATACATCACCATCTTCATATTTCCAAATGCATTCCAATTATCTTACATATAACCAATTAGCCCATGAGGTACACATGTACCCAACAAGAGTAGAGCCGATGACATTCAAGTAACATGTTGAGTCACTGATCATCTCTGCAGATGTCAACTCGTAATAACTGATTAAGCCCGATCAGGTGAACATGTTGTGAGTTCTAGATGTACCCATATCTCTCCCATGATGGTTTGTGATCTTATCGGAATCAACATAATAATGTATACATGAAGGAATAATCTGAAGCACTTTACCATTATTCATATCGAAGATGTCGATAAGCAATATCATCTCACGAACCAAATATTCTTCTCATATTTCCTTCTAATGAGGGCTGAGTTAACACATATCAAAAGTATCCAGAGACCACTTCCTCCCAAATGGTTGGAATAATACATCAAAGGTTATGAGTAAACACTGAAGCTTTCTCTATGGTTATGACATTTGTCTTTCCCGAGATTACTTCAACAGAAAAGAAGTATTAGGTTCATCACGTGTACTCGTTGTGTGTTTAGATGTATGTCTCCTTCCCCCTTGATACCTCAGAATCAGCAACACATTATGCATACCAAATATTCTTGAAATAGAGAAGAACAAAAAATTAGCTCAAATGAATCTTGTGAGAATCAACTGCTATAGAAACTCTCTCTGACTATCTTTATCAACCCATTCGTAGACAATTTGAAGTGACCACTGATGAAGAAAACCAATGTACAAACTTGAAACTGATGTAGAATTCCCCGCATTTGCATCTTAAGCTTGCACTAATGTTGGAAGAAAGGTGTCGAGAATTTATGCTCCAAGCAAATCTCCAAGTACTCAATACTCAACCAAAGTATGAAACATTAACACCTCTTGCGATTATCCACAATGACATTAGCGTGTGTCAGGTAAAACAACGTAACCTCCTTGAAGTGATAGTTAACCAGGTCTTCAACCATCCGGCCCGACTGCTGGTAACTAGATAAACCAAGTCTTCAACTTAAATTCAATCACGAGAAAGTTATCATTGAAAGTAATGCATCCAACCATCCCCGACTTCAAGATAAAATAAGAAAACGCCTTTGTGAAGGTCAACTTCAATCTCAAATAAGTGATAAACGATTAACTCCGAAGTAATCAACTTATGCCAAATACCCAACACGTGAATAAACATACAATCAGATGTACATTCACCAATCACTGAATAACCGGAACAAATGACGCCTCAACATCAATGCATTCTTCCTAAAAGTATACATGTAGTGACTGATCTGGAAGATTCACCAATAATAAGTCTTCGAAAGCGGATGAGGTAGTTATTTTCCTTAATGTTCATGTGGTTGATTTATAGCGTGCACAATGAGAGGAACAATAACCCGTGAAGATTTGGCGAAGGAATACCAAAGAGCGGATCATTATTCATGAACAATAATCCGTGAAGATTTGGCAAAGATATACCAAAGAGCGGATCATTATTCAATAGTGCAACTACAACATCATGATAGTCGTTCAACGCGCTTGTGAAGTAATTGTAGATAAGGTTTCTTGAGAATTCTGAGAAGTACTTCTTAGATGGTGAACCTGTTGAGTCAGTAGAAACTAGAGCATGAGCTTCAGAAACTAGATGATCAACATTCGTTGGAGATTGAAAGTACTCATCAAACATATCTTTGAAAAACAATGAATCCCAGTTATCCTTAGTAGGTGAAGCATTAGGCGTTGGAGGAGAGTCAACAAACTTTAAGTCGTATAACCATTATTCAAACATCCATCATCATTTAGTATATTCACTCTTCTCATAAATCCCATCAAAAATTGCATCCGAAGTTGCCATTTTTGATTAACAAGTGAATAAGAATATACATTAATGAATGTAGATCCACTTGATAACTGAATGAGCATGGGAGAAACATGAAGCTTGTTGATGAAGAATGTTGATAAGAATGGTCATAAACATGAAGATTTCTCTTCTTCTGAAGATAAAGCGCACTGAAGCGTACACTTTTCTTTTCTTTGAAGAACGGGGCCTGAAGTGTTATCTACAGACGCCATAATGATGAAGTATGAGGCCTGAACCCGATGTGAGACGAGGCGTCATTGTTTAGAGCCAGATTATATGTTTAGAGCCGCCCGAATCCAAATACCAAGGGCGACTTTTAACGACCTGCTTTGGAAAACAGACGAAGACAGAGAATTGGAAACATTGGATCCCCACGTGCTCATGGGTCCTTTTGGTTAGCACAAACAATCATTGAATCAGCAGAAACCCTAGGTGCAATGTCATTGTCACTAGGAGCTAAACTAGTAGAAACATCGACTTAGTCGAGGACATTTTGTGCTTACTGGGATTGTTCTACCAGTTGGCTTCCAAACCTTAACAGGCACTACTCTAGACATAGTGGATCTAGTTAAGGGGCAAGGTTTGCCATTCGTGAATATTCGAACTGTTGGCTTCCACTGAAATCCTACATTGGTAAAAACCTTCCCTGTAGGTTTCGAGGATTGCTTAATCTGTTTCGCTCTCCAAACTTTCTTAATAGCATTATGAATCTTAGACACAGAAATAACACATCACATTTATCATGATTACCAGAAATTAAACATTTTTGCATGTTTTGCAGGCACATAATATGGCCTCGAATTAATCTTAGTAAGCTTAGAGCTAATACTAGAACTAACACGATTCTTTTTGTTTAAATCAAACTTCTTGTCCCTATGGTGTTCTTTCACTTCCTTATCATGATCACTTTTAGTTTGCGTAATCCTATCCTTCTTTGCATAGCTTCTAGGTTTTGACCTGCTAACTTTAGTGTCAATCTTAACATCTGTAGAAGTAACGATGGGAACATTACATGGCTTCACTACTTTACGCATGACCTCCGGTCTAGAAGTGCTGGGATCTGAAATTCTAGGAGGCACATCACAGGTTGTTTGCTTGAGTTTTGACATGGAACAAGGCATATCAAGGGTCACATGCTTGGCTTTAGGCATAGAACAAGGCATCACAACTTTGCCTTTTGCACCTAAGGATAAGGATTTAGGACATGTTGCAATTACACATTCTAGCAACTCTTGAGATCGTTTGGCCAGTGGCAAGAAAACCTAATTTCTATATCAAGAGGTTTGTTAATGAAATCCTCTTCGACAATCTCACGGAGACATTCTAGACTATCCTTAAGGTAAGTACAGTAGTCATGAAAAGCATGTTCATTATTCCTAAGATGAGGAGGAATATATTTAACTGTCACAGTGTATTTGCAGTCTGAGGGTGACTTTGAGACAACATTCTTATTGAAAACAAGTGGCGGTTTCCCATTTCCCGACTTCTCGATTCTCAATTTCCTTTGGTAAGACGTTATTTTTTTCTTTGTTTTGGTCACGGGTGACTTTTATTGAATCATATAACTCTTTAAAATGTCGTTTAACTTTTTCATTTTCTTCTAGAAAACTCTTGTTTTCCTTTTGTAAGGCATCAACTAAGTTTTGAAGATGAAAAGTTTGAGAATTATGAGAATCTAAAGGAGGAGGCATTTGGGAGCCTGCCATATTGTTCGTTTGACCCTTTAATTGAGAGACTTGGGCTTTCAAATTTCTGATCGTGTTGCACTGAGCTTGAATCTGTTCATCACGTTTGTTAATTTGAAAAACTGCATCAAACTCTGGAGCATCTGAGGATGTCTTGATATTTGAAGTTTTGACATTTTCTTTAAGATGTTGATATTTTAGTTGTAAATTAAAATGCTCAACTTCCAGTTTAGAAAAATGTTTAACCAAATTGTCGTGATCATCCAGTTCAATTTTCTCGTTTAGTTCAGAATTAGTTTTTCAAGCTCAATGACACGATCATGGGAGACTTTCAGTGCAACCGATAATTAATGAAATTTGGTAGCATTAATGGAACAATTTGTAGCAGTGAAAAACACATCCTGAGTAATACATTCAAAAATCAGGTTCTCATTTAGTGTATGCAAGTTCTTCCTCTCAATCTCATTATATTTTAGTGCTCGCTCATAGTCACTAACTTCAACAATCATTGCATCAAATTCCTTTTCCATTCCCTTAATATCACTTTCTATCCCCTTTTTAAGACTCTCAAAGTGATCTTTTAGAAGTTTAAAGAAAGGCATGACCTCAGTTAAATAACATTCTTTCATTTGCTCAAAACCCCTTTCTCCTTCCGTAATACCAGTGGGTGTGATCCTTTTCTTGCAAGTTTTCTCAAAATCAACAAATAGTTGACGTATAACATATTGGCTAATTAAGGTCTTGCTTTTAGTGGCAATTGTTCTAGGAACAAGATGCATTGGTGTATTAGGAGGATACACAGTCGCTCTAGGCATTTTCAAAAGAGGAGGGTTTGTTTCAACAATATTTTCCGACTTTCGCTTATCTAAATCCATTTTCCGAGAAAACTTGTTAGAGTCAACAATATCGAGGTTTAAACATGTTAAAGGAAATCCAGTTTTCCTTCTTGTAATCATGGGGTGTGATCTTTATTTTCTTCTCTCTACATTTAGGATCATCTAATTTCTTGTTCATCTTTTCCCTAGTGACTTCATCGGATTTCTTATCTTCCTCGATGCACTCAAGCGCAACTAGGTTTTTGTTTAGGTTTAAGGATTTCATTGCCATCATAAAGAACCTTATGAGCATTTCTAGCCCTTTAAATGACCTCTGGATTTGGTTCTCAACAAGGGGAATGCTATGCTTATAAGCGCTTAGGACCTATGCTTAGTGATCATGTGAGCAATCTGAATGGTGTTCCCTTGTATGTACAACTTGTTTTCAAGTTTGTTTTCAAAGTTTTCAGATTAGAAAAATCTTTCAAGAGTTTTGATTCCTTTGCATTAAATTCTTGCTTAAGCATTTTCACATTTTCTTGAAGTTCTTGTTTTTGCTTAGCAGTTTTAGAAAGCTTTTCTTGCAAGGAATTTAACTCTTGTTTTAATACTTCTTCTCGAAAATTACTTTTTCTAATAATTATACGCACTTGGTCATCCATTTCCTGCTCACGAGTGGTCAACTCAAATTTAGCGCGTTGTTCATAAATAGCAACACGTTCTTTATAGGCATTTAATTCAGATATTCTGAATCATCGGGCACAGGCGCAGCGTATTCATCAAAAATCTAGTCATTGTTGACTGCAGGAGATGCATCACTTGGTACAACTTCACTTTCACTTTGTTTCACATATTGATCATATGGGACAACATTGATATTACCCATATTTTCACTATTTGATACAAAAGTTTCAGTTGATAGTACTTTGTCATGCATCTTTTGCACATCAACATCATCGTATAGTTTTAGTACCTCTGAGATGAGTGTGTCTTTGGATGGGCCAGCTTGTGTTGAAGAGGAGACCTTGGGAGAAACCATTGGAGAAATGCTAGCCATAAAGATTGTGTGCAGTAGGTCCATCATCCACATCGAGAATCGTATGCATCTGTCAGCGACTTGAAAGGCACTCTGATGATTGTGACCTATCTCCTGAATAGGCTGCTCATCCACATCGCATCATAGGTCTTGGCATTGCCCTCAGCTAGAAACAACAATTCCTCTTCATCCAAAGTAGCACCATTATCCCGAGCTTGCACAAGCAGCATCTTATCTCTGAAGTAATCAGCATTCTGTGGGCGCTTTAGAGATGTGCGTTCCTTGCAATGTGTCCCTCACCACCATAATTATAACATTTGATCGGCTTAAGCTTGACCTTGATTACCATTCCTTCCTCGATTACGATTAACAACATAACCTCTACCGGCTCCACCTCTTCCCTACGATCATCTTGTCTTTCGAACTGGTTGCACCACGATCCTCCCATCTTTAACAGAAGCTTGATTATGTGGGTTAGATGCTGTTCTGAGGTTGTTATTGGTTGGTGGGAGAGAATTCATGTTTTGACTGATCAAAAGAGCTAGTTGATTAATGAAATTACCCACGTCTGCATCGCATCGGCTTGTTTGAACATGAGATCAGGAATTAGTTTGTGATTACCATTTCCCATGGGTATGACTTGTGAGGCTTTGGTTGTGATTCGATGTTTGAATAGAAAGAAGTTGAGTCATTAGACGAGCTTGTCTCTCCCTGGTTGGTTTTGAACTGATTAAGAACCAATTTTTCAAACATAGCATGTCTCATTCTGAAGGAGGAAGGCATAGAGTTGCTCATAGTTTGTATTCTTCAATCCTTTAGTGAGCTTCACAGAGGTGACAAACTTGTGCCATTCGAGATTCATGTTGTTCACAAATTTTGAGTTCAACTGAATGTTAGGCATAGTCATTCGGATGTTCCTCATGTCATTCACCAACTTATGAAATCTCACATAGTACTCATAGACACTCTCATCAGGTTTCATCTTGAAGTGTTCAAATTTGTCATAGAGTTGTGATTCTCTGTCTTCCATAGTTAATTCTAAACCTGAGAGAAGCATCTTGACATTATCCCATACTGCCTTTGCTTCGGTGTTGTGATTGATCAACTTGTAGATGTCTTTAGGAAGACCTTGAAGAACAATGTTAGAAGCCCTGATATCAGCATCGAATCTCTTTTTCTCCTTATCATCAAGCTCATCATACATCTTTGGTCTGTCCATTCCGTAAATCAGAGTTCCATCTTCAGCAGTATCAAGTACATCTCTAGTCGTCTCAACTCGATACGGTCCTTCATCAATGGATTTGAGAATGTTGACACCATTTTCCTTTCCAAGGCAGTACAATCTGATTCGTTGAGCCCAAGAATCGGAGTCAGTTCTGTCAAGCATGGGTGGACGAGTATCTGAACCAGCTGCTTGAACATCCTCGGCAACAGTGGAGATGATAGTAGGAACGTTGGTAGACATGTTAACAATTATCACGGGTTTTATAACTCTATGATTAAACCGGAAATAGATTCTTTCACGGGATTTTACTAAATCAAGAGAAAACCGTAAACAATCACCCAAGTCGCTAGAAGATAATGCACCAAGTCGCTCACACCTAATTCGCTACACCCCCAAGTCGCTAAAGTCCCAAGTAGCTAGACAAATGCAAGTCGCTAAGTAGTAACTCGCTAAGCCTCAAAGTCGCTAAACAAGCAAAATTTTAGCAGACAATTAAGCTACTCAAGTCGCTAAAACTTCAAGTCGCTAAAGAGCAACTCGCTAGAGACCAAGTCGCTACCACCAAGTCGCTACCCGTAGTGGAGAGTCCACTACTTGTCCTGTTAATCGCTAGGTCTAAGTCGCTAGCTCCAAAGCCGTAACTTCGCTACAAAATTGTGAAGCAAGTAAACGCTACGAAGAAAGAGATCCGTGTATCAAGTTAAGCTAGCAAGAAAAACCACATAAACATCACTTTTCAATCCAAAACAACCCAATGAAAAGATGATTCAAGCTTAGCAAATGAAAACCTAAACACTTGTGATGATTCTAAACATAAAAGTACTGACAAAATCCAAGCTTTAACACAAGAAATCAACCAAATGATGCACAAACCACTAAACTTTTTCAAACTCAAAAACCACCTAAAACCACTAGAAATCCAAAGATGTGCAAGATATGATCTAACCATGGCTCTTGATACCAATTGTAGGATATTGGATTTCACATACACATCAAACCATAACACAAAGTGGACGTATAAAGGTGAGTTCTAGAGAGAGAAAGTTAGAGGTTTAGGGAACTTAGTGAGAGAAAGAAAAATATTATTATGAGCTCCAACTCTCTACCTTGGAAGGTAGAGAGTATTTATAGTCTTACAATAAAACGCCACACAACGGGCGTGGATCGGGCATACAGTAGGTAAAGACCCGTCCGTCCTCCACGGTGTTACTAAACTAAATACTACTTAACATAAAAGTACTATGACTACGAGCTTTCTAACGATTACATATACTTGAGGTGACCGACTCTTTAATACCTGGAATTTCTAATTCCTAACAGAATCAATCCTGGTTTAGGTTATGGATTGACGGATACCTTTGAAAAACGGTCGTTGTGCTTAAAACTCTTTTCTTTAGCATCGTGTATACAAATATTTCAAAATAAAAGGTGTTTATGATTGATAATTGATTTTCATTAAAACCTTCGTTGTATTGCAAAAACAATTTCTATTGAGCGATACCACGATTGTTTTTCAAATCTCTTTTTATCAATATCTCAATTATTTGGTTCACTCACTCCGTGTTGTCTTCTTTGAGATGTTCGGTTTGAGAACGAGCTAGAGCAGCTGAAACCTGTCAAGAAATTCTTGAATTTTACATGATCACAGCAGTACTTGCTTGAACAGAGAACCGTGGGTCGTGTACCTCAATTCAACGAAAGTGATCAAAGACACTTTCGTGCACTTTATTACTAACTGTTGTATGCAGGTACGCCCGACGTTTGCAGCTGATCAGAATGAAGCGGTAAATCCATAGCCGCAAGCTCACACATCACATTCATTTCAAAAGAAATCATGATTAGTGCATCAATGACTCGGATATTCTCACTCCATGCTTCTGCTACGGCTGCTTCCTATATCATGAATCATGAAAGCTTCGCTACTCTGATGAGAAGAAATCATGATCCAAAATGTGAGCATGTCGGTCCAAAAGTCACAACATCACATAATACCAACACCACAAAGGATAAGTCAAAGATTTATGTTTGCTGATGATCTCAAAGCGGCTCAAAACTTCATATCCGTGGATGGAGTTAAAGACCTCCACTCAGATTATCCAAACATGCAAAATGAAGAATCAAAGACTACGAACTCTGAACAAAGAACATGAAAAAGAATCCAAGAACAATCTCAATGTAATATCTGTTTGTATTCTATGTAATTTGAGGTGACCTCCCTTAGGGGGAGATTTTTAGGATTTAGTAAATCCAGGTATTAAAGTGTCGGGCACCTCAAGTATTTGTAATCGTTAGAAAGCTCGTAGTCGTAGTTATTTAATGTTAAGTAGTATTTAGTTATGTAATACCATGGAGGACGGACGGGTCTTTACCCACTGTATGCCTGATCCACAGCCTGTTAGGTGGCGATTTGTATTAAGACTATAAATACTCTCTACCTCTCAAGGTAGAGAGTTGGAGCTTATAATAAGATTTTTCTTTCTCTCACTAAAGTTCCCAAACCTCTAACTTTCTCTCTCTAAAACCATAGTATACGCCTACTTATGTTTGTGTTATGATATGTATGTGAAATCCAATATGTTACAAGTTGCTTAGGAGAATTGACCAACTGACCATAAGTAGCTAGGTAGAGTTGGGGAAGGTAAGAATTGACCAACTGACGACCCTTCCTCGCTTGTGCGAACTGACCAACTGATCACCGGTCGTCCAGATTAACTTAAGAAGTTAGGGATGAGTGTCTAAAATGCTAGCGCCCGGGCACTCATTATTTCGAATCTTGCATGTAGGGTACTTAATGACTTGGCTTAGGCGACTAAAAACCACTCGACTTCCAGGGGGTAAACCTTTAACGTCGGGTAGGAGCCTTTGTTGATAGGTTAGGACGAATTGACCAAATGCTGTCCTAGCGACTTAAACCCCCACTTGAATCAATTGGAAGTAATAAAACATGAACATTACACGATAGGATGAGTAATTAGGTTAGCACACTTTCTCTCTATTGATCACAACCTCTATTTATTTTACGCTTTTATTTCTTGCTTTTAGTTCAATTAATCATTTCTACCTCAAACTAGTTAAAACCAGTGACACATAGACTTAATATAGAATCCGCTTACATAGCTCTTGGGACGACTTCGGTTTTACCGATTACTACACTACATACGACCTGGTACACTGCCCATGAGTGCATAAGGTAGACTATAGGTAAACGAGACATTTATAAATATTAAAACCTGGTCAAAAATCCTGCATCACTTATCCATTCTAGTACTTAGTTTAAAGGTATGTAATCTATAACTTGTAACACCCCCAAAATTTGGTTCAATGGAAAGAAGAAACAAGCATTGGGGTGCTACGGGATTGGTACACAACACAAGCATAAGATAACTGGAATACATCATTGTCTTAATTAAAATATTTCCAAACCAAACATTTAAAGTTTACATTTATTCCAAAAAATCTTCAGTAAGCCTAGAGTAAAACATAAAGGTAGGTCCCAAAAAGGTTTTCAAAGTCTAAATTGATCCATAAACCATGCTGCTTGCCAAGCCTCCAACACATAAATAACTATCAGCAGATTCATCAATTACCTTAGAGAACACGCTAAAAGGGTCAGCTAACGCTGGTGAGTTCATAGGTTTAAGCATGAAGTATAACAGTGGACCAGAGTATTTAAGTTTGCTATGCTAGGCTAAGTCACAAATCCATATAAATCATTCGCGCACAGAAGTGTGTCAAACAAACAATCCGCTATATGTGAACCATATAGTAATAACCTGCACTAATGCAGCTCATATAATGTTCCTGCACTAATGTAACAAGTTATAATATCCCTGAACTAATGCAACTCATATAATATGTAGAAACGTAGAGGGGAGGGGTGAATACGTTTCCGTTTAAAAACTTAAAATCTTTCGTATCAAATTCCAAAACAGGCGTGGCTAAATTTGAATGGTGGTTACACTACTTATAACAAGTTTGTTTACCAAATCAAGACTCACATATCATCAATACAGCAAACTTAAGCATAACACAAAGTTGAAAGTATTAAGCTACTTTTCATTGAACTGGGGACGATCCCTTAAATTTATGGACAGTCCCATTAATATGTGGGACCGCCTGTCTATTTGCAGGAGCGTCACTAGTGACATTTCTGAGACATGTGATGAAATATGTATTTTCAATTTTTAAGTTGTTTTAGTTTATATCTCAAGCACAATCTGAATATAAGCAACATGCCACACAAACACAACCTTAATGCAAGTGTAAATATAAAAGGATGGATGCAAGAATAAAACTTAAAGAGATAAGGTAAAAGAAAGCGCAAACCAGACATGGTAATTTATAGTGGTTCGGCACGAAGCACCTCTTCACCCTACTCCACTCCCCGAGTACCCAATTCGAGAATTACTTCACTAGTCAACAAGCTCCCTTTAGGCGAAACAAACTGTACACCAACGCTTACACCAATTTATGACACTAAGCGGAATGTCGAGTCCTAATCCTAGCTAGATCCAATCTACACAAAAGCCCACGCGGCAACATGGACGCATACAACGTCCACTTGAATCTTCACCCAATCCAATTCTTCACACGGACGATCACCCTATCCTAATCTTCACACGGACGATCACCTCATCCTAATCTTCACACAGACGATCACCCTGTACTAATCTTACACAGATGATCACCCCTTCCTAATCTTCACACGGACGATCACCCCGTCCTATTCTACCAATTATTACAAGGGCTTCACACTTCTTCCCAATCTACGCTAATGATGCAGGTTTTACTGACCAGGTTTTAATATTTATAAGTGTCTCGTTTACCTATGGTCTACCTTATGCACTAACGGGAAGTGTACCCGATCGTGTGTAGTGTTGTAATCGGTAAAACCGAGGTCGTCCCAAGAGCTATGTGAGCGGATTCTAATTAAGTCTAATGTCACTGGTTTTAATTGGTTTAAGGATGGAAATGATTAATAAACTAATAAAGCAAGAAATGAAAGAAAGCAAACAAAGGGAAAGGTTGTGATCAATAGAGGAGAAGTGTGTTAACCTAGTTACTCATCCTATCAAGTTATGTTCACGTCTAATTACTTCCAATTGCTTCAAGTGGGGCTTTAGGTCGCTAGGACAACATTTGGTCAGTTCGTCCTAACCTATCAGCAAAGGTTTCCACCAGAGATCAAGCTACTACCCTTAAAAGTCCAGTTGTTTTTAGTCCCCTTAGCCAAGTCATTAAGTACCGCTACATGCAAGACTCATAACAATGAGTTCCCGAGCGCTAGCATCTTAGACACTCATCCCTAACTTCTTAAGTTCGTCCAAACGTCAGGTGATCATTTGGTCCATTCGCACAAGCGAAGAAGGGTCATCAGTTGGTCAATTCTTACCCTTACCACTCAGTCTACCTACTTAGGGTCAGTTGGTCAATTCTTCTAAGAAACTAGACACTACCGCCATTCAAAACTACCGAAACAAGGGTAGTTACACACAAACTATGCATGCATATACTAGAAAAAATTATACGGAAGCAATGTAAACATAAACATAATAATTAAGGAATCGTAACTAGGCTAACACCAGAGGTGCTTAGCCGATCATATTAAATGAAACAATCAATTCAAGGTTTGACATAATGAAATATATGAATAAAAAGTAAAAAAAATGATTGATCGCTAATGCTTATCGTTAGGGAGTGATTTCTCCCTTGGAGATGGCTCCGTATGCTTCTCAAGATCTGCCTTCAGTCCCCTCCTTACGTTCTTTGCTTTGTGTGTGGAGTGAATGATGTGAAATTTAGAATTTAGGGCGGGTATTTATAGGCCAGATCTAGTTACGGCGTAACTTAAGTTGAGAGTTACACCGTAACCTATATAAATCCGTAATAATGCTCTAGATAAAGCTGGTTACGGCGTAACACATAGAATGAGTTACGCCGTATCTTCAATATACGTTACAAAATCGTGATTATGCCATAATCGTTGAAAAGAGTTACGGTGTAGCTTGCAGCGGCGTGGAACATCATTTGACCTAATTGGTTATGGCGTAATCCTAAGAGGGAGTTACGCCGTAATCTGCTGTTGAGTTTGTCTTCTGAGTCACGCTCTTGTTACGGCGTTATGTGAGAGAGGAGTTACGCCGTAATTACTTCATAGTGGGCATACTATCATATATCTTCAATAAACTCTCCAAATCCGCGTCTCTTTATCTTGGGATATGAAAGTCAAAGTACTGAAGAAGTCAAAGTGCTGGAGATTCAAAGTACTGCTAAGTGAAAGTCAAAGTACTGCTGTCGAAGTCAAAGTACTGCAAAGCTAAAGAACTACTATATTCATTTATGGAAAGCTTTGTTATTCTAGAATATTCTTTGTTTAGATTACTTGTCGTACAAGGTTACAAATTGTAAACCGACTAAGGTTATCCTTAAGCCTATAAAAGGACCCCTAGGTTGGCATTAGAGAATATATGTTTTAGAGAAGTACGTGCATTATTAGAGTTTTAGAGAGTTCAATATTAGTGTTTTAGAGTTGTTTAATAATCTGTATAACAAGCAGATTCGGAGTTATTAATAAAATCGTTGAAAGTTAAAGTTAATTCTTTTTAGCTTTGTTAAGTAAATTCTGCATACTTAATAGAGTTTGCTCAGTGTTTCATTGTTAATAACTTAGGATTTATCCGAGGTTATTAAACCCTTAACAAGCTATATAAGTTAGTTTGGTTAGAGTACATCGATCCAACAAGTGGTATCAGAGCTTGTATGGAAACTCTGACTAAGAAGAAACCTTAAAACCTAGTTAACAACAAAACCTCAAGATGTTGACTGAAGTTGTTCCACCCCCATCCATCACCTCACTAAGAATACCAATCATTAAGAAGGGAGAATACGACCTATGGAGCATGAAGATGAGGCAGCACATTGCTATTACAGACCATGCACTATGGAATGTAACTGTCAATGGTAATGAAGTAGTTCCATAACCTGTAGAGATTCCTGGACAACCTAAACCACCCAAAGCAGTCTTACCAGTAGCAACAATAAGAAATCAAGATAAGGCTCTCAATATACTGTTGTTATGCGCTATTCCAGATGGTCATCTACTCAAGCTCCGTAATGCTAAAGATGCAAAGCAACTCTGGGTTGCTCTCAAGACAAGATTTGGAGGTAATGATGCTTCCAAGAAGATGCACAGAAATCTGTTGAAGCAGCAGTTTGAAACATTCACTTTTGGAGAAAGAGAAGGCCTTGATGCTGCCTATGACAGATTCCAAAATCTGCTCAGCATGCTGGAGCTGTACAAAGCAGAGGTTTCAGTTGAAGATGCTAATCTAAAGTTCTTAAGGAGTTTGACATCGACATGGCATGCGATTGCTACTATGATCAGAGGACAACCTGGTTTGGATGTTATGGACTTTGATGATCTCTATAATCACTTGAAGGTGTATGAGCATGAGATGAATGGTCAAACTAGTTCAAAATCTCACAACATTGCCTTTTTGTCATCTAAAAAGAGAGGCAGTACTTCCACTAAAAGTACTGCTTCTCCTACTCAAAGTACTGTTGCTCAAAGTACTGTTGCCTACACTACTCCCACCTTTGCTCAGCAAGCCACACCAACAAACACCATCCACTTTGATGAAGTCGTATGCTCTTTCTTTGCACAACAAGCTACTTTACCTGTCACTTATGAAGAAGATTTGTCACAAATTGAAGAAGATGCTCTTGAAGAGATTGATATCAGGTGGCGAGTTGCTATGATCACTGCTAGGATCAGGAAGTTCATGAAGAAGACAGGAAGACGCATTGACTTCAAAACAAAACAGGGAATCACGTTTGACAAGTCCAAAATTGAATGCTTCAATTGTCAAAAGACTGGACACTTTGCAAGGGAATGCGGGTTTGCTAAATATCAAGCAAACAGGATGACTGAGAAACCAAAGCTTGAGCTAAAATAAATTCCTATTACAGAAACAAAAGCTTTGGTTGCTCAAGGGAATCTATTAGAGGTTGACTGGAGTGCTGAGTTTGATGATGAACCAGTAACCTATTGTATGGTAGCTATGGAGGAATCAGTGGAAGAGTTTGATTGGAGCACAGCTTTTGATGAGGAACCTGGACATGCTGCTTTGGAAGCCAGAGATGGTCTAGGAAGCTTTGATTGGAGCATGGAGAGTGAAGATGATCCTGTTCTACTTGCTATGGTAGCCACTTCACCAAATTCACCCTCTATCTCTGAGGTATGCTCTAAGTGTCATAATTTTTATCAAAAAGTGCTAAATGATTATGTTACTGAAAGAGATAATTATCAAAGGGCTAGGTCTGAGGTAGCTTGTTATCAAATTACTTTAGAGTCTATGGAAGCCAAAATAATAACTCATGAAAATAATGAAATGACTTGGGTAGAAAAGCATGAACAACAGGATTATCAGTTAAAATTAAGTGAATGGAAGTTAAATTGTAAGATTTCTGAAATTGAGAAACTAACTAAGGAGAGAGATGAATTGCTAGAAAAGTTTGCTGCTTAGGGACAATCTGGTCTTTCTCATGTTAGTTATGTTGAAAAATAGAGAAGAGCCTACATTAGAACTGGACTAGGATTTGGTATGGACTTTAGTAACATAGAGGAAAACCCACCTAGTGATGAGAACCAACTTGATTGTGAGGATGTAACAACTTGTGATGATGAACTCATTAATTATGTAGATAACACATCTAGTGATGAGGAATCAGTTAGTCAAACACCTCCAGAATTTTAGAAAGACAATGGTTATCATGCTGTCCCTCATCCCACTGGTAGTTTTCAACCTCTTAGGGCAGATGTTTCTCGTTTTGGAATAGACAATCTAGATTTTAGGAAAAAGCTTATTGGTTAATCTAGGTCTGAAACCCCAAAAGAAACTGTTGAAAAACCTAAGGATAATGATGTTAAAAGTCAAGCAGTACCTTCAACTCAAAGTACTGCTACATGTTCAGCAGTACCTTTAGGAAAATCTTTTCAAAATACTGCTAAACCTTTTTGGGATAATTTTGGTCACAACAGTTTTAATCATTCACCTAGAAGACAAAATAGTTTTGGTCATAGACATAGAGGAAGCAATTTTGGGAGTTTGGGTCAAAAATTGTGTTTTCTTTGTTACAGTCCTGATCATTTGATTAAGCACTATGACTTTCACTCAGAATACCTAAGTAAATTCCCAAAGAATAGATCTACCAACCATAGACCTAGAGAGAATAAACCAGTCTGGAATTATTCACATAGGTTTAACCATAGAAACTTTTCACAAGACTATAGGTACCCTCACCAGAGAAGACCTTTTTCAAAACCTCCAGTACCTTCAAATACTTTTCAAAAAACTCAAGCAGTACCTTCTCAAAGTACTGCTAGATTTTCAAACACTCAAGGTACTGTAAACACTTTTTGGAATGGAAAGCCTAGGAGATCAAATTACTATCAATCTATAAGGCGTTACAACTCCAAAAGAGTAGCTAAGTCAAAGGACTCTACACCAGCAGTTAAAACTAAATGGGTTAAGAAAGAAAGTACAGATGAGGAACAAACAGTACTTTCAACAAGTCTTTGAAACAGAGATTTTTGATAAAGATGATTTTGTTGAAAAAGAAAAGGAGATTTTTGTTGAAAAAGAAAGTTTTGCTGAAAATCCACCACAACTTTTAAAACAAAAGATAATGCTTGATTCTGTCTACAAAAATGTGAAGATTACATACTCAAGGAATTTGAGTATGTTACTCCACAAGGGGAACACAAGTCGGTAATGGCTTGGGTTCCTAAAAGACACTAACTCTTTTATCTTTGTGCAGGGCAACCCAGAAGAGGAGTTTAAAGATCATCTAATTATGGATAGTGGTTGCTCTGGAAGCATGACAGGAGATAAGGAGATTCTGTCAGATTTTAGATCTTATTGTGGAGGAAGAGTTGCATTTGGGAATGATCCTAATGGAGGAAGAATCACTGGAAAAGGAACCATCAAAGCAGGGCGTATAGATTTTGAGAATGTTAGATATGTGAAGGAGCTCAAGTTCAACCTTTTGTCAGTCTGTCAAATCTGTGATAAAAAGCACCATGTGTTATTCACTGACATAGAATGTCTCATTCTTTCACCTGAATTCAAGCTTGCTGATGATAACTTGGTGATACTGAAAGTACCAAGAACCAATGATGTGTATAGTTTGGATATGAAGAGTCTTCACTCTTCTGAAAGAGCTACATGTTTAGTAGCAAAGGCATCACTTGAAGAAGCAAATCTATGGCATAGAAGATTGGGTCATGTAAATTTCAAAAACATCAACAAGCTAGTTAAAGGAAATTTAGTAAGAGTTTTACCTTCCAAAACATACAAGAATGATCACTCATGTTTGGCGTGCAAGAAGGGTAAACAACACAAAGCTTCATGCAAGAAGATTGAAGATAGGACAATTAGAGAACCTTTGGAACTGTTACATATGGATTTGTTTGGACCTGTCTCTATTGCAAGTCTAAATAAGAAAAAGTACTGCTTGGTTGTGACAGATGATTGCAGTAGATTCAGTTGGGTATTTTTCTTGGGATTTAAAGATGATACTTTTGATGCTATTCATGATCTTATAATAGCACTTGAAAACCAATTGAGACTCAAAGTTAGAGGTATTAGATGTGACAATGGGACTGAATTCAAGAACAAACTTATCGATGAATTTTGTGCCAACAAAGGGATCAAGAGGAAATTCAGCATTGCAAGAACACCACAGCAGAATGGTGTTGCAGAGAGAAAGAATAGAACTTTAATTGAAGCAGCCAGAACAATTCTTGCAGATTCACAATTACCTATTCAATTCTGGTCTGAAGCTGTAAGTACTGCTTGCTATGTGCTTAACAGAGTATCAGTCACCAAACCTCAGATGAAGACACCTTACGAGTTGCTGATGGGAAACAAACCCAACATTTGCTTTATGAAACCTTTTGGATGCCCTCTAACAATTCTTAATACAATTGATAAGCTGGGAAAATATGATGGCAAGTCAGAAAAAGGATATTTATTGGGATATTGCACCAACAGCAAAGGATTTAGACTGTACAACAGAGTCACCAAGAAAGTTCAAGATTGTCTTCATGTTGAATTTTTAGAAGATCAAGAAAATCAAAAGGGTAAAAGTCCTGATTGGATGTTTGATCTTGAAGTTTTGACTCCTTCAATGAACTATGTACCTGTTAGAGAAGAAAATCAACCTGACCACAAAGAAGATGATTTACAGTACATTGTTCATGGAGTCCATATTAGATCTGATGCTGATAAAGAACCCATACCTGTTGAACCAAAGAAAAGTACTGATGAACCAAAATCCTCATTGTCTGCTGAGGATCAAGCTATTCAAGATGAACTTAATCAGATGCTTTTTCAAGATGTTGTAGCACATTCATATGATGATGATCAAAGAAGAGCTTATGAAGAAGCAAAGAAAAAGAACAAGACTGCAGATTTCTCTCACAGTACTTTTGATGACAGTATTTTAGAACAAAGTACTGCTGCACCTGTTGACATCACTTTGGATGATTTGGATGATCCTACCATGCCTGGTTTAGAAGATACTGATGATGAGTTTGAGACAGTCCTGTGCATTGCTTGAGGGGAGGCATATCAATGCCTATTTGAAGTTATTTGTCATTGTAAAGAGGAGAATGGAAAAGTACTGCTTTTTGGTTATATGAAAGTACTGCTTTGAAATTACTGCTTTGGAAAGTACTGCACACGTGGAAAGAACTGCTTGTCTTATTAACGTACTGTTACAACGGTAATATTGAGGGGTAAACCACACTAATGGTAACTTTGTTATTATGGGCTATGATTTTTCAAATCTCACCTATAAATAACTATCTTCCGATTTTCCCTCTCATCTTTATTCATATCAATCTTTTTCATATCTCTCTCTCTAATCTTTACTATTCATCGAATCACTTTCTTTGTGTAGGACCTTAAATCTAACAACCTTATCACAAACCCACTTAACAAACACAAGTATCACCTCGTGAAACCACGCTACGCGTAGAACACGTTCAACACAAACACAAACCTATGCATAAATAAAGAAGGAAAGATTAAGATGTTGGTGACTTGATGTTATATGGATCGTGTATGTGAAGATAAAGATGAACACAATAAGTTGTATTGCTCCAAAGAAAACACATACACACACACTCTCAAGCACACACCTCAAATGACTCATTTGAGGTGTATTTATAGTACAAATACAAAGGATGCCCTAATAGGCTTTGGCTTGGGCCTCGTGGACTTGGATTGGATAACATATGATGAAAGGCTAGCTTAACTTAACTTATAGCCAATTAGCTTAGCCCAAACCACGAGCCCGTTGAATATTCTAGCACGATATCTAACACACGTTACAAAGTTCCTAAATGTGAATGAACATCACTTCAAATAAAAACTATTAAGGCTAACAATCTCCCCCTAAGGGGTGGTCATTCAAATGATGCTCCACTTGATTAGGTCTTTACTTTTCTCGAGCTTGAACTTTGTGTGTAGATATAGAATAGTCTTAATTCATTGTTCCTTCATGCTTTGTGATCAGTTAATGTGGTTTTCTGCCGTTTGTCAACTTCGTTGGTTAGGTGTCTCCACGTCTTTCTCCACCATGCTCACACTTCTATTTGTCTTTGAAGTTCCGATGAGATGAAGTTCTCTAGTCTTTAAACTTTGTAGATTCTTTGACATTGACGAAGAATCATCTTTAACTTTGTGTTGCATTTGATTTTGATGAGAACTTTCATGTGTTGTTGGCATGAGCATGTGGATAGTCTGTACGATCAATCTGCTCCAGAGCTTCCATAAGAGGAAAACATAAAAACAAGTTAGTAATAAGCGGATTCCGGCACTTACAAGTTTGAATTTCGAGGGTGTTAACAGCATAGTGTGAAAACACGTCTCTAATTCTCACAAAGGCCGTTCCTGAACTGGAGTCCCACAAGTTAGATAACGCGATATACCGAAGTACATCTACAGTTCAGATGAGTCGCTGAGGTACACCAAAGCATCACCCTACGACTGTAGACCGTTTGAGACACACTAAGCGTAATCCACGGGGAGTTACCGAAGTGACCTGCTATCAGGGCTGCTTGACGTTGACCCTAGCAGGAGTTTCCATTCAATCACTGAGGATCACAATTGTGAAACCTCTCATAAATGTTCTGGCAGATTGCTAGGATCTGCGTAGGACTCTAGAATATATCACTTGTATCCTTATTGATGAATCTCGTGGCTCTAGACTCAATTAGTGCATTTTGGTTTTCCTGAGCAGAGACTAGGGAGAGGGTCTCCTTCTTCAATACCAACGATCTCTAAGAGAAAGTCGATAGATTATGTAAGGTTCCCAGTGAGAATGAAACAAATCCTTTTAAGAGGAATTGAGTGGCTAGGAGGTTTAGTGCAGTGCGTCACTGGGTCCATGACGTCTTTGTCTTCAATACCAGTGTCATCTAGTGACAACCAGTAGCAGATGAATTGAACCCGATTTCTGCCCTAAGGTTGAATATGGAGGGCTATTTCTTTTCACCCTTTCTTTTACTTTTCTTTTTAATTCTTCGACCCCTTCTTTCTCCTTTCTCACATTACTCCTTTTTTCAATCATTCCTAAGGACTTCTAATATTAACTATTTGTGATGTCCTTGGGTAGATCCCTCCGGCTCTGGCGGATCATAGGACGAATTTCCTATCCTTAGTCACCTTATAACTCCATGACTGTCCCATGTTGCCATAAAACCATTTTCTTGAAAATCTCAGAGTGTTTATGATAGAAAACATGTTTGAGACACTCCGCGAGTTTTATATTTTTAGAAACACTCCCCCTTCACATGTGCTTATGAGTTTTAACAGAAATCTGCACATAGAGGGTAGAGTTTGCACTTTTTGAATGGATCGGCTCATGATAGACAATTCCAATTCGAGACACGATTACGTTGCATAGTTAAAGAGTTCCATTGTCAGTTTTTAGGTGACAACTAGCTCTAATAACTAACTTGAAGTTGTAAACACTCCTTGAAAAGGAGGTTAGACCCATGAAAGTGCATATCTATCACAAGTTTCTCGAGATGGTACATTTACTAACATTGATTCCCGTCAATTCATTGGTTCAGTCTGAGTCGAGCTCATTTTGAGATTCAAACACCGATCATTAAACATTTTTGATCACATTTTAATCACGTCTCCTCCCCCTCAAAAATAGCATAATCGTGATATTTTTGTTATCCACGGATTAAAAATCATTTTAGGAATCTTTTGGGGAAACAAACGGATATGATTTAAGCAATAATTTAGGAACATTTTTGTTTTATGCTCCCCTTTAATAAAGCATAATAAATTAAAGGGTTTTAGAGGGAGTTATCTTGAGCACAAAATATTTTGAAAGATTTTAAAAAAAAATCTTTTTGAACAATCTTGAAAAAGTGCTCAAGATGATGATGATTGCTCACCATTTTTAAATGTAGTGCACTGAAGCGTACACTTGTGATTTTCATAAAAAAAGCACGAGTTTTGATTTGAAAATAATCAAAAGTCATCATTTCGGTACGGGTTTCGTACTGATGTATACGAAAGCCATAGATTAAGAAGTTTTGAGAAACGACATGTTTTGAAAAACATATTAAAGAACTCTCGCTCAAGCATCTGTACATACCCGTATCATTGTTGAATGACATTTCTAGAAACGTACATAATATCGATTATACGAGAGACATGTCGTGAGAAGAATATTTTTGGATTTTTGATTTTATATTTTTTTGTTAGTTTTTGAAAGTTTTATATTTTTATATTTTGTTTTTGTTGGTTTTTCAAATTTTGTATTTAGTTTTCAAAAATATTTCACATGCGAAGCTTGTTGGAAAATCATTTTCAAGAAGATTCGAGAAGGCGTTCTAACTCCTCAGGGGGTTAGCCTTCGCATTCCAAATTCGTCGAACTAAAGCGTCAAACCTTTCTTTTGGAAGGGCTTTAGTAAATAGATCGGCGAGTTGGTAATCTGTCTTCACGAAGAATAATTCAACATTACCTTCTTCCACATGTTCTTTTATGAAGTGATAGCGGACTCTGATATGCTTAGTCTTTGAGTGATGAACAGGATTGCATGATATGGCTATGGCACTTTTCGAGTCACAATACATAGGTATTTTATCGAAAGTAATGCCATAATCTGTGAGTTGTGTTCTCATCCATAGAACTTGAGCACAACACATAGATAGAGACACATACTCAGCTTCAGCAGTTGAAAGTGCAGTGCAATCTTGTTTCTTTGAAGACCAGCTTACTAACTTTTCACCCAAAAATTGTGCTCCTCCGGATGTATTTTTTGCTTAACTTGATCACTGCGTGGTCCGCATCTGAAAAGGCAATTAGATCAAATCCGGATTTCTTCGGATACCAAAGTCCCATGTGAATGGATTTCTTCAGGTGCCAGAAAGATCCGTTTAACCTCTTTGAGGTGCAGTTCGGTAGGCTTTGCCAGAAACCGTGCTAATAAGCAAACAGCAAAATGAATATCGGGTCGACTAGCAGTGAGGTACATGAGAGAACCAATCATGCTCCGATATTTCTTCGGATCAATAGGTTTCCCAAACAAATCGGCTCTAATTTTTGGTGAAGTTACCATTGGTGTTCCGACCGAATCACAATTATCCATACCATGATTTTTCAAAATCTTAGTTGTGTATTTAGCTTGATTTATAAAAATTCCACGAGGGGATTGATGTATTTGTAAACCAAGAAAGAATTTTAGTTCCCCCATCATGGACATTTCAAATTTACTTTTCATGAGATTTTCAAAATGTTTTGAAAGATTCGAATTAGTGGACCCAAAGATGATGTCGTCCACATAAATCTGAACAATCAAAATGTCATTTTTGCATTTTTGTGTAAACAAGGTAGGATCAACTGTTCCTTTGGTGAAATTGTTTAGGATAAGGAAAGAGGACAGTTCGTCATTGATATGTGCTTAAACACATATCTTTTGTTTATCAAA
Source organism: Chrysanthemum makinoi (assembly GCA_910596185.1). Lineage (NCBI taxonomy): Eukaryota > Viridiplantae > Streptophyta > Magnoliopsida > Asterales > Asteraceae > Chrysanthemum > Chrysanthemum makinoi. Next base: position 250,342,847 of record OU343222.1, on the reverse strand, counting down.
ACTGACCCAAAATAACCAAGAAATAGCCGTTTATTGTTAACATTTGCGTGTTTCTTGAGTTTTTGCATGTGCAGGTACGGATGTGACAAAACAGACAAAAGAAAGCCAAAACTGGAGAAAACCGGGCACGAGAGAAAGAAAAGTGCAAAAGCCGATGCTGGGGATGCTATTTATTGGATTTGAAGCTCAAAAGTGCATTTTACGGATTTCTGGATCAAGATTGGAAATTTACACATTTCACCTTTACCTTTACCACATTTACACTTTATACCTTTCACTTACCTATCTTACCCAATTCACCCTCACCCTTTCCTAATTTACATCATTGGTCCCTTTATTTTACAAATTGTCAAAAATACTTTTAAACTCAAAATGACCATTTCAACTTAACAAATCAAAAATCCAAAGTCCAAATATTTCCACTATACTACCCTTTCACCCAAAAGCCAAGCCCATTCCAAATAACTATATCCCGTATCCCATTTTACCCACCCAAGTCTCACGTTCAATAACCCAGGTCCAAGAAAATATAACCGGTCAACCTCCCTTATCCCCAAAGTCAAATAAATATATAAAACCCACCCAATAATCCCTTAAACGCGCCCAAACCAAAAACCCAGGAACTTACTGTTTACCATTTCTCTCAAATATTACCCTGATTCACCCAATTTAACCTTCACTTAATCAGCTTCTAGAACCCTCTGACAACATGTTAGAGGGTGTGACGCATAAGATTGCTAAGCTGGCAGATTGAGGGTTTCTAATTGGTGGAGACACATCACATGTGTGATCAAACGGTTGATGATTGAATGAGTGACAAGGGAGGATGATCAATGGTTGAGAATTGAGTACCCAGAAGCTTCTGAATAGAATCCTAGCTCTCCTCTTCAGCTATAAAAGCTCCTCACTCACCAATGAAGAATTTGTCCATTTTTCAAGCATTTAGAAGAATGTTACCATGTTTTTATGTCATTTGATTGTTTTCTTAATCTGTTAATTGTAATCTGTATTCCACTTTTCAATTAATGCAAAGTTTTCTTCCTTGTCAATTATTTGTCATTAAGCTCGAATTATTTGAAAATCTGTTTCAATCAGTTAATCCAGTTTATTTAAGCTCACATAAGCTTGATAAAGCTTATGTAAGCTCATTAGTGTCAGTACTTGCTCTTTAATTCAGTTTTCCTTAAATTTTCTGAAAAGTCAAATACAGTCAAAATTTTGAGTCAAACCAGTTTTTGGATAATTACTGTTTTTAATCTGTTTTTGTAATAATAGTTGAGGTTATTTGATTGTTAAAAATCAGTGTAGTTAAGATCTTTTCAGTTTCATTGGTTAAATTGTATTTTTTTTGAGATTTAAAGTGGTGTTTGGTAATTGCTTGAACTTTGAGTTTAAATGATTTTTGGAAGTTGCGAGTTGAGTAAATCAGTATTAGTTGATGGTGTTAGAGTTTTCTCATTTAAGTTTTCAAGTGTTTCAAATTAAGAATGTGATTTTAGGTCTTATTGCAAAACTGTTTTGTTTCTGATTGATGTCTGATGTCAGCTTCCTTAAGCCCAAGTAAGTAAGATTTACTACTTTTTATCTGCTCAGTGTAGGTTAGATCTTTGATTTACTTGTAGTAGAGTATATAGGTGATATGTTTCTGCTTTCAGTTGAACTATAGGAGTTTACTTAAGAGCTTATTTTAGGAATGCAACATGCTTGTTCCCTCCATTGTTGCATTAGCTTATTTTCCGCTTATGTATTAGTGTAGTTTGTTGATTTATTGCTCCCCTAGATAGCTGTTAGTGTAGGCTCTATCTATAATCCCTTAAGATTCACTATAATAGTACTTATTCTTAGCTTGCATACACCATTTTCTGTCAAAATTTCTTGTATCAGAACTGCACATCAGTTACCAATTGTCCCATCTCCCTTATAGTTTTGATTTTTAATTCTTTCAGTTTAAGGCCTTTTTAGCTGAATTTCTGGATTTTATCACTTTGTCAGGTTGTTGATAACATGGTGATTTTAGTTTATTTTTATGAATTTTATAAGCTAGCTTAATGTAGGCTTAAAGTTGGTAGTGTTGGGGTACTGTTTTGGTTTTTTTTGCTTCTGTTTAACTGATTTTTGAACTTAATTGCTTTAATCCAGGGCTTATCTGATCCAACTCAGTTGCTGTAGGTTAGTGTTAGGTATATTTAGCCTTATGTAGCTTTTTGTAGCATATTGTTAGCTTCTAGCTTATTTCAAGTGCTTATTCATATAAGTAGTGTGCCCAAATCATAGTTCTTGTGCTCCAAAATCATTTCTGTTAATTTTCCCTGGTTCTCTATATTATTTTATAGTATTCTGGAAGTTTTCATATTTTTCACTATTCATTTGCTATTTTTCTGCATTTTATGTCATTTTCTAGCATTTTTAAATAGCTTTTAATACAATTAATTCATAAAAGCTTAAAAAAAAATATGTTTTCAATTTTCATAGATTAATATAAATATAAAAAGAAAAAAAAAATACTTTTTCTAGATTTTTCCTAGTTTAATTTGTAATTTTTAGTATTAAAATTAGTTTTAAATAGTTTTTAATTCATAGAAAATAGAAAAATCTTCAGAAAAATACAAAATTAGTTTTGAAAAGTCTTTTGAGTTATTTTAGATTTTTGAAAAATAGTTTCATAATTTTCTCATTTATTTTCATAATTGTTAGAATTTTAGATTTGTTTTTAAAAGTTTAAAATTAGATTTTAATTCAAATAAATTCCAGAAAAATCATAAAAATTAGTTTTAATTCTTAGTTAATTTTCAAATATCATTTTTAGTTAGAAAGTAATTTTAGATCATTTTTAGGACTTAGATTAGATGTAGTTGCATTTTATTTACGTTTCATTTAATACATTTTAGAATAATTCGCGTATTTAGGATTTCCCGTAGGTTAATTTCCCTTTTATGCTTCCCTTGCCCCGTAGTTTAGAAAACATCATATTACCCCCTTTTCCCATTCAAATCCCGATAATCGCGACGTGAGTTGGAAATTCCATTCAACCCTCGTTCGGAACGATCTCGGTGCTCAAACCTAACACGTTTGAGTTACCCGTACTACAAACTTCTATTATTGGTTTCCCGACGAATCAATTTTTGGCGCCGCTTCCGGGGAGGGCTTGTAGCGAGTTTTCGTATTCCGTCTCGAATCGCGTGCATTTGAAGATCCTTCCCCGAGTGAAGTTATCGTCGTTTTTGTATATATATATTTTTCAAAAACCCAAAAACATCTAAAAACCAAAACATTCTTCCTAGAGTGTTTACAAAACCATAAAAATTAAAAAACCAACAAAAGAAACTGAAACGTCAATTGTTACGTCGGCTCACCTCAGAAGTACAACCTATACACGGGGTATAAGGAAAGTCTTGACATTAAATTGCAGACTGAAGAACGATCCACTCTTCGTTCCCGCTCCGCTGCGCGTACTTTTGAGAGCTACCGAGCACCGGTTGACGTGAAGGTTACAAAAAGATTGTGTTTTCAAAGTTTTCAAATTATAAAAACCCAAAAAGATTTTCCTTTTCAAAATTTGTTTTAAAAAACCCAAAAATATTCTTCTTTATCCTCTAACCCGATAATTCTTTCTCCTTAACCCTCTATATGTTTAATTCTCATGGAAACAATCAATTATCGTCATTGTTTTCATTGCAAAGGCCGTATGGAAGAAGATCAGTATTGTTGTTTGAATCGAATGTGTATGTAGCGATGTGGACACCCCGGTTCTAAAAATCTTGCTATTGGTGCGACTTAGCCGACAAACAATCTCTCGATGACTCTAAAAGTTTTTCGACCATCCGCAACCGAGATATGTTCTTATCATCGTTGCCTTCATTGCCAAAGTCGTATGGAAGAAAATCAATATCGATGTTTGAAATGTATTTGCGACTGGTGCGGAAATAATTGTCGGAATGGATTTTGTGATGTATGCGAAATTTTATCAATCCATCCAGATCTCGCCCGTCTTTATGCGGCTAGAACAAAGAGTGCTCTTTATAATAACATAATTGGAGAACCCTCGATTCCTACTCCTTCTCCGGTGAGGGAAATGGAATATGTTTCTGAGATGACTCCCGTTCAAGACCAGAGCCTATCACAGAAATGGTGGAAATAGCTAACTCTTATCCGGATAATTCTTTGATTTATCAGCTTTTGTGCATATGGTGCAGAGGACCCGAATATGGTGGGAATTGTCCCGGTTGTAGCAATGGAAAATCTGGAACCGAGTTTCACCACAATCCTTACTATGAGACAACCGATTTTCCTAACCAACCTCTGTCCCATGAGCCGGAAGCATACTCTTGTGAGTACTGTGGTGGTCCTCACCAAGGTTTTCAATGTCAAGCTCAAATTAACAACTCAACCTTTGGTTATGAACCTTACCCTTATTCGTCACAACAATCATATTGTTGTGAGTATTGTGGAGGTCCGCACGTTAACTCCGATTGTCAGATGCAGAATCCGATTGTTTACGAGCAAGTTCCTTGTAACAATTATTATTATCCTTATAACCCACCTCCACAATACCAAGAAATTCAACCACAACCTTCACTAATGTCTAATCCAAAATATCTGGAAATAATGAGTGATCTTAAGAATCTTCTTGATAAAATTACCCACGGAAAAGAAGATCCTCCTCAGAAGACCTATCGTGAATTATTAGTTGAAGAAGCCGCGAAAGTGATCCAACATCGTCCAACTACCTATTATTACGATTCGATTCGATGGCGATTATACTCCTCCGAGTGGCAATCCCACTCCGTTTACGAGCCTTTAATTTCCTATCCTTCCCCTTCTCTCACGCCGGTTGAGAGAAGTGACGTCGTTTTGGAAGAGGTCGATGATCATATTTCTACGGACATCATTGCACCCGTTGACTCTTTCATAATGGGGGATGAGCATCTTAGTACTATTCCGGAAACGGAAGTGTTTAATGTTGAGGTCCTTGTCCCAAGCCCAAGATGTTGAGGTCCTTGTCCCAAGCCCAAGAGAGTTCGAGGTTGTTGATGATATTTATGATGAGCCTTCTCTTGATATTACGAGCGATCATGTTGAGATGTTCTCCGATTCCGATGATGATTCTTATGGAGACATCGATTTTGTCGATGATTTACCGTCTGAGCCCGTCATTATTGAAGAAGAAAACGATTTTGAGCCATAAGTTGAAGAGATTGAGCCTAATGATATAGAGATCGAGGATGAAGCGTTACGTGAAACATTGTTAAATGTTCATCTTCTCATTTCTAAGATTGAAGCCTTAAAAGATAATTCAAGTTAAGCCTCCTATCTCCGTTAAAGATAGTGATTTCTCTCCGAGCTTGAGATTTTCGATTTGATGAAGAGATTAGTGGCGGTCCACTATGGTAGATGTTTATCCTCCGATTCTTGAGCGATTCTACTTCGAGGTTGATATGAGCAAGGTTTTGAACGATATTTCCGATACTCCGAAAAATGACCCGATCATTGAGGATGCGATTGATGACCCAATACCACCGGGTATTGAGGATGTTGTTGATCCCGAGGGGGATATGGTTGTTCTTGATGGTTTTATTGACTCCCCTTTCTCTAATGAGTCCACCATCCTTTATCTCGTTGAGCCGACATGTGAAGACAAAATCTTTAAACCCGGGATATGCATTGATGAGCCTTTTGTTAAAATCGTTTCTGGAGATAAGGATCCTCGGATGGATGCCTTGATTGTTGAGCCTAAACCTTTTATCCTTTACCATGAGCTCCCATTTTCTTTGGAGTATCCTCATGTTGATCCGTCATCCCGACGTCCACCCGCAAAACCACCGGATGATGGATCCTTCTTACATCATATGCCTTATCCACCCATTTTCTTCTCCACCCAACCCACCCATTCTCATTCTTTCGGGAATGAGGACACCGTTTTTGACCCTGGTATCTCTACCACTTTCTTCCCCAGGGACAAATGAATTCGGGGACGAGTCAGGCTAGCGACTCGGTGACCAAAAACAGTAGCGCTTCGTGGGAGGCACCCCATGCTTATCCTTCTATCTTCTTTCTATTTTCTCTAATAAGTGACGTGAAGGGGTTAGCCTCTTCGATTTCTCGTGTTTGGTTGTTTGTGTTGTGTTTAGGATTTCGCCGATATGAAGACTCTCGTGCTCGAAGTTTGTCTTTTCTCCACTCGAGTTTCATGTTCGATGCTGATGGAAATCCGATATCCGAAATCTTATCGACTAACGTTTATCTTTTAGCATACTTAATAAACGGCTTTTAGATTTTCGTTAATACCCTTGCTTTAAACATTGAGGACAATGTTTCGTTCTAGTCTGGGGTAGGGTAATCTTCGATTTGATTTTACCGCACTTGCTTATTTTTGACGTGTACTCTTGCAACCCCGTTTTTCCTTAGAAAAAAAAAATTGTGCTATATATGAGAAAATTTTAAAAAATTTTAAGCTTTTGTTAAGTCTGTTTGATTGAAAAGTTTGCTAGTCTCTTAGACAAGAAGCTATATAATGCGAATTCGAGCTCACAAGGCCAAGAATTTGCAAGTTTCCCTGAGTGACTTTAAATATGCATTACTTAATTTCATTTAGACAAAGCATTTGCTAAGTTAATATATGTTTTGACACCTTGTTGACTTTCGGTAAGAGTAGGAATGGAATCCTGACTTGACCGGGCGTGTTGAGCCCTAGCTTGTTCCCTTAACCATAGATAACCTAAAATTATCGGCTAAGCATCTACGGATCTCATTATTTGGGATTTTAAATTTGCGGAGATCGAAATGATAGATTACTTATGAGTTTATATGCTAAGCGTGGAGTAGTTGGTTCTCTTTAGAGCCCATCGAAGGTACTTATGGCTTTTGTTCCCACAAAATTGTTTCACCCCATATCTGTCTAATAAATAATTAGAGATGTTGAGTTTTTGGCGATAGTTAGTTCTTTTTCTTCTTTAGAGAATCTTTGCCCATGAGAGTTGGGTACACATCGAGTCTTGTCGGTGTTACGGTGTAATAGACAAGCTGATTCACGATAGTTTCTTTGCTATTGTTTCTATTGTTATAAAAGCCGTGGGATTTGGAGTTTGGCACAAAATTAACATGAAATAAAGCCCAAATGTTTTAAAATTAAAAATCCAAAGCTATAAAAGTTGTCATAGACTTCTATAAAGGAGAGGAAAAATCTAAAGTCATAATAAGACTTCTGATAAAGCGGTAATCCCGTTGAGTTAGTGGTTGAAAAGACCAAGGGCCTGAATTGCAAAAATGCAAATGTGCTGAAATAGTGTTAAGCCAAACTTTGAATCCGGAGAGATCCCTAAATCGTCTTGAAATTAGGACCTTGATGTGGACCTCATTCTTGTGTGCAGCGGTTTTCGAGAGAGATGGATAACTAATTAGCGACTTAGCTTTATATCGTTATCTGAATAAAAGTTATCGAAACGAGAAACTTGAAGAAATTCAGTTCTCACCAAAAAAATAAAAAATCTAGAGGCAAATAGGAAAATGGGAGCAAAAGGTAATTACACAAGTAACTTCCATGGGTAGTGTTAGCATCTAGAATCATATTTAACAATGATTTCGATTTTACGCTTAGTTTGGGGACTTGTGAAAAATCAGGGACGATGTATTCTATCCGTATGGTCACTTCACGCTGTGTTGTGTTTCCTATTCCGTGATCCTAACGTGTTGATTGAAAAATGTTGGAGTTATTGATCGACATGAAAGCTCAACAAACCGTCACTCATAATCGGAATGTGCTTAATCATAATATCTATATGTGAATTAAAAGGTAAACGGGGCGTTTTTAGAATTAAGGTTTCTTAATCTCTTTTGAGGAACCTTTGCTACTTCTTCATAGGTTAGTAGAAAGAGATTGAAATCCTTGGTTTTAGAAGCGTGAGTTGATTGCATTGCGTGGGGACACGACAATGGTCTCGTCTGGGGTATTTTGATATGTGCTTAAACACATATCTTTTGTTTATCAAAACTGACCCAAAATAACCAAGAAAGAGCCGTTTATTGTTAACATTTGCGTGTTTCTTGAGTTTTTGCATGTGCAGGTACGGATGTGACAAAACAGACAAAAGAAAGCCAAAACTGGAGAAAACCGGGCACGAGAGAAAGAAAAGTGCAAAAGCCGTTGCTGGGGATGCTATTTATTGGATTTGAAGTTCAAAAGTGCATTTTACGGATTTCTGGATCAAGATTGGAAATTTACACATTTCACCTTTACCTTTACCACATTTACACTTTATACCTTTCACTTACCTATCTTACCCAATTCACCCTCACCCTTTCCTAATTTACATCATTGGTCCCTTTATTTTACAAATTGTCAAAAATACTTTTAAACTCAAAATGACCATTTCAACTTAACAAATCAAAAATCCAAAGTCCAAATAATTCCACTATACTACCCTTTCACCCAAAAGCCAAGCCCATTCCAAATAACTATATCCCGTATCCCATTTTACCCACCCAAGTCTCACGTTCAATAACCCAGGTCCAAGAAAATATAACCGGTCAACCTCCCTTATCCCCAAAGTCAAATAAATATATAAAACCCACCCAATAATCCCTTAAGCAGCCCCAAACCAAAAACCCAGGAATTTACTGTTTACCATTTCTCTCAAATATTACCCTTATTCACCTAATTTAACCTTCACTTAATCAGCTTCTAGAACCCTCTGACAACGTGTCAGAGGGTGTGACGCATAAGATTGCCAAGCTGGCAGATTGAGGGTTTCTAATTGGTGGAGACACATCACATGTGTGATCAAACGGTTGATGATTGAATGAGTGACAAGGGAGGATGATCAATGGTTGAGAATTGAGTACCCAGAAGCTTCTGAATAGAATTCCAGCTCTCCTCTTCAGCTATAAAAGCTCCTCACTCACCAATGAAGAATTTGTCCATTTTTCAAGCATTTAGAAGAATGTTACCATGTTTTTATGCCATTGATTGTTTTGTTAGTTTACTTAATCTGTTAATTGTAATCTGTATTCCACTTTTCAATTAATGCAAAGTTTTCTTCCTTGTCAATTATTTGTCATTAAGCTCGAATTATTTGAAAATGTTTCAATCGGTTAATCAGTTTATTTAAGCTCACATAAGCTTGATAAAGCTTATGTAAGCTCATTAGTGTCAGTACTTGCTCTTTAATTCAGTTTTCCTTAAATTTTCTGAATAGTCAAATAAAGTCAAAATTTTGAGTCAAACCAGTTTTTGGATAATTCTTGTTTTAATGCTGTTTTGTAATAAGAGTTGAGGTTATTTGATTGTTAAAATCATTGTGTAGTTAAGATCTTTAGGTTTCATTGGTTAAATTGTATTTTTGAGATTTAAAGTGGTGTTTGGTAATTGCTTGAACTTTGAGTTTAAATGATTTTTGGAAGTTGCGAGTTGAGTAAATCAGTATTAGTTGATGGTGTTAGAGTTTTCTCATTTAAGTTTTCAAGTGTTTCAAATTAAGAATGTGATTTCGGTCTTATTGCAAAAGCGTTTTTTCGATTGATGTCGATGTCAGCTTCCTTAAGCCCAAGTAAGTAAGATTTACTACTTTTTATCTGCTCAGTGTAGGTTAGATCTTTGATTTACTTGTAGTAGAGTATATAGGTGATATGTTTATGCTTTTAGTTGCACTATAGGAGTTTACTTAAGAGCTTATTTTAGGACTGCAACATGCTTGTTCCCTCCATTGTTACATTAGCTTATTTTCCGCTTATGTATTAGTGTAGTTTGTTGATTTATTGCTCCCCTAGATAGCTGTTAGTGTAGGCTCTATCTATAATCCCTTAAGATTCACTGTAATAGTACTTATTCTTAGCTTGCATACACCATTTTCTGTCAAAATTTCCTGTATCAGAACTGCACATCAGTTACCAATTGTCCCATCTCCCTTATAGTTTTGATTTTTAATTCTTTTAGTTTAAGGCCTTTTTAGCTGAATTTCTGGATTTTAGCACTTTGTCAGGTTGTTGATAACATGGTGATTTTAGTTTATTTTTATGAATTTTATAAGCTAGCTTAATGTAGGCTTAAAGTTGGTAGTGTAGGGCTGTTTGGTTTAGCTTCTGTGTAACTGATTTTTGAACTTAACTGCTTTAATCCAGGGCTTATCTGATCCAACTCAGTTGTTGTAGGTTAGTGTTAGGTAGATTTAGCCTTATGTAGCTTTTTGTAGCATATTGTTAGCTTCTAGCTTATTTCAAGTACTTATTCATATAAGTAGTGTGCCCAAATCATAGTTCTTGTTCTCCAAAATCATTTACGTTAATTTTCCTGGTTCTCTATATTATTTTATAGTATTCTGGAAGTTTTCATATTTTTCACTATTCATTTTGCTATTTTGCATTTTTATATGTCATTTTCTAGCATTTTTAAATAGCTTTTAATACAATTAATTCATAAACGCTTCAAAAAAAATATGTTTTCAATTTTCATAGATTAAGATAAATATAAAAAGCAAAAAAAAAATACTTTTTCTAGATTTTTCCTAGTTTAATTTGTAATTTTTAGTATTAAAATTAGTTTTAAATAGTTTTTAATTCATAGAAAATAGAAAAGTCTTCAGAAAAATACAAAATTAGTTTTGAAAAGTTTTTTGAGTTATTTTAGATTTTTGAAAAATAGTTTCATAATTTTCTCATTTATTTTCATAATTGTTAGAATTTTAGATTTGTTTTAAAAGTTTAAATTAGATTTTTAATTCAAATAAATTCCAGAAAAATCATAAAAATTAGTTTTAATTCTTAGTTTATTTTCAAATATCATTTTTAGTTAGAAAGTAATTTTAGATCATTTTTAGGACTTAGATTAGACGTAGTTGCATTTTATTTACGTTTCATTTAATACATTTTAGAATAATTCGCGTATTTAGGATTTCCCGTAGTGTAATTTCCCTTTTATGCTTCCCTTGCCCGTAGTTTAGAAAACATCATATTACCCCTTTTCCCATTCAAATCCGATAATCGCGGCGTGAGTTGGAAATTCCATTCAACCCTCGTTGGGAACGATCTCGGTGCTCAAACCTAACACGTTTGAGTTACCCGTATACTACAAACTTCTATTATTGGTTTCAGCCGGCGAATCAGTCATACCCGCTCTCGGGCTTGTTTCAATCCATAGATTGCCTTTTTGAGTTTGTAGGCGTAGTGCGGATGTTCCATGTCTCGAAGCCTTGGCGACTCCGTACATTTCTTCTTTCGAGTTCCATTCAAGAGCGGTCTTAATGTCCATCGATAAACGTGATGTTTTGTGGCGTAGGCTAAGAATATCTGAATGCTTCTAGTCTAGCTACGGCTGTGAATGACTCTTCAAAGTCTATCCCTTCCTCTTGTCTATATCCTTTGGCCACAAGGCGAGCTTTGTTGCGAATGACAGTCATTTCTTCATCCCGTTTGTTCTTCCATAACCATTTAAGATCAAGGGCCTTGACGTCAATGGGTCTTGGAACCATTTCCCAAGATTCATGTAGGCGGTATTAGAAGTTCCTCTGCATTGCTTCTATACATGCGGGATCTGCCATTGCCTCGCGAATGTTCTTTGGCTCTATATTGCTAATTGAGCAAAGGTAAATGCATAAGTCGCAATCTGTGGCAAGTTGGCGTCAAATCGTCGAATTGGCCTTGAAGGTTCACCAATAACTTGTTCAATTGGGTGGTCTTTTGTCTACTTAAGAGTAGAAGGATACCGTTGGTTATCATTATGCGAGTTAGATGGTTCTCGTAAGCTTGAAGATGATTGGTGATTCGTAGCAAGCGGGTTTTCAAATAAGTCTTCATCTAACGTTGCATCGTTTTGGTTTTGATTTTGCTCATCAACTGCGGTAGAGCGGATTTTTAATAACTGTAGTAGATGTTGATGATGTAGATGGAATTGGTGCATTGGTTTCGACCGTTGTAGATGGTTTTGGCGGGTGCGGTGGAATGATGGTTTGACGGATTTGTCGAAGTTCCACCATAGTATTCATCGAACATTAACTCGAAGAAATTCTCCCATTCTTGTTCTTTAGGATTGTCAAAGCGAAGTTGATTGAGCTCTTTGAGGTGCGAGTCTGAGCTGATGTGTCGAAGTGCATGCGGTTTAGTGCGGGTTCTGAGCGAGTCTCTCGAAGCCATCCGTGAAAGTTAATCAAATTTCACATTCATCGTCTCCATGATCCTCCTAGTTCTCTTGTTATACACCCTAAATGCCCTCGAGTTATCTGAATATCCAATGAAGATTCCAATATCACCTTTAGCTTTCAATTTACCTAGATCTTCTCTGTCGTTCGTCGGATAGCACAAAGCGCCAAACCGCGTGAAAGGAAGAGATATCCGGTTTTCTGTTGTTCACAAGCTCATATGGGGTTTTATTGAATCTAGGATGGATTAGGGATCGGTTCTGAGTGAAACAAGCAGTGGCAACAGCATCAGCCCATAGAAATAACGGTGCACTAGAGTAGATTAGCATTGTGCGAGGTGTAATGATGAGTGCTTATTCACTCATCATTTTTACCCATCCAAGCCCACAAAAACGTCTAAAAACACGGAAATATAACCAATTATGCTACAGATATCCTTGGAATGTGTTTTTATGTATTTCAGGTACAAAGGATTGAAAACATGGCAAAAACGGACAGAATTGAGCTTGGAATGGAAAACGTGCTTTGCGGACGAAACCGAGAGTGGATTTTCTACAATTTCAGAGCCCGGGACGCGTTTTTGGGAGTGAGTGGGGATAAAAAAATCAAACCGAACCCTAAACCCGAAATTATCTTTTCAACCCAAAATTACCTTTCTACCATTTACCCGAACCCAATTTACCATTTTACACTTAAAACGTTTTTCACTAAAAATAATTATTTTTATTTTTAACCATTTTTTTATTTACAACAATTTTTTTTTATTAAAACCAATTTTTATTAAAAATATTTTATCTATCTAAAAAAAAAAAAAAAAAAAAAAGTTTTATAACAAAAACACAAAAATACATTTACTTTAAAAAAACTTTTTCTAAAAACAAAATACTAAATAAAACTTAAACCCACTAATCCCTTTGGCCCCTTGTCATTTCACTGAACCCCGACCCATTCCTTAACCCATCCATCTTGAAACCCTTTTTACCCGTTTCTATTTTTTTTACCCATTCCTGCCAAACTAAAACCCAGAACAAGAAACCTTGGCGCCAAGAAACTTTTCCCCCCTCCTGTCCCTTTCCCTCTCTCACTTCCTGTCATTCTCATCCTTAGAAGAGTCCAAGGTTAAGTCACATGCTCCCACAAGACACCTTGCCACTGTGGCAATCCTCAACATCCTCATTGGACAAGAGTGTGGACGGCTGTGATGTAATACTTGGTCCCCAATCAAAATCAAGGGCTCTGATTTGTTGCAAAGATGTCACAGCTCATTTTATCTCACACAACAAACACAAGACAAGAAGACACAAGACCTTAGTAGTTTTTTTTAGTATAAATAGATGTTAGGATAAATGTAAAAATTTGTCTAGAAATTTACATTCTAGTTCCATTTTATCTTTATGTCATTTACTTTAATTGTAATTTTTACTTTCAGTTTAATTAAATTTCAGTCTTTTAATTCCAATTTTTTTATGCAGTCTTATTTTTGTTGTTCTTGAATTCTGTCTTTTGATGTTGAAAGTGTTTTTAAGCTCAATTTAGCTTTTGTTTAAGACTCTAAGCAGTTTCTAAAATTTTCAAGGTTTCAATTTTCCTTTAAAAACCAGTTTCAGGTTCTAAAGTAGTGTTTGGATTTGTAGAAGACTTGGGTCAAAAAAACCAAATTTGACCCATTTTGGGTCTCCCATTAGTCAAAGTCAGATGTTTATTCATTTCATTCAGCATTCTAAGTAGCTCTTTATTTGCAAACCAAGTTTTTAGATTAGCTTTTTACAAATCTGCCACTTGCACCCTTTTTTATGTTACTTAGCAAGCTGTCCCCAATCGCCCACAGTTGCCTTTTTAGTCTTCATTTTAAGTTAGTTAAAGTTAGTTTTAGCTTTTGATTTTGATAGCACAAGTAGTTAGTAATGCTAGGATAATCTGTCTTTGCTTATTTTGGTCTTTAGAGCTTATGTGTATGCTTCTTTATGCCTTTGAATGTTCCCCCTTGCACCCTTTTTCTTCTTTTCTGTCAACTGCAGCCCCAACAAGCCCTTTGGACAAGCCCTTTAAAGCTTGTTAACAGCTCTTCATTAGATTCAATTTATTGTTTTAGGTTATTAGATATGTAGGTTTTAATTATTTAGCTTAGTTTAAGGTTCTTGGGATGGTTTGATAGCTTATTTATAAGCAAATAAGCCCCCATTGGGCCTGTTTTTACACTGCAAACAACAGCAGCCCTCAGTCTCTATTGCTTTTGTTTAGCTTATTTGCTCTTAGGAATGGCTTATTTAGGACTCCCTTAGGTAACTTAGCTTATTTCATTAATTCCATTAGCTTATTTGTGCTCCCTCATTAGATTTTAGGTTTAGTGCTTTAGTTTTAAGCTTTTTACAAGCTTATTATAGCTTTTATTTTCATATGTAAACTGTCCAAACAAAACAGTTCCCTTTGGACCTTTAACGACTTCAGCAGTTTCTCTTGAGTTTTAGCTTTTCTGAAGTTAAGTTTTTTAATGAAAAATGCTTATTTAGTCTTTATATTAGTTTGCAAAAAGAAAAAAAAAATGGCAAAAGGGGAGGTCAAGGTTCGAACATGCGACCTCCCCCTTATATGAGAGTGATAGTCATACCATAAGCGCCCTTGGGACTTTCTTGTTATGCTTTGCAACATTAATCCATTTAAGCCTCATTTAGCCATATAGCTTATTCACTGTTTTGCTTATTAATTGCTTATCCAGTATTGCTTTTTCTATTTTTATAATTTTCCCAGCTTCTATTTACATTAAAGTAGTTTCACAATAAATTTTATAATTTTTCATTAAGGTTTACTATTTTTAATCATTTAATTAGATTAAATTAGTTTTTAATTCATAATAAATAATTTAAAAGTCGAAAAAATACCCGGCTTTTTCCTAAAATTATTTTTAGTCGTTTAGAATGTAGGAAAATTGGTTTCGCACCCGTAGGCCTTAAATTGCAAAAATTTCACTTTTTAGGCTCGGTGCGTTCCCGGTTTTCGCGTTTTTGCATTGTAGCACCCTAAGACTTAATTTAGCTTCATTTTATTGTTCCATATGCTTAGTAGTTGTTAATTTAGTTATTTACTTTGTTTCCTTGCTTTATTTACATTCCGTGCTTTTTTTTTTGATAATCTTAACCAAACGTAAATTCCCGATCCATTCAAGCACTTTAATAACAAACCTCAAACGTCACCGTCAATTCACACCTCGTTGGGAAACGACCCGGGTAATCACTTGCCCGGTATCACTTATCGAGTATCCACGGGTTTTGCGTGTCGACCTTTTTCCTAAAGGGTCGATTTGTCGATTCTCGCGTATATCGTATATTTGATATATTTTCTTAAACATCAAATTTTGGCGCCGCTGCCGGGGAGGTTGTGTTGCGACAATATCGTTACGGTTTGACGATTAGTGACTTGAAGATCCTTCCTCGTGAAGTTATTTTCTTTCCAAAAACCCAAAAACCCAAAAATATTTTCCTTTTTCAAAATTTATTTTCCCTTTTATATTTTCTATTTATCAAAACCCCAAAAATATTCTTCTCATTCCTCTTATTCGTTGATTCTATTTCTCTTACCCTCTTTCACCGTTTGATTCTATTCTTCGTATCTTCTCGATCACTTAATTCTATTTCTTTAACCCTCTACAAGTTTAATTCTCATGGCGACGATCGATTATCGTCGTTGTTTTCACTGTAAGAGCCGTATGGAAGAGGATCAACTTTATTGTCAAAATCAGGATTGTTTATGTAAGCGATGTGGAAGGATGGGTGCAAGCAAATATTGCTATTGGTGCGAATTATCCGATAAAACCTCTCTCGATGATTCTCCAAGTTTTTCCGACCATCTGCCACAACCCGATGTTTGTTCTATTGTTTCTGAGCCCAAACCGTCTAGAATTGATCAAAATCTTTTGCGATTTACGGTTAAGGTTAAGAGAAAAGAGCAAGAACCGGAGACCAAAGCGGAAGTGGTGGAAACTGCTAGCTCTGAGAGCACACCACTTGTCCCACCTCCGGAATCTTCAAGACGTTTTTCAGAAGATTTCCTTAGGGACGGAATGAACATGATTGATAACTACTTTAATGAACTTCGTCTAAAGTTAACTTCGGGAAGTACCGCTACAAATACCAATTGTTATGTTGTTGAGCCCTCGATTCCTACTCCCATACCCGAGATATCTTTGTTCGATCACGATTATTGCTACGGTTGTGGAGACGTGTTACCAAAAGGATTTCGTTGCTACAAATGTATGTGCGAGTGGTGTGGAAATTATCTTACTAATGGATTTTGTTCGATTTGTGCCAAGAATTCATTCGCTTATGATTCTAATCCAAATCCTTTCAATTATCCTCAAAACGATTTCAACTACCCTCAACAGAATTCATACGAACCACAACCATACTATCAAGATTTCAAGGATCCTTCATTTCAGAATTTCTCTCCTCAAATTCCTTATTGTGCAAATTGTGGGGGTCCTCATTATGATTACCAATGTCAATCATGGAATCAAAATTACCATGGACCTGATCCTTGTTATAACACTCCTTGTTTTGACAATTTCCAACCCCCACAATTTTCCGTCATTGAACAATTTCCCGTCATTGATCAACATCCTCGTGAGAAAAGTATGCTAGAAGAACTTGCCGAAGACCAAGCGTCTCAGCAACGTAAAATCTATGCTAGAATTACTTGAAGAAGAGGAACGAGCCGCTAAGATTCAAAGATGTCTTGAAGAAATACGAATCGAGGAACGAGCACTTGCAAGACGCGTGCCCGATGGCTCGCGACTTACATTGGCGATGATGATGAAAGTTTGTCAGGCCGAAACCACACCGAAGAGCCGTAAACTCTCTAAGTATGGGGGATGAGCATCTTAGCACTATTCCGGAAACGGAACCGTCTTGTGCTGAGAACCTTGTCCCAACCCCAAGTGAGTGCGAGGGTGTCTCCGATATGATGTGTGATGAGCCTGTTGATGATGATTCTTCTCCTCCCTCCCCTAATGATTCTGTTGAGATGATCTCCGAGTCTGAAAATGACTATACATCGTTTGACGATTCCTTATCGTGTGGAGACATCGAGTATGTTGAGGAAATTCCTTCTGAGCTCGTCAGCTTAGAAGAAGTGAGAGATTTGGAGCCCGAAGATCTTGATATGGACACTAATTTTGATTCGGATGATGAAGATATCCTTGTTGTATCCGAGAAACCTTTCACTATGGCATTCACTAATCCTCTTTTTGACTTCGATTATGAATTCAATCTAGTCTCAGATAACCCAATGTTTGACATTCAGAATGAGGATAGTGACTCTTATTTTGAAGACCCCATTACCTCTTTACCCGAGCTCGATGATTCTACTTCTGAAGAAAAGAATAGTGGCAATCCCACTTTGACTTTAGACCTTCACGAGGAGTTCGCCGATGAACTCGCACTTATTGATCATTCTCCACCGGGAGATGATAATGTGCACTTTGACTTTGAAGCCGACCTTACTGAATTGGAAAATCTTTTATACAATTGCGCCGTTCGTCAAGTGACACTCTTATAGAAGAGGTCGACTTTCTTTCTACGGATGACTCGATACCTCCGGGTTTTCAGAGTGACGATTATGGCTTAGGTCCATCATCCACTCGTCCGCCTGCTAAACCGCCGGATGATGGAACCTCTTCTAAGCCCGATACGGATATTCTCACTGCTTGCCACAGGTGGATAAGATTGTTGAACATTCACTAAATGTTCCTCAATCTAATCTTTTGCCCACCCATCCCACCCGTTGTCAACTCATTGACACTCTCCTTTCTTATCCCATTACTTCCCCATATCTTAACTCTTACGGGAGTGAAGATACCATCTTTGACCCCGGCATTTCTCATTCTTTTAAGCCGGTTATATCTCATCGGAGTGGAACTTTCAGCACATTCAATGTTTCTCCAAACTATTTGAATGAAAGTCCGATGGAGATTTTCTCTTCCACTTGCTCCCCCATGGACCAATGAATTCGGGGTCGAGTCAAGCTAGCGACTCGGTTAACAAAAACAGTAGCATTTCATGGGTAGCCACCCATGTTTCTGACTTCTTTCTCTTTTCTAACACTAAGTGTGGGGGGAAACCCCCACTGAGGTTTGCTTGTTGTGTGTTTGCTCTCTGTTTTCAGGATTCCCGTAGATCGTGATGATTGATGCGCCTGTTTTCAATCCAGCCGCCCAATATCCGATCTTTTTGCTAACGTTTATCTAGGGATATCTTTATTAATCCTTTTGTGAAAAAATATTTCGCTTCCACACTTGGCTAGTAGTATTACCTTTTTCCGTTCTATAGTTTCTCGCTAAGGCCGGTACTTTGAATATTGAGGGCAATATTCAATTCTAAGTGTGGGGGGGAATTCTAGCGAATTTTGATCACATTGTACCTTCTAGTACCCTAGCACCCCCGTTTTGACCAAAAATTTTAAAATTTTATCGTTTTAAGTCAAGTATTTACTTTTTCAAGAAGTGCTTTGCACAAAAATAAAGCATTGATGCTTCCGCATTAATGATAGTTTAGTCTTGATTCGGCTAGAACAAGGGGAATCCCGACTCTGCTAGAGTGTTGATCTAGCTGCTCTCTTAACATTTAGGCTAAGGTTTTATGCGTTGTGCAAAGGAAAATGCTAAGCGTGGAGTAGTTGGTTCTCTTTAGAGCTTATATAAGTAATCTATGGCTTTTTCTCCCAGAAGCTAACTAATTGGACCTAAATACGTGCTCGTTGTCAAACTTTTGAACATTTAAAATCGTCTTGTTACAATAAAAAGTTTTTAAGCAAAATTGATCTAGAGTCCGAGTTCAACTTTTTATTTAAATTTCCGAAAAAAGCATACTTTCTTAAAATCTGAATAATGTTGCAAAATGAAAGTATCGTAAAAGTGCTTGAGTGATGCAAAAGTTGCAAGTTTAAAGTTCAAAGTCAAAAAAAAAAAAAGTTGAAAATGAAAAATGAAAAAAAAAAAAAAGAAAAATATGAGTTAAGTGAATAAAAGCATTATGTTGCTTATGAATAAATGTGCTTAAACTTGCTTTTTCTTAAATTTAAATTGAAGTTGAACTCGTTATTCGTCAAAGTTGTCTAAAAGTTTGACGGTAATTTGGAAATCCTTGACTTCAAAGATCCCGAAAACTCCGATACTATTCTCGAGGGTGAAAACCTAGCCTCCTCAAAAGGACAAGCTGAGAAGAAAGCGCCACATGGAGTGATCTCACCTTTGAATCTCGAATTTCTAAATTATCGTCGGTTGTAATCCATTTAGGTTTAGTTTTAACTTAACGATAGCTTCGTAAATCTTTGGAATCGAATTCCCGCTAATTCCGGTACTATTGTCTGTGAGGTGTCAAAAGCCCGGTCACTTAAAACTAATGTTTTGGGATGTTCCGAGAAGAAAGCCGCTACATGGAAGAGGCCCTTTCGATCCTTAGACTTTCATCATTTCCGGTGGGTTAGTACTTTGGTTAAGTGGATAACAACCATAACAAATGTCGATTTCAATGGTCAAACTTTTGAAAATGTGCACAATCACTTAAATTTTATAAATTGCGGGAGTAAAAAGTTAAGTCTCGACTTACATAGATTATTGATATAAGTAGTGTTAGCATTTTACAAAAACGTTTGCACAATAAGTTTAAGCTTGGTTTGAGAGTATCAAAAAGAGGATGACGATTACAATTCCCCGGAGACACCCATTTTGCGTGAATCCCGTTCTATGATGCCATGTTTTGATAGTCAAGCATGTTATTTATTTATGTTCAAAATTTAAATTTCTAGTAGTAGAATAAAAAGTCGAAACGAGGTATACTTGGTATTTTTGATCCTTTCATTACTTTATATGATCGGATTGCTAGGGACTAGCAATTGATAGTGTGGGGGATTTGATGAGTGCATATTCACTCATCATTTTTACCCATCCAAGCCCACAAAAACGTCTAAAAACACGGAAATATAACCAATTATGCTACAGATATCCTTGGAATGTGTTTTTATGTATTTCCCTGTACAAAGGATTGAAAACATGGCAAAAACGGACATAATTGAGCTTGGAATGGAAAACGTGCTTTGCGGACGAAACCGAGAGTGGATTTTCTACAATTTCAGAGCCCGGGACGCGTTTTTGGGAGTGAGAGTGGGGATAACAAAATCAAACCGAACCCTAAACCCGAAATTATCTTTTCAACCCAAAATTACCTTTCTACCATTTACCCGAACCCAATTTACCATTTTACACTTAAAGCGTTTTCACTAAAATAATTATTTTATTTTTAACCATTTTTTATTTACAACAATTTTTTATTAAAACCAATTTTATTAAAAATATTTTATCTATCTAAAAAAAAAAGGTTTAATAACAAAAAACACAAAAATACATTTACTTTAAAAAACTTTTTCTAAAAACAAAATACTAAATAAAACTTAAACCCACTAATCCCTTTGGCCCCTTTGTCATTTCACTTGAACCCTTGACCCATTCCCTTAACCCATCCATCTTGAAACCCTTTTTACCCGTTTCTATTTTTACCCATTCCCAAACTAAAACCTGAACAAGAAACCTTGGCCAAGAAACTTTTCCCCTCCCCGTCCCTTTCCCTCTCTCACTTCTTGTCATTCTCATCCTCAGAAGAGTCCAAGGTTAAGTCACATTCTCCCACAAGACACCTTGCCACTTTGGCAATCCTCAACATCCTCATTGGACAAGAGTGTGGACGGCTGTGATGTTATACTTGGTCCCCAATCAAAATCAAGGGCTCTGATTTGTTGCAAAGATGTCACAGCTCATTTTATCTCACACAACAAACACAAGACAAGAAGACACAAGACCTTAGTAGTTTTTTTTAGTATAAATAGATGTTAGGATAAATGTAAAAATTTGTCTAGAAATTTACATTCTAGTTCCATTTTATCTTTATGTCATTTACTTTAATTGTAATTTTTACTTTTAGTTTAATTAAATTTCAGTCTTTTAATTCCAATTTTTTTATGCAGTCTTATTTTTGTTGTTCTTGAATTCTGTCTTTTGATGTTGAAAGTGTTTTTAAGCTCAATTTAGCTTTTGTTTAAGACTCTAAGCAGTTTCTAAAATTTTCAAGGTTTCAATTTTCCTTTAAAAACCAGTTTCAGGTTCTAAAGTAGTGTTTGGATTTGTAGAAGACTTGGGTCAAAAAACCAAATTTGACCCATTTTGGGTCTCCCATTAGTCAAAGTCAGATGTTTATTCATTTCATTCAGCATTCTAAGTAGCTCTTTATTTGCAAACCAAGTTTTTAGATTAGCTTTTTACAAATCTGCCACTCTTGCACCTTTTTTTTTATGTTCTCGAATCGTCCCCAAATCTTCCACCAAAGGCCTTTTTAGTCTTCATTTTAAGTTAGTTAAAGTTAGTTTTAGCTTTTGATTTTGATAGCACAAGTAGTTAGTAATGCTAGGATAATCTGTCTTTGCTTATTTTGGTCTTTAGAGCTTATGTGTATGCTTCTTTATGCCTTTGAATGTTCCCCCTTGCACCCTTTTTCTTCTTTTCGCAGCTGCTAACAAGCCCTTTGGACAAGCCCTTTAAAGCTTGTTAACAGCTCTTCATTAGATTCAATTTATTGTTTTAGGTTATTAGATATGTAGGTTTTAATTATTTAGCTTAGTTTAAGGTTCTTGGGATGGTTTGATAGCTTATTTATAAGCAAATAAGCCCCCATTGGGCCTGTTTTTACACTGCAAACAACAGCAGCCCTCAGTCTCTATTGCTTTTGTTTAGCTTATTTGCTCTTAGGAATGGCTTATTTAGGACTCCCTTAGGTAACTTAGCTTATTTCATTAATTCCATTAGCTTATTTGTGCTCCCTCATTAGATTTTAGGTTTAGTGCTTTAGTTTTAAGCTTTTTACAAGCTTATTATATCTTTTATTTTCATATGTAAACTGTCCAAACAAAACAGTTCCCTTTGGACCTTTAACAGCTTCTCATTGTGAATTTCTGCGAGTTTTAGCTTTTCTGAAGTTAAGTTTTTTAATGAAAAATGCTTATTTAGTCTTTATATTAGTTTGCAAAAAGAAAAAAAAAATGGCAAAAGGGGAGGTCAAGGTTCGAACATGCGACCTCCCCCTTATATGAGAGTGATAGTCATGTACCTGTATACCATAAGCGCCCTTGGGTCTTTCTTGTTATGCTTTGCAACATTAATCCATTTAAGCCTCATTTAGCCATATAGCTTATTCAATGCTTTTGTTTTATTAATTGCTTATCCAAGATTGCTTTTTCTATTTTTATAATTTTCCCAAACTTCTATTTACATTAAAGTAGTTTCACAATAAATTTTATAATTTTTCATTAAGGTTTACTATTTTTAATCATTTAATTAGATTAAATTAGTTTTTAATTCATAATAAATAATTTAAAAGTCGAAAAAATACCCGTTTTTCCTAAAATTATTTTTAGTCGTTTAGAATGTAGGAAAATTGGTTTCAATCCGAAGGCCTTAAATTGCAAAAATTTCACTTTTTAGGCTCGGTGCGTTCCCGGTTTTCGCGTTTTTGCATTGTAGCACCCTAAGACTTAATTTAGCTTCATTTTATTGTTCCATATGCTTAGTAGTTGTTAATTTAGTTATTTACTTTGTTTCCTTGCTTTATTTACATTCCGTGCTTTTTTTTTTTGATAATCTTAACCAAACGTAAATTCCCGATCCATTCAAGCACTTTAATAACAAACCTCAAACGTCACCGTCAATTCACACCTCGTTGGGAAACGACCCGGGTAATCACTTGCCCGGTATCACTTATCGAGTATTCACGGGTTTTGCGTGTCGACCTTTTTCCTAAAGGGTCGATTTGTCGATTCTCGCGTATATCGTATATTTGATATATTTTCTTAAACATCATGTAACAATTCGCATTTTCAAGAATTTACTATTCACTTTCACTATTCATCCGTAAAATTTTATTTCACATTCTCGTAGGATAAATTATTTTAGTAATGACCTGAGAGTTTGACAATCGTTAGATCATTTTCGCAAAAGTTATTATGAAAACATCGTTTTAAAGTTTCGTTTTGGACGGTCCACCGTTTAAACATCACACGCATAACTAAAATCGACTCGATAATTTTCCTCACATCAAATAAATTTTTAGATCACTCATGATTAATTTGAGAATTTTTAAGATTTATTATTTTTATATTACCAAATAAGCCCAGCGCAGAACAAAACTAAACTTACGTTTTAAACAATTCTACTTACATCCGGACTTAACGATTCCTGCACTGTGTTTCTAATATGTTTTTGACACTTTTACATTTTTGGAAAAGTCAAACATATTTCCCTCCTCCTTTGACCATAAAGAAATTAACCTTGTACGTTCTACCTTTTTCTTAAATCGCATAATTTTTAAACTTCACGAATAATTTAAGTTATCCCGCGTCGAAAAACCAAAGTTTGATATATCATATCACTTTTAGACTAATTTTAGTCTACTCTAAATAAATTCACGGTCGCTTCCCTGAAATTTCGTTCTTTTCTGATAAACTGCGAATTACGCGTTTTTGACCCGTATTTCCAATTTTAAGCAGCGTTTTTGCACCCAATAAGACTTATCACCCATTTTATATTTTCAGATAGAGTATAATGATGAGTTTCATCATTCCTTCAAGTTTCATACTTTTACGATACCCGATTTTACCTTTTATGGCTTCGGTTAGCATTTAACGGAACCAAAACTCACTCCGTAACCAAGATAATACCAAAACTATCCACCAAAGTCATCATATCTTATCATGAACGAAATTAGGGAGGGTAGTCATCACCTTGGTGTCAAAATCCTAAGCATACTTCCTTTAGATCATTTACATGTGTAAATTTAACCATGGTTAGTTTCTAACCCAATATATAGTTAACTAAAATCTCTAGCCTATAAATACCAAGCATAAACTTTCATAATTTCTTGCACCACCCCTTCTTATCATCTAAAGTCCTAAACCTAAGGCATTTCTTATAGATCTTGTAAGAACATTCATGTGTTCTTGAAGAAAACTAGCGTTTGATCTTCGTTCTTGGAAGTTTTCAAGAAAAAGTCGTTATAATCTTCAAATATCTTCAAGTCTCCAAAAAGATGTCGTTATAATATTCTTTTCTTCTTCGTGTTCTCAAGAAGGCGTTGCTATAATCTTCTAATAGTCGTGGGTTTTCAAAGATTGCAAAGTCTACGTCGAAGCTCCGCTAATATTTTATTTTTCCATAATACTCAAGCATTCTATTTTTGAAGGTAAGTATATATATAACTCAAACTTATTTAAATACTTATAAACTTGGTTAGTTTATTTATTGTATTTTTTTTAACTCTTAATATATCATATAATCAAATAATTAAAATACATGTTTTACGTATTGAGCACTACAACACTAGGGAACTTCATGTGAGGTGTTCATTTGGGTAAACGGATCGACGAGTTGCTGGATTTACGATTTAAAGTATCCAAGCTCCTCGAACGTTTACTGCATGACCTCTGAATTATGATGGCCCGAACGGTAGTACGAGATATACAAACTAAAACAATTTCTATTAACAAACATACAAATGCTATATACATAGGATCGTTCATGTTTTCTTAGGCATTATTCTGAACCTAAGAGTTGACATCATATTCTAGGTTATATGTAGAGACTTCTAGGCTTATCCATCGATTCCGTTATACGTTGTGATAACATTTTGAAGGTGAGTTCTTAGCCCCATTTTTATACTCGTTTGAAACTTTTGGGGGAGATACATGCTCAACTACTTGTTTTACTTGTATAAATACTCAAAACATTATACTTGATTTCATTATAAATGATTGCGTTATACTTGATTGCATTATACTTGATTACGTTATACTTATTTGCGTTATTCAATTCAGTGGCTCCAAATTAAGTTGTTGGATGACCATTAATTTAGTGGCTCCAAATTAAGTTGTTGGAAGGCTATTAAATTAGATACATACACAAGTGGCTCCAAATTAAGTTGTTGGAAGACCATTAATTTAGTAGCTCCAAATTAAGTTGTTGGAAGGCTATTAAATTAGATACATCCCAAATTAAGTTGTTGGAAGACCCATGTGGTGACATTTATACTTTTTACTACTATGATACATGCATACATGTTTGACATACTATATTTTAGCGGTGGGTTGTAAACACACATGTTGCAAGTTTTGTATGGTAGAGCTTGCAACTGAGTGGATTTACAATACCTATGCTGTGTGAACATTCTTTAAAGGCTTTTCAACTTATTCAAAACAAACTCTATGAACTCACCAACCATTGTGTTGACACTTTTTAGCATGTTTATCTCGGGTCTATAAGATGATAGGGTTGCATGGAGCATATAGTCACTTGGCATATTTTGAAGACTTATGCTTTTATTATTACCATTCGATATGTTTTAAAAACACTTATGTATTGTACTTCAGAACTTATGTTGTAACTCTGTTCTCATTAATCGAATGGTAACTTTTCAAAACGTCTCATTTAGAGGTCGTTTTCTATACCTTGTACTTTGTATTATGAAGTAGCGCCCCAATGACACAATCTTCCGCTGCGGTATTTTGGGGGTGTTACATATTGGTATCAGAGACTTGGTTATAGAGAACTAGGTTGCATTTAGTACCTAGACTATAACTACTTTATACATTAAGACACTCCTCTTTATTTGCCTTACACACACTTTGTGCGCATATGCTTCTTGTTAGTTTTTTGTTTAGATCTACGCTATTGGATGATATGTTTTTGTACTGATGGAGAAATCCCATAGTTTAGTCAAGTCTTAAAAAATGTGGAGTTCGGTAATAACTGGTTATTTAACTTAATCTTGTGACAGTTCTTGTTTGATGAGACACGAGATTAACTTAAATAAAGGTTATTATTTAGCTGTAGATATTTGATGATTTGCCCAAGGATGGGAGTTCCCAGAGATACTTCTGAGAACTGCTAGAGACTAATCTTTTTGTGATTTTAGCACCTAAGGGAAATTTCTATGTACTGAGTGTGACACTCACTAGATACCCACACTACACCACTCCTCCACCATTTAGGATCAAGCGGTAGAATGCCCATCCATTTAAGGAATGTCTATCGCTGAGATATGTGTGTCTGGTAATATGTACACGTGTGAAAGGAGGCAATTATAATTATGGTGGCCAACATAATTATAAATGCATCACGACCCACGTGGACATATCTGATCATGCTTGCATTAATCAACATTGACTCAAATTTGGAATGATTTAAGACTAAGCAGTCCAGGAACTTACCTCATATCTTGACAAATGTCCTTCCTTGTAGAAATCATGGGACCAAAGAGAGTAACTCGTAGCACTGGCCGAGGTGGTGCAACACCACGGGGTGGAAGAACTGGTGGACGTGGAGGTAGAGGAGATGGTCACGAAAATAGTGACCATAGTAATGATGGTGGAAATCCTGATTTCTCCGCCATTATTGCCCAACAACTACAAAACCTACTCCCCACTATAGTCACCCAAGTTGGCAATCACATCAATAATTCGGGAAACCACGGAAGCATAAATGACACCACCAATAATGTAGGCGGGAATGGTAATAACAACAACAATAGGACTGGATGTACATATAAGGAATTTACAGCATGTAAGCCAATTGAATTTGATGGTAAAGGAGGTGCATTGGCATATACACGATGGGTCGAGAAGATGGAGTCAGTGATCGACATCAGTAACTGTGCAATTCACCAAAGGGTGAAGTATGCCTCGTGCTTAATGTCAGGAAAAGTATTGACATGGTGGAACACGCAGATTCAAGCTAGGGAAGAGAAATAGCTGTAGGCATGACATGGGACAACATTAAAGCACTGCTGAAAGAGGAGTACTGCTCGGATAATGAGATGCAAAAGCTAGAAGATGAACTTTATCATCACTCTATGGTGGGGGCTGGTCATGCAGCCTACACGGATCGGTTTCATGAATTAGCCAAACTAGTTCCTCATCTGGTTACCCCTGAATCCAAGAGGATTGAAAGGTACATCTATGGTCTTGTTCCCGAGATTCGTGGAACAGTAAAAACAACCGAGCCTTCTACAATTCAAAGTGCGATACTAAGAGCAGGGACCTTAACAGATGAGATGGTTAGGAATGGAGCTTTGAAGAGTAATGATAAAAGAAAGGGAGCGGGTGAATCAGTCGATCAAATGGGTACAATGGTTGATAACAAGAGGGCAAGAGGATTTGCGGCAACTGTTTCTAGTCAGAGACGTTATGAGGGCCCATTGCCTAAATGTTCAAAATGTGCTTATCATCATCGGGTGTCTGAGCCCTGCCCTTTATGTAATAATTGCAATCGATATGGCCATTATACAAATCAGTGTAAATCAGTTGTGAGGCAGGCAAACACGGCCGATATGAGGAACAACCAAAGGACATGCATTGAGTGTAACAGCCCAAACCACTTCCGAATTAATTGTCCTAAGTTGAATGGGGCACACTGAATAGCTATGGATAACCCGACTCTAGCCGTAATGCAGGAAGGAAATAACCCAAACCATGGAGCCAATGTTAGTCCACCTCGGGGTCGAGCATACTATTTAGGTACTAAGGAAGCCCGCAATACATAAAAAAGTACGTGCCTTATCCTACCGCATTGTTCTATTCTAGTACACAATTTAGCTTTATTCATGCCTTGGTAGATTAGAAACCTAGATGCATTAAATTTCGGGACGAAATTTCTTTTAAGGGGTAGGTACTGTAACAATTCGCATTTTTGAGAATTTACTATTCACTTTCACTATTCATCCATAAAATTTTTATTTCACATTCTCGTAGGATAAATTATTTTAGTAATGACCTGAGAGTTTGACAATCGTTAGATCATTTTCGCAAAAGTTATTATGAAAACATCGTTTTAAAGTTTCGTTTTGGACGGTCCACCGTTTAAACATCACACGCATAAAATCGACTCGATAATTTTCCTCACATCGGATAAATTTTTAGATCACTCATGATTAATTTGAAAATTTTTAAGATTTATTATTTTTATATTACCAAATAAGCCCAGCGCAGAACAAAACTAAACTTACGTTTTAAACAATTCTACTTACATCCAGACTTAACGATTCCTGCACTGTGTTTCTAATATGTTTTTGACACTTTTAAATTTTTTGGAAAAGTCAAACATATTTTCCTCCTCCTTTGACCATAAAGAAATTAACCTTGTACGTTCTACCTTTATCTTAAATCGCGTAATTTTTAAACTTCACGAATAACTGTTAAGTTATCCCATCGACGAAAACCAAACTTTGACATCTCATATCACTTTTAGACTATGTTTAGTCTACTCTAAATAAATTCACGGTCATTTCCCTGAAATTTCGTTCTTTTCTGATAAACTGCGAATTACGCGTTTTTGACCCGTATTTCCAATTTTAAGCAGCGTTTTTGCACCCAATAAGACTTATCACCCATTTTATATTTTTAGATAGAGTATAATGATGAGTTTCATCATTCCTGCAAGTTTCATATTTTTACGATACCCGGTTTTACCTTTTATGGCTTCGGTTAGCATTTAACGGAACCAAAACTCACTCCGTAACCAAGATAATACCAAAACTATCCACCAAAGTCATCCTATCTTATCATGAACGAAATTAGGGAGGGTAGTCATCACCTTGGTGTCAAAATCCTAAGCATACTTCCTTTAGATCATTTACATGTGTAAATTTAACCATGGTTAGTTTCTAACCCAATATATAGTTAACTAAAATCTCTAGCCTATAAATACCAAGCATAAACTTTCATAATTTCTTGCACCACCCCTTATTATCATCTAAAGTCCTAAACCTAAGGCATTTCTTATAGATCTTGTAAGAACATTCATGTGTTCTTGAAGAAAACTAGCGTTTGATCTTCGTTCTTGGAAGTTTTCAAGAAAAAGTCGTTATAATCTTCAAATATCTTCAAGTCTCCAAAAAGACGTCGTTATAATATTCTTTTCTTCTTCGGGTTCTCAAGAAGGCGTTGTTATAATCTTCTAATAGTCGTGGGTTTTCAAAGATTGCAAAGTCTACGTCGAAGCTCCGCTAATATTTTATTTTTCCATAATACTCAAGCATTCTATTTTTAAGTTAAGTATATATATATAACTCAAACTTATTTAAATACTTATAAACTTGGTTAGTTTATTAATTGTATTTTTTTTAACTCTTAATATATCATATAATCAAATAATTAAAATACATGTTTTACGTATTGAGCACTACAACACTAGGGAACTTCATGTGAGGGGTTCATTTGGGTAAACGGATCGATGAGTTGCTGGATTTACGATTTAAAGTATCCTAGCTCCTCGAACGTTTACTGCATGACCTCTGAATTATGATGGCCCGAACGGTAGTATGAGATATACAAACTAAAATAATTTCTATTAACAAACATACAAATGCTACATACATAGGATCGTTCATGTTTTCTTAGGCATTATTCTGAACCTAAGAGCTGACATCATATTCTAGGTTATACGTAGAGACTTCCAGGCTTATCCATCGATTCCGTTATACGTTGTGATAACATTTTTAAGGTGAGTTCTTAGCCCCATTTTTATACTCGTTTGAAACTTTTGGGGGAGATACATGCTCAACTACTTGCTTTTACTTGTATAAATACTCAAAACATTATACTTGATTTCATTATAAATGATTGCGTTATACTTGATTGCATTATACTTGATTACGTTATACTTATTTGCGTTATTCAATTCAGTGGCTCCAAATTAAGTTGTTGGATGACCATTAATTTAGTGGCTCCAAATTAAGTTGTTGGAATGCTATTAAATTAGATACATACACAAGTGGCTCCAAATTAAGTTGTTGGAAGACCATTAATTTAGTAGCTCCAAATTAAGTTGTTGGAAGGCTATTAAATTAGATACATCTCAAATTAAGTTGTTGGAAGACCCTTGTGGTGACATTTATACTTCTTACTACTATGATACATACATACAAGATTAAAATACTATTTTTAGCAGTGGGTTGTAAACACACAGGTTGCAAGTTTTGTATGGGCGGAGCTTGCAACTGAGTGGATTTACAATGCCTTTACTGTGTGAACATTCTTTAAAGGCTTTTCAACTTATTAAAAAAAAACTCTATGAACTCACCAACCATTGTGTTGACACTTTTTAGCATGTTTATCTCAGGTCTATAAGATGATAGCTGTTGCATGGAGCATAGAGTCGCTTGGCATATTTTGAAGACTTATGCTTTTATTATTACCATTCGATATGTTTTAAAAACACTTATGTATTGTACTTCAGAACTTATGTTGTAACTCTGTTCTCATTAATCGAATGGTAACTTTTCAAAACGTCTCATTTAGAGGTCGTTTTCTATACCTTGTACTTTGTATTATGAAGTAGCGCCCCAATGACACAATCTTCCGCTGCGGTATTTTGGGGGTGTTACACGAGCAGCTTCCACAAGAGTTGTATTTCTTCTTTCAACAACCCCATTCTGCTATGGAGTTCTAACAACTGATGTCTGATGTGTAATTCCAACATCTTCAAAGTAAGCTCTTAACTCCTGATTTGTGAATTCATTGCCGTTGTGCTTCTTACAATCCTTCCAGTTTGAAGAAGTACTTGAATACGTTTCGGAAAGGTGATGATGATGCCTGGTGCTTCGTCTTTTGATCTCAGAAACTTAACCCATGTATATCTCGAATAATCATCGACGATAACAAGAATATACTTTTTCCCATTAATGCTTTCAAATCTCATTGGGCCACATAAGTCCATGTGCAACATATGCAACTTTTCTTCCGAACTAGGTACGGATTTGGGTTTATATGATGCTCTTTTGCTTTTTCCTTGTTCGCATGATGGACATAGGTGATCCTTGGTGTATTTGAACTTTGGAAGTCCGTTGACGATGTTGTCTTTGGCAATTTTGTTGATTGTGTCAAAATTAAGATGGGATAACCTTCTATGCCACAACCAGGACTGTGTTCCAGATGCTCGTGTCATAAGACATATTGGTGATGAAGAGGCCATTTGATTGATGTCGATATCATACAAGTTTGTATCACGATTCCTAGTTAAGAGATCAGTGCCATCCAAGTTTCTAACGAAGCAAGAATTTTTCCTAAAAGCAACCTCTAAATCTGCATCACAGAACTACCCGACTGAAAAAAAATTGTGTCCCAACCCTTCGACATAGTAAACCCGAGTGATCAAATAATTTCCAAAAGGTAGATCTCCATAACCCATGATAGCTGCTACATGATCATTTCCAAAACGCACGGTTCCCATGAATTTCCAGACGAAATTGATCAGCCTTTAGATTTCGGTCATGTGCTTGGAGCAACCCGAAGTCGACGATCCAAAGACATATTTCGATAACCTGCCAATTACAGAAGAAGAAGTTTTTGGAAACCGTTTTGATTTTGGTTCTTTTGGGTTAGAGGTAAAATCCTGATCACACTCAAAGAAGTTCTCTACTGGGAGAGTAGGCTCATTACTCATTCTACCATTCTGGAGTGTGAAAGTTCTACCCGTAGGTTTCCAAATGTCTTCCCTATAGTAAACGCTATGCTTCCTATCAGTAGTGTAAAGCCTAAGTCTTGCAACTAGTCTTCCTACTCGTTTAGCATAAGTTCTTTTAGGAACATTCTTCTGAACAGGCTTAACAATCTCATTCTTAGAAACACAATCATCATGAACATTAGATAAAGATTTCTTGCAAGTTAAACAAACAGATTTAACAGATTCATTAAACTTAGCAGATTTCATAGGTTCAGTACATTCAGATGAAATGTCTTTCTTATTCAAAAGCGGTAAATTCCTAGGGTGTTCTTCTACTTTCTTCTCTTTATTCAAGCTACTACTCCTAGAGGCGGTCGAGACTCTATTGTTCCTTGTATTGCTCTTAGGCTTTAGTCTGTTGCTCCTAGAGGTGCTTTCTAGTCCTGTAGAAGGTAAGGCACACGCATTAGGATTCACATTTTTATCAAGGGAGGTTGTTTCAGCTGTCCTAGTCTCTTTAGAGTGCTTTTATAAACTTATGTCGTTTGTTCCATATGTATTAGATGTAGAGGCAGACACATTAGTGGTACTCATCTTAAAAAGGCCAGGTGCTAAAACTTTTGGTTTCTCGATAACCGCTTTTCCTTTATCAACATATTGTTTAGGTAGGGCAGGTGGAGTGACTGGTTTTGATGAAACATTTTTATCATTGACTTTTGGAGGAGGCATAGAAACAGACATTTTTGGTTTGGAAACCGGTTTGGAATCATTTGCTTTCTCCTCGGTCAATGGTTTTGTAATCACAGTTTCCACTACCTTTCCTTTTTGACATTCCAGCTGAGCCCTCAAAAGATCATTTTTCGCTTTCATGTCATTGTAGGCACGCTCATACGACAATTTGTCATACTTGCATTCCTCAGTTTTTTGATCAAGTTGTTTAAAATATGAGACATTTTCTTTTTCAAGTTTTGCAAGAGCTTTTTCATATTTTGAAACAATTTCGGAGGTCTCAGACTGGAGTCTTTCATGATCTTCAACAGAATATGTTTGCAAAATGATGGACATAATATCAGTAGTCGGAACATCTTCGAAGAGAGAGTCATTTAAAGTTTCCAAAACTTTGATTTGTTCAACACAGTCGTTAGCTTGCTTTACCACAGTTTTATGGTCCTTGACAAAGTCAGCTGTTTCTTTCAAAAATGCTTGTTCAAAATGAATTACCCTTGCACTGATGGCATCCAACTGAGGGGCAATTTGAGTTTCAAAAAACTTTCTCTGTTCAATATCAAAACTAGAGAACCAGTTATTAGGTGTAATAGTGGTTTTAGTTTTAACAGTTTCTAGAAGATCCGCAATTCTCGTTTTCACATTGTCTAAAATACTTCTCGCATCACTTGAGTTAAAAGGATTGTTTGAAGACATTTGTTCAATGTTCGAAATAGATTTTGAGACACCGACTGGTTTTGAAACAGATTTTGAAACAGGTGTTGACTCTTTGTTTGAAACATTTGGTGTGATGGAGAACTTTGACTTTTCTTTTTGATTGACAAAAGTAATTCCGTTAATTTTGTTCCATTTGTTATAATCAATTGGTTTGATTTCCGAATTCTTTTGTTTCATTTTTGATCTACTCTCCTCAGATAGTTCTAACGTTTCAAGAGAATCACGAACAATTATGGGTTCATGTAAAACATTTCCATTGTTTAACACATTCTGAGATTTATGAGCTTTCTTGAGGAACGAGGAAGGGTCGTTACCAAGTGCCATTCTATTATTAGTATGAAAACGTGGATTTACTTGATTAGAAAGCATCTTGATTGTTTGAGCAGAATGACCCGTTGTAAGCAAATTTTCCAATTTTTTTTTCATTCTTATCAAGAATTTCATCAAGAAGAGAATCTTCTCGTTTTGAAAAATCAGTAATCAACTGCTTCTTTTTTTTTCAAGATCAGAAAACAATGATTTTTGTTTTGAAAGTTGGTCATTTAGATCTGAAATTTCCTTGTTTAATGATTTAATTTTCAAGTTCGAATTCACATCAAGTGTGTTATACTTGATTTGCAATTCTTTTTCTTTAGAAACCAAATTTCGATAACCAATTTCTAATTCTGATTCTTTGTTTTTTTGAAATTCAAAGGCTTTTGCGTTCTCCTTGTAACTCTCAAGCTCAGCGGTCAATTTGGCATTCGCGGCCTTAACATCGCGATTGACCGTTCTAACTTTCTCGATTTCAATGCCAAAGTTATTGATTAAAGATTCAAAGTAAGAACGTGTTTCCTCATCAGTCTCAGTATTTTGTGCCACACAGCCTCCACTAAGATCCACATCTGGAGTTTCAGAGTTAGTATTGCTACAACTTGGATTGTCCAGGTATGTATCATAATTATGTCTTTGCGTCCACGAATCGTTCGTCATGAGTAAACACATCAAATATGACATTGTTATAGCATGGATCACCGATTGGTACCTCGATACTGCGTTGGCGTCATAGACAGGAGGTGCTTCAGAATCGTCGTCGAGTCTCCTGAAGATTTGCCATGAAGATGCAGTTGGCATTGAGTTCCTCGAGGTCTTCCAAATCATCCATAATAGCCATGAAGTCATGTTCCTCAGAACTCAATTGAAGTCCAGATTGTTCCTTTTGTACCAACATAATAGCTTTCTAAAGATACGCAAGATCCTTCTTTTTCGGCTTAGTTGGAAAATTCCTTGCCATGTGACCCAATCCTTGATAGTTATAACACTTAACCTGATTACCCTGATTCACATTTCCATAATTCCCAACTCCGGATCTCGCAACATTCCCATTCGATTACCCACTGTTCTATTCCCAACCTTCGACCCATCGATTACCCGATTCGAACCGCCTGATTACCCATGCGAAATCCAGTAGCATATCCCTGCTGATTCCCAATAAATCCAACCATTTGTCCTTGATTACCCATGTTTACACCCGGTACGTGCAATTTTCCTGTTGCGAGTGTTTGATGAAATCCTTTGGTTGTTGATAGTTGGTGTGGAGTAGCGACTTCTGAATGCTTTACCCAAGAATACAAATGCTTGTGACAAAGCTTCTTCTGGTTCCATTTCAAGATCAGTGATTCCTTGTTCCTGGTAATGTTGTTGTTCAGGTGGATAGTTTTGTTGTTGAGGGATGTATTGCTGCAAGTTGTTGTTAGTGGAAGATGATGAAGCTTGTTGTTGTGTATTCATTGGAGTTTGAGTCTTTGCAATGAGTGCCAATGGATCATGATTCTTTGCTAATCTTTCTTGCCTGACTTCATTCACTTCATTTTGGTTTTGTTTCAGAAAATCGTTGAGTTGATCAAAGTTCACTTGATGTAAGTCTTTTGTTTGGTTGACAATAGTGACATATCGCCCCATTCTTCGGAAGATTGTTCAGAACTTGATGTTGCTTACGATAGTTCTGGGTGTCAACTTGTTTCTTATCAGCTCATTCATTAAAGTGCAGAACCTTCCATAGTAGGATTCAATGGGTTCTCTTGGAGTAGAGGTAAACTTCTCCCAAGCAGTTAGCAACTTGTTCTCCGTATCTTGTTGACCAATTTCAGTTCCATGACAAAGCCGTCTAACACGTTCCCACATGTCGAAAGCAGTTTCACAACTGTCTACAGCAACAAAGATGTCTCTTGGTAAACCCAGTTGGATAATATGAATTGCCATGTCATCTGCTTCGACTTGTTTCTGATCCTCTTCAAAGTATTCCGATTCTTTTTGAAGACGAAAAAATGGTGGGACGGGAGGTGTTGCATCAGCATTTCCAGGGTCTTGGACTTGTCGAGGTATGAAGGGTCCATCCTGAATGGATTTGATCATCAATTTTCCATTAGGTTTTGTCTTGATGTAACGAAGCATACGACTTGTCCATTGAAGATAACCACCTTTTTCCAACATAGGAGGACGGTTTTCGGCACCGGCTGCATGAATATCTTGTTGAGTTGCCATTGATGAAGGTATGTTAAGATAAAGTTGATGTAGGATCGATTCAACGATAAAAGAGTTGTGTTGGATGAAGATTAAGCTCGGTTGTTGTAGTGAAAGTATGCTATAAAAAACTTAAAAACCTCAATAACTTCTATTCTGAATCTGCTTGTTATACAGATTCTTAAACAACTCTAAAACACTAATATTGAACTCTCTAAAACTCTAATAATGTACGTACTTCTCTAAAACATATATTCTATAATGCCAACCTAGGGGTCCTTTTATAGGCTTAAGGATAACCCTAGTCGGTTTACAATTTGTAACCTTGTACGACAAGTAATCTACACAAAGAATATTCTAGAATAACAAAGCTTTCCATAAACGAATATAGCAGTTCTTTAGCTTTGCAGACTTTGACTTGACAACTTTGACTTTCACTTAGCGATACTTTGAATCTCCAAAGACTTTGACTTCTTGATTTTGACTTTCATATCCAAACAATCCTCTCCTAACTTGAATTCTACTTGCTTGATTTCAAGTTTCCTTTGTATCATTATCATTAACTTCTGTTAGCTTCTTGGAAAGATTGTGTCTTTATCAATTTTCTTTATCTTCAGATTTGTCTTTGTATTCACTGTGCTTGGATTGTCATTATCAAAGTAACCGATATTTTTTCAATAATATTCTTTACAACAACCTTAATCAGTAATTCTCTTTTCAAAGAACATTCAAAGAAGCTCCATCTTTTCAAAGAACTCAAAGAACATATGACAATTTGTACATCAGTTCAATTTAAGTTTCAGTCTGTTAGGAATTGGAAATTCCATAATAAAGTGCCGGTCACCCCAATTAAGGTCTAGCATATGTTAGCTCGTAGACGTGTCGGTATTTACGTTATTTGGTAGTTGTGGAGGAAGGACGGGTCTTTACCCACTGTATGCCTGATCCACAGGCCGATAGGAGGTCGTGTAGTCTGTAAGTATAAATACCCCTTCCATCCATGGAAGGGGTGGTGCTTTTCATAATCTAACCTTCCATATTTTGTGATCCAAGTCTCTAGCAAGAACACCCTCTCTATCTACTTTCTCTCTCTAATGGCAAACATGTATTTTGATCATCCAAGACCACCCGAATCATCAACACAATAAATATATCGATCCTACAAATGGTACCAGAGCTAGGTTTTATGTTTTGATGATTTATTGTGGTCTTCGAATCATGTGTAAGTTGTTTTTGGTACTGTTTTTGATGTTTTACATATCTTTTGGTGAAAAAATTCTAATGGTCTATCAATAGTTACATGTCTTGTCTCATTATTTTGTCCAAACAGATATCAACGAAAGATATTGTTATTTTGGCACAATCTGTATACTGTCTAATGGTCAAAAAAAGATATTGTTATTTGGTCAAAAAAGATATCAACGAAAGATATTGTTACTTGGTCAAAAAAGTCTAATGGTCTATTATTTTGTCGTAGATATCAATCTGTATATTGTCTTTGTTCCATACCGTGACTTTTGGAGTCTAATGATGTAGTCACTTTCATATGGTCAAAAAAAATGGTCATGTTTTAGAGGTCAAAACAGATACAGTTTTCTGTCTTTCTGGGTTATTCATCATAGCGACTTGTTTTTATGGGTCATTCATCATGGCGACTTGTCTTGACAAGTCGTCCAGATTCGTTGAATCTGGTCTTAGCGAGTTGTGGTGATAATACGGTAGCGACTTGAATCAATTTAGCGACTTGTTACTGAACAAGTCGTAGCAACTTGTGCTAGTGACTTAGGCTAAATACTTTAGCTAGCGACTTGTTTAAAAATGGTTAGAGAGTTGTTAAGATTTTTACAGTTAGCGACTTGACTCTAAACTTTGGCTAGCAACTCAAGACAGAAAGGATGAAGGAGAAGTAAGACCTCGACCACATATACCACAAGACTACGACCACTAGACATCAACAACAAATACCAAAACAAACATATACCAATCAAAACTCAACCTCAGGTTATATCCATCATTGGTCCATGTTTAAACTAAAGCCAAGTAACATTCAAACCTCTTAACCTAATCTAGACTCACTTCAAGACCCTCTCTATCACTCTTCAAACGCGACTCAAAAACGATAATAAACACATGATTGATCTCAGAATTGGTTCGGTGTTAATCATTACAAGATTTTTTTAACCATCCTCGTCAATGATCAATTGTTTGTGCTAATATCTGAAATTCATATAATCTGATTTTTAACATGATTGTTAAAGTCAGATTATTGTTTCGATTCAAAGACTCATAGACAAATAACAATGAAAACCACAGATTTTAGTACCTACCTGAGACCCTTATTAGGTCTTGATGAACGTGTTTATGTTGCATCTTTCGTGGTTTGTTCTCGATGCCAATCACTTATCTTGCCATCCCTGTGGCGATACAAACCTGGTTTGAAGATGAGAGTTTGAGATTTCTTTTGAGTATGACCGGTGAAGATGTGAGAAGCTGCGTTTGAGGAATATGAAAGGAGGGTGGCTAATGAGTTTTGTGGTGAGTATTATTAGGAGAGATTGGGTGCTCATGTCTGATTTTGGTGGTGATGATCTGGTTTTTTTTGTTTGAGAGAGGCGGTTATGTTTGATGTGAGATATTAGGGTAAGAGGAAAAAGGTTAGGGAATGTTAGGTATGTGAAAAGAGGTGCTTTATACCCCTAAAATTAGGGTAACCGTAATATGATATGGCTTATTGGGCCGTGGTATGTGATTATTCGGACCTCAGATTGTATAACTGTTGGATCAATATGTCCAAATTTGATAGTACGCTTAGTTAATAGGCCGAAACTTAGACTTGGTGTTCTAACATGAATAATGGGCCTGATAATCTGAATGGTAAAGTGTTTTAATGGACCGTAAGCTGTACTTGGACCGGATAATATTTTTATGGACTCAAGTAAAATGGATGTTAGAATGTTGAGGTTGATAATGATATACCGGGTCGTGTTGTGCTTAATAGAATCAGGTCGTTTTTATGTGGTAATTTGTGTTATTGGATATATTTATGGTCCGGGCCTTCATTGGATATGATTTCACGCTCGTGAATTTGAATTTATGGTGTTCAATATTTTATGAGCTAAGATTTGTAATTTGGCGATGTGTTTTGATGACAAGATCTGTGAGATTTGGTATGAGGATGTGAGTTAGTGTGCTGTTTGACTCCTTGGGTTACACATTTTCACAAAGGTTACTATTTCACGGCTTGAATTGGATTTAAACATCGTTGACTACGGGGTTGGTGTTCGGTATTTCTTTATTGGATTTGAAGTAAGGTTTTTCCGGGCACGTTTACTTATTTTGTCTTCTTTCTTTCTACTCTTCTGCGAAGATGACTTGTTTGGGCTTTTATAGAGCGTGATAAAGACTTGGCTATTTAGTTACGTTTGTGATTCTTTCTCGCTTGACCCACAACGTTGCTATCACTACGGTGTCTCATTCAGTTGAGAATGTCAAGAGGTTTTGTACATTGGGTACACCATTTCTCCTTTACAAGGATTAGTACAAGTTTAAGTAACAAATCTGGGGAATTTTACTTCATAATCAAGTTTGGTATATCGGGTTTACTTCACCAAGTGGTCACTGTAATAGCCAACATAATACGTGGAAGATGTGTTTACCAATGTGTTTATTGGATGGTTGATGATATGGATGATGTTGGATAATGAACCGTTGATGAACCGCTACATGTTCCCCTAAAACATAAATTCACCGAAACCAAAATTGTCATTACACATTCAAAGTGACATTGTTTACGGTTTTGTCTTGATTTTGTAAAATCCCGCGAAAGAATCTATTTCTCGGTTTAAATCATAGAATTGTAAAATCCCGTGACAATGGAAACATCCTGGTAATTGTAAAGTGCATTTCCGGATCTATCTTACGGTTTATTCTTGGTTTTGTAAAATCCCGCGAAAGAATCTATTTTTTGGTTTAAACCATAGAGTTGTAAAATCCCGTAATGATGGAACCATCCTAGAGAAATGGAAAGTGTATTTTGGGATCGTTTATGATGCTGGTGCTACGGTTTCTACTTCGAAGAAGGGATAAAAAGGGGTACTTCATGAATTGGGTGTGTGTTTGGGTTGTCTTCATGGCAGTTTGGTTATTATATGGTTTTACCGGGTTATGTGCTACTTACCATGGTCGGGATGAAACCATTATCAGAGTTCACTTAAAACGTCAAAGAAGGCTAGATTTGAGCAGTTAACCAGAATATTTGACAACGGCGTGAATTCAGTATTATTTATTTGAGGTTGAAGTGAATTATCACAGGCGAGTGTACTTAGTATCTGAAGGTATCGGGGATGGATGGATGAAGATTCTTCATGATCCTTGTTCGAGCTTATTATTAAAAACGAAGACTTGGAAATCTAGTTATTGTTGGGTGTCTTTTACCTTTTCTTTTACCACTTGGGAAATTGGGCTCATACCACTACAAAATAACTATCACTTTAAGGAGTTACGTTGTAGTGCTCAGTGTCACATTCAATTGTGGATTTTCAAGAGGTAATGTACGTCTTATACTTGATGGTTGGTTGGTTGAAGAGTATAGAGCACATAGAGAGTACCTAGAGATGCTAATGGAAATCGGCACCGCTCTTTGTTACATATGTGCAAGTTTAAGTCACGAGTTCGGGGTAGTTTACTCCAGGGTCAAATTCATCATATTGGGTTTTCTCCATCAGCTATCACGACAAAGAGCCTACTGAATGATAATGGGGTTGATTTCATGTTTTGCTAAGAGAGTTGAAAAGAGAGAGATTATGACGTCTGTTCACATCAGTTCAGGCCTCGTACTTCAACATTATGACGTTTGAATACTACTGTTCAAGCCTCGTTCTCCAAAGAAAAGAAAAGTGTACGCTTCAGTGCGCTTTATCTTCTGAAGAAGAGAAATCTTCTTATTATGACCATTCTCATCAACATGCTTCATGCTTTTTCCATGCGCTTCAGTCATCAAGTGAACCGGGCCACTGTTGATTGTTTTCTTATTCTGCTTGCTCAACTATAATGACGATGGTGACATCCTGTGCTAATTTTGCGGGGGAGAAGTGTGAATTGACTACATTTGGATGATTTTCACTTGTTTAATCAAGAATGGCATCTGCCGTATGCAATTATTGAGGGGGAGAAGAAGTGTGAAACTACTGCATGATTGATTGATATTAGAGAATATATGGTCAAACGGCTCCAAACTCATGTAAGAACCGAGCTTCTTCTTATCGGGTCATATTCACATGGAGTTTTCTTCTAAGAGTCGTTGGTTGACATCTTCTCATGGACAGATGAGTTTATTGACAAAGTGCTTCCGGTTAATGCTTCACGTACACATCAACATGATGATTCAAAACAATCTCTCTGTTCTTGTTTGATGTGATTGATAGTTTGCTGTTACCATCTCGTGTGTTCGTTGCGGGCTGATTGCTAATTTCCTTGATGAACATATTTCTGTTCTTGTTTGATTGGGAGAGATTTTAGTTAAGGGGACTTGCAAGATGTAAATTAATTGGGATGCTTTTTGGTGATGTTCTTGTTTTTCTGGTGAGATGAAGATGTTAACTATCTATTCCCCAACTGGACAATTTTGAAGAAGGTCGAGTCTACAGTCTGTTCTACATTTTCTGATGCATGTTAGAAGACTAAAGACGAGTTGCATTTAACGATCTAAAGACTTATTCTTAATCTGGGAATTTATTGAAAGATTGTCGGTTTAGGGGAGAGCACTAATTAGGGGAGGGTGAAATGTCTGATTTAATCCCCAATTAGACTTGCTCACATTCTGCTTCAGCAAGTTGATTCTCACAAAGACTTCAAGCGATCTTCTCAACAGATTTCTAGTATTTGAGCTTATAATATGTTGCTGATTCTGAAATGTCAAAACCAGCAAGGGGGAAGGAGACAAGCATCTAAACACGAGTAAACTTGATGAACTTAATACTTCTAAGTAATTGAAGATATCCCGGGAAGACAAATGTTATGACCGCAGAGAAACTCAAGGTTTACTCATCAAGGCGTTTAGTGTTCTTATTCCAACTACGTGGGGGAAGAGATGTAAGAGTTAGTTTCTGATGATAAAAAGAGGTACACAAGTGTGTGATAATTTTGATGTTATCACAATCATCAAGGGAGAGATATTGTGTACATTAGGGATGCTCAGCTATTTTACTTGAGGGCTTAATTAGTGATTCAGAGATATAATCACTTATTCCGGAGTGGACATCCGCAGAGATTGTCATCCGTAAAGATAATCAGTGATTCGGCCTGCTTCTTCAATGTTATCAGTTTTTCTCTCTTTGGGCATTCGGGTACTTCGGGTTCTTGAGCTTCATACACTTTCTTCAGGGGGAGAGAAAAGTATACATCGGGGTTATTCTTTGGCTATTGGACTTAATCTGACACTTCGATGGTATAAGTTTCTTTGTCGTTGGGTAAATGTGTATTCGGGTTCGTGAAGTCTAGTCTAAGAGATTGACTGCATCAATTCAACTACTCGGGGGAAGTGGTCTCTTGACACCTTTTGGAATGGATTGCTTCAGACTTCAGTGGTTATGAAATTTGAGAAGATTATTTATGAGTGGGATGATACGTTGCTGTTCTTGTTGATGATATAACCCCGAACGAAGAATCTCGATTATCGTTCTTAAAAAGGAGCAGCGGGATTTATGATAATGGTGTGCATCTTTGTGCACCTGGCTAAGGCAAGCTTGAAATAGATCTTTGAATCTGCTCATCTAATGGATTTTCGGTTTGGGGGGAAGCTGCCAAAGTCTCACTTTCAGATGGTTCAATTTCTTTCATTCTATTCTGGAGCCTCGGAAGCTTTGGTGGTGGAAGTTTAAGAGATGACGTATTCTATCTTCTACGACGTGCTGCTCGATATCCTTATCTCGGTACTCGTATCATCATCTTCTTTAACTATATCATCTACTCTATCTTTGTATATATTTTTCAAAAACCAAATACAAAAATATAAAACCCTCAAAAAGAAAATAGAAAATTATAAAACCTTCAAAAACCCATAAAAATCAGAAAATTTAAAATTACCAAAAATATGTTTTCTAAGACATGTCTTCTGGTATCGATAACATCTGCGATCTTAGAAATGTCATTCAATAATGGCACGGGACCATAGATGAAGTTCGAGCAGGAGGTGTAAATATTCGTTTTCCAAAACATGTCACAAACTATGGCTTACAGTTATTTCAGACTGTAACCCGTGCTTAAACTATGGCTTGCTATTATTTCCGATAGAAACCCGTTCTTCATAGAAAGGAAAGTGTTGCGCTAAACCATCTTTCAAAATTCGTGCACTTATCCTAAATACTAATTTGAGGAAAGTATGTCGAAGGACTGCTGTTCCTACACAAATGTTTTTCCGTCTAAAATTCTTCAGAAAAATATTTGCTGTATTTCAAAATGGTGGAAAATGAGTTGCTTGAAAAATCAATCAGATTCAGAGTTTTTATAAAATTTGCAAACTCAATCAATGACTTCAGCGCTTTTAAACTTTTCAGAAAATGAGTCATTGATTGAGGGGGAGAATGTTTTCAAATTTATATCATCTAACGGGCTTTCTTAATTATCCTAATATGCTTAATTAAAAATGATGTTAACCTATGTTGAAGGACTAGGTGCCTAGGATATGATTGCTAGGATTAGATGATTAGAGTTTGATGTACACATTATTCCCATACATTTATATGATCTGATTCATATGTTACATTGACTTTTATTAGTCGATTGCTGTTTGGGTGATGTCGACCACCATATATTTGTGTGTGTGTTCACTAACGTATGCAGGTATATTGGTATATAATAATGTTCCCGATCCGGATCCCACAATTTAAGATGATTGGATGCCGAAAGGAAAGGGTAACTATATCTTGGGTTGACAAATGAAGAAACAGAGCTTAATTGGACTTCTATGGAGAGTTGGCATGAATGCAACGTAAGAGGTCTCACTGCATCAGCAGATGGTTTTCTTCTAAGTGATTGAAGAAACGGAGCTTAATTTGACCTCAGTTGGCATTAAAATGCAACGTAAGAAGTCTCACTGCATCAGCAGACGGTTTTTCTTCCAAGCCCTACAGCATCAACATAAGCTTCTCAACCACCTAACGTATCTTTGTGCAGGATACCATTTTTAAACAATTTTTGAAAAATTTGAATAAATTGTTTTGAAAATGGA
This sequence comes from Chrysanthemum makinoi, assembly GCA_910596185.1. NCBI lineage: Eukaryota > Viridiplantae > Streptophyta > Magnoliopsida > Asterales > Asteraceae > Chrysanthemum > Chrysanthemum makinoi. The sequence continues at coordinate 250,299,025 of OU343222.1, read as the reverse complement.
AAATATTGTTTTGAAAATTTATTGAGTTAATCTTTGAAAATCACTGGACTTCATTTTATCAAAACTTAAGTCACTCAATCATCGACTACTGTCATGGTTTGAGGGGGAGAGTGATTTTAAATAAAATAATTTCAAACGATATTTCTTCATAAAAGTTCCGGTTTGTACGTTAAAATGTGGTGATCTAAAGATTTAATGTTATGTCATGGTATGATTTTTCTTTTGAATCAAGGTCTTTCAAATTGAAATTTTTTCTGTTCTTGTTTGATTGTGAAACTGTTTTATTTTTCTTAAAGATCTCTTAAAACAATCATACCTGACACTAACAATCTTTAATGTCTTAAATTGGTCCTTATCTGTCATTTTTCAAAATCAAATCTTGCCACGTCTTTCCCCAAAATTTTCTAAATGATTTAAATCTGTTGGGATCACAAATCTCAAATGGTTTGAAATTTTTGATCGGGGGAGAGATAGTGATTTAAATCTCTTATCTGTTTAAATGGAATTGGTTTTAGTCCTTTATAGGCACTCCTGCCTCCATGTGCCAAACGATTTCAAATACACAATGCACATGTTGAGGAGGAGGATTTATCCAAAAACCAGATGAGTATTTAAACCAGGCCACAAGTTCTCCCATGTTTTCTAAACCGTATTAAATCATTTGGGATCCAAAATCTCAAAGGGTTTGATATTTTTGATCGGGGGAGAATTTGTGATTTAATAATGAAATTTGATAAAAGGTGATTGTTTGATTAGTGCTAAACGCTTTCGAATCTCGAAGCACATATTGAGGGGGAGCATTTCAAAAGAAAATAAACTATCAAGGTACAAAGATTTATATGTTTCAACATAAAGTATCTGGATCGATTTTCTAATGGTTTCTTAATGGCTTTTGTGATCGTGGAAGTGCTTCAAATGAACTCTTGCCTCTATGTGATAAAATGATTTCAAATATCCCATGCACATATTGAGGGGGAGAATTTACCAAGAAAATCAAATGGCTTTTTCTATGAAAATTGTGATCAAAGAAAATATTTCAAAGTCCTCTTGCCTCCATGTGCTAAACAATTTCATAATCATATGCACATGTTGAGGAGGAGCATTTCTAAATGATCAAAACTATTAAGGTACAAAATGCTTTGATCTCGTATCACAAGTACCTTGATTGATTTTTCAAATGATTTTTCACTTGGTTTCATGGAAGAATGAATTGTACCAAAAGACCGACCATTTTACTTTATGTATGAAGTTATAAGGATGGTGAGGTTAGGTATTAGTTCCCACGATCCGCCAGAACCAGAGGGATCTACCCAGAGACAATCCACTAGATAGTGTAGAGTCCTTAGGTATATTGAAAAAAAGGAGAAAAGAGAGAAATGGGAAGAGTGCGGACTGAGATGGAGCTAGAACTAGAATAAACCCAACAGGGTTCTAGTAATGAAGTCTCGGTAAGCATTGAAGGGGTTGAAGAATGAAAAAGAATTGGAATGTTAAAAGGGTGAAAAGAAATAGCCCTCCAATAATTCAACCTTAGGGCAGATACCGGGTTCAATACATATGCTACTGGTGGTTACTAAGGTAACACTGGTATTGAAGACAAGACGTCATGGACCCAGTGACGCACTGCACTACAACTTCCTAAGCTACTCAAGTTCCTCTTAAAAGGGCTTGTTTCATTCTCACGGGGAACCTATTGACTTTCTCTTAGAGACTGTTGATATTGAAGGAGGAGACCCTCTCCCTAGTCTCCGGCGTAGGAACCAAATGTGCACAATTGAGTCTAGAGCCAAGAGATCATCCACAATATATCATTAGGACACTAAATTCTTGAAGACTTGCTGTTTCACACAATGTGGAAAGTAAGAATATATATTAAGAGTCCTACGCTTTATCCTTGTGGTATTGCCAGAACATCCGAGTGATATGTAAAAATGTTCACGATGAAGATGAAAATCCTTCTAGAGCCAACATCAAACAAGCTCTTGGTGGGTGACATGTGAGATCTTTTCTAAAGATCATGCTTGTGACAACTGGATAGAAACAATGGGGCTATTCACTCGTGAATCAACCTTGGTCTAGGATTGGAATTGACGAATACTTTTGGAAAAACCGTTCGATGTGCAAACCTTCTTTTCTCTAGCACGTTGAATGTGTATTCATATTTCAAACCCAAAAAAGTATATCTGATTGAAAAAATACTTTTGGAAAAACCGTTCGATGTGCAAATCCTCTTTTCTCTAGCACATCGAATGTGTATTCTCATTCAGATACAAAAGGTATTTTTGATTGAAAATTGATCTTTCTCATAAAACCTTTGTCGTATTGCAAAACTCTTTCTTCTAAGCAATACGCGATTATTTTTAAAATAATTTTTCATCAATCAGTGAATCTCAATTCGCTGGTTCACTCACTCCGTGTTGTCTTCTTTGAGACATTCCGGTTTGAGAACAGCTAGAGCAGCTGCGAAACCCTGTCAAGGAGATTCCTCGGAATCCTACCTGATCACAGGCAGTACTTGTACTGATCAACGAGGAACCGTGGGCCGTGTACCTCAATTCAACGAAAGTGATCAAAGACACTTTCGTGTGTTTTATTGCTAACTGTTGTTTGCAGGTACATTTGGACGGTTGCAGCTGATCAGAATTGAGGAGCCAATCCAAAGCCTCATGCTCACAGCATCCACACTTAATTTGAAGAAATCATGACTGGTGCATATCTACATAACCTGGCTCTGATATTTCATACTATGCTTCTGCTTCGCTGCTGCAAATATCATGAACCAATAAGGCTTCCGCTTCTTTGATGAAAAGATGTCATTATTCAAAAGTGTGAGCATGTCGGTCCAAAAGTCACAACTTCACATGATGGCAACACAATAAAGGGTGATCCAGAGATTTGATGTGGCTGATGATCTCAATGAAAGCTCGAAGATCATCAAAGATGTGGATCAGTTAAAGGCCTCCACTGAAAGTACAAATCAATGCGGACTTTGAAGAATCGCTACAAAAGCACAAGATTGCGGATTTGAAGAATTGAAGTCTACGAGCTCAAGAACGAAGTCAAGAATAGAATGCTAGGATTCAAAATGTAAATCATGGCGTGACCTCCCTTAGGGGGAGATTGTTAGGAATTGGAAGTTCCATGATAAAGTGTCGGTCACCCCAATTAAGGTCTAGCATATGTTAGCTCGTAGACGTGTCGGTATTTACGTTATTTGGTAGTTTATTAGTTAGTTTGTAGCGTAGTTTAGCGTAGTGTAACCCCGTGTAGGAAGGACGGGTCTTTACCTACTGTATGCCTGATCCACAGGCCGGTAGGAGGTCGTGTAGTCTGTAACTATAAATACCCCTTCCATTCATGGAAGGGGTGGTGCTTCTCATAATCTAACCTTCCATATTTTGTGAACCAAGTCTCTAGCAAGAACACCCTCTCTATCTACTTTCTCTCTCGAATGGAAAACATGTATTTTGATCATCCAAGACCACCCGAATCATCAACACAATAAATATATCGATCCTACACAGTCTATTCTCATCACTTCCAGGTGTGTAAACTCCTGTGATAGGTGAATCATTGAAATTATAATGGATTTTGATGTCTCTTTACCAAAGCCATTAACTCTAGAGTAGCCGAATGTTTAGGTTTGTAAGACCATGGTACATTGATAACCGTATGATTTTTAGCAAATCATCAGCTATCAACAGATTTGATTTGTCTTTACCAAAAGTTGTACCATTTTGGACTAGTTAGTTCTTTCAATCATGGTGAACTAATTACCATATAATGGTTTTTCCACAGCCTTTACCACAAACCATTTTCTTGTGGGCTAGCCAACTCTAAGTACTGTTGTCGAAGTCAAAGTACTGCTAAGTGAAAGTCAAAGTACTGCTGTCGAAGTCAAAGTACCGCAAAGCTAAAGAACTGCTATATTCGTTTATGGAAAGCTTTGTTATTCTAGAATATTATTTGTTTAGATTACTTGTCGTACAAGGTTACAAATTGTAAACCGACTAGGGTTATCCTTAAGCCTATAAAAGGACCCCTAGGTTGGCATTAGAGAATATATGTTTTAGAGAAGTACGTGCATTATTAGAGTTTTAGAGAGTTCAATATTAGTGTTTTAGAGTTGTTTAAGAATCTGTATAACAAGCAGATTCAGAGTTATTAATAAAATCGTTGAAAGTTAAAGTTAATTCTTCTTAGCTTTGTTAAGTAAATTCCCGCATACTTAATAGAGTTTGCTCAGTGTTTCATTGTTAATAACTTAGGATTTACCGCGGTTATTAAACCCTTAACAAGCTATATAAGTTAGTTTGGTTAGAGTACGTCGATCCAACACTTTAGCTCCAATGCTCGTAAATTACCTGAAAGTGAAATATAGAGGAAAACAAGCGTAAATCTATATAAATGATATAAAATATGAGCATTATCGGGGGAAATTGACACTTAATATTCAGGAATATTTGATGTTATCAAATATCCCCCCACTTGAACTCTACTTACCCTCAAGTAGACCTTATTAGATAAATTTCTAAAAAGATATCTCTTATTACCTGGAAAGTATAAGTTTAAAAATCCCTTATGCTAGAATAAAAAAAGTCGAACACCTCACAAAATGGGAACAAAACACTCAAATCTCTCAACTATTCTAAGTGTCAATTTCGGGGTGATCACTCAACGCACAGTCATAGCATGTATTATATCATAAGCTTGGCGGTTACACAAATCTCCACCGCTAGAGTTAAGGACTAAACAATTCTTGAAGGCAATATGGGTAGACACGACAAAGGTTAAGGTTGAATCGTCATTGCTAACATGTCATGGAGAAGTGGACAAAATCAATGATACATGACCAAATCCATGGCCAAGACACCAAAGATTGCTCGCTTCATCACCTAGACACGCTTCATGATGAAAGGGTAGGATAAGAGATGGGATATAATTGGTGTAAAGTAAAAATAACAAGCAAATGGTCTAAATCTATAACCAAGTCATCACCACTTATCGTTCATCCAAAGTTCAAGTTTCAAGGCTAAGAAACCGGATCATGATATATCAAGTAGATGTGCTATTAGAGGACATCATGATGGGCACATTACCTCTTCTTCAACTGTTGGCGCAATGATCGCCAACTTCATTCTTCAAATGTGACCGAGGTGGCCTCCTCGATACTAAATCTATGATGAGATCTTAAAGATAGTGCTTATAATCATCGCACTTTACAATCAATAACTACAACTATTTTTTTATTTTTTTATTTTTTTTTTTCAAATCATTCTTTTTTTTTCACATAACAACTAAACATAACATCTCCCCACTTGAGATGAACAATATGAGAATTTGGGGGGTCTTCAATGATCTTCAAAAATATGTCTTTGACGAAAGCGTGATTCCCAAAGCTTTCCACTTGAACCTTGAACTTAGGCAACAAATGACTTCCCGATCACAAATAAAGACTACACGGTAGGCTAAGGTGTATGGGTGTATCAAAACAATATGTTGGGTGGACAAAATGCAAGGAAAGGCTCAGATGGGTGTATCTAGGGGTATCTTGCACTAAAGGTGAGTGCAACAAAAGGGTTTAACATAGGGGTCAAGAAGTCGAGGTGACTAATCGATAGACATACAAGGATAGACTTTTTGGGTGATAATCTTATAATATTGCCTTCTTAAACTGAATAATCCAAATACAGTAAGCTAACTCAACATACCTCATCTATGGTCTCGAAATGATGCAAAATCCAAGTTCTAAAGTTTACAAGCTACCAGCACACTCATAATTTGGTGGATTTGGGGTAAATATTTGGAATCGGATAAGGCTAATCTCACCATATAATATCAAGGGTTATAATGTGCTTGGCTAAGGTTTAATCTAGTTAGGTTAAGAAAAACATGTCACAATTTTAAAAATGGCATAATTTTTCAAAATAAACAATAAAAATGAGGGCAAAACAAAGTTCAAGAGATAATTCTACTCCCGTCCCCCCACTTGAAATGTACAAAGTCCCTTTTGTACTAGACGTTAAATAAAGGTGAAGAGAAAGTAGAATTAGAGCGAGAACTTCCCTGAAATTCGCTCCGAAAAATAAAGAAGGCCCACGAAAATAATCGTGCCTTCGCATAAGCATCCATGAGTAAAATTCATTCCCTGAAATCACACTACCGACAAGAATAATTCTAAAAAAAGAAAAACAAAAAGAAACCTAACTCACTTTCATAGGAATCACGGTTGCATTTTGCGTATGCAACAAGCCTTTTAAACCGCTTAGTGTCCCAAGTGGACGAGTGTAGTCTTGTGTGGGCTTACAGGGAACATATCCATAAAGTTCATTTTAAAACTAATACAACGTTATTGTGTTTAAAGAGAAAGAATTAATACTGAGGATAGTTACGTCGTAATCATGGAAAAACCAGGCAGACGCTACTAGAGTGTAGCTACGGCGTAACCATTGCATGGGATTACGCCGTAATTTGTAATGCTCTAAGAAGATAGCTACTGAGTGTTACGGCGTAACCATTGGAATGAGTTACACCATAACTGTGGACAGATCAGGTCCCCGTTCAGGCTGTTGCAACAACTTCTCTGATTTCCTGCAAAATGGTTAAAAATACAAAACCCAACAGAAATGGAAATAAAACAAATAAAAGGGATAATTCAGGTTGTCTCCCGAAAGAGCACTTTTCTTTATTAACGAGTCTTTGAGTTTGACTCAAAGCCATGGGGCTTTTTGGTGGCCTCCGAACTAGGCCAACTTCCTTCATTTCTTGGCGGCAATTATTCATCCATTCTGCAAAAACTCTTTTTCTGACTGTGTTGCCGACGCTACATTTACCAAATTTTTGAAAGAGCCACTCATTGAATGATAGACACGACTTTTTGTAGTCGTTGTCTTCAATTATAGTAATACCATCATTAATGGTGGCACTCATGTTTGACTTTTCACCATTGGTATTTGTAAGATTATATTCATAGTAATCGCGTTTTAGTTGTTTGATCAATCTTGTATTGATGTTCGAGTCTCCAAATCTCACCTTGTACCAATCTTCAAAGGACAAATTCACAAACTTTAGATCGTGTCTTTCAATCTCGTAAGGACACGTCCATTCTTTCACCTTCATACCCCCATTAAAATACTCATAAAAAGGGTTACATATGGGCCATGCTTTCATCGATCCGTCATGCTCTGCCTTAATAGGAATGCAACCATGCTTGATAAGGTCTGGAGCTCCCTCGATGCCCCTCATTGGGTTAATATTTACATGTTCCTGTTCACAACTATCCACATCTTGCCTACAATTGTTAGTTTCTAGGTCATAGCATAAAGGCGGGTCTAGAGACGGAACATCGACAACGTCAAACTTTTTTGAAAATTCCAATCTGGGATTCAGTTGTTCATTCATGCTAAAAGTAATTCATTCCCCTTCAGTTCCTAAAGAAATTTGTTTTTCAAAAACTTTTATATGTGCTCGACAAGTGGCTAGAAAAGGCCTTCCAACAATTAAGTTGTAATTCTCTTGTTTTCCCATGTCGATAACCACAAAATCAGTAGGAAAAAGGAATTTGCCAATTTTTAGAAGAACATTATCAACAATTCCCCTAGGTACTGCTTTAGAGGAATCAGCCATTTCAATCATCATTGTTGTTTCTTTTAAATTGGTAAGTTTTAATGTATCAAACAATAAAGTGGAAATAAGATTTACCCCAACCCCCAAATCAGCCAAAGCGGGAATTTTTAAATTACCGATAGTGCATGGCAGTAGAAAACTTTCTTGATAGAGTTCCTTTTCAGGAAGTTGGCTTGGCAGGTCCTCGTTGTCTTCAGATTTGTCATTTTCTCTTAAGTAGTTAATCCCGCAAAGTTCATTAGTGACAGAAGAGGTGCACTATTCTTCCTTCGGTTTATCTTGTGCGAATATGGCCTTGCACGCAATGGCTTCATTATTACTGGTTCCGAGATTTTTAGCTAACTGCCCAATTTAGGATTTGAGGTTTTTAATTGCGGTATCCTGATTACGTAAGTTCATGTCGGTGTCTTCTTTTACCTTGACCATCCATTCTTTGAGCCTATCACTCTTTTTTGTAGATTCCTTGATGTGTTTATGCATTATCTCTTCAAGGCTCGGTTTAGGAGGGTTATTGTTGATTCTTGTATAAAATCCTGGGGATCTTTCGCGGTATCTAGCCCCATTACCATTACATCCGTTGAAAGGTTTACCATTTCCATATTTCACTTCTTCAATCCTTTTGACTTCCTCCTTAGATGGGCACTCCTTTGTAGGGTGAGTGCCATCATATTTATTGCGGCCAACTTGTATGAAGTGCGCATTTTCCTTGAGGTTTTTCATATCTCTACCAAGGATTTTGAGTTTGTTATTTATAGCTGCAAGGCCTTCCACACTTTCACTTATGCTTCGATTGCTCCCTCTGTTGTGCCACTTATGAGAGTGGTCAGCCATCTTTTGAATAGTTTCTAAGGCCCTTGTTGGATTCATTCCTGGTATTGGCCCTTGAGAATCGATCATTTGTCTCGAGGAGATGTTTAGACCTTTGTAGAAGACGTTCACCTTTTGCTGGCTATTAAGGTCATGAGTAGGGCATTTGTATAATAATTCGTTGTATCTTTCCCATGCTTGGTACAACGTTTCATCGCCCTCCTACTTGAAGCTATGGATTTCTTCGAGTTGCTTTGCGGTCTTAGATGGGGGACAATACTTTTGAATGAAGTACTTTTTTTAGGAAAGGTCAGGTATTAACGGTCCCGGCTGGTAATCGATCAACCCATCTTTTAGCAGCTCCAGTCAGTGAAATAGGGAACACACTTAACATGATAGCATCATTTGAGACCCTTGGAATTTTAAATAAGATGACAATGTATTCCACGTTGGCCACATGTTCGTAAGCATAATCGGTAATGCTTCCGGAGAAGGGATTTGCACGTAGCTCCCTCATAAGATGCGGTTTGATTTCGAATTAAGCATCTTCGGTGATGGCCGGCCTAACGATCCCCGGCCCTTGTTCTTCCCTTGTCAACGCCAAATATTCCTCAAGAGTGAGGTTATCAATGTTAACAACTTCCATGGTACCTGAAACTTGAAAAGAAATCGTGAGAAATTGAGTAAATTCAAAACAAAATAACAATAAAAGATTAAAAAAAAATCCTAATATAACTCCCCGACAGCGGCGCCAAAAACTTGATGCGGGTTTTGCTGACCAGGTTTTAATATTTTTAAGTGTCTCATTTACCTATGGTCTACCTTATGCACTAACGGGGAAGTGTACCGTATCGTGTGTAGTGAAGTAATCGGTAAAACCGAGGTCGTCTCAAGAGCTATGTGAGCAGATTCTAATTAAGTCTAATGTCACTGGTTTTAATTGGTTTAAGGATAGAAATGATTAATAAACCAATAAAGCAAGAAATGAAAGAAAGCAAATAAAGGGAAAGGTTGTGATCAATAAAGGAGAAGTGTGCTAACCTAGTTACTCATCCTATCAAGTTATGTTCACATCTAATTACTTCCAATTGTTTCAAGTGGGGGGTTTAGGTCGCTAGGACATCATTTTGTCAGTTCATCCTAACATATCAGCAAAGGTTTCCACCGGAGATCAAGCTACTACCCTTGAAAGTCCAGTTGTTTTTAGTCTCCTAAGCCAAGTCTGTTGGAAACGCTCCTAACTCGTAAATGGAATGACATTGACGGGATTACATTTTCTATCTTTGTTAGCTAAAACACATGGGCTTGTTATGTCATTTAGTCATAGTTGTATGTGTCTAGCTATAAATACCCTCCTAGACTTTCCTAGGAGGGTGAGACTCTTAGTGTAAGCCTACATTTTCCTTTAATAAAACACACTAGTTTTTCCCTTCTCTCTATACTTTCTATCTCTAACATGATGAGGATGTTCTTCCATCTTCCAAGACCTCCCGAATCACCAAATCATCCATATATTCGATCCTAACATTGGTATCAAGAGCAAGGTCGGATTTTATCATGGGTTGATTTTGGTGACGTTTTTTCTTGTCAAAATTCGTGTCTTGTAAATCTGTTTTTTTACCAAGTTTTTAACTTTTTATTAATTCTTTCAGGTTTAACAGGTTTACTAAGATATTGTATTTTTTTTGGTTAAAAAGTTTTGTGGTATTCTGTCCAACAGTACTTGGGATTTTTTTTATCACCATTCTTGTGAAAATATTGTCACACTGGTCGTCTTGGGTGGTCAAATGGGTATATATTAAAGCATCTTATGCAGTTTTTTCTGGGTCATATTAATCTGGTCTGAATCTGGTCAGAAAACATGGCCAGAAAAAGTCAAAGAGGGTCAAAACCCTAGTTCTACGCCTAAGGATCTTCAGATTGTTTACGAGTAACTTGGAAAGTTACTCGTAAGGTATTACGCGTAAAGGGCTTACGCCTAAGGACCTTGGCTTACGCCTAAGGTCCCTGGCTTACGCCTAAGCACCCTGACTTACACCTAAGGACCATGGCTGCGCGTAAGGTTTTCATTTACGCATAAATCTTACGCCTAAACCGTTTCTGTTTAACCATTGACCATGAACCATATACCAAACAAACTCTTTATGTAACTTCAGTGTCCATACATCATAAGCCACCAACTCAAAAAAATCCAAAATTAATTACATGTCGAGACCAATTGTTGTATAACATGTTACAACATCAGCCTAAACATGTCTATAAACAATACTAAAACCTATTCTAAGACATAATCAAAGCCTCTCTGTCACTCCCCAACTCACGACCAACACCGACATCATCAACCTCATCTTCAATCCACCACCAAGACTCGAATAGAATATATGATCTCAGACTCTTATCGTGTGTTCCAACTGATTTGTAGACCTTTAAAAGATCATAAACACGATAAAGTATTCATCATAGATCTATGTTTGGAAGGCTAAGCTTCATTAACTATACGAAACATAAGATAAAGAAGATAACAATTATGTTATTTCTTTCTCTAGGTTCGATTCAAATATGAAAAACAAATTAAACCTAATCTAACCTACCTGAGATATCCTCATAAGGATCTTGAAGTCGTGAATCATTCTTGATTCGTGTAGTGCTACAAAGTTATTTACAGATTAGGGTATAGGATTGATTTGTTCGTGTCTTGATTCAGATTAATAGACTGATTGATGAGATGATAAAGTGTTTTTTTTGGTGGTGTGATCTTGAAGTAGAACTGTAGACAGAAAGATATTGGTGTGGTGAGAGGAACTGATATGTTGGGGGCGGATGTAAGTATTAGTGAGTGATTAGGGTTAGAGTAGTGTGGTAAAATTTGTATCTTATACCCGCATGTTTAGGTTTAGGATTGGATTTGGATACCGGGCTTTGGATGGTCTGGTGGGCCCAATGTCAGTTTGCTTATTGGAATGGATCTATCATTGGACCTAATCGTAATATCACAAGGGCTGAACTTAGCTGATTGTCTAACTGGTCTTGAGTTACAAACGTATTAATGTCTACAAAAAATTGTTATCCGAATTTTCCTTGACAAATTTTGGATACAATTTTTTTTTCATGGAGTAGTATTATGGTTCATGACAAATTTTCACGAGGATACAATTTTTGACAAGATCGGGAAACCATTATCAATTTCATTTTAAGCGTTAATGAAGGCTAGTTTTGAGGATTTAACCGCAAGATGTGATCACGGCGAGAATTCATTATTATTTATTTGAGTTTGAAGTGGGATATCACAGGTGCGTGTACTTAGTATTTTGAAGATATCGGGGTTGGTTGGATGCATGATTCTCCGAGATCCTTGTTCGAGCTTTAACCGTTACGAATGACAAAGACTTGAGTTATCTAGTTGAACTTGATGTAAGGAGTTACGTTGTTGTGCTCAAGTGTCACACTAAGGTGTGGATAATTTGAGAAACTTTAAGTTTACCCTTTTTTGATGGTGATAAGAAAAAGGGTTCTTCGTCTAACAATAGTGCAAGTTTAAGTCACAAGTTTGGGTTATTTTACTTCAGTCTCAAGTTCATCATATTGGGTTTTATTCATCAGTAGTCACTACAAAAAGCCGTCAGAATGATAATGGGGTCGGTAAAGAGTTAGCTGAGAAGATTATACATGATTAGAGAAGTCTTATCAGTAATTGATTCTCACAAGATATTTATGGTACTTCGTAATTGTTTGATTACATGGACATACATGGTTTCGCTGTCTCCAATTCATCATCAACATACGTGGTGTATGATTCTTATTCATTGAAAACATTGGGGGGAAGAGAGTATAGGTGGTGTTTGCTTCCTTTGATGTTTTTGGATTTTTTTTGAAAACCCGTTTCCCTTCATGAATTTCTTCAATTAGGGGGAAGAAATGAGACGATATCTGGTTCAAATTTCTTACTTTGGTGTTATCGTCTCACTTTTACAGAGTTATCGTGTGTGAAATTACCTAAATAGGATGTTATGATGCCTCACACACGGTCATTTTATCGAGTAACTGCATATTCACAAGTTATTATTATTCTGACAGACCGCAACATTCATGGGGAAGTTGTTTCATCTCATCTTTCGCGGATTATTTGGTGTGAAGCATCTACATATGTGAGAAGATCGTGTTGATTTCTTGCATGTTACCCCCGAACGGATTTTCCGTAATAAGTCAGATTTACCTTGTGTGGTTTACGACTCATCTACAAATTCCGCTGCGTACTGGAAACTTCAACAGTTAGAATAAATGTCTACTACATCATAGTTTCGAATCTGCTGAAGACGGTTGTCCGTTTGGGGGGAAACTGATTCAGAAACTTCGCCAAAACGAAGTGTACGAAGAAGCTGCTAAAGACATGCAACATGATTTGGGAGGAAGTTAATCCAATTCATGCATATTACATCATTTGCCTACAAGTGAAGAAAACGGTTCTCAAGTCGAGGTACTAGAAGAAGACAAAGAGCGTAAACTTTCATCATCCTCAGCACGTGAAGAGCTTATGAAGACCATTCTTTATTTGTTTTCTATATTTGTAGTAAATGTTGTAAGTAATCCCTTATGTCGTCCCATTGGGGGAAGATTGTTGGAAAAGCTCCTAGCTCGTAACTGGAACGACATTGACGGGATTACATTTTCTATCTTTGTTAGCTAATACACATAGGCTTGTTATGTCATTTAGTCATAGTTGTATGTGTCTAGCTCTAAATACCCTCCTAGACTTTCCTAGGAGGGTGAGACTCTTAGTGTAAGCTTACATTTTCCTTTAATAAAACACACTAGTTTTTCCCTTCTCTCTATACTTTTTCTCTCTAACATGATGAAAATGTTCTTCCATCTTCCAAGACCTCCCGAATCACCAAATCATCCATATATTCGATCCTAAAAAAGTCATTAAGTACCGCTACATGCAAGATTCATAACAATGAGTGCACGAGCACTAGCATCTTAGACACTCATCCCTAACTTCTTAAGTTCATCCAAACGGCAGGTGATCATTTGGTCAGTTCACACAAGTGAAGAAGGGTTTTTAGTTGGTCAATTCTTACCCTTTTCACTCAGTCTACCTACTTAGGGTCAGTTGGTCAATTCTTCTAAGCTACAAGACACTACCGTCATTCAAAACTACCGAAACAAGAGTAGCTACCAACAAACTATGCATGCATACACTAGAAACAATTATACGGAAGCAATGTAAACATAAACATAACAATTAAGGAATCATAACTAAGCTAGCACCAGAGGTGCTAAACCGATCATATTAAATGAAACAATCAATTCAACGTTTGACATAATGAAATACATGAATTGAAAGTAAAACAAATGATAGATCGCTAAAGTTTATCGTTAGGGAGTGATTTCTCCCTTGGAGATGGCTCCGTATGCTCCTCAAGATCTGCCTTCAGTCCCCTACTCACGTTCTCTGCTTTGTGTGTGGAGTGAATGATGTGAAATGCAGAATTTAGGGCTGGTATTTATAGGCCAGATGTAGTTACGGCGTAACTTAAGTTGAGAGTTACGCCGTAACCTCTATAAATCCGTAATAATGCTCTAGATAAAGCTGGTTACGACGTAACACATAGAATGAGTTACGCTATATCTTTAATTTATGTTACAAAATCATGATTACGCCATAATCGTTGGAAAGAGTTACGGCGTAGCTTGTAGTGGCGTGGAAGATCATTTGACCTAATTAGTTACGGTGTAATCTTAAGAGAGAGTTACGCCGTAATCTGCTGTTGAGTTAGTCTTCTGAGTCACGCTCTTGTTACGGCGTAATGTGAGAGAGGAGTTACACCGTAATTACTTCATAGTGGGCATACTATCATATATCTTCAATAAACTCTTGAAATCCACGTCTCTTTAGCTCTAATGCTAGTAAATTACCTGAAAGTGAAATCTAGAGGAAAACAAGCGTAAATCCATATAAATGATATAAAATACGAGCATTATCAGGGGAAATTGACACTTAATATTCAGGACTATTTGATGTTATCAACTAACACAACTAATCACGACTCACACACAAATCGGATACACTAATGTTGATCCCAATTGAGCACTGATCGATTCTTTAGCTTGTAAAGAGTTAGATGTTTTAGATGAATCTAAAACAACTAGGTATAGAAAATAATTTGAAACACTATTAAACACAACGAAGAATATTGTATTTAATCTTAAGAAGAACAATGACACAATTGTTTTTCTCTAAATACTTTAATATATTAATATACGAATACTCAAAAGTATTAGGGTTTAGAACCTTGAAGTGATTCGACTCTACGAATGATACATATCTATCTCTAACCCTAGAACCTCCTTTTATAGGCTATGGAGTCCTAGTCAGTTTAAAATGACTCTCTATAAAAGATAAATCTTTTAGAATCTATTCTATAATTATCTAACCGACTATACATAGTTATCTTATAAGTAGTAGAAACAATAAGTTAGCAGTAGAATCATTAACTCTACCAGCAATAATCCTTCAGCAGCAGTATTGTAACTCTAGCAGTAGTAACCACCACTCTAGCAGTAGTAATGACTTAGAGTATTTTCCTTTGAACACCTGAGTAGCAGAATTATTCCTGAGCACCAGAATCCCAAAACCTAATAATCCTCCCCTAAACATGATATTTCTTCCCAAAATCATCAAGTTTCCTGTTTAGCTTGAACAACCACCAGGAGGATGCTTCCAAACATATTACTTCTGTTTTGGTGGCTTAGGGTTGAGAATCCTTTCATACTTCTTCAACAACTAATATGCTTGATCATCAGAGAAATAATTATGTTGAACTTGCAATCTTGTTTCTTGCAACATCTGACGAACAATTTCTTTGTTGTGACTAGGAGCAGGGTAATCTTTTTCCACAAGCATGTAAATGGTGAGACCATGAGCAAACAAAACATGAACACCACAACATTGATACAATCTCCATTGTTGATCTGTGTTATGTTTAAGTTTTCTCCACTCCTCATCTTCATGACTTGGTTCAAACATTATTTTCAAATAATTCCAAATTACTCCGTGATAAACCTTTTCTAGATAAGCACCTCTAAATTGTTCTTTAATCAACCTTCAGAGAGTCTCAAGATCATCCCTATCAAAGTATTGAACCATTTGCAGAAAGCTAAGAAACCTATAGTTCTTACCATTGGTTCTTTTGATATCCCAATAAGCTTCACTTCCATCTTGAATTCCAGAAGTAACAGCAATGATAGGATGTTTGATACCTATAGGAAAATTATCAACAACTTTAGGTTCTACTTGTTTTGAAATAACCTTAAGAGCATGCATCTTTTGTCTGTCTTCTACACCAGATACTTGCTCCTCAAGTTTTTCATCATCATTATCTGCTTCATGCTCTTCGTCCTGCTCAACTGCTTTAGATTTATCTGTTATTCTTTTCTTTCTACCAACCCTCTTCAAAACGGTCCCAACTCTCTTCACTCTTGAACTAGAGCTTTCTTTCTTCTCTTGCACCTTCTCCACCACTGTCTCTTTTACCTGTTCCTCTGTCTCTATGGGCACAAAAGTTTCAACTTCTCTTTTAGCTCTCTAGTACATCTTTTCAACCTCACCATCAGGTATATGAGCTAACTGATTCTTTTTGTAACCCTTCATATTCTTCAGGTAAGTCTCATGAACTTTTCTTCTTTGTTTTCCAATTGGTGGTCTGAGCATCTTCTTCTTTAGCCTCTCAGCAGCATAAAATTTTCTTCTTTGTTCCATGTACTCCTTCAACCATTGAGCCCTTTCTTCAATAGTGTACATCTCTTGCTCTTCCTGAGTAAGCTTCTTGGTCAATTCCATATATGCATCACACTTAACTCTTTCTTCATCCCAGGCATTAAGTAAAGCCAATGTCTTTGCTTCATTTTCTGCTGCTATTCTTTCTTGTTCAAGAACTTTTTGGTTATCAGGTTCATACTCAGCAGCCAACTCAGTAGCAACTTTAGCACCATACTCCATCTGCTTCTCTCTTGGCCAGAATTCCACATGTATTTCAGGCTCAGGCTCTTCAATAAGTATTCCTTTTTCCTTTACCTGTATACTGTGGTGGTTGAATATTTTTTGGTTTGTTGGAAGGCTCTTTGATCACAACACCTTTAACTGGTGCTTTTGTTGTTTTTGGTGGTGGTTGTAATTGTGTTTGTGTTGCTTGTGATGGTTGTGATGTTATCAGTTGAATCATTGCTTGTGCTAGAATAACGTCATCATCCATAACTTGTGTATCCTTAACATCAACATCTTTATGTGACTCAGCAGTAGTAACTTGTGCACCAGTAGAAACATCTTTTGCTGTAGCAATAAAAAATTCAGCAGTAGAAACTTGAGTTGCACTAGTAGCAGAAAGATTAACACCAATAGTACTATCCACCTTTGCCAATTCTTCAACATTACTAGCAGCAGCAGATTCTCCCAAACTCTTAATAGTCTCCAACATAATCTTTGAAGCTTGTACAAGTTGTTCAGCTTGAGATTTCACTACCTGCTCTTTGTTTACTTCTTCCAACACAACCTCATTACCTTCTTTATCAGCAACCACAAATTCATTAGCTAAATTCTCACCACTATCAACCCCAATATCCATATCCACATCCATATTCTCTGTATCATCATCTTTAACATGTGTATCCTCCCTTGAGACTTTGCTATCATTCCTCCCCTGTTTAGGAGCATCCTCCAATCTAGTAGCCTCAAAAGAACTCACTCTTTGTGCTGGGTCAACTTTCCTCAACCTCTTGAATGTTGTTGTTCTTGACCTCTTCAGACCTTCCAAATGTTTAACCCTCAGCTTCAAACTTTTGATTTTTGCACCTTGTGAAGTTGTGAGCTTTTGGAGGCCAATAACAGTCTTTGTCAATTTGGTACAAGTTTCCATCAATTCCTGTATAAGTTTCATGCTATCCTCACCACTTTGGCTTGTGTTACCTAGCCCGAGAGGTAGATCACTGGAATTGTCATTTTGTACATTAGTATCCATCAATTCATTTGTTTCAGATATACTCTCATCACTTTGGGATGTATTACCTTCCTGAGAGGTGAATCAATGGGTGTAAAATCAGTTCCAAACCTAGTTTGAGCATCTGAGTCCCCCATATTAGCCATTTGGTTGGGGTTTCCATCACCCGCATCAAGTTTATGTGAACCTGAGGCATTAGATGTCGCCTTGGTTGGGGTCTTATTTGTGTTACCACTGTCCTGCTCTGCTTCTAAGCTAGCAACAGTAGTGGCAACCCCTTCCAACATGTCATGCTCCACACCTATGACAGCCTCATCTGTAACCATCCTGACACCAGCTTGTGTGATTTCCTACGAGTGTAGGTCTTTTGGGGTTGTGAGGTAGATGCATCAAAAGTGGGTGTTTGTTGGGTAGCAGTTGTGATTTCTGCACCTTCACCATATTTTTAAGGAATGTTCACCATATACATAAAAACTGGTGTAACCTTTACTGAAAAATCCTTGCCATCCCTTTTTAGATTTTCAAATACTTTCTTTTTAAGCAAGGGGGCATAATAAGTTCCTTTATGAACTTTAGTAGTAGTGAATTGGTTTTCAATAATAAGTTGCAAAAACCTTGGATATAATAAAGAGTTACCACCATCATCCAAGGTCTTGATCATACCCTCCAAAATCAATTTTGAAAAATTAAAAGGTTTTCCTTTAGTAAGGCATATCACAGCTAATGCCACGGTAGTACCAAAATCATTCCAACTAGTAGTTTTAGGACCCAAACAATGGAGGAGAGTATGCTTGATAAAAGATGTTAGGGTTTGTGATTAGAGAAAAATTATGAGTGCGTGAAACTAAATTATCGATTGAATTAGGGATCTAAACCCTTAAGTGTAAATGTTACAAATCCACCCCTGCACTCTTAGACATAGCAGTACAAACCCAGTAGTAGTAACTTTGGCTTAGTAGCAGAAACTTTTGCTTAGCAGTAGAAATGTTGTTGTAATCTCCAAACACTTGCTCCACATCAAATTAGCATTCCATTTTTCTTAATCTGCAAAAGGTTAGTCCAAAAACCACAAGAACCAATATTGCACAATAATCACAACACATAATTATACTTAGTAGTTGTAAAAATACATAACAGCAAAAACCAGCAACACTAAGTATAACTAGCAATAGAAACAACTGTTTGACATTCTCAGTAGTACTAATCCTTACAAAACTTTACAAAAATACAAAGAGATAAGTTTTTCAAAGATTTAGCATTCTAATACTTGCAATTAAAAATTGAAATCTACCCACATCAAATGCTTTTGTGAGCAGATCTGCAACATTATTGTCAGTATGGATTTTAACAATTTGAATTAGCTTCTTTTCATAACAATCTCTTATAAAATGATGTCTTATCTCAGTATTTTTTTGTTTTTGAATGATAAACAAGATTTCTTATAATGCACATAGTACTGCTGTTGTCAATGTAAATTTTGGTATGCTTAAAATTGTATGCATAATAAAGAAGTTGATTTTGAATCCAGAGTACTTGTCCACAGCAACTTGAAGCAACCACATACTCAGCCTCAGTTGTGGAATTAGCAACCACAGTTTGTTTCTTGCATTGCCCTGAAATCAACCTGCTTCTTAAAAATTGACAACCTCCTGTTGTGGATTTCCTATCCAAGCTTGCTCCAGCATAATCACAATCAGAGTATGCTACCAGATCAAAAGACGAATCTTTTGGGTACCAAAGACCCAATTTTGGTTGATGTCTCAAGTATCTAAAAATTCTCTTCATAGCATTGAGATGTGATTCTTTTGGTGTAACTTAATATCTGGCACAATCACACACTGCAAACACAATATCTGGCCTTGAAGTTGTAAGATACATCAATGAACTAATCATTGATCTATACAGATGCACATCAACTTCTTTGCCATCTTCATCCTTAAGCAGTGGCTTGTTTGTTTCCATGGTTGTCTTTACAGGCTTCACATCAGCAAATCCAAACTTCCTCAAAATATCAGATACATATTTATCTTGACTACTAAATATGCCATCTATCTTCTGTCTGACTTGCAATCCTAAAAGGAATGTGAGTTCACCCATAAAACTCATTTGAAACCTTTCATGCATAAGTTTCTCAAAATCAATACATAGTTCCTTCTTTGTAGAAACAAAGATAATATCATCCACATACACCTGAACTAGTAGAATATCATCCTTGTGTCGTTTGATAAATAAAATTTTATCAATTTTGCCTCTGTAAAACCCATTGTGAAACAAATAAGTTGACAAAGTTTCATACCATGCCCTTGGAGCTTGATGCAAGCCATAAAGTGCTTTCTCCACCTTGTACACCTTGCCAGGAAAGTTAGGATCTTCAAAACCAGGTGGTTGTGAAACATAAACTTCTTGTTCAATTGCTCCATACAGAAAAACACTCTTAACATCCATTTGATACACTGTAAAATCCTTGTATGAAGCATACACCAAAAACAATCTGATGGCTTTTATTCTTGAAACAAGCGCAAATACTTCATCATAATCAATTCCTTCTTCTTGAGTGTATCCTTGAGCCACTAACCTTTCCTTGTTTCTGATCACAATACCTCTTTCATCTCTTTTACATCTAAAAACACACTTTGTACCAATTGCTTTCTTCCCATTAGGCAAATCTACCAAAGTCTAAACTTCTTGAATATTGAATTGTAGAAGCTCTTCCTGCATAGACTCCACCCTGCTTGGATCTTGTAATGCTTTATAAGCATTCTTAGGTTCTTCTTGTGATATAAAACAAGAAAATATACAATTTTGAAGATCTTTATAACTGTTTCTTTGCCGAAGAGTTCTTGAAAAGAAACCTTGATTCATCAGATCTTTTAGCCCTCTTATTTGACTTCTTGTTTGAATAGATGATTGTGGCCCTCCAATAATTTGTTCCTTAGGATGATCTTTGTGAACTCTAGTATTTGGAATAGGACTGACATAAATAATAGTATCCATGTTGCCAAAGTCAGCCTCTGCACCAAATACTTCATCTTCAACATATTCATCATCAGTAGCAGGATAGATGTTTTCCAGAGGAGGCATATTAGGATCATTAGGATAATAAAAATCATCAAAAAGTCCTCTGGCAGCATAAACATTTTGCTCAGCAGTAGAAACAGAGTTACTACTGCTAGTGTTATTTTCTACAGCAGTTTTTTGCCTAGCAACATTCACGGTGTTTGTGCTACCAGTGTTATTTCCAAGATCAGGGCTTGGAGCTTCATCTGCATCAGTGGTTTCGATTTTCTCTGAATCTTTAGTAACCACTTTATCAATATTGGAAGGATGTACACCATCATCTGTAGCATCCTTTGGAACTTCATGAACAACATCATCTTCTTGTGAACTCTTTTTCTCTTTCTCTTTGGCTGTGAAAGTTGGATCAGTCTTCCATTTTTGCAGCAAAATGTACTCCTTTACAGGTTCATTCACTTTAGTAACTTGTGTACCTGCATTAGAACCAGCTTTTGTACCATTTACAGTGTAGTCCGATCCACCAAGTTGAAGGCATTTGAGAAGTCAATAGTAAGCATAGCCAACGACCCATCTGAATGAAACTCATGTAAGAATATGTTCGCGCTATGGAGCACGGCCTCTGCCCCACTAGGGACTCCCACTCCAAACTGAAAATCACCAAGGTAATTGGGCATCTCCTTCTTGACACCCCTCATAGCCACCTTGGATACCAGCCTCCTCCAAATCGTGCCCACGGCAATAGGCCTAATCCCATTGTCCGGTTTGAGCAACGGTGTGAGGGGTGCAGATAAATAAAGAAATTGGACCCTCCAATTTGACTTGATATGTTCTTAATCTAATCTTTTACGTGTCTAATGGATTTATGGGTAGTCGAGTATAAATATAATTTTCAGTAATTTGAATCAGGATACTTTAAGATTCCGGATAGAATTTTGCTATCTTGCATTGGTTGATACACAATTTTTTTATTGCACTGTCTGATCTGTGGATGATAGTATGGGCAACTAAATATACTTGTACACTCAGTTTCATGAGCTTATAGGTATTAGCCTCGAAAGAATTATGAGAACCACATGTTGATAAGTAACATATTTAATGGACGAAAGAATTTGAATATTGTTTTGCTCAAGAAAACTTATTGTTGCACTAGTACGCAACTTGCGTAGGAGTTATTGTGGGAATGATTATAAAATAAAAAATAAAAAATAAAAAATTGGTGGAACAATCAAAATTTATTTTATTTGGTTGCTTTGTCCTCTCGGCTGAAATCTGGGAAGGAATTGTGATTAAACAAGTTATATAACTTATGTTTTCATTATTATCATTTTTGAAAGGGCCTGTTATATAAACGAATTGTGATTATACAATTATCTTTTGTTGGTTTTGCAACTATTTTTAAGAGTTTCTTTCATTTGATAAATAAATAAGATACATGGCCAAGTTCGAACTAGACTGTTGAAGTTTATGTTGGGAATAAAACATGTAGGTTTTTATAATTGATTGATAATGCTCTAGTTTATGTGTGAATTAAGTCGTATAATCAATTTATTGAATGGAAAGGTAGGCCCCAACGAGATTTGATTCATTTGTTTTATTCAGTAAATCAACAAAGCTCACACTTATTTTACCGGTTTGATATTGTGGCACTATATCGACTTGTGTAAATGATATAAGTTACGTAAATGGCTAATCGGAATAAAACTCATTCTTGTGGAATGTGAGTATAGGTGTGATTTGGGCCATAATATTCATTTCATGAAGGAAAAAAAGAAATTTGACATACATAGTTTAGGGTGAGTTTAACCTAGATTATTGTAATCTTTTTGATAAAAGAATCTGGCAGTTGCATGTTGGTTGAAATCTCGTCATAATACTAGTTTGTGTAACTAGTATGGTTTCATGACAAAATGTTGAGATTAATCTCGTTCATGAAGAGTGTGATATTTTTTGTTGTTATTTGGACTCCAGAATACTTGTTGTCACATTTGTGTTGTCGCGAGAACATGTGTTGTTCTCATAGTAAATGGAGGAGCTTTGTACCCAAAGTTTTTTTTAGTGCGTAACTAAGGCATTAAGCTTAAATTCAGTAAAGTTTGAGGTTAAACGGATGAACCTTTTGGTCACACTTTTTATTTTGACACAATAGTTCAATTTGGACAGGTTTGTTGTCACAACCGCAACATCGCAAAAAAAAAGGGTTGTTCGCATGGTAACAAATGAGTTTTGCACCAAATTCTGTGTTTTTCTGGTGATTAGGTCACAATGAAACATCTTAAACTTGATTTTGAAAAAAAAAATAAAAATTGTTGAGCTTAGACGGAAAACTCAAATGATCGTAGATTGTATTTTAGCATAACATTTTTTCCAAGCAACTTATATATATTTTTTGTGATGATATTTGTGTTGATTGGATGCATACATTTGAGTTGTTTGGTACAACATTTTTTGGTTGTTATAATACAAAATTATGTGATATTTTGTACAATGTTCAACGCAAAATTGTTTGTTTCATTTGGTGCAAAAGATTGTGGCAAAGTAGTGCCTATTTGAAGTTGTTTGGTGCGGTTTTGTGCAACTAATTTTTGTAACATGAGAATAAACAAGTCACTCGATTTTGTATCGAGTATTGAAAGTTTGGATGTTGCAAATATTCTATTGTGAATATTGTTGCGAATAATCAAACTACTTTTTATTCTAGAAAGATGAATAATCGTCAAGATTTGTTATAACTCATATTGCTATAATCGAACGGTTTGTCATATGTAAGAAATGACTATGTGTTGAATATAACCGTGTAGGACATTGTGAAATGTCAATAAAGAACACACATATAGATGACAACGAATTATGTTGGTTTATGTAACTAACTTGAACGGTGTGATTGTCATCCAACGTGAGCTGTCCATTCGCTAAGTTGGAGATATTTTGATTATGTAAAATGATTACACATTGATTTTATGTGATTATAATCACATAATAAATTTTGATAATATGATGTGCTCACCGTGTGCAAGTTTTAAAAATTTATAAACACGAATTATCCGGCAATTACTATAAACACATACGAGCAAGTATACTCGTTCGCGATAGCAAAGGTCGGTAAGTCGAGATCGTCCCAAGAGATTTGCTTTTAAATTTGTTTTAAAAGATTGGTAACAAGAAAGCTTTGTCAAGGCTCTCTCTCCAAAAATTATGTTTTTAGTGAAAATCAATATTAAAAAACATATACTTGTGTGTAGTCTATAGGCAATCATAGAAAGTGTTCATGAAGGCTTGGTGTAAACTCTTGATGTGATGCACAAATCATAAGCAAATGATTTCCAACCCATGGTTTATGTTTTGTAAAATAATTTTAAGAACAATAACATATAGGTAATCCTTTCGGTCCTTATCCTAATGATTATCCTTTAGAAAATCCATTCGTTTGTAAAATGTTCTTATTAAACTCGTTCCTACAAATCTTTCGACCTTTCGTGATGAAAATGTTTCTAGTCTTGTTTCAATAAGTAAACATGGTGGGTGTCAATCACCATATCCCCATACTAGTTTGTCACTTAATTTTTTGGAGTAAAACACAAGAGAAATCCTTTCGGTCCTTTTTCTTAAAGCATGTTTTACCGACAAATCAAACAAGACTAGTAGTTTTCCAACAAACTCATTTAAACAAGATCATATACCTGCATCACATATAAGAACACTAGTATGATTTCCTACATCCTTACACACAAGTATATTCAAGAATTACTCCATGACAATCATAACAAAACACAAGTAGTAACAAGGTAATTCAAATAATTCAAGAGAATAGAAATTCATAACAAGTTCCATAGAATACCTAAGCTTTTGGATTACAAGAATTAGAAATTGTGGAATATAGCAACCACACGCCTCCAATCGTCTAGCTTAACCGTATAACTCCGAATGATCAAACAATGGATGAGAATTCGTCTCTCCAACCTCCTGGCCGTTTTACAGCAGTAACAAGACTTTTGGGATGAATAATAAGAGTTGGTAATAGCTTTGGTGTAAACTATTACACTTTGGGTTGTGTCACACCTAGACTACTAAGTCTAGGTTCATAATATAGCTAAAGAACCTTAAGTAACTGGCTAAAAATGTCCCATACAAGTTAATAACAGGAAATGATCGGCCTCCAATGATTATGGGGAGTTAAGGCAACATTAAATGACAATTGGTGTAACTCCAGTTTAGGCAACCGGATCAGTTGAGGAGAAACTGGATCAGTTTCTTGTTGTCCACTAGCCCAACCGGATCGGTTGCGGGCTCCAACCGAACGGTTGGGTGCCTCTTGTACTCCCAAATTTGACTTTTGTTGACTTTTCTTGATTTGCGCCTTTTTCTTTGTTTTCACTGATGATTTCCAAGACAAAACTTGATCTTTACTTGTTGTAGATACTTAGAAATCATTGCGCTTCCTAATCATTGAGTCAAAGAGCTTCCTTACTTGACTTCCTTCCTCGGGAATTCTCCAAATGTGCATGTTCATTTCTTCATCTTTTGCGATATCTGGCTACATTTACATACAAATACGCATCTTTTGCACTTTTGCAACAGTTATGAGTAAATATAGCCAATTATCATACACAAAACCAACAATAACGCTACTAAAAACATGTTCATTTTGAGCGTTATCAAATTCCCCCATACTTAAGTTCTACTCACCCTCGAGTAGGTCTAACATTTGCAAAAATCGATTTCAATGGTATTGATACCATGGTTCCGAAAATTTTAACAATCATCTCAAAAGAAATAATTATTAATTTGCTTTTAATATGTGAAAACTTTAAAATGAACCAAATAACCTTAGATAACACAACTGAACACCTCATGAATGATTTTAAGAATCCACTCAACACTCATATATTGGTGGGTATGTGTAAATCACTCAATGCCTAGTCAAGATCAATGCTTTTTACCATAAGCTTGTACAAGTATCAAAACAAATAAAATAAATTCATCAAAGAGGGCTTTTATTCGGGTTATAACGTTAAAGCTTTGGGTTTATAAATTGTATGGATAAGGCATGGGATAGTTTATGAAATTGGTGTTAAAAGAAAAATAAAGTCAAGTCTAAACCTCCATGTTCCTAGCCATCATACAAACCACAATCCCGAAAATGATTATATCTTCCTCTTCTTCACATATCGATCTACAAACATATATAACTCAATTTAGCTCATTGGCTAATCAATATTCTTCATATAGCACATTGGCTATAACCATTTTTTTTATTTATTTTTTTTATTATTATTTTTTTCATAACAAGTTCCCCACACTTAGTGTAAGCATACACCACAAAAAATACAAACGAGAAAGACGTCTCCTTCATCTTTGTTGGAGAATGGTACACACATATGACAAAGTGTAGCTTCTTCATAATCATCAAAAACAATCCAACACTCCAAAAAACTAGCAACAAACCAATAGACATGACATGGGTTGGCTAAGGTTTAAGGTGTAAAATACTTTTGTATTTTTCTGGATTTAAACAAGAATGAAAAGATTGGCTCGAAGGGTGTAACTAAGGGTATCTAGTGCTAAAAATGAGCACTAACAAATGGGTCCATATAAGGTGGTTAACTAACCGATGTAGTTAGCAAAAAACATTAGATGTAAATGAAAGGCCATTTTAGTTAAATCCTACGATGCCTCTTATCATTTGAACATATTTTTATCACTCGAAAGTGATTTTAACCGTAATGCATAACAAGTACAAGTTCTAGAATCGACATAATCACCGGCACACTCATAGCAAATATAAAACAAAAGATGTGTTTCATACAAAAAGAAACCTCACAATTTAGTGGAAAAAGGCTATAATGCGTGCTAAAATATTCTATCGAATCCAAAATGAATTACTTCCGTAATTTGGTTCAAATCAAAAAATTTCAAAAACCTCATTTTACCATCGAAATACCCAAGTTGTTCTTTTAATATATCTTAATAACGTGTGAAAACACTAGACAACCAAGGGCGCTTTTCTACGAATTACTTAAATCCAAAAACTTTACCTAAAAATAAAAAATAAGAGTAAAAAAACTAAAAATTTAAAAATCGTATCATTTTTCCTATTTTCTTTCCTCCCCCATACTTAAGTTTTGCATTATCCTCAATGTAATAAAATTAACTTCAAAGTATAGAAAATGGGAAAAAGAAATAGTCAAAAAGATACCACGGGATAGAATATTGCAATATACATATTGTCACATCCATCCTGCAAACAAAACTGCAAAATATGCACAACACACAAAACAAAACAAACAAACAATCCAAACGCTACTTAAAAATAAAAATAAACAAAGTATGATAATCATCCTAAAGAAATAGTTAAGAGATAGAGATAGAGATAATATTGTTCGACACACAATAAGCATTGTTTTTGAAATCAAAATCCAAGAATGATCCACGATCATTCGTCATCCTCACTCATCTCATCACCCTCATCATCATCGCTTTCGGTCTCATAGTTCTCCTCCTCATCAAAGACTGTGTAAACCTTCCTCTTCTTCTTCTCCTCTTTTGCAGCTCCCGATGAAGATCCTCCCACATCATAGCTAGATCCTCCAACCTCGGGTAATCTACCATACGCAGGCACTGGGTCGGGAAATGGTGCATAGCCAGGATATGGGTATGGATATGGTCCAGGATACGAGGTGTAGGGGAAAGGATATGGTGGAACATTGGGTGGGTTGTAGGGTGGCAACTCGTAATTGGCTTCTTGAGCCATGTGTTGAAAGAAAGGAATCGAATAATCATTAATGTAATTGTTCCTTAACATCATCGAATCTCTCCAAACATCCCTACACTCAATTTCATTCAAATGTTAGTTCCACTCTCCCCAACCTGAGTCAAAACTACTAGACGTACCCCTTTGCACGTTCCCCATCGGTACATTGCCCATTGGCACATTTCCCTGCTGCTGTGGTGGTTGTTGTTGTTGTGGTTCAATCCATGCTCCCAACATTTTCGTCCTCCTATTCAAAGCTGTACCAAAACTGATTGCATTCCATATCTCATTAATCTTTGGCTCTCCACACTTAGCCAACTCATTGTTTTGTAATACACAAGATTCCTTGCCAACCTCGACACATAATGTCCTCCACAAATGTTGCTATTACCTTTGATACCCGGGGCTCTCCTAGACAAATACTCGGCTATGAGCCAAGCCGCATTCCCATCCTTAGTCTCTTCTAACAACATCATAACCCACAAGTCCGGCTTATGGCATTTGTCCCTGCTTCCAACTCTATAAAACGACCCACATACTAGCAACTTGTGTAGCACTCTCATCAATGGATTCCTAATGGTTGCAGCATTTCTTCGAGTACAAGAAGGATCTCCCACGCGATTCCAGTACGCGGGGATACTAGGGTAATCTTTTTCAAACCTCCTAAGCCTCGAAAAATGAGCTTCAAACAATCGATGCTTAATCTCATCCGGTTCATACAAGCCAAGAGCAACAGCAAAACTCGGCAAAGTGTTGCGTGATCCTGCCCACAAAGCCTAAACCAAACACAAACTTCATCCATGATGTTCCGAACATTGACCTTTCTTTCAAAGTACATAGTCGAAAAGAACTCCATACACCATTCACAATAAACCTCTTCATTTATGCTAAAAGCTCTTTCCCATGATAAATCATCAAATGAATCCCCATCAACCGGATAGACATAAGACATCCGCATCATATGCTGCAACTCATTTTCACACTCATATTCGGCAAACAAATCCCAATCTATCAACCTTGGAACCAAAACTGTCCTATTTTGCAACTTTGACAAACGTTCCCTAAAAGCATGTTTCTCCTCATTGGTGAGATCTTTGAACTTCAAGTTTGCATTCCCTTCAGCCTTCAAGCTATACGTAACCTTCTTCCTTGCATTCCTTTGGCAATACTTGGTAACAATCGGGTTTAGTTGAACCCGTGTCGAACTTGAACAACCTACAACATTTCTCTGTAGAAATCATAAATATAAGTCAATATAAGAGTGTTAGAACAAACGATAAGGTTTATAGAAGCCTCTAAGGTCTAGTTCAAAAATATGAAAATTTCCAAAACAGAACACGGAACCGGATCGGTTGAGGAGCAACCGATCCGGCTCCTCTAGCGACCTCACTCCAACCGTTCGGTTGCATCTCACAACCGAATCGGTTACTCAGCTGCAGAAGGCTTTGGCCTTCCAATCTACTTCCCACTAGATTCTTCTAATTCCAATTCACTCCTAAACTGCATTCTAATATCACCAATGATTCCCACATTCTCAAATTGCTCTTAATTCGCATTCAAAACTTCCAATCATCACATGTTCATCTTGCTTAGAACTATCAATCTTAACTTCAATTCTCAATCACTTGTTCTAATCAACAATGTGGCATCTAAAATTCATTAAAAACGTATCATCTACCAACTAGGAATCATCAATTGCAACTTAATTTGATTCAATGGTACAACCTAATTAAGTCCAAAAATTCAATCATCTAATACTCATTCCATGTTGAATCAATCACTACAATTCTTTTTGCAATGCATTCCTATATCAATTACCCACTTAATCCTAAAAGATTACAACTTAATTCGAATTCTATCAAAAACCCCCAAATTAGTGACCTAATTTGCAATTCGAATCAAATACTCTAATTAAACCTTAATTAAGTTAATTGATTGCAGATGCTTACTTGCTTAGGTGCCATGATGATATTCTAAAACTCTTACAATCTTCAAACAACTTTTAATGGTCGAATTTTGTGAAACCCAGATGGAGGATTAGTATGTGTGTGTGTTTTTCTGGAAAAATGAATTTTTGGTAATATACCTGCATGCAACCGTTTCAGTCATGGACACAACCATTTCGGTTTGCATTTTTGCAGAATTTTGCTTTTTTTCACTTTACTTGGGCATTTTACCTTCCAAGCAACAATCGTTTACTCAAAAATCCGATTAAAGATGCACACAATATTTATCCAACCATTTGCAAATTTCAACAACATCTAATCTCAAAAACTAAATCATCATAATTATCACCATAACTTAAACTAAAACTTAAAAAGCATTGATTAAAATAACTTCAAACCAAAATAATAAGAAAAATAAAAATCAAATGAAAAACAAAATCCCTAAGTGCATAAAATAAAATTTCATCAAAAGATGAAAATCAAGCAAACAATTGCATTGTTCTTCTCCTTACCACTCCTCAAAATACTCATGCCTCAAGATATCCTCACTTTGGAATTTTTCGGTCAATTCACGGTATGTTTCATGAGTTTTGAATTTCCTAACAAATATTCTCCCATCCGGGCATAGTATATCAAATTTGACGTCCCATTACCCGTCTCCATCCTTTCTTTGGTACACACTTGACCCCTCGGGCCCCCATTCCAAATTTTTAAGTTGTACCGGTAGAGAACCTAAGAAATCTGTGGGCTTCTTGTAAACCAGGATGTTCTTAAATGGATTGTAGAAGGCTTCCACCGCGAGTGCACGTTCCATTTCATCATCAATATCACAATATGGTGGAGCAATCGGTCCATACCTAGGGTTTCCATGGACATCACGTCCAACTTCGAAAAAAGTAAAGTCATCTTCCCCATCAAAGAGTTCCAAATCCTCCATAAATTCCAACACTTTACCCCTAGGCTTGGAAAAATAAGTTTGCTTTGAGATCCCATCATCGATTGTCATCGTCCCCCTCCCCATATCTATAATCGCACCACATGTGCGTAGGAAAGGTCTTCCAAGTAGAAGAGGTAGACTCTTATCAACCGGTATGTCTAAGACTAGAAAATCAGCCAAGTAAGGTTGGTAGCCAATTTGCACTCTTACATTTATCACTTCCCCCATCGCCTTTGCTTGGGAATTGTCCGCCATGGTTAGTTTGGAATGATTTGGTTGGGGTTTACTTAGGCCCAACGTCTTGAATAGTGGATAAGGAATAACATTGACGTTTGATCCCGTATCCGCCATAGCATACACCGGAGTGGTCCCGTTAACTTTTATAGGCAAAACGAAGTTACCCGGGTCACTCTCCTTACGTGGCATACCCCGAAATAAGATCCTATCCCTATCCTCATCCGATAGATCCTTATCTTCCAACCTTGCTCTTGCTAACATAACTGTGTCTAGCTTTTTGCGGTATAGAACATAATCTTGTAGCACTTCAATTACTGGCTTCTTCTCATTGAGTTCGAGAAATTTTTGTTCAATGTTTGCTAAGATGGCTTCCTTTTGGTCTTGAGTTAAAGGTTTGAAGGTGTTTGGTGAATTGGGTGGTGAAGGTGTGTAATCATGGTCTTGTTGGTGGATGTGGTAGGAGTTAATTTATTTGATGAGGTTTTGTTTCTACTAGCCTTCCCCATCTTCACAATTTCCACATTCTCCTTCTCCATGTTAGCACATAATTCCACAAGCATTTCATTCACTTCCTTCTCCTCTTCCAAGTCGGTAATGTTGATTCTCATCTCACCTAAAGCAAAATCCACTTGACATTTGGTTGTCACAAGAAAATCTCGCCCAAAGCATACGTCCGGCTCATCCGCGTTTCCTTCTTCCAAGACAACAAAATCCGCCTCGAAAATATGACCATGGATATTAATCCGAAGATTCTTAACCATTTTTCTCCCATAAGCTTCATAATCCAAACGAACGTGGCCAATTTGATCAAGAACTTTGTCCACAATATAATTTTCACCATAGGCCATGTTCAATTGAACATCCCACGCGCTCACCCCTTCGACACTACAAGTGTCTCGAACCTCATAAGTGGTGAAACGTACCCCATTAGAGGTGCTTGCGTGAATATCACGACTCTACTCTTTTTAGGCACTTGAACTTTGTTCTCTCTTATTTCTTTCACACATTCCGAATCAATAGCCAACTCCTTCTTACTTTCTTCCAAAATATTCCCAATCTTCTCCAACGAGTTTCCGGTGTCCTTAAACATCTCATCCAAGTTACGTAGGTACTCAGAAATTCCGCTTAAACTATCCATAACAAACTATCTAACAAAACAAAACAAAACCAAAGACAAACATCCAAACCATTAGTGTTAGAGTTAGTAAAAATCAAAACAAACTACAAAAACATATTCTAAACAAGTAAAGACACTAATTAAGACTAAAAACACAAGCTAAAACTGAAAACAGAAAAACTATAAAAAAAAATTTACCGAGAGCTCTAACCGTTTCGGTTGGCCCTCAACCGATTCGGTTGGCGGTAAGTTTCCAGACCAAAATGCCCAACCGATCCGATTGCGGGTTGCAACCTAACGGTTGGAATAATTTTCCATATATATATATATATTTTAATAAACTGAAATTAATTAAACCTATTAATTATAAATTAATTAAAGAAATTTAATTATACTTAAACTCAAAATAAATGTGTCTACTCATTATCCTTATGAATTAAAAATATTAGTTATGCTAATTAACCATAAACTAGATAAACTTAACTAATCATTAAAACCACTACACTCATAAAACTGAAAATTAACTAAATTAATTACTCTAATAAAGACAAGATTAATTAAAAATTTAAATAAAACTAAAAATGACTTAATACGAAAAATCTAAAAATTACTAAAACAAGAATAATCAATCTATAAGACAATCTATAAAAATCAGAAATGACAAGAAATAAGCTATAAACTATAACACAAACAATAGATAAACTAAAAACTAGAAAATCAATAATAATATTTTTCCGAGAGCACCAACCGTTTCGGTTGCTCGCGCAGCCGATTCGGTTGGTCTCTAAAACCAATTTTTTGTTTTTTTTTTGTTTTTTATTTAAATTTTTTGATCAATATGAAATCTAATTTTAATATTACAAATTTTACATAAACGAAACAAAATAAAAAATACTCAAATCCCCGGCAGCGGCGCCAAAAACTTGATGTGCTCACCGTGTGCAAGTTTTAAAAATTTATAAACATGAATTATCCGGCAATTACTATAAACACATACGATCAAGTATACTCGTTCGCGATAGCAAATGTGGGTAAGTCGAGATCGTCCCAAGAGATTTGCTTTTGAATTTGTTTTAAAAGATTGGTAACAAGAAAGCTTTGTCAAGGCTCTCTCCAAAAATTACGTTTTTAGTTAAAATCAATATTAAGAAACATATACTTGTGTGTAGTCTATAGGCAATCATAGAAAGTGTTCATGAAGGCTTGGTGTAAACTCTTGATGTGATGCACAAATCATAAGCAAATGATTTCCAACCCATGGTATATGTTTTGTAAAATCATTTTAAGAACAATAACATATAGGTAATCCTTTCGGTCCTTATCCTAATGATTATCCTTTAGAAAATCCATTTGTTTGTAAAATGATCTTATTAAACTCGTTCCTATGAATCTTTCGACCTTTCGTGATGAAAATTTTTCTAGTCTTGTTTCAATAAGTAAACATGGTGGGTGTCAATCACCATATCCCTATACTAGTTTGTTACTTAACTTTTTGGAATAAAACACAAGAGAAATCATTTCGGTCCTTTTTCTTAAAACATGTTTTACCGACAAAATCAAACAAGACTAGTAGTTTTCCAACAAACTCATTTAAACAAGATCATATACATGCATCACATATAAGAACACTAGTATGATTTCCTACATCCTTACACACAAGTATATTCAAGAATTACTCCATGACAATCATAACAAAACACAAGTAGTAACAAGGTAATTCAAATAATTCAAGAGAATAGAAATTAATAACAAGTTCCATAGAATACATAAGCTTTTGGATTACAAGAATTAGAAATTGTGGAATATAGCAACCACACACCTCCAATCGTCTAGCTTAACCGTATAACTCCGAATGATCAAACAATGGATGATAATTCGTCTCTCCAACCTCCTGGACGTTTTACAGCAGTAACAAGACTTTTGGGATGAATAATAAGAGTTGGTAATAGCTTTGGTGTAAACTATTACACTTTCGGTTGTGTCACACCTAGACTACTAAGTCTAGGTTCATTATATAGCTAAATAACCTTAAGTAACTGGCTAAAAACATCCCATACAAGTTAATAACAGGAAATGATCGGCCTCCAATGATTATGGGGAGTTAAGGCAACATTAAATGACAATTGGTGTAATTCTTGTTTTGGCAACCGAATCGGTTGAGGAGCAACTGGATCGGTTGAGGAGCAACCGAATCGGTTTTATGTTGTCCACTAGCCCAACCGGATTGGTTGCGGGCTCCAACCGAACGGTTGGGCGCCTCTTGTACTCCCAAATTTGACTTTTGTTGACTTTTCTTGTTTTACGCCTTTTTCTTTGTTTTCGCTGATGATTTCCAAGACGAAACTTGATCATTACTTGTTGTAGATACTTAGAAATCATTGCGCTTCCTAATCATTGAGTCCAAGAGCTTCCTTACTTGACTTCCTTCCTCAGGAATTCTCCAAATGTTCATGAAATCTTCATTTCTTCATCTTTTGCGATACCTAGCTACATTCACATACAAATACGCATCTTTTGGACTTTTGCAACAGTTATCAGTAAATATAGCCGATTATCATACACAAAACCAACAATAACGCTACTAAAAACATGTCCATTTTGAGCGTTATCATAATAATATAATGATAAGAGATTAAATGTGATTATATACAATCACAAGTGAATTGGAATGACATGTTATAAGTGTAGGACTTACACATATAACTTATGGGATCCTCTTAAAACATGTGTGTTTTAAGGTGGTGATTTGTCTAAAAGAAGAATGTTAGTAGATGAAGCTATGGGTAATCAGAATGATGCATCTTCTGTCATACGCTTGATTACTTAGTCTATAGCATGCTAGATTTGAAATCTATTAATTATGATACGGAAAATAATTAACATAAGACACTCAAAAAGTTTGCATACACTAGTATGAAACTTGTGAAGTGACAAATTACTAAGGATCTTGATGTCATATCCATGAGAGAAAAAATCTTATAAACAAGATTAATACATCGAAAGAGAGAACCTTTCTACAAAATTCTAGAGATAAATTCCATGTGGGGGATTCCGGCCTAGCTAGAGTTCAAAAGAACGTCAACAAACATGAAGTTCTTGCCTAGTTGGAATACTAAAGAATTACCTAGAGCATGATATATTTAGAGTTGCACGAAACTCAATTTGGTACAAACATATTATGTCGATACGACAACTACTCTCAGCATGGGTTATCCCTATTGACAATATGAAGTCATAGAATAACTTTGCGGATCCGCTTGAGAAAAGCTAAATGTGAGAGTTAGTTAGCAAGTCGTGAAAAGGAATGTGACTAAAGCCCTTGAAAAGTTTATATGAAGGAAAACCTAAACCAGCTGACTGGAGATCCCAAGATCTGGGTTCAATAGGACAACCTACTTGTATAAAATGAGGTCACTGTGGGGGAGAAATAAACTCCATATTTATTTAAGGGAGTTAGCAAACTTCCTAGTCCATTCCTATAACAGTGACAATATGAGGTTAAGCATATGGGTTTTAATGATTAATCGAGAATCACCTGTGTGAGAGAGAAGTGGGGTCGCTTCTAAGGGAATTGTGGAGGCGCAATTCTTAACAGCTCTTGCAGAACCAGGCTAATGTTCATGACCATAACGACCATAACTATGAGAACCAAAATTGTCAAGGAGACTTTTATGTGAATATATATTGTCGTCTCCACAAACAACAGACAGTTCAAAGACATCAAGTTCTACTGGCTGCTAGGAGTCTAAGTATATTTCACAAGGGAAGGTCCAAAGGGTAACACCTACCTTTCCTTTGCAAATATCAACTACAAAACTCTATTACATCATCGAGTCGTTAAATCTGTTTCCTTTTATCAATTTCATTCATGTGGGGGATTGTTGGAAATTTTGGTCAAAGGTATGAATGACAATTGATTGTGTCATTTAAAATACTAAAGTGTATTAAAAATAAAATTAATGTAGGTTAATTTTTTAATTCATGAGGCATTAGTAAGATTAATTTTGTTAATTAATGTGACTGTTTTATTCTTGATCCCCCTCCCTATAAATGAGAGATATTCTCATTTTTCTAGTGACACCGGAAAATATACAAATCATCAATCCTCTCCATTTATGTTACCATTCATATTTCTTGTGTATCCGATTCGTAATGTAGGGAAGGCACGATTTTGGTTCGTCTTGATAACCCGTTTGTGCTAACGGAGTTATCCGTTGTTGTTGTATCCTGGGAGATAAACGTTCTTGATTCTCAAGCACCGTGGAGAGGACGAATTTGTCTTAAGGAAACTGTGAACATCACAGGCCTCAACATTTTTCTTACTTGTGTTTTTTGTGTCTCAACAATTCAAAGATTTACGGTATCATTTATCTACACTTTTATGTTTTATGTTATTTTTTATTTGTCTCTAATAGCAATACACATAATATATACAACAATTATTATATGTAATATGGCTTAATTGATGTTGTACGTAAGGTCGTGACCATAAAAACAAGCTAAAACAAGTCCTATGTAAGTTCTATGAACATGAATTTTAAAACTGTCCCAAAGTTTGATTAAACTAATCATCTCAGTAAACCTTCAGGTTAATTCAGTAAGATAGGTCTTTAGAACTATGTCTTACGGTCGTTTCACCAGGTGGCGCACCTTATAACTCATCCCGATGACTAAATAAGAGCTAAAATGGCAAAACATGTCAAAATCAGGACACCAGATTTCATTTGGGAAAATCCCATGGTTCTGACCATTTATGGAAGTCGACTCAGTTTTATGAAATGTATCCAAGACCTAAACTTGAAGGTTGATCAAATCCGCCCGTCAAAAAAAGTTGTAGAACTCACCTTATAGTTGTTTTGGCAGGACTGAATGTGCAGCCAAACTTTCTGCAATGAAATATAAGTATATACTTTTGGAACTTAGATTTTATTAAGCTTAAGAAGCTGTTGGAGAATATAAAAATATAAACTTGGGCTTTTGAATCACTTAAAAAGAACTTGTGGCTAAAACGTTATGCCTAGTTAAGTTTTAATAGATGAAAATATAGTGTCGGAACAAAAGCTTACCGATACGATTTTAAAACAAGTTTTTGACCCTTTTCTGGTCCAATTCAGCAAAAGTGTAAAGCACGAAAGTTGCTCAGAATGACTTTTTCTATAAAAACTCGGGTGCACTTAATCAGAAAGTGAACTACAAAACCTAGAAACGGCAAAAACTAAACTGACATGTTGTTGACAAGAAAACAACCTTAGTGAGAACTTTAAGTGATATATTGATCATTTGAGGCTAATATAAAGCCAAGATTGAGTCAAGCTTATTGTCTGGAGGTTGTCTAACTTAGAAACATCCTTAATATGGTCTTGATTATTATTGCTTAACCATAACTTAGCCGCACGGCTAGTATAAGTCTAATGACCGAAACTTGTTTTTAAAAACTTGTTCACTAGACTTTGACAAACTATGTAAATGACCATATAAAATGTTAAACTACTTCACGACCTCTTAATTTTTATAGCGTGAACGATGGTACGAGGTTATTTATAAAAGGGCTATAAGCCAAACAACATTTAAGGAATACTTTAACTTAAGGATTCATGTACAACAACATAAGCCAACAAACTACATATACTTGTACACTTATATCGTACAATATACTAAAACACGAATACTATGCTTTCTTAGGTAATCGTTAAAGATCATGGTCTTGCCATACTCTATTGTTGACATACAATATATCGTTACACTCCGCTGCTGATCACTACAGTGAGTTCATAGCCCCACTTTCTATTACTTAATTGTTTTACAAACCCTTGGGGGAAATACATGCTTTATTTTAAATCGAACACATTGCTTTCAAACTATATGCTTATCTGAATGTATTATTTGCACTAAGTACCACTATTGCCAATCTTAAGTCCCTATTATCATGAACCATTAATCACGAGTGAAGTGAACCCGATTAATGTGGATAGGCCTATCGGGATTGGCGAATCCCGTTTGTTTGACCAAGTCCGGTAAACAAACGCACTATATTTGAAGATCCATAGGTTAATTGGTAACTTACCTATTAGGGCAACTGTTACTATTATATCAATTTCTATTGACAAGTTGTTAACGTTTAGGTGTCATGAGCTTAGTGCAATAATATCTGTTTTGTTTTTCTAAACTATGAATGTGAGACTAATTACCTTATGTTACGAATATTGTGTTCAACTAATTTCCTAAACTCTATGAATTTCACTCAACCTTTGTGTTGACAGTTTTAAGCATGTATTTCAGGTCCATATTGTGCGAGGCTGGCACAGAGGAGCATGTATACTCAAGAAGGCTATAAATTTTATTATCATTCGAAAACCCATTTAATGTATTTTTTAAACTTGGAACCATTTGGGACCTCATTTTTGTAAACTCTGATATTTATATAAATCGAATGATAAATCTTTTAAAACGACTCCATTAGAGTTCGTTTTCTATTGTTATGATTGTTGTGCCATGAAGTAACACCCAGTTTGAATTCCGCTGCGTATCACGAAGTTGGGGGTGTTACATATTGGTATCAGAGCCTTAATTATAGAGAAACGGGTCTAATTGTGACCTAAACTATAACTACTTTTACAAACAAAAACATTTTATAGCCTTCCGTTCTCTGTGCCTTCTATCCTCCAGATGATTATGTGACTTTTAAGTATTTTATGCTACACAAACACACTAGTATATTGATATATATACTAGACATAATTTCAATCATAAACGATGTACTAAACATATCTGCGTATACCTATTCTAAGGCATTACGGCACAATCATATTTTCCCAATCTCCCAATCATGCATCTACTCGTGCATTTTAGGATTACGAAACTTTATCCAAGACATTGTAACTGATTACAATGGTCTCATTCATTTTTCAAGACGCTGTGAGATACAGTGGTCTCTATTACACTCTCAGACGTTGTAAATCCTATAGTGGTATCTATTACATTCTCAGACACTGTAAATCCTACAGTGGTCTCAATTAAATCCCTAGACATTGTAAATGAAGCAATTAACTCATTTATTCCTTAGACATTGTAAGTTACACAATGATCTCTCCATCATTTCTCAAGACATTGCGAGTTACACAATGATCTCCCCATCATTTCTCAGACCTTGTGAGTTACACAATGGTCTAATTTACTTCATAGACATTGTAAGTTATACAAAATCTCTAGAAATTATCTTATAAACCTTATATGATATTGTTTTACATGAAATCCGTCACAGTTTATCGATTTCCCTAATGGAAATACAAGAAATGGGATTTCTAAAGGACAAACTGATTCAGCATCTACAAAAGCTGAAGTTCAGAAACTTTCTCTATATTCATCAAAGTCCTATTTTGAAACTTTCATTGTTAAAAATTCGTGATTCTAGCCAAGTATGGACTATTTTAGAATTACTTAAGACTTCCTTTCCACACTTATCTACCCATACTATCTTCTATGCAATGGAAATGTGAAAACATAGGTTACAAGTCTTGTATGGCCGGTACTTGCAACTGAATGGTTTGATATCGCCTTTGCTTTGTGGATATTTTCTCAAAAGCTATGGACATATCACGAGTATACCTAATTCAGGTATTCGGAAAATTTATCGAACCTCCGCTAAATATAGTCTAGTCACCTATATTTAACCTAGGGGCAGTGGAACATAGTCTGACTAACTATGTTCGACTTAAATTTTTCAAACACTGAGAATAGTTATACAATGGTTATATTCAGGTTAATTTCGTACTTAAACTCGATAAACCAACAGAATTCATTAAAAATATATAGAGACATGATAGTGTCTTACCACTCAGCGAGATCTTAACACTTATTTATACTACCTAATTTCATTCTTGAAAGTTTTCATTTATGAGATAATCCTAACCACTATCTTGGGATAGTCATAAAATCTTCTCGTTATTTCATAGAAGTACTAGCCTGATTAGGTTTCAAGGCTATCATTCTGCCATAATCCTTTACAATCCACTTATGATTTTAAAGCAAACTTGACATCTCTACCTAAGAAGAATGGTAAACATACACTACACTCTCCTAATCATCAACATATCACTTCATTATCTGAACCCCCTTTATAAGTCAGTATGTAAAACTTCACAGTATCACGTTTCTATCAAACACTAGTAGATATAAACACTATACGATATAGCCTTCATCTCAAAACCACCAAAGACATGATCAACTTTGGAAATGGTTTGGATAACCACTTGCCACTAGCAAGATTTTTCTACAATGACAATTATCACATCAATATAAACCATTTCACATCAATAATATCTTACACCTTTGATTAAACAACAGTTACCCTAACAACAAAAAAAACTATTCTATTTAAGGCACTATATAGACGAAAGTGTTAATCAACCATTTGCTAGACTAAGGTGTTCAGAGATCACCCACGAAATAACTAATGAGACCATACAAATAGAAATTAGGCTGCATGCCACACACTATCGCCAGAAATGAAATTTTCATAGATGTTAGGCGTTAAACTTTAAAACTCCATGTTAGAAATTAAGAATTTGTTGAAAGCCTCGATACAATAACATATGATTCGTTTTGAGAATCGAGAAAAGCCAAACTTGAGGTACATTGGACTCTATAAGATTTTAACAAAACCCTTTAGATTATCAACTTAAGCCACCACCAAAAACTTAGAATGGTACATAACACATTCTATGACTAGAAACTTGAGAATACAAAGATTAGAATTTGGCGCATACACCCACATTTTCCTTGACACTTCAACATCGGATAACACACACTGAATTTCAGGATGGAATTCCCTTAAGGGGTAGAGACTGTAGCAACCCGTAATTTTTCATAAGGTAAAATGACTATTTTACCCTTTGACTTTTTAAAGTTGATTTTTGACTTTGACTTTTGACTATTTGACTTTTACCGTAACGTAAAAGCAAATACGATAACCGGTAGTAACTGATAATTTTCCTTGTGACCAACACAAGACTACGATAAGTCTATATGTTCAAAATACTCTACTTTTACCAATAATCATAATTTCTATTAACTATTACTACTTTATCATTTTTTTAGTAGATATGTTACTTTTTACGTAAGACGCGTACTCAAACCTACGTTATTAGGTTTTAACAACATAAAAGCACCATATTAGACTTATCATATATGTAATATACCTAGTTAGAGTATATTGATAAGTTTAGATACTTTTGTAAGTATTATATTTTTACGTTATCAGTTTTAAGTTTCGTGACTTAAGGGCTTAACATTAGTAATTATCGGGACCAAACTACACCTCGTAAACCAAAAACTAGGTACAAAATACACACACTACCACCTCTCTTTTGAGGTGGCGTGCAACGGCTAGCCACAAGGACACTTGGCCTTCTTTGATCACAACAACTCTTACACAACCCACCTCTTGTCCCCCACTTCAACATAAATCTTTCATTCTCATCACTTTTACATGCAAAACTTGCAAAAATCCTCTCATTCTCTCCTCCATGGCTGTCCATCCTTCATCATAAATCATCATCACCCGCTTTGATCCACACAATAAGTT
Organism: Chrysanthemum makinoi; assembly: GCA_910596185.1. Classification (NCBI taxonomy): domain Eukaryota; kingdom Viridiplantae; phylum Streptophyta; class Magnoliopsida; order Asterales; family Asteraceae; genus Chrysanthemum; species Chrysanthemum makinoi. The sequence goes on along the minus strand of OU343222.1, from coordinate 250,258,016 downwards.
ATACAAGAAAGATGAAGGCCTAAGTGAGCTCTACATAGTCCAAGTGTTGTTTTAGTGATTCCATGGTTAGATTTGGAGTTATTCAAGGTGTTAGGGGCTGAGATAAAGGGGATTATTTGGTGATTAACAAGGGTTAGAATCAAGTGGGTTAAAGATTCAAGAAAAGGGTTAAAGACTATAAGGGTTAAAGGGTTGAATTGTTCTTGTTGTACTAGTAACTTGTTATCCTAATCCTTGTAAGATTTGAGTTTATTTTCTTGTCATTCAATATGATTGTAATAATCTCTATAATTATTTGATGTAATTTTATATAAGTAGTATATGTAATATGGCTTAATTGATGTTGTACATGAGGTTGTGACCATAAAAACAAGTTAAACAAGTCCTAGGTAAGTTCTATGAACATGAATTCTGAAACAGTCCCAAAGTTTGATTAAAATGATCATCTCAGTAAACCTTGACATTAATTCAGTAAGATAGGCTTTTAGAACTATGTCTTACGGTCGTTTCACTGGGTTGCGCACCTCAAAACTCATCCCGATGAGTAAATGAGAGCCAAAATGGCAAAACATGTCAAAATCTGCACACCAGATTTTATTTGGGAAAAGCCCACGGTTTTGACCATTTCTGGAAGTTGACTCAGTTTTATGAAATGTAGCCAAGACCTAAAATTGAAGTTTGGTGAAAGACGCATGTCAAAACAAGTTGTAGAACTCAACTTATGGTCATTTTGACAGGACTGAATGTGCAGCCAAACTTTTTGCAATGAAATATAAGTATATACTTGCAATTAGACCATTGATATAGGTAAAATTTGGACTTTAGACTTGATTAAGCTTAAGAAGCTCTTAGATAATATAAATATATAAACTTGGGCTTTTCAATCACTTAAAAAGAACTTGTGGTTAAAAAGTTATGCCTAGTTAAGTTTTGAATAGATGAAAATATAGTGTTGGAACAAAAGCTTGCTGATATGATTTTAAAACAAGGTTTTGACCCTTTTCTGTTCCGAATCAGCAAAAGTGTAAAACACGAAAGTTGCTCAGAATAACTTTTGCTACAAAAAAGCAGGAGCACATAAGCAGAAAGTGAACGACAAAACCTAAAAACGGCAAAAACTATGCTGACCTGTTGTTGACTAGAAAACAACCTTAATGAAAACTTTAAGTGATATATTGATCATTTAAGGCTAATATAAAGCCAAGATTGAGCAAGATTGTTGACTTGAGGTTGTCTAACTTAGACACATTCTTAATATGGTATTGATTATTATTGCTTAACCATAACTTAGCCACGCGGCTAGTATAATTCTAATGACCGAAACTTGTTTTTAAAAACTTGTTCACTAGACTTTGACAAACTAAGTAAATGACCATATGAAATGTTAAACTACTTCACTACCTCTTGATTTTGATAGCCTGAACGATGGTACGAGGTTATTTATAAAAGGGCTATAAGCCAAACAACATTTAAGGAATACTTTAACTTAAGGATTCATGTACAACATCATAAGCCAACAAACTACATATACTTGTACACTTATATCGTACAATATACTCAAACACGAATACTATGCTTTCTTAGGTAATCATTAAAAATCGTGGTCTTGCCATACTCTATTGTTGACATACAATATATCGTTACACTCCGCTGCTGATCACTACAGTGAGTTCATAGCCCCACTTTCTATTACTTAATTGTTTTACAAACCCTTGGGGGAAATACATGCTTTATTTTAAATCGAACACATTTCTTTCAAACTATATGCTTATCTGAATGTATTATTTGCACTAAGTACCACTATTTCCAATCTTAAGTCCCTATTACCATGAACCATTAATCACGAGTGAAGTGAACGCGAATAATGTGGATAGGCCTATCGGGATTGACGAATCCCGTTTGTTTGACCAAGTCCTGTAAACAAACGCACTATATTTGAAGACCCATAGGTTAATTGGCAAATTACCTATTAGGGCAACTGTTACTACTATATCAATTTCTATTGACAAGCTGTTAACGTTTAGGTGTCATGAGCTTAGTGCAATAATATCTGTTTTGTTTTTCTAAACTATGAATGTGAGACTAATTACCTTATGTTACGAATATTGTGTTCAACTGATTTCCTAAACTCTATAAATTTCACTCAACCTTTGTGTTGACAGTTTTAAGCATGTATTTCAGGTCCATATTGTACGAGGTATCGGCTCGGAGGAGCATGGATACTCAAGAAGGCTATAAATTTTATTATCATTTGAAAACCCATTTAATGTATTTTGTAAACTTGGAACCATTTGGGACCTCATTTTTGTAAACTTTGATATTTATATAACTCGAATGATAAATCTTTTAAAATGACTCTATTAGAGTTCGTTTTCTATTGTTATGACTGTTGTGCCATGAAGTAACACCTAGTTTGTTGATCCCAGTTGAGCAAACGATCCTTTATAGAAGCTAACTAAAACAAACTATTAAACACTACGCGGAATTTAATGTTTAATCTTAAGAAGAATACTTTGTGTAAAGCCCCTTTTATCACGTATACCTTATCACAACTCGAACACGTATAACAACCTCACGAAACAGTTATGCGTATAGAAAGATGAGGGTTAGAAAGTGGTGACGTGAATGATGTTATGCGTGTATGTTTAGAGAGATAAAGGAAAGAAGATGAAAACAATAAGATGTTATATTGCTTCAAAGGAAAACACACACACACACACACTTTCAAGCACACCCCTCAAATGACATACTTGAGGGGTATTTATAGTAAGAGAGATGATGCCCTAAGGCTTGGCCATGGGCCGTGAGATGGGCTTGGACATGGATTGGGTTACATGAACTTATACAAGGCTAACTTAACTAAATGTCTAACCATTTAGCTTAGCCCAATCCATGAGCCCTTTGACTATTCTAGCACGATATCTAACACACGTTAGAAAGTTCCTAAATGTGAATGACCATCACTTCTAATAAAAACTATTAAGGCTAACAATCTCCCCTAAGGGGTGGTCATTCAAATGATGCTCCACTTGATTAGGTCTTTACTTTTCTTGAGCTCAAACTTTGTGTGTAGATATAGAATAGTCTTGATTCTTTTTTCCTTCATGCTTTGTGATCGTTAATGTGGTTTTCTGCCGTTGTCAACTTCGTTGGTTAGGTGTCTCCACGCCTTTCTCCACCATGCTCACACTTCTATTTGACTTTGAATTACCAATGATGAAGTTCTAGAGTCTTTAAACTTTGTAGATTCTTTGACATTGATGAAGAATCAATTTTAACTTTGTGTTTCCGTTGATTTTGCCGAACTTTCATGTTGTTGGTATGAGCATGTAGAGAATCAGACGATCCATCCGCTCCGTGAGCTTAGTAAGAAAACATAAAACAGGTTAGTAATAGCGGATTCCTAAGGCACTTACAAGTTTGAATTTCGAGGGTGTTAACAGCATAGTGTGAAAACACAACTCCAATTCTTACAAAGGCCGTTCTGAACCGGAGTCCCACAAGTGAGATAACGCTGATATACCTAAGTACATCTATTCAGATGAGTCGCTGAGGTACACGAAGCATCACCCCACGACCGTCAGACCGTTTGAGACACACTAAGCGTAATCCACGGAGTTACCGAAGTGACCTGTCGTGGGCTGCTTGATGTTGACCCCGGCAGGAGTTTTCATTCAATCAATCTGAAGATCACAGATGTGAAACTTCTCATAAATGTTCGGCAGATTGCTAAGACCACAGGACTCTAGAATGTATCACTTGTGTCCTTATTGATGAACAACAAGCGATGTCATGTCATGTGTTCCTATGAGATCTTTTGATGAATCTCGTGGCTCTAGACTCAATAAGTACATTTTGGTTTTCCTGAAATGAGACTAGGAGAGGGTCTCCTTCTTCAATATCAACGATCTCTAAGAGAAATTCGATAGATTATGTAGGGTTCCCAGTGAGAATGAAACAAATCCCTTTTAAGAGGAATTGAGTGGCTAGAAGGTTTAGTGCAAGGCGCCACCGGGTCCATGACGTCCTTTGTCTTCAATACCAGCGTCATCTTAGTGACAACCAGTAGAAGATGAATTGAACCCGGTTGATGCCCTAAGGTTGAATATGGAGGGCTATTTCTTTTCACCCTTTCTTTTACTTTTCTTTTTAATTCTTCAACCCCTTCTTTCTCCTTTCTCACATTACTCCTTTTTCAATCATACCTAAGGACTTCTAATACTAAACTATTGGTGATGTCCTTGGGTAGATCCTCCGCTCTGGCGGATCATAGGACTGATTTTCCTATCCTTATTCACCTTATAACTCCGTGACTGTCCCATGTTGCCATTAAACCATTTTTCTTGAAAATCTCACAGAGTGTTTATGATAGAAAACATGTTTGAGACACTCTGCGAGTTTTATATTTTCAGAAACACTCCCCCTTCACATTGAGGGTAGAGTTCGCACTTTTGAATTGATCAACTTTCAATAGACAAGACCGATTCGAGACACGTTTACATCACTAGTGAACTAGCTTGAAATTATTACCCGGCCTGGTCAAGTCCAAAGAAAGTTTCTCGAAATGGTGCATTCTACATTAGACAAGTCCTTTGCGAGATACGCTTACATCACCGTTAGACCAAATTGGAAATTATTACCTGGGCCCAGAACAAGTCTTTCGAAAGTCTTGACTTTATATTATCGGCAATTCATTGGTTACACCTGAGTCGAAAGCCTATTTGAGATTCAAACAACGATCATTAAACTTTTTTATCACATTTTAATCACATTTCTCCCCTTCAAAAATAGCATATCTATGATGTTTTTGAAACACAATGATTAAAAGATATGTTTTTTGAAAAGCATTTGGAGAGAAACCGATGGGGCATGAATTTTGGAACAATTTTGGTTTTAATACTCCCAGTTAACTAAAGCATATTTTTCATACAAAAAATTTAGAATCAATTAAGGGTTTAGAGGTAGTTATCTTGGTACCAAATTTGAGAGATTTTGAAAAATCTTTTGAAAAAATTTCAATCAATGGTACGCTAAGATGAGAAGAAGATTTTGAAAATCTTTTGAAGATATTTGAGAAAAATTATCTTCATTTATTTTAGGATAAGTGCTCGATATATATGAAAATTGATTTTGCGTAGCACTTTTCTTTCTTTAAAGATCGGGTTACTGTACCAAGTAATCGCAAGCCATTGTTTTTAGGAATAGTGCTTGAAAAATATTTAAAACCTTTGATTTTGTTAAGCACTTTCCTTTCTTTGAAGCGCGCATCAAGCATCACAAGCCATTATTTTGAAAATTTTGAGAACGACATGTTTTAGAAAACATATAAATAACTCTCAGCCAAGCATCCGTACATACCCAGTGATCATTGTTGAATGATATTTCTAGAAACGTACAAAATATCGATTATACGAGAGACATGTCGTGAGAAGAATATTTTTGTATTTTTGATTTTATATTGTGTTAATACAAATATCGTCATTAAACGTTATTTATATTTTTGATCTTTACCTAAGTTTTGTTAACGACAAAAGTAAATTTAATTTGTATAAAAGCTTAAAGCTTGTCAAGTTTAATAGATATTAAAACAAGCTTTTTCAAACAATATATTCATCATTCAAGCATTTACATTTATGATTAGTAACATCTTGATATGACTCTAATCATTATGTATGATAGTAGTTTTAGAATGTGTTAGGTTCTTAAAACCAAACACTACTTATGTACTTGCATATTTCTAAAAATAGAAATACAACATATGACATCATGTAATGCATCATGGAAATCATTGGAAGATTTCATTAGATATTTTGTGTGGATTTGTACTCTTCATATCTTGCACAATCTCACTTAGATAGAGTTGACTTTAGCAAAGATTTGATATCTTGACTGTCCGACCGGCGGTACCAAAATGGTACACGGCGGAACCTTTTAAGGGTTCCGCGTCCGTGGACGCCCTGTCCACTTTGGCTATCAATAGCAATGCCAAGCCAAGTAGTTTCTCATCCCTTTCTAACATACTTCTCTAACCTTTCTAACTCAGTTTCATATCATATTAGTGATCTTTTTGTAGCAAAGAAGATCAAGTCATATTCAAGCTTCAACGAGAAGTTGGAAGTCTTGTTTGTTTAGTGTTGTATGATCTAGTGTTGATTCATACTTCATTGTTGTATCAAACCATCATAATCTTGTGAGTGTGAGTGGTTAGTATTTTAGTCCTCAAAATACATTGTGTGTGGGAGTGGTTGTACCCTTGGAAAGAACTCGACATCTAGCTTAGTGTCGGAAATAGTGTAAGCGAAGTGTAAAGGTTTTCTCCGCCGGTGAAAGGAGCTTGTTGACTAGTGAAGTTAAACTCTCGAGTGTGAGACTTGAGGAGTGGAGTAGGGCAAGGAAAAAGAGTCCTTGTAGACCGAACCACTATAAACAACTTGTTGTGGTTTGATCATTTCTTTCCTTATTTACTTATTACATATTGCTTGCATATTTCATTAACATATCTAAGATCAATATCAATTGATCTTTACAATAAGTTTCAAAACAAAGTTTTAATTGGTAAACTATTCAACCCCCCCTTCTAGTTTTCTACAATTGGTACCAGAGCCTCGTTGCTCAAGAATTTCTAAAATAACTTGTATTTTATAAACTTGAAACGATCCATGGATTCTGAAAACTTTAAAGAAGGGCAATCTATGCAAAGACCACCACTCTTTGAAACCAATGGATTTATCTATTGGAAAAACTATTTTGAAACATATGTAAAATCAAAAGATATAGATCTTTGGTTTATTATTGTTAAAGGGATTTTAGTTCTACAACAAAGGATATTTCCGTTGATGAACAAAAGAAACTAGTTGCTAAAAATAATGAAGCTAAAATGATGCTTTATAATGCTTTACCTAGAAAAGAATATGAAAGAATTTTTATGTGTGAAACCGCCAAAGATATTTGGGAATCTTTAATTGTTACACATCAAGGTAATTCACAAGTCAAGGATAACAAAATTGATCTTCTTGTTCAACAATATGAACAATTTGTTATTCCCGAAGATGAAACCATTGATTGTGGCTTTGCTCGCTTTAACACTATTATTACATCACTTAAAGCACTTGATGAATCTTTTAGTAGTAAGAACTTTGTCAGGAAATTTCTTAGAGCACTCCATCCCAAATGGAGAGCTAAAGTGACCGCCATTGAGGAATCAAAAGATCTCTCAATAATGTCACTAGACGAGTTGATCGGTAACCTCAAAGTACACGAAATGGTGATGGAGAAAGATTCGGAGATCATCAAAGGAAAAAGGAAGAAGATCAAATCCGTTGCTCTAAAAGCAAAAGCGGAATCAAGTGATGATGACGAATCTTGCTCCGTAGCGAAGATGAGGAATATGCCATGGCCGTTAGAGATTTTAAGAAGTTCTTTAGAAGAAGAGGAAAGTTCGTAAGACAACCTCGAAAAGAAAAGAAGCCATTCCGAAAAGATCGGGATGACAAGAAGGGTAAAGGTGAAAGAAAATGTTTTAGATGTGGTGATGCAAGTCACATCATAGGAGAATGTCCCAAGCCACCTAAAAGCAAAACTCAACGAGCTTTTGTAAGTGGTGCTTGGAGTGATAGTGAAGACGATGAAGAATCAAGCAAGGAAGAGATCGCTCTAATGGCACATGAGTCAAATGAGGTACTTTCCAACTCTTCTTATTCTTCTATTGATGATGACACTTTGCAAAAACAATATAAGTCTAAAAATCATAACTAAAAATAAATTTTTAAAACCAAAAAGGAATTTTTGGAAAATGAAGTTTATGAGTTAAAAGAAAAAGCAAAACGACTAGAAAAGGAAAAGCAAATGACGATGATTGTAAATCATGTCAAGAGCTTAAACTTGAAATAGAAAAACTAAAGCTCACACAAGATGTTTTAATAGAAAACAATTCTAAATTTAAAAGGTTTAACAAGAACATCGCTCTTGCCGATGAAATAGTTAAAATTCATAAAACACCAGAGACATGAATGGGCTGGGATTTAATGAAGTATTAATTCCAAAGAGTCAAAATAAAACGGCCGAAAAGGACGAACATTCTGTCAAAATTGCTGCAGATAAAGCACGGACGACGGAACCAAAATAAGGGTTCCGTCCGTTGTGCAAAATGGTGCCGTGGGTACTTCAGTATGAAACGTAATGTTCGCAATACGGACCGCATCAATTTGTTAAAATAACAAAGAAAACCAATAATAGTATTAAACTAAAACCGCCATTACTTCAGAGTAGGACTTGTCAATAATTAATTTAGATCAAAAACTACTCAACAACGATATAAAACTCCTTTTGCCAAACGCCTCTTTCCTAAGAGCAACCACAACGTACAACCCAACTACCAACACAATGGTTGGAATCAAAACTTTCCTAGACCATATCAAACTCCAGATTACATGCCATGGAACTCTTACCCATCGTTTCCATACATGAATCAAATAAATGGTATGTGTAACCCAAATGGACCCATGAGATATTGGGGACCAAATGCTTGAGTTATTTGCTTCTTAGGTATGCTTGAAAGTTGGATTGGAACCGGATGAATGGATAAAAGATAGTGGTTGCTCACGACACATGACGGGCAACAAAGTCTCTTCTCATCATACCAAGAGTATGACGGAGGTAATGTCACCTTTGGTAGCAATCTCAAAAGCAAAATTATTGGCAAAGGTACGATCGCTCATAACTCCCTAACTATTGAAAATGTTGCTCATGTGGATAGGTTAGGATTTAATCTACTTAGTATTAGCCAACTATGTGATAAAAAGTATAAAGTACTATTTGATGAAAATGGTAGTAAAATACTAAAAGATGGTATCACCATAGCTAAAGGAGTTAGGAAAAATAACATATATGTCATGAAAATAGATAAAACATATAATGACAAACTTTGCCTAACAACATTAGATGATAGCTCATCTCTTTGGCATAGACGCTTAGGTCACGCTAATATGAGACTTATACAAAACCTATCTTCAAAAGAATTGGTTAGGAATTTACCAAAACTTAAATATGACCAACACTTTTGCGACGCTTGCAAAATTGGTAAACAAACACATAGTAGTCACAAATCTAAAAATATGGTGTCCACATCTAAGTGTCTAGAATTATTACATATGGACTTGTTTGGACCATCCGCTATAAGAAGCTATGGAGGCAACTTATACACTTTGGTCATAGTAGATGATTACTCAAGGTTTACTTGGACGTTGTTTTTGAAAACCAAAATGAAGCTTTTGATAAATTTGAAATACTTAGCAAGAAAATTCAAAATCTTCTAGGTATCAAATTGTGTCGATCCGTACGGATCATGGTCGGAAATTTGACAACGAAACTCAATTTGGAAACTTTTGTGATACAAATGGTATAACACATAACTTTTCCGCTCCACGAACACCTCAATCTAATGGAGTAGTAGAACGTAAAAATAGAACAATTCAAGAAATGAGTAGAACAATGCTTAATGAACAAAACATTCCTCAAAAGTTTTGGTGTAACGCTATTGACACTTCTACATATATTTTGAATAGAGTCTTAATACGCCTTTCTTAAACAAAACACCATATGAACTCTATAAAGGTAAAAAGCCAACGTTAGGATATTTTAGAGTCTTTGGTTGTAAATGCTTTATTCTTAATACTAAGGATTATCTCACCAAGTTTGACCCAAAGTCTTATGAAGGTGTATTTCTTGGTTACTCTCAAACTAGTAAAGCTTACATTGTCCTAAACAAAGAAACAATGATAGTCGAGGAATCGTTGAACATAACATTCGACGAAAGTCCACCTCCTCTAAGACATCACCTTTGGTAGATGATGACTTAGTTGAAAGTCAAATGATAGAAGGTCAAGAAATAATTAATAATAACAAGGAAGATGAACCATTAAATAAAGAAATTGTCAACATCAAAGAATCTAAAAGTCATCCTTTAGAAAAGGTCATAGGACAACTCAATCAAAGAACCTTAAGGTCACAAGCCCAAAATCAAAGTAATTATTTTTGCTTTGTATCCACCATTGAACCAAAACCCATAAATGAAGCAATAAAAGATGAATCATGGGTTATTGCCATGCAAGAAGAATTAAACCAATTAGTTAGAAATGATGTTTGGAAATTAGTTCCAAAACCTAAAGATCAAACTATAATTGGAACAAAATGGGTTTTCGAAATAAGATGGATGAAAATGGGATAGTATCTAGAAACAAAGCTAGGCTTGTTGCACAAGGTTATAATCAACAAGAGGGATTGATTATGATGAAACTTATGCACCGGTAGCTAGGCTTGAGTCTATTAGAATATTGCTTGCTTATGCATGTGCCTATGATTTTAAATTATTTCAAATGGATGTTAAAAGTGCTTTCTTTAATGGGTTTATTAACGAAGAAGTGTATGTTGCTCAACCTCCCGGTTTCACCGACTTTGAGAAACCACATCATGTCTTCAAACTCAAGAAAGCATTGTATGGTCTTAAGCAAGCACCAAAAGCTTGGTACGACCGACTTAAGACTTTTCTTATTGATAACAAATATACTATGGGATTAGTAGATAATACTCTTTTACCAAGAAAAAGGAATCACATATTATCATTGTTCAAATATACGTTGATGACATTATATTCGAATCAACTTGTCAAGAATTATGTGATGATTTCTCTAAAATCATGCACGACGAGTTTGAAATGAGTATGATGGGTGAGTTAAATTTCTTTCTAGGACTTCAAATAAAACAACTAGAAGATGGCATATTTTTTAACCAATCTAAATATATAAAAGACATGCTTAGGAAATTTGGTCTTGAAGATTCCAAACCAACTAAACACACCCATGTCCTCGGACACTAAACTAACCAAGGATGAGGAAGGTGAATCCGTAGATAACACTAAATATAGAGGAATGATTGGTAGCCTACTCTATCTTACGGCTAGTAGACCCGACATTATGTTTAGTGTTTGTCTATGTGCTCGCTTTCAAGAAAACCCAAAGGCATCACACTTAGAAGCCTTAAAAAGGATTTTAGATACATTAAGGGAACAACGTGTTTAGGATTATGGTATCCCAAAGGAACGGGTGTAGAAACCATAGTGTATGCCGACTCGGATCATGCCGGTGACTATGTCGATAGAAAAAGTACAAGTGGTATTTGCACTTTTGTTGGACATTGTCTCACCTCATGGTTTGCAAAGAAGCAAACGGCCTTGCCATCTCAACCATGAAGCAAGGAGCACGCCTCAGCCGGAAAGGCATGTCAACAAGCTCTTTGGATGAAGCAAGCTCTCGGAGATTATGGAATTCATCTCAACGACATTGTGATACTTTGCGACAACAAAGGAGCCATCGATCTCAGCAAGAATCCCGTTCAACATGCTCGCATACAAACATATTGAAATCTGTCATCACTTTCTTCGCGACAATGTTCAAAAAGGAAACATTTCAATCGAGAAAGTATCCTCCGAAGACAACATTGCCGACATCTTAACTAAGCCTCTTAAACGAGAACCTTTTAATCTTCTTAGACTTGGTTTAGGGTTAATGGAACCAAACATGTAGGATAAACATAGCCCAAAACATTAGAATAGTCAAAACTAAACAAATTTGTCTTGTACCGCCATCGTAGCCACGGCACCAACGATAACAAAGACGGAACCAAATTTTGGTACCGCCGTCGTCCGTGGTGTCTACAGAAGCAAAACCGCTATATACAAATCATCCTCTTCCTCAAAACCCACTTTACCAAAACGTGTAAAACTTAAACCAAGCTCATTATTGTCATCTTCCAACTCACTAATCACTGAAGATAACATCATTGTAAGTATCCTAACTACATTTCATCTCTTAATTCTGAGTCTAGGATTCTTATTTATGCACAAAACTATCACAAATCATTACATGGGGTTTTATGTATGCTTTTATACCAAATATGAATTCAATTGGCAAATTGCATAACTAGTCATTGAAATTAGGTACTACATTATCATATTGCATAAACAAATCATGCTTCCCACTAATTGATAGATAATGAATATAAGGCCCTATTCAAACAACCAAACACCCCATGTCAAAAAATTTGAAAAGCTTCTCACTTGTAGGAAAACAATTTTTCATTGCTAATACAAATAGAAACGTTAAATTTTCATCACTTGCATGCTCTTGAATACTAAAGGTATTGCATAACTAATATGCATTCCCGGGTATATTCAAATGAAGCCACATTGAATTAGGAGCATTTGGGTTATCTCATGGTATTTGCCAAACACCCACTAAAACCATTTTTGTGCATAAAATGAGTCGAGATAACCGCAACTCCAAATTGTTTTCATATAGGCACACACTAGAACCAAAAACGTTAAAACTTATTCTCATTTTTTAACATATTAACTCTTGTCCTTAGGAATAACCATGGTAGCCGCAAGATTCTATGATCACAAAGACACCCTTAACTACATTCCCAAACACCACAAAACCAAAGGACTTACCAAGGAACAAGTAGAAATATTTAGGGGTCTAGAATCAAGGTATTTCCATGAGGGTAGAACCATTCACTCATCCTTCCTTGAAAACACCAACCTTCGTGAAGAACTAGCCGCCATTCAATTCGATTGTCTTCTTGACATCGATGAACCAATTTGTCCTAGGTTTGTGTTAGAATTCTATGCTAGTGTGACCGGCTTTAGTGATGAAGACGATGATGAATTTTGTCTTAGGTTTAGAATTAATCAAAACGACTACACCATCACCTTAGCCAACTTTGCTCAAGTGCTAGGAATTCCCAACCGAGGAACTTGTCTCTACTAGGATAAATGGTCACTCACCGCTCTTGATGCTATCAATGACCGCTCTCTACCCTACCTAACCCGTTTGGCCGACAAGGATGTCATCCGTGAACACCTTTTTAACCCAAAGGGTGATACAACCCGAGTTACCCGAAAGGGAAAAGAGGTAAACCGAGATCCATATGGAATGGAGCTAAATGAACTTAAGCCCGAATTTAAGAAATGGGAGGAGCTACTTTGAGCCAATGTCATTAGCACCATAGGAAATAGGGATCACATTAACGCTTGCCTTTGTCATATGCTCTACAACTTGTCCACCCGTCAACCATTCAATTTAGCCTACTACATAGCTAGGAGAATGATTGATATTCCAACTCAAGGATCGTTTGCTCTTCCATACGGGATGCTCCTCACCCGCCTCTATAGAAACTTTGCACCAATTCCACCAACACCAAAAGGGATGCACCTTCACTATGAGCTCATCCCTCACATCTTTGTACCTTTGAGTGATGCACGAGTTGCTAAGACAAAAGGCAAGAGAGCAAAACCTCCAACTCCATCATCATCATCATCAAATAGCTCGGAGGATGGTCTTCCAAGCTCTCGTCTTCCGCCTCATGAGTATTATGCCTCTTCCGAAATAGAGAATGAATCAGCGGAGTTCAAGCAAACTAAGGGAATGTTCAAGTGCCTTGGTAGGATGATGAACAAGATTTACAAGAAGTTGGACAAATAAGGGTACTTTAAGGAGCGTTTGGAACAATGCATTATCATTAATGTTTGATACAATTTAGTTGCTTTTATTATGTAGGATGATAATATAACCTGAAACAATGGTGAATGCTAACAATTTCATGCAGGGGGATAGCATAAGTATGCTATCAAATTTTACCCATTTTCACTATAATGTGAAAATCAATAAGCCTTGCTCAAAATACATGCTCCACTATGTTTATATATATGTTATCTGCTTTTCCTAACTAGAAATGTTTAGTATAACATGTTTTGAGAAGAATTTGTGTTTCGGAAAAGTCCCCGCACACTAAAAACGAACTCGTCCATTTTTCTCAAGACTTGACGGATCGAGACGGCACCATAAATTTGGTACCGTCCGTTATGTAAATTGGTACCGCCATACTGCATGGGACCGGACGGCACCCTTTTAGGGTTCCTACCGTATGTTTTGGTGCCGTGGATCCTCGTAACTTTCTGAATTTCAACTATTTCGTGATTCCAAATTACCATCCAATGCTTATAAATCAATCCTAACTTGCTTATATACTCTTATTAGAAATAGCATAATTCACTTAGGTATATAAGAAATCCATTTCCCACCAAAATTCAAAATTTGAAAAATCCACCCAAGGAGCCCTTTTGCATAAAGGAAGGAACCAAATTTTTGGTACCTTCAAATCCGTGGGTGATCTGAATATTAGGAAATTCCACTCACTAGAACACATTTATTGCAAATCTTTTCTTCTTCACTCCATCTCTCTTGAATGGCTTGACTTGGGTGATATGACTAGCATTCAACCCACTTCCAAATCATTAGGAACCTCATCTCTTCAATGGCTTAACATCAAATCAAACACATCTCTCCATGATTTTTCACTTCTATAAATTGAGAGGTTTTACCATGATCATCCTCACACCTTCTTCATTCTTACTATCATCTAGCAAAGACAAACCAAAGTTAAAAATGACTAAATCATCTCCAAAACCTTGCAAGAAGACCGCTAGAATTAGCGTGAGGCCTTGTTGCTTTGTTCATCTTAGCTCATCATCCGAGTCTTCTCCACTCACAATCTCATCTCCCATTAGAGATGATACCTTAGCTACACCCAATACATCACACATTATGATCACCACTCCACCACCAACAAAAACACCAACTTCACCTCCACCGGCACCCATCCAAACATCCAAAACACCCTCACCACCTTCACCAAGGTCTCCAACTCTCATTCCCATGGAGTTATTTTCCACTCCACCAACCTCCCTAAATCCTTTCTTGGAGGACTTGGATGACTTGCCTCCTAGGCCAAATCATCCACCACCATTGCCATCCTTTGGCTCAATTGAGCGGATGGCTCATAAGTCACCCTCGGTCATCTTGACCCAAACGCCACGTTAGGGCCTAAACCTCTTCTCTTCCACCCCATTCACAAAGACATTCATGGTCCTTTGTATGGGGATCATTCACTCCCACATCAATGTCACATCATCTTGAGGACATTGAGGAGTGTATGTGGGATGCCAATCCCACTAGAGAGGAGATTCAAACGAAACTCCACAACCTCCACCAATTCAAAGGCATGGTGGACTCTCACTTGAGTGAGACAATGCAAATGCAAAGTGCTTTGCTTGCTTCCATCATGAACCCCTCCACACCCACCAACACATCCACCTTTCCACCACCACAACCTCCCCAAACATTCTACCCTCCAAGGCATGGTTGCTCAACTTGTGAGCAAACGGCCCAAACCGTGGAAAGGACCCGGATTATGGTCCATGACTTCCAAGAAGAAATGAGGTTCATCCTCAACCACATCCTTGAGCGCCTCAACGCTTTTCCATCCACCATCACTTTAGGATGGTTTTAGACTAGTCTTTACTTTCTTAGGATAATTTTTTTTGTACTAAAAACACATCATTGTGTTCTCTTTTCATGATCTTTACTCATGAAAATTTTAACTAATGAATGTTGTTTATTATATTGTTGGTGTCATTACATAGTGTTTGGAAATGCTTGTGAATGATCATTATTACTAACATTTTTGTAGCTTTTTTTCACAATCCATGAATCTTCCCATTAAAGCACCCAATTAAGGGGGAGCTTTGAACAAGGGGAGATAATAGCTCGGGCTCATTACATTCCGCATAGCCTCTTCTTTTTGTTGAGACAAAAAGGGGAGAAAATATAGAACTTTGAAATTATTTATATTTGACTTTTCGAAAAGTCAAATCGCATACATTTGACTTCTAAAAGTCAAACAGAACCCTCATTGATAATACTTGACTTTTCATAAAAAGTCAAACGCATACTTTGACTTTATGAAAAAGTCAACATCATGCATCAACTAGTGAATACTTTGACTTTCATAAATAGTCAAACATCATACACTTGCATTATCATTCTCTTTTCAAGTTCTAAAACTAATATTTTTATAACTCTTGTACAAACTTTGTATCTTTTATAAAAATAAAATTTATATTTTGTCCTCAACAAAAGGGGAGATTGTTAATACAAATATCGTCATTAAACGTTATTTATATTTTTGATCTTTACCTAAGTTTTGTTAACGACAAAAGTAAATTTAATTTGTATAAAAGCTTAAAGCTTGTCAAGTTTAATAGATATTAAAACAAGCTTTTTCAAACAATATATTCATCATTCAAGCATTTACATTTATGATTAGTAACATCTTGATATGACTCTAATCATTATGTATGATAGTAGTTTTAGAATGTGTTAGGTTCTTAAAACCAAACACTACTTATGTACTTGCATATTTCTAAAAATAGAAATACAACATATGACATCATGTAATGCATCATGGAAATCATTGGAAGATTTCATTAGATATTTTGTGTGGATTTGTACTCTTCATATCTTGCACAATCTCACTTAGATAGAGTTGACTTTAGCAAAGATTTGATATCTTGATCTGTCGGACCGGCGGTACCAAAATGGTACACACCGCGAACCCTTTTAAGGGTCCCGCGGTCCGTGGACGCTCCTGTCCACTTTGGCTATAAATAGCAATGCCAAGCCAAGTAGTTTTTCATCCCTTTCTAACATATCTTCTCTCTAACCTTTTTAACTCAGTTTCATATCATATTAGTGATCTCTTTTGTAGCAAAGAAGATTAAGTCATATTCAAGCTTCAACGAGAAGTTGGAAGTCTTGTTTGTTTAGTGTTGTATGATCTAGTGTTGATTCATACTTCATTGTTGTATCAAACCATCATAATCTTGTGAGTGTGAGTGGTTAGTATTTTAGTCCTCAAAATACATTGTGTGTGGGAGTGGTTGTACCCTTGGAAAGAACTCGACATCTAGCTTAGTGTCGGAAATAGTGTGCGAAGTAAAGGTTTTCTCCGCCGGTGAAAGGAGCTTGTTGACTAGTGAAGTTAAACTCTCGAGTGAGACTCGAGGAGTGGAGTAGGGCAAGGAAAAGAGTCCTTGTAGACCGAACCACTATAAACAACTTGTTGTGGTTTGATCATTTCTTTCCTTATTTACTTATTATATATTGCTTGCATATTTCATTAACATATCTACGATCAATATCAATTGATCTTTACAATAAGTTTCAAAACAAAGTTTTTAATTGGTAAACTATTCAACCCCCTTCTAGTTTTCTACA
>OU343222.1:250187737-250240745 GCA_910596185.1 Chrysanthemum makinoi | reverse complement strand
GGAATGGAATTCACGGGGATTATTGACTGTCATAGCACCACATCCGCAGTTATATTGAGCGACCTAAAGTGCGTTTAAAAACACATCGTTGGATATTTCATAAAAACATCAGAGTACAACATCGGTCCCAAAAGGTTTACAAAGTTTGCGGAAATACAAATATGTTACAAATCCAAGCGATGTTTTGAAATAAAGTGCCATAATGTACATAATGTAAGTCGGCCTTGACTCAAAATGTAGGTCCCTAAACCATGTCATGATGATAATGCCTCATTACACGAAAATACATTGCTAAAAGCGGTCAACAATAATGTTGGTGAGAAATCATAGGTTTATGTAAATGTTTTATACGACTACACAAGTATCTATCATGCATGACCATCAAGTCACGTAAAAATAATGTTACAATTTCTCTAAGCCCATGACCCGAAACTAGGCTGTTCAATCATGTATGCCCCCGCTGAGTGTTTGCGGACAACTCCGTAATGTTATCAAATGAAATGCATCCGTTTTCCTGGTTGGGATTCACCAAACCGGATGGAGGCGTCACCCTCGATAGATCTATCCACTCATCCTCGCTTCAAAGATTAACGGTTCATGTTCAAGAAATGGGGACTTTCAAATTGGCAAATGCGGTAACTTAAGCAATGTAATGAATTTAACATACTTGGTATCGTACAAAGAAAAATGTAGTGCAATGTATTCTCTCCCGTGGGTTTGAAAATAATCGAAAGCATGTAAAACGGGGCTATGAAAACTCACTTGGATAAAGTGGAATAATGGCAAAAGTGAGTACACCGAGGTTTAATGTGATCGTTAACGGGACCTATTATCAATGATATGATATGTCATGAGTTGCAATGTAATGTTATGCATGCACTTGATATGTTATTTATACCATTTACGAGTTTTGAAAATATTACTCATCGTCAAAAAATACTCTTTTGGCCTTGACCTCAAAAATCACTTTACATGTTTTTTTCGTCAAAATGTCATCCTACAATGGTTTTATAATGATTTTTAGAGAAATTACCACTTTTCGTGCAAAAACAATGTCGTCGGAAAAATCATGAAATTAACAAAAATGGCTTTGGAAAACTAGTCGTAAAATGGTGTGCGTCGATCGTTAGAGAACGAACTCGACTGTTTTGGAAAGTTTGTATCGATATCTAAAAGTTTGAGTTCAGGAGTTTTCGTCCAAAAGGTCTCGAACATAAAGATAATAAGGGTTAAAGATGGTGGTTTTGGCTAATTGTGTGCAGAAAATTAGTTACGGCAAGTTTATGAAAAAGTGCATATCTTTGTCGTTTCAAATCCGTTTTCTACATATAATATGTCCTTAGCCGTATTGTATCAAAGTAAACTAATATATTTTTGAGAAGTCGAAATAATTGGTGAAGCTTAAGGCTCGTTTTGACCGACAAAATAAAAACATGTTGCTGAAATTTTGAAAATAATATTTTCGTCGTCAAACTTGTAAAATCCATAACTTCTTCGTTATAAGTCCGGTTTTATCCGTTCAAGCTGACCCGCGGATTCGTTTTAAAGTATATTTTCTAAAAATCAAGGCCAAAAGTCGTGCCTACTGTCGGATTTTCCAGAAAACAAAACAAGGACAGAACACAAAATATAGTTATCGAAAATAGTTTTCTCGGACAAAACCTATTCTAATCCCTTCAAATCAACTCCAAAACTAATCTAATCCTACCATACACCTTCTTAGGGTGTCATGGGTTCCTAATCACCATCAAGACCAACCAATACCATGGGAATAATTATAGGATGACCATATATATATATAACTCTAAAATCATGAAATAAATGGTATAAATCACATATCATGCATAATATCTCCAAAAATGAAAAGAAACATATGAAAATGAAAGGAAACATATGAAAATGATAAAAACATGCTTACTAGTGAAATGAAGAGGTGTAAGTAACAAGGATTAACTTAAATATCCTTGGTTTTTATTTCAAAACCATATAAAGGATATAAACTAGGTTGTAATAACACTTGATCTTGAAAATTTTGATCCCTTTTCTCTTGATGTGTGTAACGGTTTTGAGAAGCCAAAGAAGGAGAGAAAAGTTTTACCACTTGAATATTATGTGAAGTGAATGAGATAATAATAGAAGTAAGACTTTAAGTATGAGTGAAGAAAACAATCAAGAACCATACATATTAATGTCACCCTCCCCTGAGGGGCCAAGTTTTGGGGGAGGTGTCTTCAAATTATATTTTTTTTTTTTTTTTTTTTTGTTATATATAATTGTGTAATACTTGTAAAAGTGTAAGTAATTGTGTAATATTAATTTGTAAGGTAAAGGTAAATGGAAATTTTTGGTACAAGTAAGTTTTTAATAGGTCAAAATAGATTGTATTGAGATGATAAAAATTGTAAAAATACTTTCCTTGTGAAATTTGAGTGATAAAATAATTATCGTATAATTTTTAAGAAAAACGGCGTAATAATTAAACTTTAACGATTAATATACCAAATAAATTTGAAACACTAGGAAAACTAAAAATATAGTTTTTATAAACTAAATGTAAGTTTAAAATACATCGGGATCATTTTTGAAAGTAACGGATTAAATATTAAAATAAAAACTCACGCGATAAAGATTATTAAATATAAAAATTACGCGTAAAATATGAAATGAAATGTCGTGAATGAATTTATGAGATGCAAATGATGTCAATGAAATGTAGACTAATCATAGTCCATATGAAATAATGCGTGATGTCATGATCATGAATTAGCGCTAAACCTCAAGGTTCGCGCGAATTTGAAACAAGTAAACCAAGTTTACTATAAATGTTGAAATGATGAGACATGAATTGTGTAGAAATGACACGAAATGCGGTTGTCACATTAGCCCATCCAAAAAGGAATTCAGTCCACTGAATTCAATCGTTGATTAGGTCTAGCGGTGTCGGTGAAAAAGATGAGGATACTTGCGTCGCATCACGCTCTGTCTTCCGTTCCCAAGTAAACTCGGGACCTCGTCGAGAATTCCAACGAACTTTCACAATAGGGATACGACTCTGTTTCAATTGCTTGACCTCGCGGTCCATGATTTCTCTGGTTCTTCCACAAAATTGAGTTTGTCGTCAAATTTGAACTTCATCCAATGGAATAACGAGCGATTCGTCCGAAAGACACTTCTTCAAGTTTGAAGCGTGAAACGTGTTGTGCACATGACTAAGTTACGCTGTGGAAGATCAAGTCGATAAGTTACCGGACCAACTCTGCTCAAAATCTTGAATGGTCCAATGTATCTCGGGTTTAACTTCCCGCTTTCCAAATCGTACCACGCTTCCAAGGCGATACTTTCAACATAACTTTGTCTCCCACTTGAAATTCCAAATCCTTGCGTCTAACATCCGCATAACTTTTCTGTCGACTCCTTGCGGTTCTGAGTCTATCACGAATTTGAACAATCTTTTCCGTGGTTTCCCGTACCATTTACGGACCGATAAGTTGTCGTCTCCTACCTCGGCCCAACAAGCGGTGAGCGGCACTTACGACCATACGAGTGCCTCGAATGGTGCCATCTTGATATTGGTGTGATAACTATTGTTGTACGAGAATTCAATCAATGGCAAATGGTTAGCCCAACCATTTCCAAAATCAATCACACATGCTCTCAGCATGTCTTCTAACGTTTGAATGGTCCTTTCACTTTGACCGTCGGTTTGTGGGTGATATGCTGTGCTCATCTCTAATCGGTTCGAATGAATCTTGCAATGAATTCCAGAAGTTTGAAGTGAATCGACTATCTCCGTCGGAAATGATAGAAATTGGTGCTCCGTGCCTCGAGACTATTTCCTTGACATAAAGTCTAGTGAGTTGCTCCATGGAATAAGTCTCTCTAATCGGTATGAAATGGGTTGACTTGGTAAGGCGATCAACAATTACCCAAATAGCGTCGTAACCTCCCGATGTCTTAGGAAGTTTAGTAACAAAGTCCATTGTAATGCGTTCCCATTTCCATTGAGGAATTTCCGGTTGTTGGAGTAAACACGAAGGCTTCGATATTCGACTTTTACCTTAGGCAGGTAAGACATTTGCTAACGTGCGTGGCAATCTCGCTTTCATGTTCGGCCACCAATAAAGCTTCTTAAGATCTTGATACATCTTATCCGATCCCGGATGAATAGAATACTTTGACTTATGCGACTCATGCATAATCAATTCTCGTATTCCGCCATACAATGGAACCTACATTCTATCTTTGAAACATAATACTCCATCGCTCTCTTTACAAAACCATTTTGGCTTTGGGCATACCATAAAGCTTTTCACTTGGTCGATTTTCCTCCTTAAGTGCTTCGACTTGTGCTTCGTGGATTTTCGATGGTAAAGGAGAAATAATCGTCATTCCCAATGATCGAACTCTTAAAGGTTTAGGCCTCTCTTTCCGACTAAGAGCATCAGCCACAACATTGGCTTTTCTCGGGTGATACTTGATTTCACAATCATAGTCGCTGAGTAACTCCAACCAACGGCGTTGCCTCATATTAAGCTCCTTCTGATCAAGAATATATTGCAAACTCTTGTGGTCGGTAAACCCTGTGCACTTTGTACCGTAGAGGTAGTGTCTCCAAATCTTGGCGCAAAAACTACGGACTCCTAACTCGAGATCATGAGTTGTGTAGTTCTTCTCATGAGTCTTAAGTTGTCGAGAAGCATACGCTATCACCTTCTCGTTTTGCATTAAAACAGCCCCAAGTCCTTTATGCGAGGCGTCGCAATATACAACAAAGTTCTCAATGCCTTCGGGTAGTGCCAAAATTGGCGCGCTGCAAAGCTTTTGCTTCAACAACTGAAAAGCAACTTCTTGTTTCTTTCCCCATTTGTACTTCTTGTTTTTACGTGTCAACTTGGTCAAAGGTCTCGCTATCTTGAAAAACCGATGAACCTTCGGTAATACCAGCTAGTCCTAGAAATTGTCGAATTTCCGTAGGATTCGTTGGAGTAGCCCAATCTTTCTCGGCTTCAATCTTTGCGGGATCAACTTGTAGTCCATGACTATCAATGACATGACCAAGAAATTGCACTTTGTGGTTCCAAAAATCACACTTTGAAAATTTGGCATACAACTTCTCATTCTTGAGTAGCCTTAAAATCATCCTTAAATGCTCTTCGTGCTCTTCTTTGCTCTTGGAGTAGATCAAGATGTCGTCGATGAACACTATAACAAACTTGTCCAAATACGGTTTACAAACTCTATTCATGAGATCCATGAATACCGCCGGTGCATTAGTCAATCAAGCGGCATCACTTGAAACTTCGTAATGACCGTAGCGTGTTCTAAGCGCTGTTTTTGAATATCCTCTTCCGAACTTCGAAGTGATGATAACCCGACGAAGATCAATCTTGGAATAAATACTAGAACCTTGCAACTGATCGAACAAGTCATCAATTCCGGGGAGTGGGTAACGATTCTTCACCGTTAACTTGTTCAATTCTCGATAATCTATGCACATTCGGAAGGATCCATCCTTCTTCTTCACAAACCAGACCGGTGCTCCCCAGAGGAACTTCGGCCTAATGAATCCTTTGTCTAGAAGCTCTTGCAATTGATTAGACAACTCTTGCCTTTCGGATGGTGCTAGGCGATCGGTGCTGCGCGCTTGTCGGTGACTCAGGGCACTAAGTCAATATGAAATTCTACTTGAGCGTGCTTGGGTGGAAGTCGGTAAATCCTCGGGAAATACTTTAGAAAATTCACGAACAATAGGAACATCTTCAAGTCGCTTCTCCTCCGACTTTTTCTCGGTTACATGGGCTAAGAAAGCAAGACAACCTTTCTTAATGTACTTCTCCGTTTTGAGACTCGATATGATACTAAGTCAGGTTCCACCGTTCCCCACGAATAATCAAAGTTTCGCAGTTATAGGGAAGATGAACAACTTTCTCATCACAAATGATCTTTGCACGATGCTTAGATAACCAGTCCATGCCGATGGCGACGTCAAAACTACCAAGCTCTACGGGCATGAGGTCTATGTTGAAGGGATGATTAAGAAAATTGAATGTGCAATCGCGGACAATGGTGTTGGTGTTAACTACGCTACCATTAGCTAATTCGACAATGTATGATGTGTCTAATGTAGTTGGCTTAATGTTGAGCAAAGGTGCAAATGCATTGGACACAAAACTTTTATCGGCAACCGAATCAAATAAAAGCGAAGCATAACGATTATTGAAGAAAGCGTACCGTTATGACATTGGTCCTCCTATCTTCTCGCCTCAATGGCGAAACCCTTCCTCGTGCCAAACCTTCTTGATTCGGATTTGCTTGATTCTTTCCTTTCTTACAAGCCCTCTTGTAGTGTCGGTTCCCAGCAAAACATGTAACTTGTGGCCACTTGCAATCCCTAGTACGGTGACCAACTTTCTTGCAATTTTCACACGGATCGGGACATCGACCCGGATTGTGATGACTCAAACACTTATTACACATTTGGCAAAACCGTATATCCTTTTCCTTCCTTCCGGACCCGGACATAAGCCTTAGCAACCTCTTGCCTTTTGGGTGGTGGTTGAGTAGCATTCCTACCCCTAGTGTTGTCCCACTTGCGCTTGTTATTGTTGCTATTGTTTTTGTAGTTGCCTCGGTTTATTGTTGAAATTGAAGCGGTTGTTGGGGTTGTTGTTGTTTTGGTTGGTGGTGGTGTACTTACCTCGCTTCACCACTTGTGCCATCAACTTCTGAGTCACTCGAATAGCTTCCTCAATTGTTTGTGGATCAGACGAAGTCACATCTCCTTGAATAACCTCGAAGTCCTCAATAAAGCCTCTAGCAACTTTTCATTATCCGATACCATCGGCGGGCATAACGCGGCTAATTCACGGAATCTCGAATGTAATGTCGATATCATACCAATGGTTACCAATTCATAGAACTCCGTCTCCAACTTTTTGATTTCCGTTCGAGGACAAAACTTCTTAGTCACCAAGCCCTTGAATTCCTCCCAAGTAAGCTTAAAAGCATTCTCCATTCCAATCGGTTGTGCGTATGAATTCCACCATGACAACGCTCCATCGAGTAAAGTGCTCGTAGCAAATTTGACCTTCTTGTCATCCGGACGGTTACAAAGCAAAAACACCGATTCCAATTTCTCAAACCATCGTACCATTGCAGTAGCTCCCTCGGTACCTCGAAACTTAGTGGGTTCACCACTCTTGAAATCTTTGTAGGAACATTTCTTAACCCGGATCCTCCGGCATTACCCGTTAGCTTGATTAGCTAGCCTAGCGGCCGGCCGGCGACCTTGTTTCCCTTTCGACTCTTAGTGCATTAGCAATGCTATCATTCACCAACTTTTGAATTTCTACTTGGGTCATTTCCGTGTGTAGCTTTCTTAGAAGCCATAATTCTTCAAAATCACAAGATGAAACAATCATGAGAACTTCGTAAGTAGAAACAACCATCATACAAATATATCCACAACCACATCATGCATAAAGATAAATGGAATCACAGCGGAACAATAACGAAATATCACAAATATAATCACAACACGCGTGGATAATATACATGAAAATTTAGGCCTACATGGACCGATATCATAGATAATAATAACCATTCCTACATAGTAGAGTCAATACTTGATACATTTGTTTGTACAACAACCAAACTACAACAAGTTCTTTAAACTCGTCACACACCTTGTGACTAGGATAATAATGGTCAAAACTATACAATGACAAAAGTCTACATAAGACACCTCATGGTGCTCATGTCTATCACGAAAGATCGCGAACACGAGTAACCAAACTATCCACCAAACTCCTCAACTCATCAATCGAACTGTGAAGCAACAATACTCTCCACTCCTCTAGCGCCTATGCAGAATACTCTGATGAGATAAGTCGATACAAACCCCGCCTAATATCAAACCCTCGACCTCCTCAGCGATGGGCTCAATCCTATCTACTGACAACTCCTCCAACTGTCGCGTCAAACTATCAATCTGGATGTGACTATCAATAGGGCTCCTAATGCCTCGGTAGAAGGCATCGCGAGCAGTGCGCCTAGAACTCTCACCTAACTCAAATCTAGCGGGTGGCTCGGGCTCATGAATCTTGGTGTAGGGATATCAAAGCGAGCACGCTTTTTGGGCGGCAAGTCCGTAGTAGGTAAAGGATCTCTAATAAATATGATGGAGATGGTGATGATGGTGGTGCTAGTGCAGTGAATGGTGGTGGATCGTGAGCTTGGGCTAACGTGAGAGTGGTGCAACCTCGCCCTCCTCGAAGGGTTCGGTCTCAGTGTCGATCATGATAGGTGGGAAGGCTGGAGTAGATCAATGGAAGATCGATCTCGTGGAATGTGATGCAACATCATCCATGATGGGGTTAGCTGGAACATCATCCGAGCTAGAGTCCGATGATATGGTGATGGGATGTGAATCTGAAGACATGTCTGTGACAACCGATGTGAAATAAAGTAAATAATCTCGAATAAAGTGTAAGTGAATCATGCAAAAATGAATATGTACTATGATGAAATGATGAGATGCTATGATAATGTAGCTATAGTCTAGGGTCAATGATGCTACCTAGTTCTCTATAAGCGTAGCTCGGTACCAATCGTCACACCCCCAATTTACCTGTTTTTGCAGCGGAATGGAATTTCTGGGGGATTGACTGTCATAGCACCACATCACAGTTATATTGAACGACCTAAAGTGTCGTTTTAAAAACACATCGTTGGATATTTCATAAAAACATTCAGAGTACAACATCGGTCCCAAAAGGTTTACAAAGTTTGCGGAAATACAAATATATTACAAATCCAAGCGATGTTTTGAAATAAAGTGCCATAATGTACATAATGTAAGTCGGCGACTCAAAATGTAGGTCCCTAAACCATGTCATGATGATAATGCCTCGATTACACGAAAATACATTGCTAAAAGCGGTCAACAATAATGTTGGTGAGAAATCATAGGTTTATGTAAATGTTTTATACGACTACACAAGTATCTAGCATGCATGACCATCAAGTCACGTAAAATAATGTTACAATTGCCTTAAGCCCATGACCCCGAAACTAGACTGTTCAATTATGTATGCCCCTCCAGAGTGTTTGCGGACAACTCAGTAATGTTATCAAATGAAATGCATCCGTTTTCACGGTTGGGATTCACCAACCCGGATGGAAGCGTCACCCTCGATAGATCTATCCACTCATCCTCGCTTCAAAGATTAACGGTTCATGTTAAGAAATGGGGACTTTCAAATTGGCAAATGCGGTAACTTAAGCAATGTAATGAATTTAACATACTTGGTATCGTACAAAGAAAATGTAGTGCAATGTATTCTCCCCGTGGGTTTGAAAATAATCGAAAGCATGTAAAACGGGGCTATGAAAACTCACTTGGATAAAGTGGAATAATGGCAAAAGTGAGTAGTACAGGTTTAATGTGATCGTCAACGGGACCTATTATCAATGATATGATATGTCATGAGTTGCAATGTAATGTTATGCATGCACTTGTTATGTTATTTATACCATTTACGAGTTTTGAAAATATTACTCGTCGTCGAAAAATACTCTTTTGACGCCTTGACCCAACAAAAATCACTTTACATGTTTTTACGTCAAAATGTCATCCTACAATGGTTTTATAATGATTTTTAGAGTAATTACCACTTTTCGTGCAAAACAATGTGTCGTGGAAAAATCATGAAATTAACAAAAATGGCTTTGGAAAACAATAGTAAAATGGTGTACGTCGATCGTTAGGAAACGAACTCGACGGTTTTGGAAAGTTTGTATCGATATCTAAAAGTTTCAGTTCAGGAGTTTTCGTCCAAAAGGTCTCGAACATAAAGATAATAAGGGTTAAAGATGGTGGTTTTGGCTAATTGTGTGCAGAAAATTAGTTACGGCAAGTTTATGAAAAAAGTGCATATCTTTGTCGTTTCAAATCCGTTTTCTACGTTTAATATGTCCTTAGCTTCGTATCAAAGTATACTAATATATTTTTGACAAGTCGAAATAATTTGTGAAGCTTAAGGCTCGTTTTTGACTCGGACAAAATAAAAACATGTTGCTGAAATTTAGAAAATAATATTTTCGTCGTCAAACTTGTAAAATCCATAACTTCTTCGTTATAAGTCCGTTTTTATCCGTTCAGCGGCCACGGATTCGTTTTAAAGTATATTTTCTAAAAATCAAGGCCAAAAGTCGTGCCTACTGTCGGATTTTCCAGAAAAGCAAAACAAGGACAGAACACAAAATATACTTATCGAAAATAGTTTTTCTCGGACAAAACCTATTCTAATCCCTTCAAATCAACTCCAAAACTAATCTAATCCTACCATACACCTTCTTAGGGTGTCATGGGTTCCTAATCACCATCAAGACCAACCAATACCATGGGAATAATTATAGGATGACCAATATGTATATATATAACTTCTAAAATCATGAAATAAATGGTATAAATCACATATCATGCATATAAGCTCCAAAAATGAAAAGAAACATATGAAAATGAAAAGGAAACTTAAAAATGATAAAAACATGCTTACAAGTGAAGATGAAGAGGTGTAGGTAACAAGGATTAACTTAAATATCCTTGGTTTTTATTTCAAAACCTTATAAAGGATATATACTAGGTTGTAATAACACTTGATCTTGAAAATTTTGATCCCTTGTGTGCTTGATGTGTAACCGGTTTTGAGAACCCAAAGAAAAGAGAGAAGGTTTTATTTTTACACTTGAAAACTATGTGTAGTGAATGAGAATTAATAATAGATATGCAAGACTTTAAGTAAGTGAAGAAAACATGATTTTAATGAACCATACATCATTTAATTAACACCCTCCCCCCCAACCGGTTTTTGGGGGATGTGTTTTCCAAATTTTCATTTTTTTTTTTTTTTTTTGTAATGTATACTTGTAAAAGGTGTAGTAATTGTGTAATATTAATAACTTGTAGGTAAAGGTAGTCTTTGGTACAAGTAAGTTTTTATAAATCAAAATAGAATGTATTGAGATGATAAAAATTGTAAAAATACTTTCCTTGTGAAAATTGAGTGATAAAATAATTATCGTACAATTTTAAGAAAGCGGCGTAATAATTAAACTTTAACGATTTAAGTACCAAATAAATTTGAAACACTAGGAAAACTAAAAATATAGTTTTTATAAACTAAATGTAAGTTTAAAATACATCGGGATCATTTTTGAAAGTAACGGGTTAAATATTCAAAATAAAAACTCACGCGATAAAGATTATTAAATATAAAATTAGCGTAAAATATGAAATGAAATGTCGGTGAATGATTTATAGATGCACATGATGTCAATGAAATGTAGACTAATCATAGTCCATATGAAATGTATGTGATGTCATGATCATGAATTCGGCGCTAAACCTCCAAGGTTACGCGAATTTGAAACAAGTAAACCAAGTTTACTAAAAATGTTGAAAGAATGAGACATGAATCGATAGAAATAACACGAAGTACGGTTGTCACACACCAATTGCTTGAACTCTCGAGTAAGTGGCCGGGGTAAGTAGGGCAGGAAGGAAGAACCGTCCTTGTAGCGAACACAATAGGTCCGAATATATTATTGTGTTGATGATTAGGGTGGTCTTGGATGATCAAATACATGTTTGCCCCATAGTTAGAGTTAGTAGAGAGAGGTGTTCTTGCTAGAGGTTTTGGTATGAATATGGATTGGCCAGGAAGCACACCCCTTTTAATGGATGAAGAGGAATTTATGAACACAATACACTCTCATGACTTGGCTGGATGGGGAATACGAGCAGGTAAGGCAATCCTTCACTTTCACGGTGTTGCACTCGCTAAACTAAACTAATAACTAACTAATAAGCTGATAAATACTTGAAACTAACGACAAGTCTCACGAGCTAACTTAAGCTAGATAACATTTGGGGTGACCAGGCTCTTCACTAAGGAATTTTCTAATTCCTAAATCTCTAAGGAGAGTCACCCACGTATTTTACATTTGAATCTAGCATTCTATTCTTGACTTTGTTCTTGAGCTCGTGAGCTTCAATTCTTCAAATCCGCAATCTTTGTGCTTTTGTAGTGCGACTTCAAAGTCATGTGTGCTTTGTACTTTGGAGTGGAGGTCATTGAGGCGATCCATGCTTTGATGATCTTTGAGCTTTCATTGAGATCTCATCATTTCTGATCGGCTCTCTGGATACCCTTTATTGTGTTGCCAACATGTAAAGTTGTGACTTTTGGACCGACATGCTCACACTTTTGAATCATGACATCTTTCCATCCAGGTAGCGGAAGCCATCTTTGGTTCATGATATTTGCGGCGTAGCGAAGCATAAATAAAATATCGGAACAGTTGCGTAGATATGCAGTCATGATTTCTTCAATTAAGTGAGGTTTACGTGAACATGCGGCTTTTGATTGACTCCTCGATCCTGATCATTTGCAATCGTCGGGGTGTACACGCATCGAAGCCAGTTAGCAATAAAAGCATACAAAGTGTCTTTGATCACGTTCATTGAATTGAGGTACCACGACTGGCGGTTCCCAGATTGATCGATTACAAATCTTTTGTGTGTCGGGTAAGTTCCTAAGAATCTCCTTGTGAGGGGTTTAGCGGTACTCTGGTACGTTCTGGCCGGAGCGTCTCAAAGAAGACAACAGCGGGTGAGTGAACCCGACAAATTGAGATTCGATTGATGAAAAATGATTTGAAAAACAATGTATTGCTTTGAAGAAAGAGTTTTGCAATACGACGAAGGTTTTATGAGAAAGATCAATTTTCAATCAAAATACTTTTTGTATTAGTGAATGAGTACACATTCGAAGCGTGCTAGGAAAGAAGATTAGCACATCAAGCGGTTTTAAAAGTATTTTTCAATCAGAGATACTTTTTGAATTTTGAAAACATAGTACACATTGGTGCTAGAAAGAAGATTTGCACATCGAATGGTTTTTCCAAAAGTATTATCAATTCCATTCTGGACAAGGTTGATTCAAAGGAATAAACCCCATTGTTTTATCCGATTGTCACAAGGTTTGATCTTCACGAGAAGATCTCACATGTCACCAGAGCTTAGCTTGTTTGATGTTGGCTCTAGAAGTTTCCATCTTCATCATGAATATTTTTCATATCACTTTCGGATGTTACGGCAATACCACAAGGATAATGCGTAGGACTTTAATATATAATCTTACTTTCCACATTGTGTAGCAGACAAGTCTTCATTAATTTTGTGTCCTAATGAGATATTGTGGATGATCTCTTTGCTCTAGACTCAAAAGTGCACATTTGGTTCCTATCAGGAGACTAGGGAGAGGGTCTGCTTCACAATATCAACAATCTCTAAGAAAAGTAGATAGATTATGTAGGTTCCCGTGAGAATGAAACAAGTCCTTTTAAGAGGAACTTGAGTAGTTTGGGAAGTTTAGTGCGATCGCGTCCTTTGGGTCCATGGCACGTCTTGTCTTCAATACTAGTGTTACCTTAGTAACAACCCGATTAACATATGTATTGAACCCGGTTTACGCCTAAGGTTGAATTATTGGAGGGCTATTTCTTTTCACCCTTTTCACATTCATTTCTTTTTTATTCTTCAACCCCTTGATTGCTTAGAGACTTCATAACTAGAACCTTGTTGGGTTTATTCCGTAATAGCTCTGTCTCAAGTCCTTTTCTCTTCCCATATTCTCATTTTTCTCCTTTTTTCAATATACCTAAGGACTCTACATTATCTAGTGGATTGTCCACAGGTAGATCCTCAAACTCTGGCGGTCATGGGAACGAATACCTAACCTAACCATCCTTATAACACCATGCATAAAATAAATTGGTCGGTCTTTTGGTATTGTTCTTTCTTCATGAAACCAATGAAAATCATTTGGAAAAACAATCAAGGTACTTGTGATATGAGATCAAAGCATTTTGTACCTTAATAGTTTTGATCATTTTAGAAATGCTCCCCCTCAACATGTGCATATGATTTTGAAATTGTTTTAGCACATGGAGGCAAGAGTTCTTTGAAATAATTTCTTTGAAATAATTTCTTGATCACATTTTCCTTAGAAAAGCCATTTGATTTTCTTTGGTAAATTCTCCCCCTCAATATGTGCATAGGATATGTGAAATCATTTTATCACATAGAGGCAAGAGTTCTTTTGAAGCACATCCACAATCATAAAAGCCAAGAAAACCATTTGAAAACTCAATCAAGGTACTTTATGTTAAAACATAAAGCTTTTGTACCTCGATAGTTTATTTTCCTTTAAAATGCTCCCCCCTCAATATGTGCTTGAAGATGGCGTTTAGCACATATGAGAAGCGACCGCACAATTAAATCAAAAACGATCACCTTTTATCAAATTTCATTATTAAATCACAAATTCTCCCCCGATCAAAATATCAAACCCTTTGAGATTTTGGATCCCAAGTGATTTAATTAGGTTTAGAAAACATGGGAGAAAATGTGGCCTTGTTTAAATACTCATCATGTTTTTGGATAAATCCTCCTCTCACATGTGCATTGTGTATTTTGAAATCGTTTGGCACATGGGCGAGGAGTGCCTTTAAAGGACTAAAACCAATTCCATTTAAAAGCAGTTTGAGATTTAAATCACGATCATACCCGTCCGGAATATCAAACCATTTGAGATTTGTGATCCAGATTAAATCATTTAGAAAACTTTGGGGAAAAGGCGTGGCAAGATTTAATTTTGAAAAATGATGAGATAAGGACCATTTTAAGACATTAAGATTGTTAGTATCAGTATGATTGTTTTAAGAGATCTTTTAAGTAAAACAAAACAATTTCACAATCAAACAAGAGCAGAAAAAATTTCATTTTGAAAGACCTTGATTCAAAGAAAAATCATACCATGACATAACATTAAATCTTTAGATCACCACTTTAACGTCTGCGGAACTTTTGTGAAGAAATATCGTTTGAAAATATTTTATTTTAAATCACTATCCCCCTCAATCCATGACCAAAGAGTAATAATTGAGTGACTTAGTTTTGATAATATGAAGTCGGTGATTTTCAAAATTGTCAATATATTTTCAAAACAATATTTTCCATTTTCAGAACAATTTTATCAAGTTTGTTTTAAGAAAAATGGTATCATCCACTACTTTTTCACGCACAAGATCGTTAGATGGTTGAGAAGCATGTTGTTCTTTGTAGGGCTGGAAGAAAAACGTCTGTACGATGCGATGAGACTTCTTCTTACGTTGCATTTTGAATGCCAAGGCGAGGTCAAATTAAGCTCCGTTTCTTCATCACTTAGAAAACCATCTGTGATGCGGTGAGACCTCTTACGTTGCATTTATGCCAACTCTCCATATAAGTCCAATTAAGCTTCGTTTCTTCATTTGTCAACCCAAGATATAGTTACCCTTTCCTTACGGCATCCAAACATCATATTATGTGGGATCACGATGGGAACATTCTTATACCAAGATACGCATCGTTAGTAGACACAACAGATATATGGTGGTCGACATCACCCAAACAACAATCGACTAGTAAATGTCAATTCAACATATCAATCGAGTTCATATAAAGCTGGGAATATTGTAATCTATAATCATCTAACCTAACATTCATCCTAGAAACCTAGTCCTCAACGCATAGGAATTATATTTTTCAAATAAGCCGCATTAGGATGATTAAGAAAGCCCGTTAGATGATGTAAATATGAAAAATATTCTTCCCCTCAACCAATGACTCTTTTTCTTGAAAAGTTTTAAAAGCGCTGAAGTCATTGATTGAGTTTTCAATTTTACAAAAACTCTGAATCTGATTGTTTTTAAAGCAACTCATTTACCACCATTATTGAAAACGACAAATATTTTTAGAAGAATTTTAGGCGGAAAAACATTTGTGTAGGAAACAGCAGTCCCGACATACTTTCCTTGTTATGTTTTTAGGATAAGTGCGAAATATTTTGAGAATAGGTAAGCGCGCACTTTCCTTCCTTTAAGAAGCGGGTTGCTATACGAAATAATAGCAAACCATAGTTTGCGTAGTCACATGCGAAGTAACGCAAGCCATTATTTGAAGCGGGGTTGATCTACAAAATAGCTGTAAGCCATTTTTGGAACATGTATAGAAAAAGAATATTTACACCTCCTGCTCGAACTTCATCTATGGTCCCGAGCCATTATTGAATGACATTTCTAAGACCGTAGATGTTATCGATACCAGAAGACATGTCTTTGAAAACATATTTTTGGTCTTTTTCAATTTTCTGATTTTTATGGGTTTTTGAAGGTTTTATATTTTCCTATTTTCTTTTTGTTGGTTTTCTATTTTTGTATTTTGTTTTAATAAATATATACAAGGATAGAAGATGATATAGTAAAAGAAGATGATGATCGATCTGAGAGATAAGGATATCAAACGGCAGTTGTTGAGAAAGAAGTCATCATCTCTTAAACATTCAGCACCAAAGCAAATCGAGGCTCCAGAATAGAAGACAGAACATGAGCCTATGAGAAAGGAGACTTTGGCTTCCCCAAACCAGAAAAACCATTAGATGAGCAGATTCGAAGCTCTATTTCAAGCTTTCTTTAGCCAGGTGCACAAAGAAGCACACCATTATCATGAATCCCGCTGCTCCATTTAAGAGCGATAATCAAGGTTCTCCGATTCGGGGTTATATCATCCAATAGAAGAACATCAACGTATCATCCCACACATAAAATAATCTTCTCACATTTCACAACCAGTGAAGAGCAATCCATTCCAAAAGGGTGTGAGACCACTTCCCCCAAGTAGTTGAATTGATGCAGTCAATCTCTTAGACTAGAGCTCACGAACTTAGAATACACATACAGAAGACAAAGAAACTTATACCATGAAGTAGCGATTAAGTCCAATAGCCAAGGAGAATAACCCCGATGTATACTTTTCTTCTTCCACGAAGAGGGTGTATGAAGCTCAAGAACAGTACAGGAATGCCCAAAGAGAGAATAACCGATAACATTGAAGAAGCGGGCGAATCAGCGATTATCTCTGCGGGTGACAATCTCTATGGATGTCAACACCGGAATAAGTGATTATATCTCTCGAATCACAGATTAAGCCCTCAATTAAGCAAATTTGAGCATCTAATGTACACAATCTCTATCCGATGATTGTGATAAGATCAAATCATCACACACTTGTGTACCTCTTTCATCTTCAGAAACTAACTCTTCCATCTCTTCCCCCACATCGTTGGAATAATAACACAAAAGCCTTCATGAGTAAAACCTTGAGTTTCTCTGCGGTCATGACATTTGTTTTACCGGAATATCTTCAATCACTTAGAAGAGTTAAGTTCATCAAGTTTACTAGGTCATGAGTAAAACCTTGAGTTTCTCTGCGGTAATAACATTTGTCTTCCTGGGATATCTTCAATCACTTAGAAGAATTAAGTTCATCAAGTTTACTAACTTTGTGTTTATATGCAGTCTCCTTTCTCCTTGCGGTTTTTGACACTTGAATCAACAACTCATTGTAAGCTTAGATACTAGAAATTTGTTGAGAAGAACACTTGAACTCTTGTGGGAATCAACATCTCTTGAAGACTCTCGACTATTTTTATCAACCCATGTAGACAATTTGAAGAGACCGAAGAAGAAAACCTGCTACCATACTTGAAGCTGAAGTCAACTTCCCACATTTGTATCTTAAGCTTGCACCAATGATGGAAGAAGCGGTGTAGAAATTTATGCTTCAAAATCTCTAAGTACTCTACCCAAACAAGTATGAGACATTAACACCTCTTGCGATTATCCACAGTCATATGCGTGTGACACTTTGGTAAAACAAGTAACTCCTAATAGTGATAGTTAACCAGGTCTTCAACCATCCACCTCGATTGCTGGTAACTAGATAACCCAAGTCTTCAACTTAAATTCTTAAGTCAGGAGCAAGTTATCAACTAAGAACGCCTTTGTGAAAGTCAACTTCAATCTCAAATAAGTGATAAATGATTAACTCGGAAGTAATCAACTTGTGTCAAATGTCCAATACGTCAAATAGTCAATAACAACGTCTGGGAGTCCACTGCTAAAGAATATGAGCAAGTCTAATTGGGGATTGAATCGGCATTTAAATCTCCCCATTAGTGCTCTCCTAGCCGACAATCATTTGATAGATGCCCGATTAAGAAGAAGTCTTTAGATCGTTAAATGCAACTTCGTCTTTAGTCTTCTAACATGTAGCGAGAAAATGTAGGCAGGAGGTAGCAGGCCTGACCTTCTTCAATTGTGCAGTTGGGAATAGATAGTTAACATCTTAACCTCACATAAAAAGCATCTAAAAAGCATCCCAATTAACTTACATCTTGCATATCCCTTTAGCTAAAATCCCTCCCAATCAAACAAGAACGAAAGGATGTTCATCAAGAAAAAGCGACAATCGGGCCTCAACGAACACACACAAGATGGTAACACCAAACTACCAATCACATCAAACAAGAACAGAGAGATTGTTCCGAATCATCATGTTGATGTATACGTGAAGCATTAACCGGAAGCACTTTGTCGATAAACTCATCAATCCCAGTGAAGATGTCAACCAACGGCTCTTAGAAGAGAAAAACTCCATGTAAAGATGACCCGATAAGAAGAAGCTCAGTTCTTACATGAGTTTAGAAACGATATGACCATTAATTCTCAAATATCAATCAACAATGCAAAAATTCACACTTCTTCTCCCCCTCAAGAATTGCATACGGAGATGCCATTCTTGGTAAAACAAGTGAACATCATCCAAATGTAGTCTATTCACACTTCTCCCCATAAAAATTAGCACGGGATATGTCGCCATCGTCATTATAGTTGAGAAAGTGGAATCGGAGAAAACAATCAACGATAAGCGGATCACTTGATGGCTGCGCGGAAAGCATGGAAAAAGTAATAAGCATGTTGATGAGAATGGTCATAATAAGAAGATTTCTCTTCTTCTTGAAGATAAAGCGCAACGACCGCACACCTTTCTTTTCTTTAGAAACGAGGCATGAATGAAGTGTTCATACGTCATAAGAAGATTTCTCTTCTTTGGAAGATAATCTTGACTTGAAATGTACACATTTCTTTTTCTTTAGAGTACGAGGCATGAGCTTGTTGTGTTCATACGTCATAAGAAGATTTCTCTTCTTGAAGATAATCTTGCGAAGCATGCAAGCGTACACATTTCTTTTCTTTGGAGTGCGAGTGCGAGGCCCGATGTGAGCGAGGCGTCATCATCTCTCTCTTTTAACTCTCTTAGCAAAACATGTAATCAACCCATTATCATCTGTAGGCTCTTTGTAGTGACACGGTGATGGAGATAACCCAATATGATGAATTTGACCACGAGTAAACTAACCCGAACTTCGTGACTTAAACTTGCACATATGTAACAAAAGGCGGTCTTGATTTCCATTAGCATCTCTAAGTACTCTATACTCTTCATCCAACCAACCATCAAGTAATAGACGTACTTTACCTCTTGGAAATCCACAATTGAATGTGACACTGAGCACTACAACGTAACTCCTTAAAGTGATAGTTATTTTGAGGTGGTATGAGCCCAATTCCCCCAAGTGGTAAAAGAAAAAGTAAAAGACACCCAACAATAACTAGATTTCCAAGTCTTCGTTTTTGATAATAAGCTCGAACAAGGATCATGAAGAATCTTCATCCATCCATCCCCGATACCTTCAGATACTAAGTACACTTGCCCATGATATTTCACTTCAACCTCAAATAAATAATAGTGAATTAACCCCGTTGTCACATCTTCTAGTTAAAAGCTTAATTTTAGCCTCCTTTGACGTTTAGAGTGAACTATGATAATGGTTTTCATCCCGACCATGGTTAAAAACACATAACCCCGTAAAACCAAGTAATAACCAAACTGCCATTACACATATCCAAACACACATCCAATTTATGAATCACACCCTTTTATCCCTTTTTCGAAGCAGAAACCATAGCACCAGCATCAGAAGATCCCGAAATACGCTTTCCTTCCTCCAGGATGAATCCATCAATACGGGATTTTACAATTCTATAGTTTAAACCGCAGAAATAGTATCTTTTAGGCGGGATTTTACAAAACCAAGAATAAACCGTAAGAAAGATCGAAATGCACTTTACTTTTACCGGGATGTTTCCATTGTCACGGGATTTTACAATTCTATGATTTAAACCGAGAAATAGTTTCTTTTGCGGGATTTTACAAAATCAAGACTAAACCGCAAACAACGTCAGCTTGAATGTGTTGTGACAATTTTGGTTTCGGTGAATATTTGTTTTAGGGGAACATCAGGCGTTTCATCAGCGATTCATTTACCAACATCAACACCATCATCAACCATCCAATTAAACATTTTGGTAAATACATCATTCCGCATCTTGCGGCAATTGTAGTGACCACATGGAGAAGTAAACACGATATACCAAACTTGATCATGAAGTAGAATTCCCTAGATTTGTTACTTAAACTTGTACTCATCCTCGTGAAGAAGAAACGGTGTACCCAATGTACAAAACCTCTTGACATTCCCAAGTGAGTGAGACACCGAAGTGATAGTTACGTTGTGGTTTAAATAAGAAATAATCACAACCGTGGTGAATAGCCAAGTCTTTATCACACTCTATAAATGCCCAAACAAGTCATCTTCGCGGAAGGGTAGAAAGAAGAAGATGAAATAAGTAAAGCGTCCGCATAAAACTTCACTTCAAACCCAAGAAGAAATACCGTATAATCAACCCGTAGCCAACCAAGTTTGAGTTACAATTCAAGCGTGACATACTATTTTCCGTGAAGATGTATAAGTCAACGTATCTCATCATCACACCAAATCAAAACTCATAATCAAGCCTTATAACACAAATAATCTTAGCATCATACCACATCTCATGATCACAAATCTCTTTAATAACACTCATTCTCAAATCATATTATCACAAATTATTGTTTTGGCTTCAACACATCATGGAACCCGATCCAATATAATGACTTAACCGATCAATTTAGGCTTTAGAAGTCCCATGCACAATCATGCTAATATTCCGGTCCATAGCCCATAATCAAAATAAACACCCGATCCAAGCAAAATAACACATCCAATAATAAATAAACACATTCGAACAAGTTAATCACAACCAATTAACCCGTCGGTATATCCAATATTAACACAAGACCATAAAACATCTTGGCTAAGTTCATTATCTGATCAAAGTAAAGTCTCAAAGGCCATCTCCAATCTCGTCAAATCCTCCAATCTCGTGACCTATCTCGTCAGCCCATAAAACATATGCATACCCCCATCACGTCGACCCATAAAACATATGCATACCCTAAAAAATGTGGAGTATATAAGCGGCTCACCTCACACATAACGAGTTAATCAAACCCTAAAATTCTCACATATAATATATCCGCCTCCCTCTCAAGTCAGTACTCTTCCAAATCACATCTAACCCATATAATTCGTTATTCAAACCCTCTGGTTCATGTCCTCTTAGCACACACAGCCCGAAGACTTCGTAGTCCTCGGATCAAGGGTGCCAGGATGGCTATACCCTTGCATAAGCGCCCCAGGGATGGTCTTGATGCAAGGACAGGTCGAATTTAATCCAAGGCATAAGGTAGGTTTATCTTTGAGTGGTTTTTTTCAAATTAGTTGTCTTTCTTTTCCATTTTACGAAACAAAGAAATGATTCAACAAACTTGTTGAAATCATCTCCTTTATGTTCGAAAATCAACACATGAATTAGATCAATGATGATGAGTTTTTGATTCGTGATAATGACTATATAGTCATGATGTTTCATTAGGGAACCACGAATTAAAAAAAATCAGAGATCTTTTTGACTTTACATTTCGTTGTATGCTATAGTCGAATGGATCTGTGATGTATGAGTTTGTGAGAAAGCCTTCAATGGTTTAGTCTTGACACAAGGAAGCTGAGATCTTTATGTTGTAAAAAATCCATTCTTTCTCGGTCAAGTGAAAGAAAAGATGATTTCAATGTTAGTAAAGTCTTGATTCTTGATGGATCGATGATGGTGATATGTTTAACTAAGTGTCTTGTGTCGATTGCAAGTTACTTTGAACCCACTTGAGATCTTGTTTTGTATGAGTCTAAGATGTTGTTGTTGTGATAGATGGATGATGTTTAGCGGTTGTAGTCTTGGTGTTTTGGTTGAGGTCGAGACATGGTGTATGAAATATGGTCATAGTGGTTGAGTCTTGTTGCAAGCAACTGCTTGGTATAGAATTTGAGGTCGTTTGAGTCTTGTGATCATGAGTCTTGTTATCGGTTTGTTATTGT
This sequence comes from Chrysanthemum makinoi, assembly GCA_910596185.1. Taxonomy (NCBI): domain Eukaryota; kingdom Viridiplantae; phylum Streptophyta; class Magnoliopsida; order Asterales; family Asteraceae; genus Chrysanthemum; species Chrysanthemum makinoi. The sequence continues at coordinate 250,218,423 of OU343222.1, read as the reverse complement.
TGTAGAGGTCGTGGTCATATCATCTTCTTAATCTTTTTGTTTAAGTGCTAGGTCTCATATATAGCCAAATCGCTAGCCAATTCGCTAAGCCAATTCGCTAAGCCAAGTCGCTAGCCAAGTCGCTAAGCCAAGTCGCTACGTCTTGTTCAATAACAAGTCGCTACCGTTATAAAGAGTCGATTAAGAGTAGCGGTTTTCCAATATAACTTCATTGTTGACTTTTAAAAAGTCAACGATATCCAAGTCCTTCTGAGAGAACCGTGAATCGGACATATAGTAGGACAAGTCGCTAGATTATCCGGCGAGTTTTCCGACCAAGTTTCCGACCATGTTCAAGTTTACCCAGAAAACTGCACAAAGGATGCACCTTTTGACCCATTAAGACCACAAAGATAATACCAAATGACCACTTATAATGACTATTTGACCACTTTTCCGACCACTTGTAATATCACTTTTGGTACCAAAACAAATCACATAAAAGTGATGCAACTAATCTGTTTGGACCAGTGAGATGCAAGACATTGTAACCATGAAAGCACAAGACACTTTTGACCAAAGAAAAAGGTATACAAATACTAGTTAAAACCAGTTATAACCCAACCTAAATCGAAAAACATATTTTCGACCAACAAATAGTTCAAAAACAGTTTCAACCAAGTATCAAAAACCACAAAAATCATCAAAACACAACAACCTTGGCTCTGGTACCAATTGTAGGATCGAATATATTATTGTGTTGATGATTCGGGTGGTCTTGGATGATCAAAATACATGTTTGCCATAGTTAGAGAGTTAGTAGATAGAGAGGGTGTTCTTGCTAGAGGTTTACACAAAGTATGAAATATTAGATTGAATGAGAAGCACCACCCCTTCCATGGATGGAAGGGGTATTTATAGTTACAAATACACGACCTCCAATCGGCTTAAATGGCTGTGGATCCGGGATACGGTGGGTAAAGACCGTCCTTCCTCCCGGTGTTGCACTACGCTAAACTAAACTAATAACTAACTAATAAACTGATAAATAACGAAACTAACGACAAGTCTACGAGCTAACTTAAGCTAGATAACATTTGGGGTGACCGACTCTTCACTAAGGAATTTTCTAATTCCTAACAGAACCACTATACATCGGTTGTGTCTTTTCTTTCCCTTAGCTTTACTTTATTTACTTGCTTTATCATTAGATCTATACTTTCTCTACATCCATAAGATCTCACATATTAACGAATCTAAAAGTTTTTGAAACTAACTTAAAATTGGCAAAACTATTCAACCCCCCCCCCCTTCTAGTTTTCCACATAATATTTACGATCCTACAGAAGTTTTCCATGAGTGTGTTTGAGTTTGGAGGCTTATATGCTGAATCAAGAATGAGCTTGTAATTACCATTACCCGTAGGTATGACTTGAGAAGCTTTGGTGGTAATTCCAACATTGGTGTAAAATACTGTTGAATCACTTGACGAACTTGTTTCTCCCTGTTTAGTTTTGAACTGTTCAAGAATCATTCGTTCAAACATCGCATGTCTCTCATTCTGAAGAAGGAAGGCATCAGATTGCTCATATTTGGTGTTCTTTAATCCTTTGGTTTGCTTCACAGAGGTGACAAATTTGTGCCATTTGGGATTCATGTTGTTCTAAACTTTGAGTTCGGTGACTATTTGGCATGGTCATTTTGATATTCCTCATGTCATTCACAAGCTTGTGGAATCTCACGTAATATTCATAGACACTTTCTTTTGGTTTCATCTTAAAGTGCTCAAATTCATCATACAGCTGTGATTCTCTGTCTTCCTTAGTCAATTCATAACCTGAGAGAAGCATCTTGACATTATCCCAAACTGCCTTGGCTTCGGTGTTGTGATTGATCAACTTGTAGATGTCTTTTGGAAGACCACGAAGTATAATGTTTGAAGCCACGAAATCAGCATCGTATCTCTTCTTCTCCTTATCCTGAGCTCATCATATCGTTGGTACGTCCAGGTCCTAAGGTCAATTGTACCATCTGCGGCGAGTTTCAAGAACATCTCACGGTAGTCTCGATTTGATTAGGTCCTTCATCAATTGACTTGAGAATGTTAACTCCATTTTCCTTTCCCAAGCAATAAAACCTAATTCGTTGAGCCCATGAGTCATAATCAGTTCTTTCAAGCATAGGTGGACAAGTATCGATCCGGTAGCTTGAGCGTCCTCCAGCTACGGTCGGCGATAGTAGGTGCGTGGTTGAACATGATTACAATTTCTACGGGATTTTACTATTCTTTGATTAAACCAGGAAATTGATTCTTTCACGAGATTTTACTAAACCAAAAGAACAACCGTAAAATGTAGCATGAAGGAGTGACAAGTCTCAATAGACAAGTAGCTAAACAGTCAACTCGCTTTGGTATCAACTCTCTAAATAGTCAACTTCGCTTAAAACACAAATTAAACTTAAAACTCAAGTAGCTTAAAGAAACAACTTCGCTTAAAACCCAAAGTCGCATAAAGAGTCAACTCGCTAAATAGTCAAATTAAGCATACGAGACAAATAAACAACAACCAAGTCGCATGATCCAACTCGCTGCCAATACAACTCGCTTTATAGCCAAGTCGCTTTAGAACTCAAGTCACTTAAAGAAATAACTCGCTTAATAGTCAAGTCGCATAAACCAACTTGCTTTCAATAATGAAGCAACTCGATTCCAAATGACAAAGCAACTCGCTTCGAAGAAACGTTTTACCGTGGCATGACTCGGCAGTACAATATTCAAAAACAACCACTTTAACAATCAGAAACAGCCCAACCACGATGATTCAAGCCTTCCAATTCGAAACCTAAGCACATATGATGATCCTAAACAAAAAAGTACTATCAAAATTCAAACTTTAACACAATAAATTGACAAAATGATTCAAACTCTTCTAACCACTTATAACCCTAAAAACCTTATGAAATCCACCAAAACAAAGAGCATGAAAAATGAGTGATCAAACCATGGCTCTTGATACCAATTGTAAGATATAGGATTTCACAAACACATCAAACCAATAGCATATGGGGCGTTTACAAGTTTTTAGAGAGAGAAAGTTCTAGAGAGAAAGGGAAGAGACTTGGGAACTATGTGAAACAAAGAAAAATGGTATTGAAGCTCCAACCCTCAACCTTGGGAGGTAGAGGGTATTTATAGTTTTCATACAAGACTCGCCTCCTACGGGCTGTGGATCAGGCATACAATGGGTAAAGACCCGTCCGTCCTCCACGGTGTTACATAACTAAATACAAACTAACGTAAAATGACTATGACTATGAGATTTCTAACAAATACATATACTTGAGGTGACCGACTCTTTAACGACTGGATTTTCTAAATCCTAACAATTCTGACAGTCTTGTTAAGTCGAACCTGCAGCTGTTTGATAAGTTTGATGATGACGTCTGGAGTTTCATCCTTTGTCCTCAAAAACTTTAGTAAATAGAGAGTAGTCATCAACAATGACAAGCACATATTTCTTTCCATTAATTGTCTGCACTCTCATTGGTCCATACAAATCCATATGAAGAGTATGAAGAACTTCCATAACTGAGTTTGTAGGTTTGGGTTTATGGGTGTATTTCTTGCTTTTTCCCAATTGGCATGCAGAACAAAGGTGATCCTTTTCATATTTTAGTCTAGGAAATCCTCTCACGAGGTCCTTTCTTGACAGATCATTTATGGTGCCGAAATTCAAATGATTGAGACGAAGGTGCCATAGCTAAGACTTTGTTTTAGAGGCTTTTGATAACAAACAAATTGGAGAAGATCTCATCATGTCTTCGATGGAGATGGTGTACAAATTGGTTCCACGTGTTCCTTTCAAAAGTTCAACACCATCTAAGTCTCTAACGAAGCATGTATGTTTCACGAAGGCAACCTCTAGATCGGAATCACAATTGGACCGGAGAGAGAGAATAAGTTATGACCAAGACCTTCAACATAATATACCCTGGAGATTACAATATCTCCAACCACATAATCTCCATAACCCATAATATCTCCAAAATGTTCATTTCCGAATCTAACAGTCCTGATTAATTTACTCACGAAGTTCATGAGCTGCGAGCGGTCTCCAGTCATATGCTTGGAGCGCCTAAGTCCAAGTACCACGAACGATTTGAACGTCTGCGAGTTAAACACGAGACAAGAATGGATAACTGGATAATTGGGATCCCCATGTAAGAATGGGTTCCACTTGGTTAGTAATAGTGATTGGAACACCCACATCAGAAGCAGAAATAATGAAATCATTAGGGATAAATGTTGTGCTAGTGTGTGCATTAGACCTGTTCAAAGTATGTTCACTTCTTAAAGGAATAGTTCAACTAGTAGGCATCCATTTTCTAATGGGCCTTGACTTTGATAATTTAGAGCACAACTCATTAAGACTAAGCTTGCGGCCAGTAGGTATCGCGATAACCTACATTATTAATTTTCTTCCTGTGGGTTTCCAATGTTTTCTAACCTTCTTCCACCATTGCTTTCTAGCCTTCTTAACATGATTGTTGGCATAAACGATTTTAACTGAATGTTTAATAGAATTAATCAAATCATTCACGCAAAATACATGATTAGTAACAGAAACCAAACAAACATCATTATATGTATTGCAGATAGTAGCAGAATTCGAATTAATTACAGTACGCTTATAGCTAATATTAGAATCAACACGATTCGTTTTATTCAACTCAAACTTAATGTTCCTAGGGTGGTCTTCTACTCTCTTCCGTTGCACATTCTTAGCTTGCGAGGTCCTATCTTGCTTTGTATTGCCTGGAGGCTTTGACCCGCTTGCTTTTATGTCACTGATTACTCCTGTATAGGGAATTATGGAAACATTAGTTTGTTGGGCTACCTTTTGCATTCCTGAACTAGAAGTGCAAGGATCTGAACTAATTGAAGGCACATTAGAGTTCACTTTCTTAACACTGGCATAGAATGGGTTGCATACTTGGCACTAGGCCTAGAACAAGGCATCATAGCTTTATCTTTCTCACATAAGGATTTAGAACATATTGCTCTTAAAAATTCTAACAGCTCTTGAGATGGTTTGGCTTGAATGCAAGCAAACCTAATTTCGCTATCAAGTGGCTTATTTATGAAATCCTCTTCTACAATCTCACGGAGACATTCCAAACTATCCTTAAGGTGAAAGAAATAGTTATGAAACACAAGTTCGTTATTTCTAAAATGAGGAGGAATTTATTTAACAGTCACAATATATTTACAGTCTGTAGATGACTTTGATGCAACATTCTCATTAAAGACAAGTGGCATTTTCCCTTTTACCTAACTCTTCATATTCTCAATTTCCTTTTGTAAAGACGTTATTTTTTTGTTGTTCTTGTCACGAGTGACTTTCATTGAGTCATATAACTCTTTAAAGTGTAATTTAACTTTTTCATTTTCTTCTAGAAAACTCTCATTTTCCTTTTGTAAAACATTAACCAAGTTTTGAAGGTGAAAAGTTTGAGAACACTAAGAATCTAAAGGAGGAGGCATTTGGGAGCCAGTCACATTGTTTCTTTCGCCCTTCAATTGTGAGATTTGGGCTCTCAATTTTCTGATCGTGTTACAAGGAGCTCGAATTTGTTCATCACGTTTGCTTATTTCAAAAACTGCATCAAATTCAGGTACATCTGAGGATGTCTTAATATTTGAAGTTTTAACATTTTCTTTAAGATGTTGATATGTTAGTTGCAAATTAAAATGTTCAACTTCAAGTTTAGAATAATGTTTTACCAAATTATCATGATCATCCTGTTCTAATTTACCATGCAATTTTGAATTTGTGGTTTCAAGCTCAATGACACGATCATGGGAAACTTTCAAAGCAACAGATAATTCATGAAATTGAGAAGCAGTAATAGAATGCCTAGTAACAGTATAAAACACATCTTGAGCCACACAACTCAATACTAAGTTCTCATTTAAGATATGCGGATTTTTTCTTTCAATTTCATTATATTTGAGTTTTCGTTCATAGTCATTGACCTCAACAATCGTTGCATCAAATTCCTTTTCCATTTCTTTAATATCCGATTTTATCCCATTTTAAAGACTCTCAAATTGACCTTTTAATTGTTTAAAGAAAGGCATGACCTCAGTTAAATAGCATTCTTTAGTTTGCTCAAAACCCCTTTCCACTTTAGTCTTCCTTGTAGGTGTGATTCTCTTCTTACATGTGTTCTCAAAGTCAACGAATAGTTGATAAACAACATACAGGCTGATTAAGGTCTTGCTATTAGTGGAAATAGTTCAAGGAACTAAATGCATTGGTGTATTCGGAGGATACACAGTGGCTGCACAGGAACTTTCTAAGGAGGGTTTGTTTCAACAAGTACATTTGCTTTTTGCTTATCCATGTCTTTCTTCCAAAAAAAATTTTCTGGGGTTAATTGAGTTTGAGGCTTAAACATGTTCAGGGAGATCCAATTTTCTTTTGTGTAATTATGGGGTTTGATCATTATGTTTTTCTTTTTACACTCAGGATCATTTAGCTTCTTATCCATTTGCTCCCTAGAGGCATCTTCTAATTTTCTATCCTCATCAATGCTTCCAATACACGATGGTGTTTGCCTAGGCTTGAGGATCTCATTCCCATCATATACAATCGCATGGAATGCTCTAGCCTTTTTACAATACTCGGGATTTGGCTTCTCTACTAGGGGAATACTATGCTTGACTCTGTGCTTAGTGATCATGTGAGCAGTCTGAATGGTATTCCCTTGTACGTACAACTTATTTTCAAGCTTGTTTTTCAAAGTTTTTAGATTAGAAAAGTCATTCAAAATTTTCGATTCCTTAGCATTAAATTATTGTTTAAGCACTTTAACATTTTCTTGGAGTTCTTGCTTTTTCTTAACAGTTTTAGAAAGCTTTTCTTTTAAGGAGTTTAACTCTTGTTTTAGCACTTCTTCTCTAAAATTACTTTTTCTAATAGTTGTACGCATTTGGTTATCAAATTCCTGTTCACGGGTAGTTAACTCAAACTTAGCACGTTTTTCATAAATAGAAACTTGTTCTTTATAGGCATTCAGTTCAGAGATAACAGAAACATCAGGGGCACATGGAGTGTATTCATAAAGAACATAGTCATTATTGACTGCAGAAAATGCATCACTTGGTACAATCTCACTTTCACTTTGAATCACATATTGATCATATGGGACAATATTACTATTACCCACATTATCCATATCTGATTCATTGGTTACTTGTGATTGTACTTTGTTATGCATCTCTTGCTCATTAACTTCATCATATAGTTTTAATACCTCAGAGATGATTGATTCTTTGGAAGGACCAGCCTGCTGTGGTGATGAGAACTTTGGAGAGACCATTGGAGAAATGCTAGCCATGAAGATTATCTGGGCAGTAGGTTCATCATCGACGTCAGAGTCAAATGCATTACAGTCAGCAACTTGAAAGGCATTTTGATGATTGTGACCTATTTCCTAAATTGGCTGCTCATCCACATCTGCATTATAGGTTTTGGTATTTCCCTCAGCAAGAAATAGCAACTCTTCTTCATCCAAAACAGCTCCACTATCCTGAGCTTGTACCAGCAGCATCTTGTCCCATAAATATTCTGCATTTTCAGGGCGTTTTGGAGATGTGCAGTTCCTTGCAATGTGTCCATCTCCACCACAGTTGTAGCACTTGATTGGCTTTACTTGTCCTTGATTGGTATTCCTTCCACGATTTTGATTAGCCACATAACCTCCACTGCTCCGGTATTACCATAACTTGCTCCAAGCATCCCTTGTTCATACCGTCTTCCTTGCACATTACGCACCACTACCTTACCATCTTTGACAGTAGCTTGATTATGTGGGTTGGATCTTTGTTTTGAGATTATTGTTGGTGTGTGGAGTGGAATTCATATTTTGACTAACCATGAGAGACAGTTTATTGATGAAGTTTTCCATGAGTGTTTTTGAGTGCGGAGGCTTATATCTTTGGGTCAGGAATGAGCTTGTAATTACCATTACCCGTGGGTATGACTTGAGAAGCTTTGGTGATAATTCCTACATTGGTGTAAAAGGTTGTTGAATCATTTGACGAACTTGATTCTCCCTGTTTAGACTTGAACTGTTCAAGAATCATTCGTTCAAACATAGCATGTCTCTCTTTCTGAAGCAGGAATGCATACAATTGCTCATTGTTAGTGTTCCTCAAACCCTTAGTTAACTTGACTAAAGTAACAAATTTGTGCCATTCAGGATTCATGTTGTTCATAAACTTTGAATTTAGCTGAATATTAGGCATAGTCATTTTGATATTCCTCATGTCATTCACAAGCTTGTAGAACCTCACGTAGTATTCAGTGACGCTTTCCCCTGGGTTCATCTTAAAATGCTCAAAGTCATCATACAGCTGAGACTCCCTATCTTTTTTAGTCAATTCAGAACCAGATAGAAACATCTTAACATTGTCCCCGTGTTGTGATTGATCAGCTTCTAAATGTCCTTAGGTAAACCACAAGTATGATGTTAGAAGCCCTGATGTCTGCATCGTATCTCTTCTTCTCCTTATCGATCGGTTCATCATACATCTTAGGTCTGTCCAGTCCTAATATCACCGAGCCATCAGCAGCAGTCTCAAGTATGTCTCTGGTTGTCTCAACTTGATAAGGTCCTTCATCAATAGATTTGAGAATTTTGACCCCATTTTCCTTTCCCAAACAATACAACCTAATTTGTTGAGCCCATGAGTCATAGTCAGTTCTGTCAAGCATGGGTAGACGAGTATCTGATCCAGCTGTTTGAACGTCCTCAGTCTGAGAAGAGATGATTGTGGGCACGTTGGTGGACATGTTTACAGATTTAACAGGATTTTATAACTCTATGATTAAATCGGGAAATAGATTCTTTCACGGGATTTTACTAAATCAAGAGAAAACCGTAAAACGTAACAGAAACACTAAATCTTAAGAGACAAATCGCTCAAAGTGATAAGTCGCTTCAGCCAGCAAATCGCTCAAAACAGACAAATCGCTACACCTTACAAGTCGCTTATACTGGCAAGTATCTTAATAGGACAAATCGCTTCAATAAGCAAGTTGCTAAAAGTGACAAATCGCTTTATCAATCAAATCGCTGAGATCTACAAGTCACTTAACCCAGTAATTCGCTAAATAACAAGTCGCTTAAAATAAGTCAAATCGTTCAAACTCACAACTCCCTTAAATAAGCAAATCGCTGAAAAGTAACAAATCGCTACTCCGAATTAATCGTACAAGTACAGCCACTACCCGAACAAGTCGCTTAAATAAGTGATTTGTTACAGACACGAATCGCTTCCAAACAAGGACAAATCGCTCAACTGAATACTTTATCGTGACATAAATCGCTAAGTTGAAAACAATATAAACGTCACTTTTAAATCCAAAAAAAATCCAACCACAGTGATTCAAGCCTTCCAAATCAAAACCTAAGCACTTATGATGATTCTAAACACAAAAGTACAATCAAAATCCAAACTTTAACACTAGAAATAATCCAAATGATGCAAATACCACTAAACTTTTTCAAACCCAAAAACCATATAAAATCACTAGAAATCCAAGAACATGTAAGAGAGATGATCAAACCATGGCTTTTGACACCATTTGTAACATATTGGATTTCACAAACACATCAAACCATGATTGTAAGTAGGCGTACACTATAAAGTTTTTTAGAGAGAGAAAGTTTAGAGGTTTAGGGAACTTAGTGAGAGAAAGTAAAAGTATTATTATGAGCTCCAACCCTCTACCATGGGAGGTAGAGGGTATTTATAGTATCATACAAAAACGCCTCCTACGGGCTGTGGATCAGGCATACATTGGGTAAAGACCCGTCCGTCCTCCACGGTGTTACTAAACTAAATACTAACTAACATTAAATAACTACGACTACGAGCTTTCTAACGATTACATACACTTGAGGTAACCGACACTTTAATAACTGGATTTACTAAATCCTAACATTCCTCATGTCATTCACAAGCTTGTGGAATCTCACATAATATTCAGTAACACAGTTTCCCTGGATTCATCTTTAAGTTCTCAAAGTCATCATACAGCTGAGATTCCCTGTCTTCTTTAGTCAATTCAAAACCAGAGAGAAGCATCTTAACATTGTCCCATACTACCTTACTTCGGTGTTGTGATTGATCAACTTGTAAATGTCCTTAGGTAAACCACGGAAGTATGATGTTTGAAGCCACGATGTGCGCATCATATCTCTTCTTTTCCTTATCAGTAAGTTCATCATACGTCTTTGGTCTATCCAATCCTAATATAACTGAACCATCAGCAGCAATTTCAAGAATGTATATGGTAGTCTCGACTTGATATGGTCCTTCATCAATTGATTTGAGGATATTAACCCCATTTTCCTTTCCTAAGCAGTATAGTCTGATTCTTTGAGCCCACGAGTCATAATCGGTTCTATCGAGCATGGGAGGACGAGTATCAGATCCTGCAGCTTGAACGTCATCAGCAATGGAAGAAGTGATTGTTGACATGATTGCAAGTTCCATGGGATTTTACAACTCAATGATTAAACCGGGAAATAGACTCTTTCATGCGATTTTACAAAATAAAGAGAAAACCGTAAAACGTAACACGAAGAAACAATAAGCCTTAGAAAACAATCAGTCTCAAAAGACAAATCGCACAATTGACAAGTCGCACCCTTGACAAATCGCTCTTCAGACAAATCGTTGTGACAGACAAACCTCACCTTCAGACAAGTCGCTCTTTTGACAAAACACACTCCAGACAAATCGCTCTACAGACAAGTCGCACCCTAATTATCAAAACGCTTAAACGACAAATCGGTTTAGCAGACAAATCGCATAGAAGACAAATCGCATAATATGACAAATCTCATAGTACACAAGTACACCCACTACTTCCACTACTTTGTCCTTTCTTGTCGTTTTTTCTCAATAGACAAATCGCTTAATGCATAAGTCGCTTCTCTGAAACAGACAAATCGCACAAAAATAGTGACAACTCGCTCCAATAAGCAATCATAAAAGGGACAAATCACATGGATTTTGAGACAAATCGCATAGATGAAATTTAGTCCGACACTCAAATCGCTTCAAGGAAACTTTCTAAAACACCACTTTTCAATCCAAAAACAACCCAACCACGCTGATTCAAGCCTTCCAAATCAAAACCTAAACACTTATAATGATTCTAAACACAAAAGTACTATCAAAATCCAAACTTTAACACTAGAAATGATCCAAATGATGCAAACTACTCTAAACTCATTCAAACCCAAAAGTCTTATGAAAACCACTAGAAATACAAGAACATGAAAGATGAGTGATCAAACCATGGCTCTTGATACCAATTGTTAGAAATTGGTTTTCACAAACACACAAATGCACAATCACAAGGGGCGTATAATATGAGTTTGGGAACTTAGTGAGACAAATATAAATGATATTATGAAGCTCCAACCCTTTGCCTTGCTAGGAAAATGGTATTTATAGTTACAAGCTTAGACGCCTCCTTCGGGCTGTGGATTAGGCATACAGTAGGTAAAGACCCGTCCGTCCTCCACGGTGTTACTTAACAAACTAAACAGTAACACTAAATGACAACGACTACGAGCTTTCTAACGGTTACATATACTTGAGGTGACCGACTCTTTAACTACCGGATTTTCTAAATCCTAACAGAAGCGGTGAAATTCTAAGGAAATGAGGGATGCTAGGAAGATAATCACGAGGATAGATGAAAGACTGATTCATCGTGATCAGATGCGGAATTTGGAAAGCTTTGTGGGTGGAAGAGAGAGTTTCTCACTTATGGGTTATCAACGTCAAGAGAGAACTCCCGGTCTTATTTAAGGATTGACTGGTACTCTTTAAATTATTTCATTGATTGACATTTGGTTAATATGATTTGTATATTGACTATGGCTTGTGCACACATAATAGTGTACAACCCGTACTTGTAATGAAAGGACCCTGTGGTACACATCAGTGTTACAATCCTTATAAAAGGAGCAAAAGCTTCTTACTTTTTAGTAAAACTTATCAAAACTTTCATTTTTCAAAGTTTTGCTCAAAAGAAAAAGTACTTCCCCTTATGTTTTAAAAACCTCAAAAGTTAGTATTACTTGTTGAGGGGGAGTATTTGCTAAAAATCTTTGTTCAAAAAACGTTCTTCATGGAAATCTTCCCACAAAACTCGAAATGGTCATATTCGATATAAAAAATTTCATCAAAAATAACACTTATATGCCATTTTTGAGGGGGAGAAAAATTGTGTGATACAAATATGTTGTAAATGTGATTGAATCTTTGTGTGCTAAGACTTAACCCATGAATTGACGAGATCTGAACAGTCATACATAAAAAAGATTTTTCTTCCAATACTTATCCGAGTAGATTGTACCTCTTCGAGAAACTATTGATAGACATGAACTTTGAAGGGTTTGACAACCTTTTCAAGGTTTGTCCACAACTTCAAGATAGTTATTAGAGCTAGTTGTCACCAAAAAGCTGACAATGCAACTCTTTAACTATACAACGTAACCGTGTCTCCCGGAGAATTGTCTATCCTGAGTCGATCAATTCAAAAAGTGTGAGCTCTTCCCTCACCGTACATATTTCTGTCAAAATACTTAAGCACGTGTGGAGGGGGAGTATTTCTGAAAATGCAAAACTCTCAAAGTGTAACAAACATGTTTTAATTCAGAAACACTTTGAGAGATTTTCGAGAAAATGGTTTTATGGAACATAGGATTGTCAAGGAGTTATAAGGTGACTAAGTTTAGGAATAAACGTCCTATGATCGGCCAGAGCCGGAGCGATCTACCCAAGGATACCACCAATAGTTAGAATTTAGAAGTCCTTAGGTATGATTATGAAAAGGAGAAAATGAGAATCGGAGAAAGAAGGAGTTGAAGAATTAAAAAGAAAAGTAAAGAAAAGGGTGAAAACAAATAGCCCTAAAAATTATTCAACTTAGGGCAGACACCGGGTTCAATACATATACTACTGGATGTCACTAGATGACACCGGTATTGATGATTAAAGTCATCATGGACCCAGTGACGCATGCACTAAACCTTCTTAGCCACTCAAGTTTCTCTAAACAGAAGCTTGTTTCATTCTTATAGGGAACCCTACGAAAACTATCGGCTTTCTCTTAGAGATTGCTGGTTTTGAAGAAGGAGACCCTCTCCCTAGTCTCTGCTCAGGAAAACCAAAGCGTACTATTGAGTCTAGACCCACAAGATTCATCAAAAGATCTCTTAGGAACACTTGACATTTCATCACTTGTCGTTCAACATTAAGGACACAAGTTATACAATTCTAGAGTCCTACACAGATCTTAGCATTCTGTCGAGAACATTTATGAGGGGTTCACAATTGTGATCCTCAGTGATTGAATGGAAACTCCTGCCAAGGTCAACATCACACAGCCCTAACAGTAGGTCACTTCGATAACTCCTTGTGGGTTACGCTTAGTGTTTTCTCAAATGGTCTACAGTCGCAGGGTGATGCTTCGGTGTACCTCGGCGACTCACGAGCGTAGGTGTACTTCAGATTTTTACATCGTGTTATCTACTTGAGGGACTCTAGTTCAGAACACCTTTGCTAGAATTAGAGATGTGTTTTCACACAATGCTGTTAACATGCTCAAAGTTCGAACTTGTAAGTACTGGAAATCCCGCTAAGGAGATTCCTTTCAAAAATCAAGTCCTGAAGATGTGGGTCATTACTTGAACTTGTTCAACGTAATGCCAACTGTCCCTTATGGGATTCGGACGACTGATTTTCCCGACCAAGGTGAATGGAATCAAGACATTCATCAGAAGAACAATCGTAGTGGTCAATTCTCCAAGAAACAACCACAGTGATCGATTGGTGTTTATCACTAACCCATTCTTTTGTTTTCTTCTTATGGATGCTCCTGGGATATGATCATGCTGATTCTCCACATGCTCATACCAACAACAACACAATTTGAAGTTCTCTCGAAAGGTAACACAAAAGTCATAATGATTCTTCTTCTAAAGCCAAAGAATCTACAAAGTTTAAAGAATAAGAGAACTACATCAATACTGAAATCCAACATCAAAGAGCGTGTGAGCATGTTGGAGAAAGACGTGGAGACACCTGAGCAACGAAGCGGACCTGATGCAGACAACAACAACATAACATTACCATATCCACACCTAAACAAAGAACAAAGAACAAAGAATACGAAGACGCCAAAGCTAAAAACTTCAAAAGAAACAAGATCCTCACACTGGGAGATTGTTGGAATCAAGGCACTTCTTCTCACAAGAAGAAGAATGTCAGAAGACGTCAAAGAAACTGCTATTACATCAACACCAACAACTTATCCAAGATTGCTGGCATAATCTCTACTCATTCCAGAGTTGACGTCAAATTTATTCCACCACCATGGAGGACTCTATACCTCATGATTCCCAAGTTTGTATCGAAAAGAGACAATGGTCATGAGCAACCCAAGTTGCCTCACCTGCAAAAATTATGGGGGATGGTCAATGTTCAACACATTGACTATGCTAGGCTCATATGGGAGGACATGATGCAGCATCTCATGAAGGGAGGCACCAAGATCCCTTTTGTCCGATTCATCAAGGTCATCATTCATAACATCCTCAAGAAGCATGAGGACATCCCCAAGAGACTTGATGACCCTAACAAGCACACCATGAAGAATGATCATACCCTGAAGTCAGTTAGGTTTCAGGGTCCAGTACTCGCAAACAAGGTGTTGAACTCCCTGCATGCCTCATTACTGAAAAGGCCAAAGAAGCTCCCTCACACATATACTATCCGGAAGCTCTGAAATCACAGCGCGTTGTGTTCATGGATGAAATCATTCATACTCCAGCAGTTAAAACCAGAGAAAAGAAAGCTAGAAATTCAGGCAGTTCACAAAGTCAAAGTCAAAGATCTCCAAAAGAGTGATAAAGAGGAAAATTCCCTCTCAAGTTGTCAAGCCCGAACCTTCTCCTGAGCCTGCATCACAACATGATGAGGACTGAGAGACAGAGTCAGATGAACACGTGGTCTGCAACGAAGTTCGTGTTGATGACTCTACAAAAGAGAAGGAGAAGCAGAAAAGTCCAACATCTACTGATGAAATAAACAAGACTGATAAAGGGAAAAGACCTCTCACTTCAGAAGAACAACATAACTCAGAGTTGGAGCATGATCTTAAGGAAGAAGAAAGACAATTTCAGAAAACACTTAAGCAGAAGAGGATGGAATATCAAGCCTCTAGCTTTGCGGTTAATCAACCCGACGAAGTAGGAGGTTCTAGTAATGGTGCTCCACCTACCGGAGAACCACCTCTTGTCACCCAAATCCAAACCAATCCGGTTAATCAACCCGGTAAGGGTACGGGTGACACCACCATGTTAACCGTTCGGGAAGACGAGGAGACGTACGACGATGGAGGTAATTATCTTGATCAAGAGAAAAGGATTATCGATGATGATATTCAAGAGGCTGCAGAGGAGAGTAAGCACAAAGAGGCTGAAGCAAAAGTGGCTAGGGCTGAAGAGGAACGTTTGAAGAAGGAAACCGACAACTATATTGTTGAAAATCCATCATACAAACCTCAACCGTCTTCTGAAACACCACTTAACACCTCCACTAAACCTGAATCATCATCACACTCATCACCTCCACCAACACATACAACTACCAAATCTACAACGAAATAAGTTAAGAAGAAAGCTGATACGTGGATGTCTCGTACTAAGTCCAAAGTTCAAAAAGCGGTGAAATAGTCCCGGGCAAGAAAACAAAACCGTTTACAAGAACATGTTAACACATAGTCCGACTTGGTCACCGACCTAACTGTATAGATGTCCTCATTTCAAGATTCCAAGTATGCAATCCAGAAGTTTCTCACCAGGGATGTTCAAGGAGAGATGAATCAACTAATCATCAACTACGTTCGAACATTTCTCACTAAAAACATGCCCAAGATCACAAGAGAACTCTTAAAGAGACAGCTGCAACCAACGTTGAAGAGTATGGTTAAGCAGATCATCATGACAACACTGGTGGTAATGGAAAAATAACAGGTCAAGCCCCCAGTCATTATCGAAGAAGAGTTAATTTCTTAATTGGTCACACAAATGGTTGCTAGATCTGATTCTTTTACCAAAGAAGATGACCAACTCTACAATCTTCTAGTTGCATGACAACTTCGAACACCTTGCCAGGAAGATGCGAGGAAAGTCAAAAGACCGAGGAAAGATGATGATAAAGATTGATACGCGTACAATGCACGTTCGGGGTCAAAGGAAACTTCCTTTTCTTCGAGCAAGTTTTTCAACCACATAGGCAGTGAACCTAATCGTTGTAGTGTAGTATTAGGGTAAGCCTCGGGATTGATATCTTTCTCTAGGGGAATAGGAATGCTAGTGAGAAATTACTACGCCAAGGTTGGGGTTGAGGAAGACTATTCTTTATCTTTTTTATATTTTTTTAGAAAATTGAAAGGTACGAATCTCGGGGTATTGGATTTGGGGGGGGGGGGTGGTATTTCTACCGATTACTCTACTTATCTAATTATCTAATCTAAGCTAAGGTGAGGGAAGTCTATGTCTATTGTTGTGTGCTCTTAACTTGATTTAAAGATGTATTTACCTAGATGCTATTACTCCCAAGTTATCTCCTATTGTTGGTTGAATTGTCACGTCCTTATTCTTAACGCGTTGTGTCTTTTATGGTAGTAGGGTATGCGTTTTTTACCTAACTCTTTGAGATTACCTTAAGGTTATTGCCTATGAAATCTCTAGGATTCATAAACTAACTCTAAGGTAATCTTTGGATGTTTAGCCTACAATAACTCTAGGTGATTATAAACTGATGTTCACAAATATTACTCAAGCATTAAAAACACAACGAATGACCTATCGCAATACTAGGTCAATCACAATTAAGATAAGAGAAAACCAATCAATATTAAATACATAGGTTTCATAGATCTAAGCAAACACATAAGTAAATTAGCCGGACATGGAAAACATGCAAGCATACACACAAACAATTGAAGACATAATAAAATTAATGAAGTAAATCACTTATCCTGTTGTAAAATAGGGTATGGAACCCTAAGATACTGCCCAAGACAGCCAAAGTTTGGTTTAGGTTTTACTCCACAAAACTACCTCTCTAAAATTCTGAAAATTCGAATTCTTTATATAGAGTTACAATATCGGCGGCATCACTCTTTATCTGTGGCCGTAGGATCGTACATCATTAGGTTTTAGTCTTGGCCACGTCAACTTTGTGATGGCGTCACCTTATGGTTGTGACACCGTCGGGATCCAAATCTAGGCCGTCTGAGTTGTGACGCCCTACTCTTTAAAACCTGATCTCGTCAAGTGCAAAATAGCAATGCGGCCACTTTGGAGTGCGTCACAAAAGTGTGTTGCGCGGCGTCGCCATTTGGATTGTGGCGCGTCACCTTCAATTCCAGTAGCTTGAGTGTCTTGATTCTTGAATTTGGCCATTTTCTTCATATATTCGTGCCTTTTCATCCGAATCACGTGTCATTCCATAATTTTCCTTCAAGAGACCTAAAAAGTGAAAATGAACGAAATTAAGCAGTAACGGATATAAAAGTGGTCGATTAAGGGCTTAAATGACCCCTCAAAAGTGTACCTTTTAAATC
Source organism: Chrysanthemum makinoi (assembly GCA_910596185.1). Classification (NCBI taxonomy): domain Eukaryota; kingdom Viridiplantae; phylum Streptophyta; class Magnoliopsida; order Asterales; family Asteraceae; genus Chrysanthemum; species Chrysanthemum makinoi. Next base: position 250,200,715 of record OU343222.1, on the reverse strand, counting down.
CTTATCAAAGATCTAAACCCCAATGCCAAGAAATAAAAGAAAATCGGTGGATCATCATCATCCATGCCACCACTACCAAGCAGGACTGCCACTACCTCCACACAACAAGCATCTCAACAACCATCATCTGACAAACCGAAAGACTCAGACATCACAACACCAATGGAGAAAAGGCGGTGATTACTTTACCTACACTGGTGGTGATGATTATGAGCAACCAGAGCCTCAACCGGAGCATCAACCCACACCTAAACCATCGCCAATCAAGATCTGAACCATCATCAAAGAAGAAAGGAAATAAATATACCCTGTCTCTTGGTTAGACAATGATAACACAGAAGAGTATGAGTGGTTCAATAAATTGGTCAAGGCACAACCACCCCTCGAAGAAGATCAAGAGCCCGTGGATGGTCGCATAATGGAATAGGTCCAAGTGCTTAAAAGTCAGTTCAAAATCAAAAAGATGACCAAGAAGGAACTTTGACGGATCAAGAACGACACTTTCACAACTAAATGAAAGATCCGGAAGCGCGCTTGAGCTTGAGTATCATTTAGAAAACATTTCCCGTACAATGTCAAACAACATTGATTGGCTCAATCCGGAGTCCAACATTGATCATTCGACAAAGGAGCATGGACCTTACTACACTGATTGGACCAAGCCACTCCCAACGATTGGCAAACCCGAACAACCCAAGATTCCATTTAAACTCTTCTTTAACAACGACCTTGAGTTTCTTCAACACAGAAGCTCCATAAGCAAGAAGTATGCTACATCCTTAACCTTTAACATACCGGCTGCTTCATTCTTCACCAACAAGGCTATCGAAGAAGATGCCACCAATTTGTTCGTTGACAAAGTAGTCGAATATGAAAAAGATGCTTTGCTTGGGATTCATCACTAGATAAAAAGGCGAAGGCTTTTCTACAGGAGCAGCAGGCTCGGCAAGTCAAACAAGGAAGTGAAGCATGAACAAAGGATAGTTGCAATTATGTCTGTCTCCACGGCTTCCAAGTGAGATTACTTCTTCTTGAACAAGATCATGGTGAAATGACAAGATGAAAAGGAGTACGAGTTCTCCGAAGCTGACTTTCTTGACTTGTCTCTCAATGAAATTGAAGACATGTATCTACTCAAGGTACTAGGAAGGATGCGTTAGTTTCCGACAATTATCCATATTAATACAAATAAGCCGTAAAAACGTTTATTTATATTTTACGATCTTCTATTGTTTTGTCGATAACAAACGTAAAATCATATTAACGAAACAAATAAAATACGTAAATGGTTTGAACTAATAGTTTCTAACATATTCACATTTTCACATAAAACACTAAAACAAGTATAAGTGATTTTATGATTTATTAATACATATGTACAACAACTAGTGTTTACATATTTGGATAAAATATACACATAACTAGTATGTAGTATATTGGGTAATATAAATGGGTAGAAACTTAAGTATCATAACCCATTGGACAAATACATTGAATGTAGTTGGGTACAACCCAAAGCCCATAACACATGGATCTTGACCCATAACCCATTGCATGACATCATGCTTATATCACATATGGATAATACCCATAACCCATGGATCAACCCATACCCAAGTGACTAAGTGCATTGCACTCAAAGATACATTGTATCTAGCCAAAGATCCATGGTTCAACCCATGACCCATAACCAAAATACCCATGGGTAAAGAGGAGCGTTCCACGGATCCCTAGCTTTGTGCTAGCCGGATCCCAAGTGGAAGGGATCCGTGGGATCCTAGGAACAATAGGATTTTTCCTCTATAAATAGTGAGCCATTTCTTCATTATTCATTATCCCTTTCTAACAAACTTTCCCCCTGAATTAAATCTCACTAACCTTAGATCCAAGAGATCTATGTTTGTAGTTTTGTTTTTGTGTGATCTTTTAGGTTCCTCTTAAAGGCAAGATCACCACCTTTGAAGTCAAGCAAGCTCAAGTCCATGAGTTGCCATGCTTCCTCATCATCAAGGTTACTGAAGTCTTCTTGTTGATGATTCCTTTCTTTCCTCAAAGAAGTGTAGTGTTGAAGACATTAGTGAAAGATGTCTCAAGTGTTAAGACGAAGATATTAGTGAAGGGTATCTATCATCTATAACACAAGTACTTGTGGTAGGTGCGTAGAAGTCAAGACAAAGAAGCATTAGTGAAAGGTGCTTAGAAGTCAAGACAAAGAAGCATTAGTGAAAAGTGCTTAGAAGTGAAGACACAAGACATTAGTGAAAGGTTTCTTGTAGATCTAGTCAAAGGCATTAGTGAAAGGTGCCTTAGATGTACATTCGATATGGTGTGTTTCGATGTACAAGATAGACTACTATTAGTTCCAAGGATATTGATATCCTTGATGATGTTGTAAAGGGGTAGATCTCCTTTGGGATTAGTCGTTGGTGTAGTGTGGTAGTAGTTCCTCCATTGCAATGGAACTAGGTGCTTAGCCTAGTACCTAATAAAGGGTAGGCGACGTTGTGAAGGTGTAGTTCACCTTGGGGTGAAAGAACTAGGTACTTAGCCTAGTACCTTATAAAGGGTAGGCGATGTTGCGTATGTGTGGTTCACCTTGGGTGAAAGAATTGGTTAGCCTAGCACCGGAAAGGGTAGCGGCGTTGTGAAGGCTTCTCCGCCATAAGGAGATTGGTGTAGTGATTACGAACTCTCGAGTAGGTGACTCGGGGGTGGAGTAGGGCAAGGAAGGTGTCCTTGTAGCCGAACCACTATAAATACTCGTGTTGTGGTTTTGTGCTTCTTACTCTTATCTTTTCATTACTTACCTTTATATGCTTGTTTATCAACATCCAACACACACATCCAAATAGATTGTCATAAGTCAATCTAAATAGATTAAAAGGAAGTTTTAATTGGAAAACTATTCAACCCCCCTTCTAGTTTACCACAATTGGCATTAGAGCTTCGTTACCAAGTTTCTTGAAGTATATTGTACTTTAAAAACTTGATACGATCCATGGTTAATTGAAAACTACAAAGAAGGTTTTTCATAAAACAAACACCATGTCTTTTAAAAACTATATGTTTGGATGTTGATTTGATAACAACATTTTCTTATTTACTTTTTCATTTAATTGCACTAATCTTCTTTGTCATGTTGATTAGTCAAATCTCATACCCACCAAGCTTTAGGATTCGTTTGGTAACAAGAATACCTTCCTTAAGAAGGTATCTTAGTGCAAGGAGGCGGGAATCGTCTAAGTGACATTTGTTGTGTCATTTGTAAAGACATTCCTAAGTGCTAGAGGTATGATTTTCCTTTTATTTTGCTTGATAATTAAGTATACCTATTTAGGTATTTATATGATTATCTTTTGTGCTCATACATGTTTTACATGAAGCTTCATTAGGAAGCCTTTTTCTCACATAAGTGTTTTACTTCTCGTCTAAAGTCATGGTATATAAAACTTATGTTTTGTCTCTTTCAAATCAATAATAAAACAAAACACGAATTTCAAAAATTCCTCCTTCCCTATAAATAACCTCATGTCGACCACTCTACCAAACCATCACTTTTTCAAATCCTCCAATTTCAAAATTTTCTCTTATTCAAAACTTCATCTTCCTCCTCATTTCATCTCAACCGAAACCAAGAAGATTTGTCATCAACATGGTTTACATCGCACACGTGCTCATCGCCCTAACACTCATCGCACTTGTGTTCCCTATGATGAAGTTCACATATGGAGACATTTACTTTGTGTTGTTAATCTACATTGGGATCATATACCCAATCCTTTGTATCATCCTTAGTATTGAAATGCAATATTATTAATAATCTAGTTTATCTAGGTTATTTTTATCATAATGTGTTTGTCACTTATTTTGATTTATATGTTTTATACTCTTTAAGTGATACATTAGAAGTCATGTATGCATGCTAAAAGAAAATGTAGGATAAAACATATTTCGTGGTATAAAAGCTGTAAAACCTCGTTTTATCAAATCACATTTCTGTTACTCTGGATCCACGGATCGAAAGATATACTAGCGGATCCCTTTTGTAAAGAACCGTGGGATCCGTCCTACTCAGCAGTCTTCATGCAAGATTAAAAACCAATATCTTTCTAAATGTAATAATCCACTAGAAAGTCAAAACCTTGAGTATGTTAAAGTGTTAAATACCATTGTTAATAAAAATCTAGTAAAAACGTTAGATTATCATAGGTTGACCACAAACATCTATTTTTATTAACTTATCATTTTTATAGGTTCAACTATGACGCATGAATATGAGTTTGATTTTTCACTCACTAGCGTCTACACTCCCAACATCTCTCTCGAACCCAACACACCTGGCAATCATGTCCGTGGGTTCAATAATCTCGAAAACCGTCACTTTCACGAAGGACGTATTGTAGACACCTCTCTACAATTCGAAGAAGGTATCAATACCTCCTTCCGAGCCATAGGACTAGAATGCCTTCTTGAAATCAACGAGAAGATATGTCCAAGGTTCATAATGGAATTCTTTCTTCAAGTCGAACTCGTTAAAGTGCGAGGATCGCTCTCTATCTCTTTGGTTTTATATCAAAAACCAAAAGTTCACTCTAACCCTTGGTCATTTTGCTCATCCTCCGGATTCCAAATCATGGACAATGTGCCTTCACCAAAGATTGGTCTCTTGATTCTCTCTTCAACTTTCGTGATGAAAATAGTCCATATTGTTCACACATACCCTCTCCGGAAGATTTAAATCGCATAATATGCAAACCTCGACCATATTACTCCGATCCAAAAATTATCTTTACAAGGGATATTCGAGAAGAGTACAAGCCTCTTGCACTCATCCTACATGAAAATGTTTGGAGTCTTAGGGAAATAGAATTCTTCCCGCTTGTTGTGCTCACATGTTGTCTTGTTTGCTAACACAACAACCATACAATCGCCTACTTCTATGAAGGCAATTGCAAATCTTCAAGGCTCCAAGAATAAACTCATCCCTTATGGAATGTTCTTGACAGCCTCTATCATAATGTTATGCACTTCCATCCTCAATTTCAAAGTCCGTTATCGTACTTGTGAACAAGATGATGGAACCGCTAAACATATCTCTCATGAAGACTTTCTTCATTCTTGATTCCACCAACACTCATCAATCACATAATGATCCTCCTAGCGAAAACACTCAAGGAAACTAATAGTATTCCAAAATAGGATCAAATCTCTTGTACTCGTGCTTTATCAATGTAATCCAATTTCCTTCATGAAATAAAACATTTTACATTTGATATCTTAGTATTAGAACTCTTTTTAGACTATCCTTGAGATATAATGCATTGTCAAGATCATTGAATATCTTTAGTAAAGGTCTGCTGAGAGATGGCGGATCCCAAAGATTGTACTAGACGGATTCCTACTCTTAGGGAACCGTGGGATCCGACAAACAGAAAATGCAATTGCAAGCATTATATTTCAAACATATCCTTAGAAAACCTCACACACTAAGATAAACATAGTGTCTTAAGGCAAAATTAAGTCCTTATCAAGATAGGTTGATCTTTCCTACTCATACATAACTCACCTAGATCACACTCTAAGACGATTGTAGATCTACCGTTTCTTCCTTAATCCATTACTCTTCCGCTCTTAAACTCACACTTCATTTTTTATCTCTCCCATCTAGCCTTAGAAATCTTTCGATTATGGCAAAATTGATCATAAATCATCCTTACCTCAAAATTGATCCAAGTTGATCAAAATCTAGTTTTCCCATCTCAAAGCTTCTAGGATATTTTCCTAAAACACAACATGATCTCTAGGATCATTTAGCCTCAATTGACACTCTAAATCTTTAGTGTCATCCTTGCTCATCCATTGGTACTCTTGAAAGTTCCAAATCCTTCCATAAATAACAATCATTAGCTACATCATTCATTGCCTTCAAGTACTCAAGCACCCCTTCATTTAAAACACTTAGGAGGACTGAAACACTCAAGATGATATAGGTCTTAGATCTTAGAAACATAATTTCCACCCTTTCATAAATCTGAGGCCGGATCCCTAGGATTAGCCTAGACGGATCCCTCACGAGGAAGGAAGTGGGATCCGGATGACAGTTTATGTCAAATCTTGCTAAAACAATCATTTCAACTCATCTTCCTAACTCAAACACTCCATCTCATCTATAATGAGTTCCTAGATCATGCAACCTCTGAAGTTGACTCTTGTGCATGTCAATCATCACATTCCAATGAATCCTAGTGGCTTAAGGCTTAAATGCACTTGCCAAATCTCTTAGTTTATAAACCACCTTGTTAGGACCTCCATAGTCATCACTCTCATCCTAACTTTCAGCTCTTGCAACCTCTTGAAATCATCTCATCATGAGGAAAACCCCAAGTAGTAACTTATCCACCAAAGAACCACCCATGAAAAGGGCTCGTGTTATACATGAAATTTCTTCAACCAAATCATCTCCCGTCAAGCCAACAAATGATAGAATTCTTCATCATCCAATCAAACCAATTCCTAAAAGGATAGTACCCACAAAACTACCTATGCCAAACACCACCATACCTCCTAGGCCAAACAATATCATCTCCACTAAACCATCACCATTGGTTCCTAGAGCTATTTCATTTACATCCCCACTATCATCACCACACCTCTACAATTTAGAGGACTTGCCTCCTAGGCCATCTGATCCGCTTCCGCCGACAACATTCTCCTCATTAGGAGGAATAATGGTTCAAAATCAAGGTGTTGAGTCAACACTTGCTCTGGCTTCCTTTTCGCCGTTTCCATCATATAATCCCATTTGGATTATGAGAAATTATCAAAGTCAACAACCCGACCATATGGAAGTTTACACTTCTCTACCACCACCATCATTTTTGGTTGAGTCATTCTCAAATGCACCTCCACCAATCCCTCCATCATTTGAAGCTCCATAAGCCGCTTCACTTGATCCTTCGCATCAAGCCATTTCACTTCTTCCACCACCACTACCTAGCCATGACAAACATTGCTATCATTGTCAACATGTTGAAAGTTTGATACATGAAATGCGAGAAGACCAGCGTTTCATGTTCTATCATCTCCTCGGCGTTTGTGAGATCAAACCTAAACAAAACTTGAGCTAGAAGATTTTAGTGGTGTCCTAGCATCAAGCGATAGTTGGTTTAGAAATTCCTAGTCATGTATTTTCTTATTTTCTTAGTTTTTAGAGTCATGTATATCATAACTCTAGTTTTATTAAATGGAATTACATGCTACTTATTATTTTGTTGAGCATATGATTTGTGTGATAACATTACTTGTTATATCACCTTGGCTATAATTAAGCATTATCACGGATCCCTACTAGGAGGGAAGGTGGGATCCAGAAAGCTTTCTTTCTACTAACTTGAATCACATTTGCAGGAAATTGTGAATTATACTTCCTTTCTAACCTTTGTTTTGTAGTTATTCAATTTACATATGAAGACTTTGACATCCTAAAGCTAGGGGGCTTTATGTCAAAGCAATACATTGCAAATTACTTGCAATACTAGGTTTACATTTAGTGACATCCTTGCAAATTGCAATCATCAAGGGGAGCACATTAGTCTCTTAGACGATATCTTTTGCAAACTTATTTGCAAATAAACTAGATTAGTATCACTTACTTGACGCCCTTACATCGGGATGGACTCGTCAGGGGAGTAAAGAGCGAGATCCTTTCCGTTATTTGCTCTCTATTTCTTTTTACTTATTTTTTTCTTTCACATGTTTGTCTTAAAAACGATGTGTTGCCTTCCTTCAAACACTTTTTGTTTTAGACAAAAGGGGAGAAAGAAAGTAAAAACTACAAATTCAAACTTTTACAATTTTAGCTTTTCCTTAAAATAATTTTATGTTTTGTCATCAACAAAAAGGGGGAGATTGTTAATACAAATAAGCCGTAAAAATGTTTATTTATATTTTACGACCTTCTATTGTTTTGTCGATAACAAACGTAAAATCATATTAACGAAACAAATAAAATACGTAAATGGTTTGAACTAATAGTTTCTAACATATTCACATTTTCACATAAAACACTAAAACAAGTATAAGTGATTTTATGATTTAGTAATACATATGTACAACAACTAGTGTTTACATATTTGGATAAAATATACACATAACTAGTATGTAGTATATTCGGTAATATAAATGGGTAGAAACTTCACAACCCATTGGGAAAATACATTGAATGTAGTTGGGTAGAACCCAAAGCCCATAACCCATGGATCTTGACCCATAACCCATTGCATGACATCATGCTTATATCACATATGGATAATACCCATAACCCATGGATCAACCCATACCCAAGTGACTAAGTGCATTGCACTCAAAGATACATTGTATCTAGCCAAAGATCCATGGTTCAACCCATGACCCATGACCCATAACCAAAATACCCATGGGTAAAGAGGGGCGTTCCACGGATCCCTAGCTTTGTGCTAGCTGGATCCCAAGTGGAAGGGATCCGTGGGATCCAGGGAACAGTAGGATTTTTCCTCTATAAATAGTGAGCCATTTCTTCATTATTCATTATCCCTTTCTAACAAACCTTCCCCCCTGAATTAAATCTCACTAACCTTAGATCCAAGAGATCTATGTTTGTATTTTTGTTTTTGTGTGATCTTTTAGGTTCCTCTTAAAGGCAAGATCACCACCTTTGAAGTCAAGCAAGCTCAAGTCCATGAGTTGCCATGCTTCCTCATCATCAAGGCTCCTGAAGTCTTCTTGTTGACGATTCCTTTCTTTCTCAAAGAAGTGTAGTGTTGAAGACATTAGTGAAAGATGTCTCAAGTGTCAAGATGAAGATATTAGTGAAGGGTATCTATCATCTATAACACAAGCACTTGTGGTAGGTGCTTAGAAGTCAAGACAAAAAAGCATTAGTGAAAGGTGCTTAGAAGTCAAGACAAAGAAGCATTAGTGAAAGTGCTTAGAAGTGAAGACACAAGACATTAGTGAAAGGTGTCTTGTAGATCTAGTCAAAGGCATTAGTGAAAGGTGCCTTAGATGTACATTCGATATGGTGTGGTTCGATGTACAAGATAGACTAGTATTAGATCCAAGGATATTGATATCCTTGATGATGTTGTAAAGGAGTAGATCTCCTTTGGGATTAGTCGTTGGTGTAGTGTGGTAGTAGTTCCTCCATTGCAATGGAACTAGGTGCTTAGCCTAGTACCTAATAAAGGGTAGGCGGCGTTGTGTAGGTGTAGTTCACCTTGGTGAAAAAGAACTAGGTACTTAGCCTAGTACCTTATAAAGGGTAGGTGACGTTGTGTTAGGTGTGGTTCACCTTGGAGTGAAAGAACCCGGTGGTTAGCCTAGCACCGAAAAAGGGTAGGCGACGTTGTGAAGGCTTCTCCGCCATAAGGAGATTGGTGTAGTGATTCTGAACTCGAGTAGGTGACTCGGGGGGTGGAGTAGGGCAAGGAAGGTGTCCTTGTAGCCGAACCACTATAAATACCTGTGTTGTGGTTTTGTGCTTCTTACTCTTATCTTTTCATTACTTACCTTTATATGCTTGTTTATCAACATCCAACACACACATCCAAATAGATTGTCATAAGTCAATCTAAATAGATTAAAGGAAGTTTTAATTGGCAAAACTATTCAACCCCTTCTAGTTTCCACAATCCGGTTAAAAGTACATGTACTTCTCCTCGTATTCATCGGCAAGATCATCAAATGAAAAGGTAATGTGTGCATGAGGGCAAATATTAAAAGCAAATGTTTGATCGTAAAAATATATTTTGAACTGGTTTGTAAAGTTAGCGACAGGGGTAGAAAAATGAGGTACAGTATTTTGGATTAAAGTGTGAAAAAATATTTGTTAAGGGGGAAAACTGTAAAATATGGAATGTTTAGGTTTAAAAGCTAATTTTAATTAGTTTAGGGTTATTTTTACCAAAAATGTTTTATAAAGGGTATAAAATGTAACTTTTAAAACTTAAGGGTTAAAAATGTAATTTTAGGAAAACCTTTTGAAAAACGTATATTTTGTATCAACGAGGGTAAATATTTATAAAAATATCTTAAATAATTATTTTGACAACTGTACATTTAAATATATATACTAACGAAAACTATTTTTACAAAACATATAATTAAAGCGTGTTTAGGCATTTTACAATATCTGGCGATGCTTTTTCAAATATCATTTTGAGTACGTTATTACTAAATCACATTCCCTTTATATTTAGCATTACTTGCATGTTTTGTACCATTTTGCGCGGCGTGTTTACCTACAACGGTTGGGAATGTATAAAATTGGCAAAATGCTTCATGGCATATTTTTTGAGTAAATTACATAGATAGTCCTTCTTGTTTGTCCCAAATTGCATCCTCTTGTCCACACAGTGTTTTAGATGCAATTTTTTAAGTCCCTTTTTTTTCGTTTTCATGTCTGTTTCTTTACGTTTAAGCCCTTTTTACGTTCTCATCTACTTTTTTATAAAATTTTTGTCATTTTTCACGTTTCATCTGTTTCTTTCACGTGATATGTCAGGTTTTTGGTTTTAGATACTTGTTTTTACGTTGTCGTCTTGTTTCTTTTCATTGATATGTTTGTTTTTTTTTTGGTTTTAAGTGTTTTTTTTACGTTTTGATACATTTTCTTTATGTGATATGTCCGTTTTTGGTTTTAAAATTGTTTTTACGTTTTAAATTAGTTTTAAATTCACGTTTTCATCATTTTTTTTTGGTTTCGTTTCTTTTTTTACAATTTCGTCCATTTTTCATTTTACGTGTTTTTACGTTTCATCCCGTTTTTTCATTTTAGTATGTTTTTAAGTTTTATGGTTTTTTACGTTTTCATACGTTTTTAAAGGTTTTTATGAATACGTCCAAAATGGATGAAAACATAAAAAAGCGTAAAGAAAACGAGAAGCTTGAAAAAACAGAACAAAACGTATATAAAGCGGGTAATAACATAGAAAAATGTATAAATAGGGGACAGCGTTATCAAAAAGCGAACAAAATGTATAAAAGCGGGTAAAAGCGTTAAGCGGACAAAAACTTATACATGTACCAAACGGTACATTTGAAAAGAGATCCGTAGCTATTTAGCGGCCAAAACCTATTATTTAACTTATTTTTTGTGGTGGAAATCTGGCGTGGCTTGCACAAGTGGCAATAGTGATTATGGTTTTGGTAAAATAAGTTTAACCGTGCAAAATAATTTTCAAAACATAAAAGTCGCATAACATAAAGTGGAGCAATTTTGGTACAGCGTCTTAGAAATGGGATATTTTAAAAAGTACGCATATATTGTACGGCCTAAACCCTTAAAAAACTTATATACTTTATATATTAAAAACACGATACTAAAACCGATAAAGTAAATAACCATTTGACAACTAAAACCATTCAGGTAACATTTTACTAAATCAACAATTTACGAAAACCTTTTTGATTATATAAAAATAGACTTTCTAAGGAATAAATAACTTAAGTAACATAAATGATATTTTGCTTTAGAACTTTAAGCATTTCCACACAAGTAGAAACAATGCTAGTACTTCACCACCAAACTATTTTTCAACCATTACCATTTTGGTCGTAAACCAAATGTTTAACACAAATTCTAAGACTTGCCATATTATATCTAGATTTTGTGTTGGAGCCAATATCATTTAACACTTGATTTGCCATATCTTGCTACTGAATCACTGAGGTGAGTTCATAGCCCCACTTTTGCTTATTTTTATAAATAAATCATGTGGGGGAGATACTTGCTAGAAAACTGAACACAACTCTTTTACAAACTGATGTTGTGCCTGATTATATTATTGCTTAAGTAGCATTTGCCAAAAGACCCATAATCATGGACCATTAGTCACTCGCGAGTGAGCGCGAATATTGTGGATAGATCTATTGGGGTTGACCACCCCGTTTGTGCTGATGTGTTAGGCAAACAAGCGCACTATATTTGATTACTAGGTATAAGTGGAATCCTACCTACCGGTGGGCACCTTATTATTTCTTTTGCATCATATTTATGATGTACTGTTAATGTTTTGTGTGTCATGAGCTTAGTGCAATAATATCCGATGATTTTTTGAATAATTGACTTTGAAGCAATTATTAACTTATACTTGTGGTTCACCTTATTTAACTTAAACCTATGGATTCACTCAACATAATGTTGAATTTTTAGCATCTTTTATCTCTGGAAATTCATGAAGAATGCATGGGGCACGGAGGGGGCACCGAAACCTTTCTAAGTGGTGTACAGTAAAGTTGTCATTTTCCGCAAACTTGATAAATTTTCCCTTTTGTACTCAAACTATGTTGTGTCTCTTTTGTATCAAGCATTCGAGTTTTCTTAAAATGATTATAAACGTCTCTTTTAGAGTCATTTTCTATGATTATTGACTGTTATCCTTGAAGTAACACCCAAATTTGCCTTCCACTGCTATGTTATGATTTTGGGGGTGTTACACCATTAAGGGTATTATATGTAGGTTTTATAGAGGATGATGGTCATTCACGATTAGGAACTTTGTAACGTGTGTTAGATATGGTATTAGAATAGTCAGCGGGCTCGTGGATTGGACTAAGCTAAATGGCTAGGCGTTATGATTATGCTAGCCGTGTGAAGCTTAAGTATCAAAGCCAATCCATGTCCAACCCACGAAAAGCCAAGCAAAGCCTTTAGGGTTTTAAGTTACTTGTACTATAAATACCCCTCAAATGGTCATTTGAGGGTGTGCTTGAAAGTGTGTGTGTGTGTGTGTTTTCCTTTGAAATAAACATCATATTGTTTCATCCTTCTCTCACTACTTACGGTTTGTATAAACATCAAGTCACCATCTTTCTTATCTTTTCTTTCTTTATATGCTTTACGTTTTTGTTGGGTTTCACGAGTTCTAAACAGCATGAGATAGCATTAGTATTTTTGTGATAAGGTTGATATATCTTAGGTCTACAATTGGTATCAATAAA
>OU343222.1:250090216-250187637 GCA_910596185.1 Chrysanthemum makinoi | reverse complement strand
TTGTGAGTAGATTAACTTTGAGTTTTAAAGTCCAAGTTTTCACTTATTATTCACAACTTACTAAACATTTAAGCTTATTGGGTGACATTTTTGGTTTCAGAGTTTTATGATTTATTTATTTACGTTTGCACGAACAATTCACAATTTTGGTTAACACTAGGCTTAAGCGTAGGTTTTGCAAGTGCTTATGCGCAAAACGAGTGGTTATCTGGCTGTAAGCATAAGCTTATGCGTAGGATCTTGACTTCACGCCGAAGAAATATTACGCCGTAGGAAAAGAGGGCCTTGCCGTAAAGCTACACGCAGTTTATATGGAATCTACGCCGTAAGGCTTCACTGAGTGAACCTTCGCGTAGAGGTTATCGTTTTACGATATCCTTCACAGATACACGTAGTCCCTTTGAAGAACCTTACGCGTAAAGGTTACGCGTAAGATTTCTCTTACGCATAACTTGCTATGCGTAAGGTGATCCTTATGCGTAGAAGTACTAGTAACCTTGATTCTGAATTTCACGCGGAATAACCTGAAATAAATTCATCATATCACCAATATTAACACATCTATTCAATCCTTTTCAATTTTAAACATGAATAGTCATTTAAGCAGTTATGCGAAGAAAAATTATTTACGCGAAGACTTTAAACCCTAAAGTTCAATTCTTACGTGTAAGAGTTCTAGCCATAGGAATAACACCAAAATGTTTCTGGGATATCTTAGAGGTCATATGACTCTGTTGGAACAAGTTTTAACCTCAAAACCTAAGCGGATCAAAAATACCCATTCGCTATGAACATAAACCCTAATTTTCAATTTTCACATAATTGATGTTTCTGGGAATGATGTAAGCCTAGATATGATTAATTAAACATGTAACTAACAACACACAACCATCTTTTAGCGGAAACACTCACAAGAAAACATCCAAATTTACGATAGAACCTAATTCTTAAAATCAAACAAATTGAGTTTCTGGGTGAGTATTGATGATAGAAATGGTATCAAAGTGATTAGATAAACGTTTTGACACTATCATTTTAACCAAAAACACTCAAATTTGATTATGTGTTCATACGCGTATGCGTAGAACACAAAAACACTTCTAGATTAAAATCTAGCCGTTGGTTTTCAAAATGATTTAAAACCATTGTTTAGATGATTTTATCACTTACAAATTGATGATCAAAAGTCCAAATTTGATGATAGATTCTTAGCCGTAGGTTTAGGTTAGTTGGATAATAAATGATTATGAGTAAATGTGTTTGTCAAAGATAGGTGGAATGTTTTGTTAAAAAATACTTTGAACTTTTGACACCTTCAATCCTTCCACCTTAAGCATTTACATCCAATGCCCATAACTTCCATTTTGGTTGCCAAACGAAAGATATTTGGAAAGAAAACATGACGACACTCCCCCTTTACTTAAGAAATAAAGAAATTTTATAAATATGAGTCTGAGGAGTGTCAGTAAACCAGAAATGTGACCACCATAAACAAAGACACAATAGAGAAAAGGTAACATGCAAGTACAAGGTTTTATAAAACCGAAATATTTATTTTTCTCCCTCAACACTTGACCGGAAAAAAATATTGAATTTTGAAAGATTAAAGTGTTGACGGAAGATTTGTACTTGCCATGCTAAAAGAAATTAGATAGAAAAATATTTTGTTGTTTTATCAGATTTTATAATTTTGTATTTTGTTTTTGAAAATATTTACAAAAGAGGTTTTGGTGTTTGACTAGTTTTAAGAATGTTTTAAAAGTTCATCCAGCCTCGAGTCAAACACCGGATACCAATCCTGTGGACCAAATCATTAAACCTAGCAGAGCTAAGGCTGGTGAGGAGATCTGCCGCTTGGTATTCAGCACTCCACAAAGTATAATTCACCGGTACCCTTTCCACGCGGATCCTTGATGAAATGATATCAAAGATCGATGTGCTTTGATTTGGAGTGTTGAACGGAGTTGCACGAGATTGCAATAGCACTTCGATTGTCGCAGATAACGGATTCTCACTTCAAATACGTAACCATAATCTTTGAGTTGTGTTCTCATCCAAATGACTTGAGCACAACACGCACATGGCTACATATTATTCTTCTTCGCTGAGGACAAATGTACAATCCTGCTTTTTCGATTGTCATGACACCGCTTTATCACCAAGTAGTAGATCTCCTCAAGCGTGATCGCTGTCTCAAAAAGCTATTAGTTCAAAACCAAAATCCTTGGATACCGATCCCCAAGTTAATGGTTCCCTTATGTATTGGAGGATTCTTTAGCCCTGAATGATTTTCATGGTTTCTTGACCGATAACGGAGCAAAGAAATACGCAAAGAAAGACAATGTCGCCTAATGTCAAGTTAGATACATGAGAGACCCAATAATACTAGATTTGGTAGGGTCCACCATTTCCCATGTAAATCGTAGTCTAGTTTCTTGGTATGTTGGTGTGGCATAGGTGTCACTGTTTTGCATTCCAAATTTGTTTAAAATTTCAAGGGCATATTTGGAATGACTCAAGAAAATACCACGGGGTGATTGATGAACTTACAGTCCTAGAAAGAATGTAAGTTCACCCATCATGGACATTTCAAAATGTTTTTTCATTAGTTTTGAAAAAGCGTTTGAGTATTTTAAATGTGTTGACCCAAATATGATGTCATCCACATAAATTTGAACGATTTAAATGTGCCCCGTGATAGTTGTATGGAACAGTGTGGTCGATCGAACCTTTACTTAAATTATTGGCGATAAGAAAGGATGATAACTTATCATACCAAGCCCGAGGGGCTTGTTTGAGATCGTAGAGAGCTTCTTTAGTTTGTATACGTGATTAGGGAACTCGATCAACAACTTTGTCGGGCTAACATAGACCGCTTTTCGTTGTCCATTGAGAAATGCGCTTTTGACATCCATTTGAAAGAACCGATGTTCATGGAGCCGAACGCCAAAAAATTGCACAACCTCAAGACGCGCAACTGGATTTAATGATTCTTCAAAGTCAATACTTTCCTCGTCTATAACCCTTAGCCACCGTGACGTGACTTATTTCGACACGTTCCTTCAAAGATCCAATTTGTTTTTCCAAATCCATTTGAGACCAATGACGAATACCCTTGTTGGTCTTTCAACCAATTCCCATACTTCAAGACGCTAAATAATTGAGTACTTCTTGCATGGATTCAATCCAGCTTGTCTTTGTCATTGCATCTTTAATGTTTTAGGTTGATTGGCGTACGTGAGTGCATAAATGCTGTTCACCGCCTATGTGAAGATGTTGTCTTGTTACGGCTGGTGATTGGGTTACCAATAATGTTTTCAAGCGGATGGTCTTTGATCCAACGATGTATGGAAGGTTGATGCTGGATATACATTCTGCAGACTGAGAGGATTCAAATGGCTTGTAGATGATTCCGCACATCTGGCGTGCAAGCAGTTTAATTATCAAACGGTTGAAGAATGCATTTGGATCAAAAATTGCGGTGGGGGTACTCATTGTTTAGAACATCATCAGCTGGTTCAACGTCGTTGGATGCAGTTTGTTCAACTGTTGTAGTAGAGTCAACTGGTGGTGCTTCTTCAACAGTAGTTGTCGTAGCAGGTGTATCAGGTATTGGAATATGATCAGGTTGAGCAGCGGAAACATTGGATACACCTGGAGCACGTTCATCACTATCATCACTAAACAGAGGAGCAAACAACTTTTCCATTTGTTGACGAGTAAGCTGGGTGTTTGGTTCAGCTGATGATAGGGTTTGAGGGAAGTTTAAACGGTTGTGACCGGGTTCCAAGCTGTTATGCTCAGAAGCCATTTCAGTCAGCTCATCGAAATTTGCATGAATCGTTTCCATAACCTGTTTTGTACGACGATTCTAGATCTGGTAACCTTTAGAATTATCACAGTATCCAATAAAGACTCCAATGTCAGCTTTGGCTTTGAGCTTTCCAAAGTCATCACGATCATTATTCGGGTAGCAGAGGGATCTAAATACATGAAAGTGTTTGAGATTCGGTTTTCGGTTGTGGATAAGCTCAAAAGGTGTTTTGTTGTGGCGTTTTGTAATCATTGAGCAATTCTGAGTGTAGCATGCAATTGAGACGGCTTCAGCCCACAAGTAATCTAGAAGTTTAGCATTGATTAACATCGTTCTGGCAGCTTCCACTAATGTACGGTTTCGTCTTTCAACAACTCCGTTTTGTTCTGGCGTACATGCAATTGATGTTTGATGCTCAATTCCCACTTTCTCATAATATTCGCGAAGAGTTTGATTTACAAATTCAGTTCCTTTGTCTATTCGAATTTGTCTGACGGTGTTCCAGAGCTGAACTTGAATTTTCGTGAGAAAGGTGATGATCATCTGTGGAGCTTGATCTTTACTTCGAAGAAAATAAAACCAAGTCCATCTGGAGTAGTCATCTACAATTACCAAGATGTAGCGTTTGCCATTAATCGTCTGCACGCGCATCGGGCCACACAAATCCATGTGAAGAGGATGAAGCACATGCTGAGAGCTGTGTTCCACCTTTGAAGTAAAATGAGCACGAGTGCTTTTTCTTTGTTCACAAGCTGAACATAGGTGATCTTTAGAATACCGGAATCTCGGGAGACCTTCAACAAGTTTGTATCGAGCAAGGTTGGTTATGGTTTGAAAGTTTAAATGTGAGAGACGTCGGTGCCATAGCCAAGATTTTGTAGATGTTGCCTTTGAAAGGAGACAGATGGGAGATGAAGAAATCATGTCTTGCATTGAGATTGTGTATAAACTTGAATTGCGGGTGCCAGACATAAGATCGTTTCCATGTAAATCATGAATGAAACAAGTTTTCTCCAGAAAATCAACTTCCAAATCTCCATCACAGAACTGACCTACTGAGAAGAGATTGTGACCGAGACCTTCCACCTAATACACCCTGCTAATTTCGATGTTACCATTGATGTAATCTACATAGCCCATGATAGGTGCGAAGTGATTATTCCCGAATCTGACAGTGCCAATGAACTTTGCAATAAAGTTTGATAACAGTTTGAGATTGCCAATCATGTGTTGGGAACATCCGCTATCAACAATCCAAAGGATGATTTGTATCACCTGCATTACACACAGATGACACAGATGGAATAGAAGTAGATGTGGAACCCGAAGAGTTAGAAGGTTCCGGAGCAGTTATATTAGAAACACACATATCAATAATTTTAGGTATCCATTTAAATCCTAGTGTATTATGTAACCATTTCTGCCATCTCCATCTAGTCTTTGCTTTAGTTTTAGTGAATGAGCTAGGTGGTACTACGTTCCTTGGAGGTAATAATGGAGCTATAGGGACATCAATGCTTTTCTTAGAATCTAAAGAGGGCGGTTTACCAAGCAAGAATTAGAAGCTTTAGTGGGCCTAGTGGTATTCCGTATCTTAGGATTCCGTAAACGAGACAAGATAGTTTTAGCAACACATTTATCATGACAATCAGAAAGCATACTTTTCTGACACATAACACAAGAAGCTTCAGACTTAACATCAAAAGTACTTAAAGGTTCATCATTCGTTACATCACTTTTCCATTACATTTGTCGACGCATATCTAAAGTGGGTGCAACTTGAGTTTTATTCAAAGTCCTAGGGTGTTTTTCTACTTCAGCATTCTTTATTGTTCTTTTCTTACGTTGCAACTTCCTATTCTTCCTTGTATTGCTCCTAGGCTATGAAGTGCAGGCATTGGGAAAAGAAGCAACTATTCATGTTTCAGTAGAGGGAAGCACATTACTTTCTTGTGGTTTGTCATTAGATGTTCTATAGTCATTTTGAATCTGTTTGGGTGCAGATACTGCAGTGTTACTATCCTTATCTTTCTTAAGTTTCACCACCTCTGCTTTAAGATCATGGATAGTGTGTAACAAATTAAGATTTTCAGTACGAGTGACACCATCTCGTCGTAAGACATCTTTCGACGCTTTAGCACGAGTCTTTTTGAGTAAATCAGATATGACAGTATGGTTCTTTTTAATTTTTGAAATTTCTTGTTCATATTTTAAGATTGGACACTTCAAAGATGCGTTTTCATCATCCAGTTGCTCAAGTTTTGAATTAAAGGTTTTTGCTTGCAACTCAGTGATTTTGTTTTGCCAAGCGAGTTCACGAGTATGACAATCTTTTTGACACCAATGAAGACGACATTTTGTATTTGAAAGCTCGTTTGTCACTCGTTCATTTTCAACTTTTAAAGACTTGATTTGTGACACAAAATCAGTATTCTCAACATTTGCAACAGAATCAACAGAATCAGCAGAGATATAATCAAATGCATGTGCAAAAGAATGAAGTAACACAACATTATGGATATCAGCAGAGATAACATCTTCCAAGAGTCGATCAACATCTTTTCTCAACATTTTCTTTATACGTTTTGTATTTGAAATAGATGTTTCTGTTTTCTCGAAAACTATTTTCATCATTCCAAGTTCCTTATGAAATTCCCTTTCCCAATACAATGCACAATTTTTCAAAATTTTAACATGAGGTAAAATTCTTTTCTGAAAAATATCTCTTTGTTCTGCGCCTGGCGATTGAAAATGTTCAACTTTTATTTCAGAATGAAATTCAATCTCACGTTCTAAACGTTTGATGTCAGAAGTGAAAATGTCAAAATATCTAAGAATTTGACGATTTTCGGGTGTTGATTTTACTTCACTGAGTGAAGGTAAAGGACCATAAATTTGTGCATAATTTGGTTGGGGACCAACATTAGAAGACTCAGACATAGGTGTGATTATCCTAGGTATGTTAGAAGAATCCTTTTGTGTGACAAAAGTGACAGCTTTTGAATAGTTAAATGGTTTGTTATAAACAACATTTTCTAATTTTGATCGACTCTCGTCTTCTGCATCTAATTCCTCTTGACGATGATATTCAACAACACTCATAATAGAATCATCAATTTTGTATTCTGCACTGGAAACTTCAGGATTTGGTTTAAATGCTTTGTTTGAAAGCTTTGGTTTGTAATCAGCAAGATTCGGTCCATATCCATTTGGATTGGGTTTTAAAATAAACTTTTGAATAGTTGTGATTGACTCACCATGTTTATAAACAACATTTGAAACTCTTTGATTTTGTTTTGTAAGTCGACAATTTCTTCAAGATAGTCATCTATTCGTTTCGTTGAATGCTTTTTGTATGCAGAGAACTGCTTTTTGACAAGTTAACAACTCAGCCTTGGCCTTTTGAGTTTCCAAAGTAAGAGCGTTAAGTTGTTTTTTATATTCATGTTTCAGTTGTTATATTTGAGACAACAAAGCATTCTTCGATGCGGCTAGATCACGTATCTGTCGTTCTAATGATTTTTCGTTTTGGTGTGATTTAGCAAAAGAGGCTTCAAAACCTTGTTCACGTTTATCTTGAGTTTTGAAAAAATTGAGTTGCCTTTTTAAGAATTCAATATCCCTTATTAACAGTGCATTTTTACTGTGTAATTGCTGATTTAGTGCACAAAATTCTTCCATTCGGGATTGTTGGTCTTTAAGTAAGAGATCAACATCTGGATTAGGCAAAGGTTCAGCGTGTTCAACGTTAGTCACGACATGATCACTATTCAGATCCTCAAGTATGACCACAGAGTCAATTTGAGTATCAAAGGTAACCATAAGGTCATCTTGATCATCAAATGTAACGACGAGGTCTAGTTGATAATCGTCAGAATGAGATGTGGACGGCTCATGTTGAACATTAATTCTCGAGCCTCGCCGATTCAGATGTTGGTCTGAGATATTAGATCGATGATGAATATGGTTTGTTTTGGTACCTGAGACAAGCCATCAGTGTCATACACTGGGCCTGTGTCACTCATGTGGAGAGCTTGCATTTGTGCCATCAACATCACTACACGCATTAGCCTCGCAAGTCCTCCATATCATCATCGAGTCGCACATGCCATGAAGCTCTGTTCTTTGGTTGTGAGGGTTCCACTAGCTTCATCCTTAAGAGCCAAAAGTAAAGCCTCCTTGTGATAAGCACTGCCTCTAGTCCTCGGCTTTGGGCATGCATTAGCCAGATGACCCTTCTCATTACAATTATAGCAACGAAGACCATTAATCCCATTCTGAGCATTACCCTGTTCAACCACTTTAGTTCTCTGTGGAGCACCCATGTTATTCCTTCCCATTGCATTAAACCCTTGACCACGGCCCATCTAACGACCATTACCACGATTCTGAACTTCAACACATCCATTGTTAACAACAGCTTGATTCCTTGTGTTGGATGAGGAACGAATGCGATTGTTGGATTTGTTTGTATATAGGCCGAATGCTCTAGCAATCATGACAAACCCTTGTTGCAATGCATCGAAGGCTTCAGCATCTTAATTGGATTCACTATAAAGTGCTTGATCAGTGTTGTTGTTGTATGGAACCAATTGAGTTTCTTGAGATTGTTGCTTTGATGGATCATATGGTGTGATTATGGCTATTGGTGGAGCAGTGGGTTGTGGAGGATAACAAGCTTGAGCCCACAGAGCTAATTGTTGATTATCCGGAAGTGAAGGTGAAACATTTTGTCCACGGATAACTCGTTCTTTGTCAACTTCTTTTTGATGAGGCTTCAAATAGTCGTATAACAATCCGTATGTAGCATGATGAAGATTCTTAGCTTGACGGATGAAAATGACATACTTCTCCCAATCAGGACCAAGACTACTCAGGAACTTAGTGTTGACTGCAATTCTTGGCATAATTATGTTATGTTTGTCCAAGTCATTGATGATGTCTGAGAATCGATGATGATATGACTCTAATGTCTCTCCTGGTTCAATCATGAAGTGTTCATAAGCCAAGTAGATTTTGGATTCCATGTCTTCTTGATTGAGTTTAGTGCCTTCCATGAGAAGATGAATATGTTCCCACATTGCTTTTGCCGTCTTTTGAGCATCAACACTTCGAAGGATTGGATTGGGTAATCCTAAAAGGATATATTGCATTGCTAGCTCATCAGCTTCGAAAAGTAGAAGTTCATCACAGAAAGGTCACATCAGTTGCAATGTTTGTAAGATCATCTCTTGGTGGAATAGCATTTAGATCTCCGGGTGTAACGACAATAGGCATCTGAAATGGACCTTCCAAGATGACTTTCTTTAAGAACTTTCCATGTGGCTTCTTTAGATCACAAAACCTAAAGAACCTAATTACCCATTGATCATAGTTTCCGGGAGTGAGCATTGGAAGTCTATCAAGTGATCCTGCCTCATGAATGGATTGCTGGCTACTTAAAGCTTCACACATCTTTGCAAACTAAGATGGTTCCTTCATAGTATTCCTGGATGGATGTTGATTGTAAACGTTTGTGTAAGGTTGTACTTGAAGACTAGGTGGTGGTTGAACCATTTGAGGTGGAATTGCTCCTTGTTGTGGATGATATTGTTGATTAAATTGTTGTTGATAAATTTTTTGTTGTTGATTGAATTGTTGATGTTGTGGACTAAGTTGTTGTTGTTGTTGTTGAGTATACGTATAAGGAAAGTAGTTAGAGTATGGAGGTTGAGACATGTTGAAAACTTGTGTTGTAAAATGGATCTTTGTAGTCGAATGAAACGTTGTTGATGAAGTGTCCTTAGGCGTAGAAATCAAGTTTAGGCAAAGTAATGCTTAGACGTAAAAACACCAAACTTACGCGTAAAAGCAATGGTTACGCGTAGGATTAGCTTACGCGTAAGAATTGAGAAACACTAAGATTAGGCGCAAACTGAAAGTTAGACGTAGAAAACTTATGCATAGGATTAGCTTATGCGTTAGAAAAGGCTTAGGCGTAAGAAAAATCTTAGGCGTAAAGAGTTCTACGCTTAAGTTTGAGCTTATGGGTAAAATTAGGGTTCTGCCCAAAAAATCCTTTACACTATCACAGTGTAAACGATATCCAAAGTCGAAGTGTTTTCAGGCTTATCCAAGCAAGAAAACACTGAGTAAACCAAAAAAACTGAAGATCAATCCACGGATAACTTACGCGTAACTCTAGGGTTTTGTTACGCGTAAAACTTAACCAAAACGGATTTTTTGCCCAAAGTGATTCTAAACCAAAATTTTGATGATGAAACAGCTTCAATATCACCAAAATAACACAAAAGTGTGAAACTTGATGATCCAAAACTTGTAGACACCTTACGCATAGAAATGAACACACGTATAAAACCAAGCTTAAAAACAATGAATTACACGTAAAGTTTGAAACTTTTTGCCAAAAACAGAAATTTTAACACCTAAAAACTTTGAAAGTACAAGAATCTTGGATTGAAAAATGTAAAAAATGAGTTTTAAAGCGTGTAAAAGTTTGTATAACGAGACTTACGCGTAAAACCAAAAACTTCAAAAACAAAAAAACCTTTTCACCCAACTATTTGGCGATTGATATCACTGTTAGGTCACCATGTTTGTAACACAAGCATCAATATGTAGAAATAGAGAAGAGATGATCGGTTAAACACTTAACACACACACACGTATGAATGAGACAAGTTATGCGTAGAGTGAAATGAGTAAAATGAACAACCAACCCTCAAGTGAGGGTTTTACAAGATTATTAATAGGAGGGAACTAGGGCAACACTCCAAGTTCCCATCCTTTACTTATTGGGCTTTGGATAGGCTCATGGGCTTTCTACATGAGCCTAACCTTGATTACTAACATAAAAGCCATACTTAAGCTAACTATTACATATTAATTACTAACACTTGAATTCTAGTTTAGGAGTGATTCCAACATTACTATTCATCATTTTTTAAGTCAGTTTGCGACTTTGAGAGGCTATTTTAAAATTTTACTATTCACGAAACACTATTCATTCCCGAAGAAAAATCACTATTCATGATTCACTATTCATCATTTTTCGTAAACTAGGTTTACGAGTATCAAATTCGCGTAACCGTAAGGGTTTAGCTGCGTACTCATGAAACATCATTGAGGACACTACATATAGACTAGAGTTAGTCTACATATCATCAGTAATATCATTTTCATATTAGTTCATGCATGGGTTTGCAAATTTCATTAACGTATATTTATCTATTAAATAAACACTATCGTACGATCATTTATTTTGAATATTTGATCCGACACTTCCAACAATTGTCCTGAGATATTTTTATACTCATTTTAAGACTATAAAAATTATATTATTAGTTTACCCGATGTTTTGAATTTATCTTGGTATAAAAATTGTTATATGTATATATTTACGACGGTTTCCGTAAATTCTATCCGATAATTATTTATTCACTCAATACTTGCGAGAAATCGATTTCTAGCTAACGCTACACTTAATAACTAATTATATGTACAAAATATACATTATACTTAAACTTAATTATATTTAAATCATTAAAATTCATCAAAACACTTCCATCCTATCCCATTGCCGCCCCCCCCCCCCTTGTCATAGAGAAAATCATCTTTGCTTTGTCTACCTAAATTACTTTTATAACCCTTAGCCTAGATATTTCTACTTCATCTCATGCCTTAAGCAAAATAACACATACAACATAGGTAATACAAGGTGAAAAAACTAGAAAACTCTCTCCCTCGTCTTTGTGGTTTTCGTCCAAGCCAAGAACAAGAAGAAGAAGTCATTCTTTTTCCAAGATCAAGTGTTTACAAGATCAATCTAGTGTTCTAGTTAAGGTTTTGAAATAAAAACCTCTAAGAAATTAAGTACCTTGTTACCAAAACCTCTTCATATTTCAAGTAAGTGTTTTAAGTAATTTTCTAAATCTTTCATGTTCCTACTTGATCTATTTCTTTGATTCTATTAGAAAAACATGCAAATATACTTTGATCCATACCACTTTTAAATGTTTTTATTTCTTAATATGAGTTTAAATTATCCTATAAGTATTCCTATTAAACCTATCAAATTTGGTGAAGTTTAGGAACCCATGACACCCTAAGAAGCTGTATGGTAGGTCTAGAATAGCTTTGGTGTTGATTGGGAGGGTTTAGTACAAGCTTTGAACTAGAAAAATCATTTTCGACAACATATAATTAAGGGCTGTAACGCTTTGTAAAATCTGGAAATTTCAGTAGGTTGTGAGATATTTTGGCTTATATTTTCAGAAAATAGACTTAAAAACGAAATCGTGGCCGCTTGAACGGGTTAAAACGGGTTTATAACGAACAAGATACGCTATTTTCAAGTTTAACGACGAAAACTATTTTTCTGAAAATATTCATGCTGTTCAGCAATTTTTATAGGTAAAAAACGAGTTGTAAACCTAAACTAGAAGAGTCGACTAATCAAAAATATATTATTACATACTATCACGAAACCGAGGATATATAGAACGTAGAAAACGGAGCTATAAAGACTAAGTTACACGCGTTTTAATTATGGCTATCGTAATTATTTTCACAAGTATTAACACTTACATATTTTCTATTAGTCCAAAATGGTTATCGCAAATGACCATGTTTGGAGCCGTTTTTTATATTGATAGAGTACATTTGAGAAAACGATGTCTACAAGTAAAAGTGAGTTCGCCTAGCCTATTTTCCAAAATGTTTAACCGTTCGTCAAACGAAGTTGTAACGAATAATATACGATCACTCAAACTTTTCCGAAAACTACTCATAAACTATATTTTTTAGCTCGACTACCTTACTTCATCTATCTTTTTCTCTATGATCGAAACTTCTATGATCAAAAGTTAAATGCTAAGACTTTTAGATATAGCTACAAGAATTCCAAAACTGTTGAGTTTTTTTTCTAACATTCGATATTCACCGAGTTACGACTAGCTTTGCGAGGCTACTTAGTCATTTTCATGAGTTGTCAAAGTATATTATTTTACGACGAAAAACTATAATTTCTTAATTAATCACTAAATGACTATCGTAGGATGTTGTTTCAACGTAAGTACTTTTAAAGAATTTTATAACATGATGAGATGTCATAAGCGTATATTTCGACGATAAACTTCATTTTCAAAAATGTACAAGTGGTATAGATTACATGTGAATTTTCATGTACGACATTGTTTCATGACTTACATTAGAACATATCATTCATATTAGGTTGAAGATAGAGATTCCACCTCATTTCAGTGTATCCACTTTTGTCATCATAATCATTGCATCAGGTGAGTCATAGCCCCACTTTTCTCATTTTGACTATTTATTAAATTTTTTGGGGGAGATACATGCTCAACTACTTTCATGACAATCATGATTATTTGCAAACTATATGTTTATCTGAACTCAATGTTTAGTCATACGAAGTAACAGTATTGCTATACTTAGAGTTTCTATATCATAGACCATTGAGCTAACTGACTTGGTATGATCACGATCTAATGGACTTGGATAATGCTGAGCTAACGGACTTGGTATAATGTTGAAGTAACGGACTTGGTACAATCATGAACTGACGGACTTGGAACTATTTGAAACTATACTATATTATGTTCTATATCAATTGACTATTGATACATTAAGTTATGTACAATTATGTGAACTCATTTGACGATGTGTGCTTGAACATAAACTACTACATATTTTGAGTAATGGGTTGTAAACACACAAATTGCAAGTTTTGTATGGGCGGAACTTGGAACTGAGTGGATTTGCAATGCCTTTGTTGCATGAACGTTCTTTAAAGGTTTTTCATGACAACACAAACTCTATGAACTCACTCAACCTTTTTGTTGACACTTTTAGCATGTTTTATCTCAGGTATCTAGGCATACACTTCAGGGCTTGCATGTGGACTTATCATAGAGTCGCGAGGATGACGCGTCTCACATGGGTTTTATGCACTTTAAAAACATCGTTTGGCTTATATCAAAATTATTTCCGTACATGTTGACTATCATTTAGGACATATTCTTTGTAAACTCTGAGTATTTTACTTAATCAAATGATGTATTTTCAAAATGACACTTTAGGTCGTTCAATATAACTGTAACTGTGATGCTATGGCAGTCACGCCCCAGGTATTCCATTCCACTGCAAAAACAGGTATTTTGGGGGTGTGACACAAATGCTCTATAGAGACGGGTGAGGAACATCCCGTAAGGAAGAGCGACCGATCCTTGAGTTGGAATGTCTACCATTCTCCTAGCAATGTAGTAGGATAAATTGAATGGTTGACGGGTGGACATGTTTTAGAGCATGTGACAAAGGCAAGCATTGATATGGTCCCTATTTCCTATGGTGCTAATGACATTGGCTCTTAGGAGTTCCTCCTACTTCTTAAATTCAGGCTTAAGCTCATTGAGCTCCATACCATATGGATCTCGGTTCACTTCCTTTCCCTTTCGGATGACACGGGTTGGAGCGGCCCTTTCGTTAAAAAGGTGCTCATGGATGATGTCCTTATCCGCTAAAGGAGTTTGGTAGGGAAGAGAGCGGTCATTGATTGCATCAAGTATAGTGAGTGACCACTTATCCGAGTAGACACATGTACCTCGATTGGGAATTCCTAGCACTAGAGCAAATTGGCTTAAGGAGATGGAGTAGTCGTTTTGATTGATCCTAAACCTAAGAGCCATTTCATCGTCCTCATCAGTGAAAGCGATAACACTAGCATAGAGTTCTAAAACAAACCTAGGACAAATGGGTTCATCGATGTCAAGGAGACAATCAAAGTTAATGGTGGCAAGTTCTTGACGGAGATTGGTTCCATCAAAAAAGGAGGAGTGAATGGTTCTACCCTCATGTAAGTACCTTTGCTCTAGAGTCTTAAAGATTTTGACTTGTTCTTTGGAGAGGCCCTTGGTTTTGTGGTGTTTAGGGATATAGTTAAGAGTATCCTTGTGATCATAGAATCTTGCGGCTACCATGGTTATTCCTATGAGCAAGAATTTACATGTTAAAAGATAAGAACAAACTTAGCGTTTTGGTTCTAGTGTGTGCCTATATCAAAACAATTTGGAGTTGCGGTTATCTCGACTCATTTTATGCATAAAATGGTTTTTAGTGGGGGTGTTTGGCAAAAGGCATGAGATAACCCAAACGCTCCTAATTCAATGTGGCTTCATTTGAATATACTCGGGAATGCATATTAGTTATGCATTACCTTTAGTATCCAAGAGCATTATGCAAGTGATGAACATTTACGTTTCTATTTGTATTAACAATGAAAAATTGGTTTCCTACAAGTGAGAAGCTTTTCAAAAAATTTTGACATGGGGTGTTTGCTTATTTAGAATAAGGCCTTATAGTTATTATCTTTTGATTAGTGGGAAAAATGATTTGTTTATGCAATGTGACTATGTACTACCTAATTTTAATAACTAGTTATGCAATTTGCCAATTGAATCTATGTTTTCTACAAGAATATACATAATCCCCATGTAATGATTTTGTGCACAAATTGGAATCCAAGACTCAGAATTAGGAGATGTAATGTAGTTAGGATACTTACAATGATGTTATCTTTAGTGATTAATGGGTGAGAAAGTGTCAACAATGAGTTAGGTATGATGTTGAAACGTTCTGTTAAAGTGGGTTGTGAGGAAGAAGATGTTTTGTAGGTAGTATTTTTGCTACTGTTGTCACCACGGACCAGACGGAACCCAAAAAATTGGTTCCGTCTTTTTTGTCGTTTGGTGCCTTGGGAACAGTAGCAGAATTAATACTAATTTGTTTTGTTTTGTTTGTTCTAAGTTTTAGACTATGTTTTAACTACATGTTTGGTTCCATTAGCCCTAAACCAAGTCTAACAAGATTAAATGGTTCTCGTTTGAGAGGCCTAGTTAGAATGTCAGCAATGTTGTCTTCGGAGGATACGTTTTCAATTGAGATGTTTCCTTTTTGAACATTGTCGCGAAGAAAGTGATGGCGGATTTCAATATGCTTCGTACGAGCATGTTGGACGGGATTTTTGCTGAGATCAATAACTCCTTTGTTGTCGCAAAATATAACCATATCGTTGAGATGAATTCCGTAATCCACGAGAGCTTGCTTCATCCAAAGAGCTTGTTGACATGCTTTTCCGGCTTAGACGTATTCGGCTTCAGTAGTTGAGATAGCTAGAGCCGTTTGTTTCTTTGCAAACCATGAGGTGAGACAATGTCCGACAAAAGTGCAAATACCACTTGTACTTTTTCTATCAACATAGTCACCGGCATGGTCTGAGTCGGCATACACTATAGTTTCTACACCCGTTCCTTTGCTATACCATAATCCTAAACATGTAGTTCCCTTAATGTATCTAAATATCCTTTTCAAGGCTTTTAAGTGTGATACCTTGGGATTTTATTGAAAGCGAGCGCATAGACAAACACTAAACATAATGTCGGGTCTACTAGCCATGAGATAGATTAGGCTACCAATCATTCCTCTATATTTAGTGTTATCCACCGATTCACCTTCCTCACCCTTGGTAAGTTTAGTTTCCGAAGACATGGGTGTTTTTGTTGGTTTTGAGTCTTCAAGACCAAATTTTTTAAGCATATCTTTTATGTATTTAGTTTGGTTAAAGAATATGCCATCTTCTAGTTGTTTAATTTGAAATCCTAGAAAGAAGTTTAACTCATCCATCATACTCATCTCAAACTCATCGTGCATGATTTTAGAGAAATCATCACATAGCTCTTGATAAGTTGATCCGAATATGATGTCATCAACATATATTTGAACAATGATAATTTGTGATTCCTTTTTCTTGGTAAAGAGAGTATTATCTACTAATCCCATGGTATATTTGTTTTCAGCAAGAAAAGTCTTAAGTCGATCGTACCAAGCTTTTGGTGCTTGCTTAAGACTGTATAATGCCCTCTTGAGTTTCAAGACATGATGGGGTTTCTCAAAGTCAGTAAAATCGGGAGGTTGAGTGACATATACTTCTTCGTTAATAAACCCAATAAGGAATGCACGCTTAACATCCATTTGAAATAATTTAAAGTCATAAGCACATGCATATGCAAGTAAGATTCTAATAGACTCGAACCTAGCTACCGGTGCATAAGTTTCATCATAATCAATCCCCTCTTGTTGATTATAACCTTGTGCGATAAGCCTAGCTTTGTTTCTAGACACTACACCATTTTCATCCATTTTATTTTGAAAAACCCATTTCGTTCCAATTATAGTTTGATCTTTAGGTTTTGGAACTAACTTCCAAACATCATTTCTAACGAATTGGTTTAACTCTTCTTGCATAGAAACTACCCAAGATTCATCTTTTATTGCTTCATTTATGTTTTTTGGTTCAATGGTAGATACAAAGCAAAAATGATTACTTTGATTTTGGGCTTGTGATCTTAACATTATTTGATTTAGTTGTCCTATGACCTTCTCTAAAGGATGACTTTTGGATTATTTGATGTTTATAATTTCATTATTTAATGGTTCATCTTCCTTGTCATTTTCAATTATTTCTTGAATTTCTAAAAGTTGACTTTCAACTAAGTCATCATCTACCAAAGGTGATGTCTTAGAGGGAGGTGGGCTTTCATCGAATGTTATGTTCAACGATTCCTCGACTCCCATTGTTTATTTGTTTAAGACAATGTAAGCTTTAATATTTTGTGAGTAACCAAGAAATACACCTTCATAAGACTTTGGGTTAAACTTGGTGAGATAGTCTTTAGTATTAAGAATGAAACATTTACATCCAAACACTCTAAAATATCCTAAAGTTGGCTTTTTACCTTTATATAATTCATATGGTGTTTTGTTTAAGAACGGACGTTTTAAGACTCTATTTAAAATATATGTAGAAGTGTCAATGGCGTTACACCAAAACTTTTGAGGAATGTTTTGTTCATTAAGCATTGTTCTACTCATTTCTTGAATGGTCCTGTTTTTACGTTCTACAACTCCATTTGATTGAGGTGTTCTAGGAGCCGAGAAGTTGTGTGTTATACCATTTGTATCACAAAAGTTTCCAAATTGTGTTTCACTGTCCATGATCCGTTCGAATCGACACAATGTTAACACCTAGTTTATTTTGAATTTTCTTGCAAAGAATTTCAAATTTATCAAAAGCTTCATTTTTAGTTTTCAAAAATAACATCCAAGTAAACCTTGAGTAATCATCTACTATGACCAAAGTGTATAAGTTGCCTCCATAGCTTCTTATAGCAGATGGACCACACAAGTCCATATGCAAAAGTTCTAGACACTTAGATGTGGACACCATGTTTTTAGCCTTATGACTACTATGAGTTTGTTTACCAATTTTGCAAGCGTCGCAAAAATGTTGGTTATATTTAAGTTTTGGTAAATTCCTAACTAGCTCTTTCAAAGATAGGTTTTGGATAAGTATCATATTAGCGTGACCTAAGGTTCTATGCCAAAGAGTTGAGCTATCATCTAATGTTGTTAGACAAAGTTTGTCATTAGATGTTTTATCTATTTTCATGACGTATATGTTATTTTTCCTAACTCCTTTAGCTATGGTGATACCATCTTTTAGTATTTTACTACCATTTTCTTCAAATAGTACTTTATACTTTTTATCATATAATTGACTAATACTAAGTAGATTAAATCCTAACCTATCGACATGAGCAACATTTTCAATAGTTAGGGAGTTATGAGAGATCGTACCTTTGCCAATGATTTTGCTTTTGAGATTGCTACCAAAAGTGACATTACCTCCATCATACTCTTGGTATATTGAGAAGAGGCTTTTGTTGCCCGTCATGTGTCGTGAGCATTCACTATCTTTTATCCACTCATCAGGTTCCAATCCAACTTTCAAGCACACCTAAGATACAAATAACTCAAGCGTTTGGTCCCCAATATCTCAAGCGTTTGGTCCTCAATATCTCATGGGTCCCCAATATCCCCACGGCACCAATCTTTACAAAGGACGGAACCCTATTTTTGGCTCTGTCTGGTCCGTGCTATACTGCAGCAGTTTTGACATTTTCTTTGTCTTTTTTGACCGTTTTGGTTTGACTCTTTGGAATTAACACTTCATTAACTCCTAGTCCATTCATGTTTCCTGGTGTTTTTTGAATTCTAACTATTTCATCGGCACAAGAAATATTTTTGTTAAACCTTTTAAATTTAGAATTATGTTCGATTAGAACTTTTTGTGTGAGCTTTAGTTTTTCTATTTCAAGATTAAGCTCTTGACATGATTTGCAACCATCGTCATTTGCTTTTCCCTTTTCAAATCGTTTTACCTTTTCTTTTAACTCATAGACTTCATTTTCTAAAAATTCCTTTTTAGTCTTTTAAAAACTCATTTTTAGTTATGATTTTTAGACTAAGCTCACACAATTGATTATATTATTTTTGCAAAGTGTCATCATCAATAGAGGAATAAGATGAGTCGTAATGTAACTCGTTTGATTCATGTGCCATTAGAGCGATCTCATCCTTGCTTGATTCTTCATCATCCTCACTATCACTCCAAGCACAACTTAGAAAAGCTCGTTGAGTTTTGCTTTTAGGTGGCTTGGGACAATCTCCTATTAGATGACTTGCATCACTGCATCTAAAACACTTTCTTTCACCTTTACCCTTTTTGTCATCCTAATCTTTTCGGAATGGCTTCTTTTCTTCTCGAGGTTGTCTTACAAACTTTCCTCTTCTTCTAAAGAACTTTTTGAAATCTCTAACGGCCATGGCATACTCCTCATCTTCACTACCGGAGCAAGATTTGTCATTATCATTTTTATTCCGTTCTTGGTTTTAGAGCAACGGGTCTGATTTTCTCTCTTTTTCCTTTGATGATTTCCGAATCTTTCTCCATCACCATTTCGTGTACTTTGAGGTTTTCGATTAGCTCGTGTAGTGACCTTTTTTAGAGATCTTTTGATTACTCAATAGCCGTCACTTTAGCTCTCCACTTCGGATGGAGTGCTCTAAGAAATTTCCGGACAAAGTTCTTACTATGAAAAGATTCATCAAGTGCTTTAAGAGATGTAATAATCGTATTAAAGCGAGCAAAGCCACAATCAATGGTTTCATCTTCAGGGATAACAAATTGTTCATATTGTTGAACAATAAGATCAATTTTGTTATCCTTGACTTGTGAATTTCCTTGATGTGTAATAATCAAAGATTCCCAAATGTCTTTAGCGGTTTCACACATAAAAATTCTTTCATATTCTTTTCTAGGCAAAGCATTATAAAGCATCATTTTAGCTTCATTATTTTTAGCTATTAATTTCTTTTGATCATCAACTGAAATATCTTTTGTTGTAGAACTAAAGTCTCCTTTAACTATAACAAACCAAATATCTATATCTTTTCATTTTACATATGTTTCAAAACGATTTTTCAAATAGATAAATCCATTGGTTTCAAAGAGTGGTGGTCTTTACATAGATTGCCCTTCTTTAAAGTTTTTGGAATCCATGGATCGTTTCATGTTTATAAAATACAATATATTTTAGAAATTCTTGAGCAACGAGGCTTTGATACCAATTGTGGAAAACTAGAAGGGGGTTGAATAGTTTACCGATTAAAAACTTTGTTTTGAAACTTATTGAAATATCAATTGATATTGATCTTAGATATATTAGTGAATGATAATCAATATGCAAACAATATATAAAGAGTAGATAAGGAAAGAAACAATCAAACCACGACAAGTTGTTTATAGTGGTTCGGTCTACAAGGACTCTTTATCATTGCCCTACTCCACTCCTCGAGTCTCACACTCGAGAGTTTAACTTCACTAGTCAACAAGCTCCTTTCACCGGCGGAGAAACCTTTACACTTCGCTTACACACTATTTCCGACACTAAGCTAGATGTCGAGTTCTTTTCAAGGGTACAACCACTCCCACACATAATGTATTTTAAGGACTAAAATACTAACCACTCACACTCACATGATTATGATGGTTTGGTACAACAATGATGTATGAATCAACACAAGATCATACAACAATAAACAAACAAGACTTCCAACAACTTGTTGAAGCTTGAATATGCCTTTATCTTCTTTGCTACAAAAGATATCACTAATATGATATGAAAATGACTTAGAAATGTTAGAGAGAAGGATTGTATGTGAATATGATAGAAAGGGATGAGAAACAACTTGGTTTGGCTTTGCTATTTATAGCCAAAATGCTCAGCAGGCACCACGGACCACGGATCCCTCAAAAGGGTTCTGTCCGTGTTAAGTTTTGGTGCCGCCGGGGTCTGACAGCAAGATCACCAAAATCTTACCAAAGTCAACCATATCTATCCAAGATTGTGTAAGATATGTAGAGTCTAAATCTACACAAAGTATCTAGTGAAATCTTCTAAGGATTTTAATGATGCACTACATGATGTCATGTGTTTGTTTTCTATTTTTAGAAATATGTTAAAATGTAAATACATATGTAATGTTTTGTTTTAAGAAACCAAAACATTCTTGATCTAAAAATATTAACATACATTATGGTTTAGAGTCATATTAAAAATATGATTAATCAAAATGTAAATCCTTGAGTGATGAAGATATTATTTGAAAAGCTTGTTTTAATATCTATTAAACTTGACAAGCTTTAAGCTTTATAAAAATTAAATTTACTTTTGTCGTTAACAAAACTTAGGTAAAGATCATAAAATATAAATAACGTTTAATGACGATATTTGTATTAACAAGTTGCTTACAACTTTTGGCTTTCTAAAGAAAGTAGTAACTAGTAAGGATTAAGACTTTGATTGATCAAGCTTTCCAAACCTTGGTACCCTTCTACACTTCTTGTAATTTTGAAGGATTGGTGAAGAAGTATTAAGTGACTTGAGTGGATTTAAACTCAAAAAGATCACTTAAACTTGCTAGAGATTTGATGTAGTAACTTGTTACTTGTAACTTCTTAGCATAAACTTGGAGTCATGAATCAAAAGATGGAATGTGTGTTTGTTGTCATGATAATAATGACCAAGGAGGGGGGAGGATGAGGGGTTTATGAAGTTTTCCATGAAGACTTACCCGGACTCCCACCATCACGCCAAGTAGAGTTTCAAATTGATTTAGTGCCAGGAGCGGGTGCCAGTGGCCGCGCACCCTACAGACTAGCACCCTCCGAGACGCAAGAACTGGCCAATCAACTACAATAACTTTCGGACAAGGGGTTTATCCGACCTAGTTCCTCACCTTGGGTAGCTCCCATCTTGTTCGTGAAAAAGAAAGATGGATCGTCACGAATGTGTATCGACTATCGTGAGCTAAACAATTTAACCATAAAAAACCGATACCCTTTGCCAAGAATCGACAATCTATTCGACCAACTACAAAGTTTGACCTATTACTCAAAAATAGACCTTCGATCGGGTTACCATCAAGATAACGTTCGAGAGGAAGACATTCCAAAAACCGCCTTTAGAACTCGCTATGGTCATCACGAGTTCCAAGTAATGCCGTTTGGCTTGACGAATGCACCAGTAGTATTCATGGATCTCATGAATCAGGTGTGTAAGCCCTACTTAGACAAGTTCATGATCGTATTCATCGATGATATTCTTATATACTCGAAAAGCGAAGAAGAACATAAAAATCATCTGAGGACGATTTTAAGTTTGCTCAAGAAGGAAAAGTTGTACGCAAAATTCTCTAAATGTGAATTCTGGATTTAGTCAGTACAATTCCTTGCGCATGTTATCAATAGCACAAGTTTGCATGTTGATCTCGCTAAAATTGAAGCTATCAAGGATTGTCCAACACCTACAACACCTACGGAAATTCATCAATTTCTAGGTTTGGCCGGTTATTATCGAAGGTTTATTGAGGGATTTTCCTCAATAGCCAAACATTTGACTACGCTAACTCAGAAAAACAAAAAGTACAACTGGAGCGAAAATGAAGAAGAAGCTTTCCAAATCCTAAAACAAAAACTTTGTAGTGCCCCTATTCTAGCATTGCTAGATGGGATCGAAGATTTTGTAGTCTATTGTGATGCTTCGCACCATGGATTAGGAGCCCTACTCATGCAACGAGAAAAGGTCATGGCATATGCTTCACGAAAACTCAAGAAACATGAAGAAAACTACAATACTCATGACTTGGAGTTAGGAGCAGTAGTCTTTGCACTTAAAATCTGGAGACACTATCTATACGGTACTAGATGTATTTTGTTTACCGACCAAAAAATTCTCCAACACATTCTCGATCAAAAGGAATTAAACATGAGGCAACAACGATGGTTGGAACTGTTGAGGACATTCGCTATCATCCAGGAAAAGCCAACGTAGTAGCAGATGCCCTAAGCCAGAAGGAAAGGGTTAAACCTCTACGAGTTTGAGCTTTAGTCCTAACCATCAATTCAAATTTCCCAGCTCAAATACTCAACACTCAAGCCAAAGCGGTGAAACAACAAGACATTGAGAAGGAGAAATTGGACGACATGATACATAAGAAATTTGAAACCCGTTCCTACGAAACTGTATGCTTCCAAGGACGAAGTTGGTTACCACTTTATGGTGGCCTACGAGACTTAATCATGCATGAATCCCACAAATCCAAATATTCCAAATGATGAACTCAAACTCAGCAACGATCTATACTTCATTGAACAACCTGTGGAGATCATGGATCGAGAGGTCAAACAACTAAAACAGAGTCGAATACCAATTGTCAAAGTTTGTTGGAACTCCCAAAGTGGTCCAGAATATACATGGAAACGAGAAGACCAAATGCGTCAGAAGTACCCTTACCTTTTTGAAGGAGCATCACCATCAAGTAACAATTAAATCACGAGGACGTGATTTCTCTAACGGGGGAAGACTGTAATCACCCGCATTTTCAGGTTACTTTTCATTTTTGAATTTACTATTCACTTTCACTATTTATACCATAAATTTTTTTATATTATTTTTCTATCATGAAAAGATAAATAAAAATCGACAATTCGTCCTGACGACGTACGTTTAATCCATACAGAACCAATTTCAAAAAACCGTGACTGAGAATTACTTTAAGGTTTAAACGTCATTCGGGCATCCCGATATGTCCATAAACACTGTAAACATTAGAAATATGTATTTCTAACATTTTACGACAATTCCACAAATGTTGGAATTTTATGTTTTCTAGTTCCGAGTTTTACGCGAATTACGCGTTTTGACCCGCGTTTCCAGCTTTAGACAGTGTTTTAGCACCCAATGAGACTTATCACTCATTTTATATTTTTATATGGAGTATAATGATGAGTTTCATCATTCCTGCAAATTTTGTATTTTTACGATACCCGGTTTTACGTTTTATGGCTTAACAAATTACGGTTGGCATTTAACGGAACCAAAAGTATCATAAAATCAAGATAATATCAAGACATAATATCTTAGCCCACTCACACTATGTAACCGCCCCTTATGAGGTGAGTCACCATAGTGGTGGCTTCATCTTAGCCATTGTACATGTAAACACATACAAGTGTCTTTAACTTAACCTTGGTTAATATTTAACCCAATACATGGTTAACCAAACCTTTCCTCCTATAAATAGCAAGACGATACCCGGTTTTACTTTTTATGACTTAACAAATTACGGTTGGCATTTAACGGAACCAAAAGACATCATAAAATCAAGATAATATCAAGACATAATATCTTAGCCCACTCATACTATGTGACCACCCCTTATGAGGTGAGTCACCATAGTGGTGGCTTCATCTTAGCCATTTTACATGTAAACACATCCAAGTGTCTTTAACTTAACCATGGTTAATATTTAACCCAATACATGGTTAACCAAACCTTTCCTCCTATAAATAGCAAGAGAAAAACTTCATAAATCCCTCATCCTCCCCCCTCCTTGGTCATTATTATCATGACAACAAGCACACATTCCATCTTTTGACCTCGTGATTTAATTGTTACTTGATGATTATGCTCCTTCAAAAAGGTGAGGGTACTTCTGACGCATTTGGTCTTCTCGTTCCCATGTATATTCTGGACCACATCAGGAGTTCCAGCGAACTTTGAAAATTGGTATTCGACTGTGTTTTAGTTGTTTAACCTCTCGGTCCATGATCTCCACAGGTTGTTCAATGAAGTGTAGATCGTTTGTTGAGTTTGAGTTCATCGAGTGGAATAACAAGCGATTCATCGGATAAACATTTCTTTAGGTTATATACATGAAAAGTGGGATGTACATTACTGAGTTCTGGTGGAAATTCAAGTTTGTACGCCACTGGACCAACCCTAGCTAGGATTTTGAATGGACCTACGTGTCTTGGGTTTAGTTTTCCAGGTTTACCGAATCGCATGACACCTTTCCAAGGTGAGACTTTTAGCATAACCCTGTCTCCAACTTGGAATTCCAAAGGGTTGCTAACACAAAGGTTGAGTGAAATTCATAGAGTTTGTTTGATGGTTGAACATATTATGTTGGTATTGTGAGTTAATTAGACTCACACCAATGGTTTGAAAACAAAACTGTTATTATTACACTAAGCATCATGCAACCAAGGCGTTAACGTGTTCCAAAATTAATTGGTGAAATTGTTGGTACCAGCCCTAATAAGTAAAATTGCCATTTTTACCTAATGTTACTCAAATATAGTGCGTTTGTTTGCCTTTAACTAGGCCAACACAAAAGGGATTCGTCAATCCCAATAGATCTATTCACAGTATTCGTGCTCACTCTCTCTAGTGATTAATGGTTCATGACTTAGGGACTTATGTTTAGCAAATGTGGTAACTTAGTGCTAATAAAACAATCAGATAAGCATACAGTTTCAAAGGAATGTGTTCGGTTTAAAAATAAAGCATGTATTTCAGGTCCATGATGTCGGAAGCTGGCACGGAGGGGCAAGGACTAAATGAAGAAGGCTATAAATATTTTATCATTCACAAAACATCAAAGACTTTATATTGATGTATTTTGTAAACAATGGAACCAACTAGGACCTATTTTGTAAACTCTGTTATATTTGAATAATTTGAATGATAAATCCTTTTTAAAATGACTCCTTTAGAGAAATTGGGGGTGTTACAGCTAGCATCTTAAACACTCATCCCTAACTTCTTAAGTTCATCCAAACGGTAGGCGATCAGTTGGTCAAATCGCACAAGCGAAGAAGGGTCGTCACTTGGTCATATCTTACCCTTCCCACTCAGTCTACGTACTTAGGTTCAGTTGGTCATATCTCCAAAGTAACTAGCCACTACAGCCATTCAAAACTACCGAAACAAGGGTAGCTACCAACAAACTATGCATGCATACACTAGAAATAGTTATACGGAAGAAATGTAAACATAAACAAAACAATTAAAGAATCATAACTAGGCTGGCACCAGATGTGCTTAGCCGCTCATATTAACTAAAACAATCGATTCAATGTTTAACATTACGAAATATATGAATTGAAAGTAAAGAAAAGATAAAATGCTAATGCTTATCGTAGGGGAGTGATTTCTCCCTTGGAGATGGCTCCGTATGCTCCACAAGATCTGCCTTCAACTTCTACTCACGTTCACTGATGTTGTGTGTGAAATGGGATGATTAGAAATGATGGAATTTGAGCGGTATTTACAGGCCAGATCTTGTTACGGCGTAACTGAAGTTAAGAGTTACGCCGTAACATCCATTTCTTCGTAATTTGCTCTGGAAAAGCTTGTTACGGCGTAACATCAGAAATGAGTTACGCCGTATCTTCAATAAATTGTGGTTACGCCGCAATTGTATAATTAGTTACGTCATAGCTTGCACGGGCGCGGAACCTTATTTAACCGAATTAGTTATGGCATAATCTTGGGATGGAGTTATGCCGTAATCTTCCGTTTAGTTGGTTTTCTGAGCCACGCATCTGTTACGGCGTAATGTGAGAGGAGAGTTACGCCGTAACATCTTCAAAATGAGCATACTATCATATATCTTCAATAAACTCTCCAAATCCGCGTCTCTTTAGTTCCAATGCTCGTAATTTACCTGAAAGTGAAATATAGAGGAAAAAAAGCGTAAATCCATATAAATGATATAAAATACGAGCATTATTGGGGGAAATTGACACTTAGTATTCAGGACTATTTGATGTTATCAAAGCCACTCAAGCTGCTCAAACATAACCTGATGGCGTCCCAATCAAAGAGCGACCCCGTCACTCTATGAAGGTTTGATCAAAATATGCACACGACGGCTCAGTGGAATTTATGGTCCTAAAGCCTGACGGCGTCACGCCTTAATTCTGGAAGGCGTCACTCACAAAACCTACACCAGACGCCCAAGATCAAAGACTCAGATGATGTCGCTACTAAAGACTGATGGCATCACACATCTCAACTGACGCTGTCACAAGCTGATCAAGACTATCACAACATGCGACGAAGTAGCTGATACTGTTTTGGCCATAACTTTTGCATATGAACTCGGATTTAGGTGATTCAAAAGCCCACGCGACCGGAACGAGAAAATATACAGTTTGGAAAAAAAGTCTTTGTGACGCCGTCACTTTGTCGAGCTCACGCCGTCACCTTTTGCCGACAGAAAATCTGCCTATAAATAGAACATTATTACTTAACTTTTTGGAGGCTCTAGACCCTAAGTCCGATTCTAGGGTTTAGATAGGTATTTTTCCAGCAACTTAGAAGGTTTCAATTACTCCAAAAACATCTTGTAATGGTTTGTTGATTATATCTCAATCCATATCTTCAATTTATCATTATGTCTACCCCATGTTCAATTGATTGTGTGTATGCTTGCTTGTTTACCATGTCTAACTAAATTTCTTGGGTGTTTGCTTAGATATATGAAACCTAGTTAATGATTATTGTTAGGTTGTTTCTTATCTTAATTGTGAATTGGCTTAGGAGTGCAACTAGGCATCATTCGTTGTATTTAATGCTTGAGTATGCTTTGATGTGGTCTATGGATGAAATATCTTAGGCTTGCCGACTTCATAGGTCACATACGAGAGATAACCTCAAAGAACTAGGGGGCACACATACCCTACGACCTTACGAATATAACGCGTTAAGATAGGTGTGACAATTCAACTGACCAATAAAAGATAACTAGGGAGTAATAGTATCTAGGTAAACACATTTTTAATCATCATACGAGCACATATCAAATAGACATAAGACTACCCGTAGTAATTAGATAATTAGATAAATTAGATAAGTAGAAGTAATCGGTAGAAATCCCCCCCCCCCCAACCAATTGCCCCGAGATATTTACCTTAGCTTCTAAAAACCAATAAAAAGATTAAAAAAAAGAATCATCCTCAACCCCCACCTTCTCGTAATATATTTCTTGCTAGCATTCCTATTCCCCTAGAGAATGATATCAATCCCCGAGGCTTACCCAATACTACAATAAACGCTTAGGTTCACTGCCTAGGTGGTTGAAAAACTTGCTCGAAGAAAAGGAAGTTCCTTTGACCCTGAACGCGCTTCGTACGCGCATCAAGTTTTCAGCGCCGCTGCCGGGAACAGAATAGCTAGTTAGATTTCTATCTCGTTTAGGTTCCCTCCCTTGATTCCTATCAAGTGAGATTTTTTCTCTTTTTCATTAGTTTCCTTGTAGTCTATCCCCATTCTTTGTGCTTTTGTTCATAACCATTTTCATTGACTATTCCGTTAGACGTTATGGAGAACGCGAATCCGTCGAAATTTTCACCCAATCGTCAAAATCCACTACATAATCTACCCTTTCCACTACAAAATGAGATCTTGAGGTTCTAGCAACATCATGATGAATCCTTTCATGAGCCGTGGACTCGAATCAAATACTTATTTCAAAAATTCCTTTATCATGGTCTTGATTTACTGTTTCTACTACAATTCTTTTACACTCGTATCGCCCACGAAACCCAAATGAGACTTGACTATATAGCGGATGGCGATATTTGGGGACGTGGTGTTCAAGATTCGTGGGAAATCTTTGAGATTCACGCCCAATTTAGAAGTGGAACATGGGACCCAAAAAATGAATGTTTAGACCTACTTTCAATTTGGAAAGTTCGGTCAGAAAGGTTGTTTAGGAAGGAGATGATTAGAGTTGAGGTACCTAGGTGCATGTCATGGTTAGGCGCTACCACATTACAAAATGAATACATAGGTGATCTAGATAAGTTGGAGGATAGAGTAGAAAATCCAATCCCATCGGATACCCCACAAGTCCTACCATCACTTGAGAAACACTCACCGCCTATGACTTACCCGTAAGTAGTAGAAGAAACTATAGCAACCCCAATAAAGGTAGAACCATTGGACTGACCACAAGTAGAGGATGTAGGTTTGAACGCTTGTAGTGATGACCTTTCTCTTAGACCTAAGGAAGTTCCTAGTTTTGATGAACCGGAGCCTCAACCGAAACCCTTACCCAATTTTTCGTCCTTAGATGTGAATCTAGGAATTGAATTAGGCCCCAATCCATCCATCAAAACAAATAGTCCGGGTAGTTTCATGATAAAGGTAGTAAACTCTAGGCCATGTAGAGTGGAAGCTAATATAGGAGTAACCCATGAACTTACACACTTACATCACCCATTCGTGGTTGATAACAAGAAACATTATGGGTTTAAACCAGGTTTATTAGGTAAAGATGGATCCTTAACTAAGAATCTCTTGAAGTTGATAGAAGATGATCCATTTCTAGGAGAAAGACTTGATTCACCCGCTACACCAATAGAATTAGGTAAGTTTATAATGAGTGGAGCACACCCCTTTGAGCATATAAATCACCCATCACCTTCACCTCACGTGGCAAATTTCCACCATAAGGGTGTGTATCGCTACTATCACCCGCACTTAAGCATAAGTGTAGGGAAAAATTCCCTTTTATCCGTTAAATAAGGGTAGAGTCAAGCTCGTGACTCGAACAAAAACAAGCGCTTCTTGGGAGGCAACCCATGTTTATTTGTTTGAATGTTTTTATTTGTGTGTTCATATATCTTTTTCATTATTGTTTATTCTCATGTTAAACTTTGTGAAAATGCTTTATTTTGTTTTTAACTACATCTTAATTGCATATAAAGGTATTTTACAAAAAGATAAGTGTAGGGAAGATCACCTACGTTTCTAAGAACATGAACATGAGAATTACAACTAGTGAAATTCACATATATGTCTGTCTGTTAGAGTCAAATGCTTGTATTGAGTCATAATGGATGTTTTGCAAGAATTTTTCCAGGTTTTAAAGACGTAATTTTTACAGAATTTTTCCAGAAAAACGCAGCAGACCAGTTTTTGTCAGGACAACCTGACGACATCAGGATTAAAGCCTGAAGACGTCAGGTTAAGCAGAGACAATTTATCATTTTTTTTTCATTTTCTGTGCTACTTACAAATTTTTGGAAATTCCCAGGTCTTAATTTTCCAGAAAAACTGCAAACATCCATTCCACAAGCATTATATCTTAATTTCTTTGTTTTTATTCTAAGTCTGGAATTACATCTTGTTGTGATTTTTCTTTGTTCGGTTTGATGCTTTGGGTTGTTGTTTTCTTATAAGTGTGCAGGTTATATTTGGCAAGAAGAAGAAACACAACATTGGATGAAGCTTATTACTTATGCATTCTTCTTGGAAAAGAATTTAACCACAACTTCACACAGATCCTACCGAGCTAATCAGGGGAGTACTAGTTTCTTTTCCTTACTTACCTTCCTTTATCATAACTTTGATACTTTCGGGGAACATTGGGGACAATGTTTAGTTTAAGTGTAGGGAGGGAGAATAAAACGAGAACTTAGAAACTATTCACTCACTTGATTATTTGTCTTGTCCTTGGTAATTTGTGTAATAAACTATGAGAAATATTTGTTAAGGCAATTTTAGCACCAAATTTAAATTTTTTTATGGCATGTACGAGCTAAACACTAGTCTTAATAAAGCGTCTCATGGATAGGAGTTATATGACTAGCACAAAAACTGTTTACTACTCAAATTCCACCCCAAAAATGTGATGTTCGCCCCTAGATCTTTAGGAATAAAATCATTCACCTTTAATGCATAGAGAGTGTATTGGTAGTATAATAGATTCTAGAACTTGTTTTGTGATGCAT
The DNA here is from genome assembly GCA_910596185.1 of Chrysanthemum makinoi. Taxonomy (NCBI): domain Eukaryota; kingdom Viridiplantae; phylum Streptophyta; class Magnoliopsida; order Asterales; family Asteraceae; genus Chrysanthemum; species Chrysanthemum makinoi. The sequence continues at coordinate 250,156,759 of OU343222.1, read as the reverse complement.
TCCGAGATCACTAGTGAGACTACACTTGTGTAGTTAGGAATAACTAAATGAAAAGAGGCATTAGGATAACCCTTGTTTGAAACCTGTATTATAATTACTTCTTCCACATCGGTTGAGTAATTACCCCACACCCTTGCGATGTACTCATCTTTAGTACACGATACCCCTAGTTAACCCCTTAGAGCCTATCCTTTTCGCGGTTCTCGTGATGTTTCGGTTTTCCGAAATATCAATGAAGAGCATTGTTTACAATCCACCCCCAAATGTACACCCAAATCGCCTTAGCCTACCTTGTATGCACTCATCTTTAGTGCATTATTGTTATCATTACTAAACCCTTAGTTCAAATATCTAGTTACTTGTATGGTTACTAAGTCGAGTCATATCTTTTGTACACAGTTTTGGGATGATTGGGACTCATGGGTAAAAGTAATATTTTATGGAGTAACGGGAAAGAATGATAAATTCAAATTCCATTTGTCTACGTAATTAAATAATCCAAGTGTTTTCATCTTTTCAAATTGGGTCAATTATTGTTAGAGAAATAAAAACTCAAGTGTAGGGATGCTCCTATAAATCTCTTATATTTTGATGTTATCGTAGAGGATGGTAGAGTAAAATGGTATGGGGAAAAAAATGAAAAAATGAAGAAAAACATACGGGCTACCATCCTACATCTATCTTTATGTTTACGTCTTTAAATTTATGTTTGTTTGTTCCAAGTTATCTAGAGTTAGTGAGTCGAGTCTTGGCTTAGCAACGCCATGCTTTTCATGCTTGTAACATTATATTTTTGACTTGCCACTACTAAACATCCCCTATCCAACAAAACCCTTTGTTTCCCTACCGTAATCCTAATGTTACAACCCTTTTAAAGACCTCTTATATAGTTGTTCATATGTGCTTACGCCAAAGTGGTGGAGGTTTGATCTAGTCTCAAGCTTATGGTAATCTATATACTATGCCAGGTAGTGAGTGTTTATCTTCTATTTCCATTTATTATATTTCATATAAACCCAAGAGATGAGAGAATCCAAACACCCCTTGAGAGGTGCTAGTATATAATTTCCGTGCTTGTTATGACTGTTACGGTACTTTTACTTGTTATGAATTATTTTAAACCCATGCTTCATGCCCCCAACTTATAAATTGATGGGCCAAAAGCACATTTGCTTGAGGACAAGCAAATACCAAGTGTAGGGATATTTTATAAGGATTTAAAACATACGCTTTTAGGGGGTCATTTAAGCCCTAAATCGACCACTTTTATATCCGTTACTGCTTAATTTCTTCCTTTTCACTTTTTAGGTCTCTTGGAAACAAAATGCTCGAATGAAGCATATTTGGACGAAAAGGAGCAAATACATGAAGAAAATGGCAAAGTCAAGATCGAAGCCACTCAAGCTGCTCAAACAGAACCTGATGGCATCCAAATCAAAGATCTACACCGTCACACTATGAAGATTTGATCAAAACATGCACGCGACGGCTCAGTAAAATTTCTTGTCCTAAAGCCTGACAGCGTCACGCCTTAATTCTGGAATGCGTCACTCACAAAATCTACACCAGATGCCCAAGATCAAAGACTCAGATAACGTCGCTACTAAAGACTGATGGCATCACACATCTCAACTGACGCCATCACAAGCTGATCAAGACTATCACAACATGCGCGCAAAGTAGCTGATACTGTTTTGGCCATAACTTTTGCATACAAACTCGGATTTAGGTTATTCAAAAGCCCACGCGACAGGAACGAGAAAATCTGAAGTTTGGTGAAACAAATTCTTCATGACGCTGTGACTTTGTCGAGCTGACACCATCACCTTTTGCCGACAAAAAATATGCCTATAAATAGAACATTATTACTTCACTTTTTGGAGGCTCTAGACCCTAAGTCCGATTCTAGGGTTTAGATAGGTGTTTTTCCAGCAACTTAGAAGGTTTCAATCACTCCAAAAACATCTTTTAGTGGTTTTTTGATTATATCTTAATCCATATCTTCAATTTAGCATTATGTCTACCCCATGTTCAATTGATTGTGTGTATGCTTGCTTGTTTACCATGTCTAGCTAAATTTCTTGTGTGTTTGCTTAGATCTATGAAACCTAGTTATTGATTATTGTTAGGTTGTTTCTTATCTTAATGGTAAATTGGCTTAGGAGTGCAACTAGGCATCATTCGTTGTATTTAATGCTTGAGTATGCTTTGATGTGGTCTATGGATGAAATATCTTAGGCTTGCTGACTTCGTAGGTCACATACGAGAGATAACCTCAAAGAACTAGGGGGCACGCATACCCTACGACCTTAGGAATACAAAGCATTAAGATAGTTGTGATAATTCAACGGACCAATAAAAGATAACTAGGGAGTAATAGTATCTAGGTAAACACATTTTTAATCATCATACGAGCACACATCAAATACACATAAGACTACCCGTAGTAATAAGATAAATTAGATAAGTAGAAGTAATCGGTAGAAGTGCCACCCCCCCCCCAACTAATTGCTTCGAGATATTTAACTTAGCTTTCTAAAAACCAATAAAAAGATTAAAAAAAATCACCCTCAACCCCCACCTTCTCGTAATATATTTCTTTCTAGCATTCCTATTCCCCTAGAGAATGATATCAATCCCTGAGGCTTACCCAATACTGCACTACAACGATTAGGTTCACTGCCTAGGTGGTTGAAAAACTTGCTCGAAGAAAAGGAAGTTCCTTTGACCCCGAACGCGCTTCGTACCCGCATCAATATGCTACTGGTGGTTACTAAGGTAACACCGGTATTGAAGACAAGACGCCAGGGACTCAGTGACGCACTGCCCTAGACTTCCCAAGCCACCCAAGTTCTCTTAAAAGGACTTGTTTCATTCTCACAGGGAACCTACATAATCCATCGACTTTCTCTTAGAGATTGTTGATATTGAAAAGAAGACCATCTCCCTAGTATCCGAATAGGAAACCAAAATGCACTATAGAGTCTAGAGCCAAGAGATCATCCACAAACTCACTAGGATGCACAATTTATGAAGACTTGTTGTTTCACACATTGTGGAAAGTAAGATTGTATATTGAGAGTCCTACGCATTATCCTTGGGGTATTGCCAGAACATCCGAGTGATAAGAAAAAAAATAATATATATTCACGATGAAGATGGAAATCCTTCTAGAGCCAACATCAAACAAGCTCTTGGTGGATGACATGAGAGATCCAACATGGTTCAAGCTTATGACAACTGGATAGAAAAAATGAGGCAATTCACTCTTGAATCAACCTTGGTCCAGGAAATGGAGTGACGAATACTTTTGAAAAACCTCTCTGTTAGCCTCGCTAAAGTGAAGTCATTACGGGAGTTGCATTAGTTTCTTCTTTTACTCATTCACCAGGAATAGTTTAGTCAATAGTGTAAAGTTAGGCTTGTCTAAGCATAAATACACCTCCTAGTCCCAACTAGGAGGGTAGGAAGTTCACATTTTGTAATAAAGGTGTGTGTGGTTTCTTCTTCTTCTCTCTAGAAACACACACATCTACCCTTTCTTCTATCTAATACAATACCATGTCTTATTCATTCTTTGAGCTTCCCCGACCCCCGAACTACATGAATCACTAGTTTTATAGATCCTACAATTGGTATAAGGAGCCAGGTTGTGTTATCTTCGATTTGTGTGGTTTGAATATTTGTCTAAACTATTTTTTCACCAATTTTTATGTCTTGGAAAAAAAATTCCTCATTTTTGTGTTAACACTTTACACATATTATTGTATCATTATTGGTCAAAGAAAGTCAAAAGTTTACTTGCAGTTTCCATGTTTCTGTCTCATTATGTCCTTGATTCAGTTTCATTGTCAAAGATTTTTTGGGGACTTGTTTTTGTACCAAGACTCGTGAAGGTTTTTGTGGTCAACTGGTCTAGCCTCATGGTCTAATGGGTAAGAAGAGAGCTTTTTAAGCTATCTTTCTAGGTTTGTTTATGCTGAACGGAAAAGTGGTCGGAAAAGGTCGCCAGTAAAATGGTCAAATGGTCAAAACCCTCTTTTTATGCCTAAGGACTCATCTACAATATGTTTACGAGTAACTTGGAAAGTTACTCGTAAGGAACAATGCTTACGAGTAAGCTTACGCGTAAGGTTTTCCTTACGAGTAAGATTTTTACTCATAAGCTTCTTATGCCTAACTCCTACAACCAAGACTTACGCGTAAAGCTTTACGCATAACGACTGTTTACGCTTAAAGATTTTTTCGACCAAGACTTTACGCCTAAAAGTTGTTTACGCCTAAGACTCTAGGACCAACTTTTACGCCTAAGACTTTGACAAAAAAACGAGATGTAGAATGAAGACTTAGACCATGACCAAACCATATACCAACTCAAAGTGGACTTCTATTTCAACATCATTCGTCCAAAACAAAACAGAAAAGATAAAAACGTGACTACACCACTACCAAATTCAATCACAACCGATTCTAACACTAACCTAAACCCCTCAATCTCCACATATCTCTTCAGAAAAAATAACACAACAACCAATCTCAATCTAATTAACCTCGACTCGGACTAAAATGAAAACAAAAATCAATTATTGTAATATCAAGACCATCACGGGTCTATCACACGATAATCATTCATCATTGATTTTTTTTGAAGTCTATTCTTCAATTATTATACGAAAAAGAAGATAGTCTCATAACAAATATGTTACGCACTATCTAAGATTCGTTCAAAAACATCAATGGAATCAAAGACAAACAACATCAAACCTACCCGAAACCATCTTTCAGATCTTGAAGCTCTTAAGGCGTGTTCTTTATTCGGAGTTAATCATAGAATTATAAACGAGGTAAAGGTATGGTACAGATAGTGTTTATAATGATCGATTTGAAGGGTTATTGCTTCTGTGATGGCTGATGTTGAGGTGAGATGAGAATTTTATTGATTAGATCTATTTGAGAGATTAGATGTTGTTGGGGCGGACAAAAGTGATATACATTTTAGGGTTAAAGTGAAGTAAATACTAATTGTGTTTATGATATATCCTTTTATCCGGGTAGTTAACTAGGTTTAAGGATTAAATGGGATTGGCACTTTTAAACGGGCTATACTCTATTGGTCTGATTGAGTATTTTTTTCTTGGGCCTTATTCTAATTGAACTGCTTGTTAAAATCGAATAAATAGGCTCAATTATATGATGATCCGAAATGCATATCATTTGGGCTGAATGAATTTTTACATTGTATTTTAAATACATTGTATGCATTTTGGAGTAACATTGGCGAATAGAGTGGTATGTTGGTATTAGATAAATTTTCACGAGGGTATAATTTCACGGCTAGATTTTGCAACGCTTTTCACATGCGACTACAAGGATAATTCAGTATTATTTATTTGGGTTTGAAGTGAAGTTTGACGTGCGCGTTTACTTATTTTGTCTTCTTTCTTCCTTCCCTTCCGCGAAGATGACTTGTTTGAGCAGTAATTAAAAGTGATGAAGACTTGGATATCTAGTTACTTTTGTGATTCCTTCTCTCTTAACTCACAAAGTAGCTATCACTTTTGGTGTCTCACGTAGTTGAGGATATGTCAAGAGGTCTTGTACATTGGGTACACCGTTCTTTTTCACAAGGATAGTACAAGCTTAAGTAACTATTCCGGGAGATTTTACTTCATTCTGAAGTTCGTCATATTGGGTTATCTTCAAATGTGGTTACTACAGAAAGCCATTGAATTTTGATACAGGGGGTTGAAATGAGTTCGCGAACTTCAAATGGTATTGTTTATCGACATATTCTCACAAGCTGATATGATTAATGATAGAGTGCTTCCAGTTAATGCTTCATGTACACAATTTTATGCTGATTCCCATAAATCGTAACCATCAGGGGAGAGAAATGTGTACATCGGGGACGTACAACAAGTTCACGTGATCGGGCTTAATGGGTTATTTAATGATTTTTGTCAAAATTTGGTTGATTCTATATCCTTCTCTTGTTTGTTTCTAGCAATGCTTACTTATCCACCGTCAGCAATTTTCGGGCAACAAATTCAAGATGATCAGTGTTTCAACTTGTTACTTTGGTGTTATCATTTCATGTGTACATTTTGGGCTGATTTGTTATATGTAAGATAACTGGAATGCATTTGGTGAGATGAAGATGTTGATATCTTATTCCCCCGAATGGACAATCTTCAAGAAGGTCGAGTCGACAGTCTATTCTACATTTTCCGCTGCGTGTTAGAAGACTAAAGACGGTTCTAATTTATTTATCAAAAGACTTCTTTGGATTCAGGAAATTCATCAGAAAGGTTGTCAGTTTGGGGGTTAGCACTAATTAGGGGAGAGCAAAAAGGCCAGATTTATCCCTAATTAGATTTGCTCGCATTGTTCTTCTGCAAGTAAAGAGATGACAGCTGAGAAGATTCATGAAGTTTGAAGACTGTGGAGACCCTCTTGGAGCTACTGAGGTTATGTTTTTTTTAATTTTGCTTGTAGGGAACATTGTAAGCAACTCCCGTATGACATCACTTGGGGAGAGATTGTTAGCCTCGCTAAAGTGAAGTCATTACGGGAATTGCATTAGTTTCTTCTTTTACTCATTCACAAGGACTAGTTTAGTCAATGGTGCTAAGTTAGGCTTGTCTAAGTATAAATACACCTCCTAGTCCCAACTAGGAGGGTAGGAAGTTCACATTTGTAATAAAGGTGTGTGTGGTTTCTTCTTCTTCTCTCTAGAAACACACACATCTTCCCTTTCTTCTATCTAATAAAATACCATGTCTTATTCATTCTTTGAGCTTCCCCGACCCCCCGAACCACACGAATCACAAGTTTTAACGGTCCTACACTCTCGATGTGCACTTCAATTCGCTTCTATAGCACATCTACTGTGTATTAATTTTCCAAATAAAATGAGTGTTTATGATTGAAAATTGATCTTTCTCATAAAACCTTTGTCGCATTTCAAAACTCTTTCTCTTAAGCAATACGCCATTGTTTTTCAAATCAATTTTTTATCAATCAGTGAATCTCAATTTACTGGTTCACTCACTCCGTGTTGTCTACTTTGGGACGCTCCGGTTTGAGAACGGCTAGATTAAGCTGAGAAAACCATGTCAAGGAGATTCTAAGGAATTCTACCTGATCACAGGCAGTATTTATACTGATCAACAAGGAACCGTGGTTCTTGCAACCATATTTAACGAAAGTGAACAAAGACACTTTCATGTGTTTGATTGCTAACTGTTGTTTGCACGAACATCGGACGGTTGCAGCTAATTGAAATTAATAAGTCAATCAATGACCACATGCTCATACATTACACTCAAGTTCAAAGAAAATTATGGCAAGTGCACATCTCTAATATTTTTGCTCAGATATCATCATGATACTTTTGCTTTTGCTCTGATATCATCATACTATGCTTCCGCCACGCTGATGTAAAAATAATGATCCAACAAAGCTTCCGCAACTCTGATGAAAAGATGTCATGATCCAATACTGTGAGCATGTCTGTCCAAAAGTCACAAACATCACATGAAGGCAACACAAGAAAGGATGAGTCTAGAGATTTATTGTGGCTGATGATCTCAAAGAAGGCTCAAAGATTAACCAACATGTGGATCAGATAAACACCTCCACTTGAAGTACAAAGCATGCGGACTTTGAACAATCTAAGATTACAAGCTACAAAGCAAAGAGCGTGTCATAGAATGCTTGAACTCAAATAATAATATCTATTTCTAATTGAGGTGACCTCCCTTAGGGGGAGATTGTTAGGAGTTAGAAAATCCGTAAGTTAAAGGATGGGTCACCTCAAGTATGGATAAGCATTAGAAAGCTCGTAGTCGTAGTCGTTTAGTTATGTTTAGTTGTTAGTTAAGAAATACCATGGAAGACGGACGGGTCTTTACCCACTGTATGCTTGATCCACAGCCCGTAGGTGGCGTGATTGCAAGATACTATAAATACCCTTTGCCTCCCAAGGCAAAGGGTAGAGCTTCATAATATATGTTTCTTTCTCTTACTAAAAGTTCCCATTTCTCTCTATCTTTCTCTCTCTAAAACTCACCATAATTCGAACCATAACTAATGTGTTTATGTGTTTATGATAACCAATATGTTACAACAATTAATTAGAACACAATAAGAATTAATGCACCAACAATTAATTAGAATCAAAATTAATATTATAAAATAATGAAACTAAATTTAAAAAGATAGTTGGAAAAATGATTACAATTCGTGCCTATAAAATGCTATCGATCCCCTAGTTGAGTACCGAGGCAAAACACCGAAGGGTTTGCCACTTCAAAAACCAATCGCTGCTGTTGTGTCCTCTTCTTTTGTTTTGTACGGCGGCAACAAAAAACGAAAACCACCAATTAATAATTGATATCCTCGTATATGTTTTCTATTTATAATAAATGATTTTATGATTTCCACCTTCAACTTTCACATATTGCCATCATAGGTCCCTGTGGTAATATAACACAATAGTGTGTTATTTTCAGTAGAAATAACTTTATATCTTCAACGCAATAGGCCCCTCATCATTCTACTTCATAATATCATTAGTCCTTGAAGTGGATAAAATTAATATAATCTTGCCACTCCTAGTCCCTGGACTTTAACACTTTGCGCCCAAGAAATTAATTACGGCATAACTAAATCACTAAGTTAGGCCATAAGTCTTCGTCTACACATACTTATCCACTCCTTAGTTCTCTCTACGGCGTAACTAAATTACCACGTTACGTCGTAACCTGCACAATAATAATTACGGTGTAACCTTAAGAGTTGGTTACGCCGTATCCTTCAAGGTACCGTAGTTACGCCGTAACATTATTAAGCATTTACGGCGTAACCTTCACAAATAATTCTTATGACCTTGTAGTGTGGGTTACGGCGTAGTCCATTGTGCCGATTACGCCGTAACCTTCTTCAGAATATATTTCTTGGCCTTATATCACATCTTTTCAGCTCAAACGTCTCATTTATCCTGAAATGCAAATATGAACGAATTAAGTATCATATTATACAAACGAGGCCATAAACACTGGACTTTGATATATAAAATATCATGATAATTTGATGTTATCAAATATCCCCTCACTTGAACTCTACTTGCCCTCAAGTAGACCTTTTAAATTATTTCTAAAAAGATACCTCCCAAGAAGACTTGGAAGATAAGAGTTTAAAAATTACCTAAGCTAAAAATTTCCAAATCGAACACCTCACGAAAAGGGAATTGAAATCACAAACTCTCTCTCACTATTTCTCGTGTTTATTTTTGGGTTTATCACTCAACTGCTCTGTCATGGTGAGAATTCTATCATAGGCTTGTCAAATATAATAATCTTCACCATTAGAGTCTATAGATGCAACTATTCTACAAAGAAATGGGTTGACACAACATAAAGGCTTACGTGGGGTTATTTTGTCATTACTAACGAGCTACGGCGAAGGGGACAAAACCAATGATACATGACTAAATCCATGGCCAAGACACCAATGATTGCTCGCTTCCCCACCTAAGCTCGATTCACGACCAAGGGTAGGATGAGATGGTAAAACATATAATGGTGTAAATAAAAAGACACGAAATAAATAATTTCCTAAGTCCACAATCGCCCAACAACTAGTCGCATTCAATCCCATAGCAAAAATCGAGGGTCAAGAGTCAAGAAGTCTTCAATACACGAGTAAATTCATATAAAGTATAGTGTAGTGCCTCATAATCTTCATAAATTAGGCAAATAAGATGCATTAATTCGGCCTTCATCATCAATGAAAACAAGTATGTGCTATAAAAAAAATTAAAATTTGGGTAATTTTAGCACATATTTTGACTAAAAACTATATAATCAACCATTTCTATCTCTCATCCTCCCACTTGAAATGTAAAATGTCCTCATTATAAAAATTGAAACTTTAAATAGAAAAGATAGATAGAAATGTACGGGTTTCTAATTTTATTTGTAAGAGTACATCAAACCGGATATGCAAAAACTGCGTCAGTTGAACAGGGCGAGAATACTAATCATAAACAAACACTAGCTTGCATGCTCTTTTTTTTTTTTTTTTTTAAAGCAAGACAAGGTATACATGAATACAAACGATAAGAACATATAAAGCATCCCCCCACTTAAGATCAACTATCATCTAAACCCGATTTTCATTGAAAACCCATTATTCAAAACCTGCGACTTCCACCAGTGGTACCAAATTTGACTAATGGCGCCCGAACCATGGACAAAAGGAAACTACAGGGTAGGCTAGGCGATAGGTGTAACAATACAACATAAATTGGGTGAAAAATATGAAAAGAATAGCTCAGAAGGGTTTACTAGGGGTATATTGCACTAATAATGGGTACAACAAAAAAGGTTTAACAGGGGGATTGACTGATTGATGTGAAAAGTCAATATACACAAACTTAACATAAATGATGGTCTATTTGGGTTTAATCCTAAAATTTCCTTATATCCTAGCTGCACCGATTACACCAAGTTACCTTAGTGTAATGCTCATTATAATGGTCTCGAAAAGATATGAAAGTCTAAGTTCTAAATCTATTACAGTCATCGGCACACTTATTTTTATGGTATTATTTATAAGGGGAAAATGGAAAGGCTTATCCTCACACAGTGGAAATATAGGGTAGGTGCCCTCAGTTTAGATTAAACTAGTTAAGTATTGAAACACATGTCAAAATTCAAATGAAACACTTTCCACTAAAAAGTAAAAAAATAAAGGCAAGTAGAATCAAGCGGGTGTTTATTATAATCCTTTCCCCCACTTGGGTCATACTAAGCATATAAATGAAAAATAAGAAGGGTTAGAAATGGAACAGAAAACACCCCTGGATTTGCTCTGCATGATCAATAAATGTCACCTCCCGTAACATGATCCGAATGTGCCTCCTCGAGCAACATCCAGCTTCACATCAACTCTACATCACCACCATCAACGGTACTCAACTAAGTCAGATAAAAAGTGTTTCCTTGCAGCCAAACACAACTCCATAATACATCAACATGTATTGCTGCAAGAAAAACTAATACCAAAAAGCATAATTTCGAACAAAAAGAAAAAATAGCACGAAATAAAAAAATAAAAACAAAATAAAACTGATGCAGGTTTTACTGACCAGGTTTTAATATTTATAAAGTCTTGTTATACCTATGCTCTACCCCAGTCCACTAACGGGCAGTGTACCCGGTCGCATGTAGTGTAGTAATCGGTAAAGCCGAGGTCGTCCCAAGAGCTATGTGTGTTGGATTATTACTAAGTCTAGGTGTCACAGTTTAATAATGGTTTCAATAGGGAATTAATTAATTAAACTACTAAAGCAGATAAAAGCAAATAAAAGGCAGATAAAAGGTAAAGGGGTAAATCAATAGAGGAGAGTGGTGCTAACCTAGTTAATCTTCCTAGCTAGTTATGTCTACGTCTACTTACTTCCAATTACTTCAGGTGGGGTCAAAGTCGAGAGGACAGCATTTCGTCAAATCGCCCTAACCTATCAGCAAAGATGCCACCACCGGAGAAGTCAGGTGTCCCCTCATAAGTCCTGTTATTCCTGGTCCCCTAAGCCAAGTCATTAAGTACCGCTACATGCTAGATTTATAATAGTGAGTGCCCGGGCGTTAGCAACTTAAACACTCACCCCTTAATTCTTAAGTTCATCCAAACGGTAGGTGATCAGTTGGTCAAATCGCACATGTAGAAAGGGTCGTCAGTTGGTCATATCTTACCCTTCCCGTCTCAGTCCGCTCACTTAGGGTCAGTTGGTCATATCTCCTAGGCAATTGGCCTCTACCGCCATTCAAAACTACCGAACCAAAGGTGGCTACCAATAAACTATGCTTGAATACACTTAGAAATAATTTTACGGAAGTAATATAAATGCAAACAAAACAATTAAGGAATCATAACTAGGCCAGCACCAAGAGGTGCTTAGCCGCTCATATTAATCATACAAACCAATTCAATATTCAAAGGTACGAAATACATGAATTGAAAGTAAAGAAAATATAAAATGCTAATGCATATCGTAGGGGAGTGATTTCTACCTCGGAGACAGCTCCGTATTCTCCTCTAGACCTGCCTTGAGCTTTTTCCCACGTTCTCTGGTTGTTGTGTGTGGAATGGGATGATTAGAAATGCTGGAATTCGTAGGGTATTTATAGGCCAGATCTGGGTTACGGCGTAACCATAACAAAAGTTACGCCGTAACCTTCAATTTCTTCGTATTTTGCACTAGATCTGCTAGTTACGGCGTAACCTTGTTAGTGGTTACGCCGTAGTCTTCAACAAACGTAGTTACGCCGTAGTTGATGGAATAGTTACGGCGTAGTTATCAGCGGCGTGGAACCTCATTTGACCTAGTATAGTTACGTCATTGCCTTTGGGAAGAGTTACGCCGTAACCTTCTGATAAGTTGGTTTTCTGAGTCACTCAATAGTTACGGCGTAATGTTAGATACGAGTTACGCCGTAACTTCTTCAAAATCAGCATACTATGATAAATCTTTAGATAATTCTCCAATTCCGCGTCTCTTTAGCTCCAATGCTCGTAATTACGTGAAAGTGGAAAACAATGGAAAACAAGCGTAAATCCATATAAAAGATATAAATTACAAGCATTATCGGGGGAAATTGACACTTAATATTCAGGACTATTTGATGTTATCAAATATCCCTCCACTTGAACTCTACTTGCCCTCAAGTAGACCTTATTAGAAAGATTCCTAAAAAGATATCTCCCAAAACCTAGAAAATATAAGTTTATAAATCCCTTATGCTAGAATAAAACAAAGCCGAACACCTCACGAAAGGGGAACAAAACACTCAAATCTCTCAACTATTCTAAGTGTCAATTTCGGGGTGATCACTCAATCGCACAGTCATAGCATGTATTCTATCATAAGCTTGGCGGTTACACAAATCTCCACCACTAGAGTTAATGGCTAAACATCTCTCGATGGCAATATGGGTAGACACGACAAAGGTTAAGGGGTGACTCGTCATTACTAACATGTCACGGCGAAATGGACAAAATCAATGATACATGACCAAATCCATGGCCTAAACACCAAAGATTGCTCGCTGCATCACCTAGACACGCTTCATGACTAAAGGATAGGATAAGACATGGGATATATAAATGGTGTAAAATAAAAAATAAAAAAATAAGCAGGTAGTCTAAATCTATAACCAAGTCATCACCACTTACCGTCCGCCCAAAGTTCAAGCGTTGAAGTCAAGAAACCGGATCATGAAATTTAAGGTAGATGTGTCATTAGAGGACGTCGTGATGGGCACACTACCTTTTCTCCAACTGTTGGCATAATTACCAACTTCAATCTTCAAATGTGACCGAGGTGGCCTCCTTGATACTAAATCTATAAAGCTCATAGTGCTTATAACATTGCACTTTACAATAACTAAATCATAACAACTTTTTTTTTCAACATAATAATAATAACTAAACATCATATCCCCCCACTTGAGATGAACAATGGGAATTTGGGGGGTCTTCAATGATCTTCAGGAATGTTGTCGATGAAAGCGTGATTTCCAAACCTTTCCACTTGAACCTTGAACTTAGGCAAATGATGACTTCCCAATCACAAATAAAGACTACAAGGTAGGCTAAGGTGTATAGGTGTATCGAAACAATATATAGGGTTAACAAAATGAAAGGAATGGCTCAGATGGGTGTATCTAGGAGTATCTTGCACTAAAGGTGAGTGCAACAAAAGGGTTTCACATGGGTGTCGAGAAGTCAAGGTGACTAATCGATAGACACACAATGGTAGGCTATTTGGGTGATAATCCTGTAATATTGTCTTCTAAAACTGAAAAGTCCAAATACATCGAGCTAACTCAACATACCTCGTCTATGGTCTCGAAATGATGCAAAGGCCAAGTTCTAAAGTTTACAAGCTACCGGCACACTCATAATTTGGTGAATTTGGGGTAAAGTATTGGAATCGGATAAGGCTAATCTCACCATAATATATCAAGGGTTGTATGTGCTCGGCAAAGGTCTAATCTATTTAGGTTAAGAAAAACATGTCAAATTTTTTAAAATGGCATAATTTTTCAAAATAAACTAGAAAACGAGGGAAAAATAATGTTTAAGAGATAATTCTACTCCCGTCCCCCCACTTGAATTGTACAAAGTCCCTTTTGTACTAAGTATTAAATAAAGGTGAAGAGAAAAGCAGAATTAGAGCAAGAACTTCCCTAAAATTTGCTCCATAAAGAAAGAAGGCCCACGAAAAAGAGACGTGCCTTCGTATAAGCGTCATGAACAAACTTCATTCCCTGAAATCACACTACCGACAAGCATAATTCTAAAAAGAAAAAATGAAAAATGAAAAACAAACCTAACTCACTTTCGTAGGAATCATGGTTGCATTTAGCATATGCAACAAGCCTTTTAAACCACTTGGTGTCCCAAGTGGACGAGTGAAGTCTCGTGAGGGTTTACAGGGAACACACTCACAAAGTTCATTTAAAATACTAATACAAGGTTGTTGCATTTTAAAATGAAAGAATTAAAGCAGAGGAAGGTTACGTCGTAACTCTTTTGAGGGAGTTACACCGTAACTGGCAAAACCTGACAAGCTGCAAAGCGAGTGGTTACGGCGTAACCACGGAGATGGTATTACGCCGTAATTATTAATGAGTCAAGAATTTTGCTGCTAAAAAGTTGGTTACGGCGTAATCACATAGATGAGTTACGCCGTAACTCTAGTCAGATCAGCAAACTGCAGCAGTAATTACTTCCTCGTTTCTTGCAAAAATGGTTCGAAAACACAAAACCCTACAGAAATGGAAATAAAACAAAAGAAAGGGATAAATCGGGTTGTCTCCCGAAAGAGCACTTTTCTTTATTTACGAGTCTTAAAGTTAGAATCATACCCGCGGGGCTTCTATGGGGACCTTTGGACTTCCCCGATGTCCTCCATGTCTATTTTATTTGAAGAAGTCTGGTCCCAAACATGTGGAGAAACAAACCGCGTCATGGTGTATCTTTTCTGCAGAAAATTAGCTCGTGCCCATTCGTAATGAAATTTAGCCTCTTCTTTGTGTTTTATTTTAACATACCCAAACTTTACTCGTAACCAATTTTCAAATGAGATCCCCCTGTATCCTACTTTGCTTCTTTTATCTTCGTCAAAACACGCCCATTCCTTGCGTTTGAGCCATTTAGGTTCAGGGTATTCTCCTCCATCACAGATCTTGCGCTTGGGGTTGCATGTAGGCCATGCCATGGTGTAGTCATCATGTATGATAGCTGGTTCACAAAAATGAATGGTCCAATCAATATCGGTGAACCATTCGCTAAAAACATTATGTCCTTGTAACCACTTTTTCCTGATAAGTTTCTCGTCTTCCCAGCACCACCAAACTTCCGCAGCCTCTTTAATCATTCGAATGAGGTGCTGACCTCCTCCATTGCATCGTTTTTGAACAGGAGAACACGTGGGTAGTGTTACTTTGGTCCCATCAATTAAACAAGTATCAGGAACACAACAGTGAAGTCTTCCCTTAACAACGTAACTGTGTACAGAAAATGGGATCTCTTCCTCATCTCTTTCATCGTCACTTGATTCAGTGCCCTGCAAATGGCCAAAAGATGAAGGCGGAAATCTATCGGAATCATCTAATTCAATCCTTGGTGAATCCTTTGTTGTAACCATTTTGTCAGGTTCAAGGCTTAAGGATTTATCCAATTTAAACTCCACTATATCGCCACAGTATCCACCGTAATATGCTAATGCGTCCAGGAACGGTTTACCGAGAATCAAATGTTCCTTTTTGTTTTTCCCCATGTCGACGACTACAAATTATGGGGCTTAAACAAATTTATCGACCTTGATACAAGTACCACCTATAATTCCTAAAGGGGTAACCTTGGTGTCTGTCACTGGTTCAATCAAGATTTTCGTTTCCCAAAGATGGATTATCTTAAGTTTTAGGAATATGGAAAGCGGCATGATGTTTATACAAGATCCAAAATCAACTACCCCCAAAATATTAATACTTCCAGCAGAACATGGAATGATTAACCCATTCGCGCTAATATCCTTAACTGAAAATAAACTCATTCCTGACCTGGATACGCTTTCTGTATTATGGTTACGCCGTAACTCAGGGAATTGGTTATGGCGTAACCCTGCCTGCATGTCGGCAATCGTTATCTCTAATTCATCGATTGTGGATTTGCGTTCCTCAACTACCTTCTGAGAATTATTGGCGAAAACAACATTGCATTCCACCATGTGCTTGGTTTCATTAAGTTCAATTTCATCTATCTCAGCACTGAGTTTTTCAATCATTGCTCCAAGATTTTTAGGGTTTCGTGCGTGCCTGGAAAGATTTTTATTTGTGTTCTCCTGGAAACCACTTAACCATGTATCTTGTTCTTTTTGTTTCTGGGCTGAAGTTTCCAGGAACTTGTTAATTGTCTCTTCAAGACTGGGCTTTCTTTCTCCATAAGGCCCACAGTTTTAATTTCCACAATACCCATTACTATTTCGATTATCTCCGTAAAACGGTCGATTTTCTCCATACTTGGCTTCTTCAATATTTTCTTCGTCGACATGAGGACAATTCATGGTGCCCTCCTCCACAACTTTCACAACCTACTTGGATGGCATGAACGGTTTCTCTGACCTTCAACATATCTCGACTAAGATTTTCAATTTTACTAGCGATTGCTGCAATTCTGTCAAAACTTCTGCCTTGGTTTCTTTTACTTCCTCCGTCGTGCCATTTTTTAGAATGATCAGCCATTTTTTGAATGGCTTCAATTGCAAGAGTAGGAGTCATGTTCGGGATAGGTCCTTGATAGTCCAGCATTTTTCTTGTAGTTACGTTAATTCCTTTTTAGAAAATGTTGACCTTCTGCTGGTTGTTCAGATCATGTGTAGGACACTTGTAAAGGAGATCGTTGTATCTATCCCAGGCTTGATACAACGTTCCGTCGTCTTCTTGTTTGAAATTATGGATCTACAAAAGCTGGTTAGAAATCTTCGATGGCGGACAATATCTCTGAATAAAGTGCTTCTTAAGTAGAGCCCAAGTATTAATTTCTCCGGCGGGCAATCTTTCGATCCATCTTCTGGCAGCTCCAGTAAGAGTCATTGGGAATACCCTTAGCATAACAGCATCATGAGACACTCCCGGAATGTTGAAAAGGCTTGCGATGTATAGGACATTTTCAACGTGCTCATATGCATCTTCGTCCCTGTTTCCAGAAAAAGGGTTAGCACGAAGCTCCCTCATAAATTGGTCTTTGATTTCGAAATGGACATCCGCTCTTGTCAATGCCAAATATTCCTCAAGAGTGAGGTCATCGATGTTAACAACCTCCATGGTACCTGAAAACTCGAATAATGATCATGAGAATAGTAGAAAAGTTTAAGACGAAATGAAAGACATAATATTAATCCTAATATAACTCCCCAGCAGTGGCGCCAAAAACTTGATGCAGGTTTTACTGACCAGGTTTTAATATTTATAAAGTCTCATTATACCTATGGTCTACCCTAGTGCACTAACGGGCAGTGTACCCGGTCGCGTGTAGTGTAGTAATCGATAAAGCCGAGGTCGTCCCAAGAGCTATGTGTGTTGGATTATTACTAATTCTAGGTGTCACAGTTTAATAATGGTTTCAATAGGGAATTAATTAATTAAACTACTAAAGCAGATAAAAGCAAATAAAAGGCAGATAAAAGGTAAAGGGTAAATCAATAGATGAGAGTGGTGCTAACCTAGTTAATTTTCCTAGTTAGTTATGTCTACGTCTACTTACTTCCAATTACTTCAGGTGGGGTCAAATTCGAGAGGACACCATTTCGTCAATTCGCCCTAACCTATCAGCAAAGATTCCACCACAGGAGAAGTCAGGTGTCCCCTCATAAGTCATGTTGTTCCTGTTCCCCTAAGCCAAGTCATTAAGTACCGCTGCATGCTAGATTTATAATAGTGAGTGCCCAGGCGTTAGCAACTTAAACACTCACCCCCTAATTATTAAGTTCATCTAAACGGTAGGTGATCAGTTTGTCAAATCGCGCAAGTAGAAAGGGTCGTCAGTTGGTCATATCTTACACTTCCCGTCTCAGTCCGCTCACCTAGGGTCAGTTGGTCATATCTCCTAGGCAATTGGCCTCTACCGGCATTCAAAACTACCAAACCAAAGGTGGCTACCAATAAACTATGCATGCATACACTTAGAAATAATTGTACAGAAGTAATATAAACGCAAAAAAAAAACAATTAAGGAATCATAACTAGGCCAGCACCAAGAGGTGCTTAGCCGCTCATATTAATCATACAAACCAATTCAAAATTCAAATGTATGAAATACCTGAACTGAAAGTAAAGAAAATATAAAATGCTAATGCTTATCATAGGGGAGTGATTTCTCCCTTGGAGACAGCTCTGTATGCTATCTAGACCTGCCTTGAGCCTTTTCCTACATTCTCTGGTTGTTGTGTGTGGAATGGGATGATTAGAAATGCTGGAATTCGTGGGGTATTTATAGGCCAGATCTGGGTTACGGCGTAACCATAACAAGAGTTACGCCGTAACCTTCAATTTCTTCATATTTTGCACTAGATCTGCTAGTTACGGCGTAACCTTGTTAGTGGTTACACTGTAGTCTTCAATAAACTTAGTTACGCCGTAGATAATGGAATAGTTACGGCGTAGTTATCAGCGGCGTGGAACCTCATTTGACCTAATATAGTTACGTCGTAGCCTTTGGGAAGAGTTACGCCGTAACCTTCTGATGAGTTGGTTTTCTGAGTCACGCAATAGTTACGGCGTAATGTGAGAGACGAGTTACGCCGTAACTTCTTCAAAATCAGCATACTACGATAAATCTTTAGATAATTCTCCAATTTCGCGTTTCTTTAGCTCCAATGCTCGTAATTTACCTGAAAGTGGAAAAAATGGAAAAAAGCGTAAATCCATATAAATTATATAAATTACAAGCATTATCACGGGAAATTGACACTTAATATTCAGAACTATTTGATGTTATCAAAAACCTAACTCACTTTCGTAGGAATCACGGTTGCATTTAGCATATGCAACAAGACTTTTAAACCACTCGGTGTCCCGAGTGGACGAGTGAAGTCTCGTGTTGGATCGATATACTTTAATCAAACTATCTTAACTAGCTTGTTTAGGTTTAATAACCTCGGATAAATCCTAAGTTATTAACAAAGAAACACTGAGCAATCTTTATTAAGTACGCGGAATTTACTTAACAAAGCTAAGAAGAATAACCTTTTATTATAAACTCTAAATCTTCTTATTATGCAGATACTCTAATACAACTCTAAGATAATCGAACTTTTCTCTAAAACACTAATTCGTAAACTCTAAAACTCTTTTTCTGAAAATCGTACCTCTAATGCTAATCTAGGAGTCCTTTTATAGGCTCAAGGATATCCTAGTCGGTTTACAATTGATAACCTTGTACGACAAGTAATCTAAACATAGAATACAATTCTTTCCATAAACAAATATAACAGTTCTTTTGTTCTTGCATTACTTTGACTTCATATTGCAGTACTTTGACTTTGTCTTTAACAGTACTTTGAGTCTTTAACTTCTTCCAGATTACTGCAACTTACAGTACTTTTATATCTTCAATACTTTGATATCTTCAGCACTTTCATATCCCAACAATCCTCCCCTAACTTGAATTCTACTTGCTTGACTTCAAGTTCCTTTGTAAATATCTCTTTAACAGCTTCATCTTTTAAAAGCGGATTGTTTCTTAGTCTTCAAGCTTTTATCTATGTAACATCTGTTCTTGTCAAAGTATCTCTTAGAATTGTTCTCTTTGGCAGACATCCAAGCAAGCTCCATCTTTTCACAACACACAACATATGACAATTTATACATTTAATTCAGTTTAAGTTGCATACTATTCTCATCACTTTCAAGTGAATCATTGAAAAATTAATGGATTTAGATCTCTTTACCAAAGCCATTATCTCTGGAGTAGCCAAATGTTTTGGTGTGCAAGACCATGGTACATTGATAACCATATGATTTTTAGCAAACCACCAGCTATCAACAGATTTGTTTTGTCTTTACCAAAAGTTGTACCCTTCTGGACTAGTTAGTTCTTCTATCTAATGGTGAACTAATTACCAATAATGGTTTTTCCACAGCCTTTACCACAAGCCATTTTCTTGTGGGCTAGCCAACTCTTCACATTACGGATATGGTGAGTTGAATACCATCCAACTTATTAGCAAGTTGTCAACTAAAAGCGGATTTGATATATCTTTACCAGAGCCGTTTGCTCATGGATTAGTCAATCCTTTTGTAACCATGGTGGATTGATAACCTATTGATGTTATCATCACAAAACCCATTTATTCAACCTTTAGTTCAAAATATTTATTACTTAGTAAAAAGGTTTCTTCTAAAATTTATTTAACTGGTTTAGTTCAGCAAACAGTACTTTGATGAAAGTACTGTCGATCACATTACTTTGAATAAAAGTAATATATCAAAAGTATTTATTCAAATAAAATTCATACCAGTTATTGATCATTCTCAGCAATGGTAGTCCAGGTTATAAACAAGTTGATAACCATGCAAGCAGTTTCATTATCCTCTTCTACTTCCAATCCATGCTCTAGCATTCTTCTCATGAGCTCAACGGTGAGAGGGTATCTTCTTTCTGCAAACATGTGTATCATTGTTCCATTTTCCAGCTTCAAAACATGAACTCCAGATTCTTCAAAGAATCTCCAGCAAACTATTTCCCGCTTTGTTGATTCTTCCAGATATCATCAGTGCTCTCTTCTTCAGTTTCCCATATAGTTATGAGATCACCATGTAAAACCAAACCAATCCCTTCCAATGGATTATTTTCAAAGTAAGCCTTCACAACATGATATAAGTAGAATAGGTCTACTCTATCTATAATATGCGATGAAATCCCATAGCCTTTTAAAAACTTTGAAGCTTTCATCTTCTTTATGAAAAATCATGTAATCTCCATTCTTGGATTTCACAACTTTAAAAACACTGATCTTTGATCTGTTCATCTTCATGTCATCATCTTCCTTTGTATAATCAAAATCTATCACTCTGAGATAATTCTTCAATTCATCTCTAGTCTCAGATCTTAATTCAATCTTTTCTTTCTTTGAAAACTGAACATCTGTAACTTCAGTTTTCTTTTTCTCTTTAAGCTCTTCTTCCTTTCAGTTGGTCCAATGAGCTTCTTCTCTGAAGTCTTTAATATCAGCAACACTCTTCTTATAAGCTTCAGTTTCAGCATCATAGAGTCTTTTCATATCAACATAGTTTAACTTCTGAAAACCCTTATATCCTCGACCTTTTAAATAATCCATCATAGCATTCCTGTCCTTAGCTAAATTAGGTCTTCTTGGCATATATCTAACGGTGTAGGGGTGTAAAGGTTCAGTAGCTTCAAACATCTAATTCATCTTGCACCTTTTGAGCTGCTTTCTATTGAGCTTCTTGAGCTTCATGTTCTTCTCTATCTTTAGCATCTAACTCTTCTTGAACTTTTCTAGCTGCACCTTCATTCCTAGCAACTTCAATTGCTCTAAGTTCTGCCAAAGTGAGTTTCTTTTTCTTTGTTTCAACGAGAATACCTTTCCCTTTATCTTTTGGATCAATTGCAGGTTGAGATGTTCTTGGTTGTTCTTCTTCTTGTACATCTCTAATAGTAACTCCTCCTCTTGGTTGTGACAAATCTAATATTGTAGCAATTAATTCATCATCACTTGCAGAATGAATAGGTTTGAATGTAGCTTCCTCCTCTTCTTCTATAACAATTGTAGAAGGACTAGCATCTTCTTCAAAATTCAATACCCTTGGTGTTATCACTTCTTGCCTAGATGTATCATGAGAAACATTACTTTGATGTTCAGTACCTTGATCATCAGTACCTTGAACTTGCACTTCTTCCTCGAATCAGAAATAATCTTTTCTGCAGTACTTACAGATTCTTTCTTCTTCGCAACATCTTCTTTCAAATTTTCCTTTTCTAAATTCCTCCCCAAGTTGTGAGAAGATGATTTAGGATCCTTCTTTCGTTTTAATTCCTTTCGAAGTTGTTTACGACGTTTGTTTTCCTCTTTAACCCATAAGTTGAAACCTTGAATATATGGTTTAATAAAATTCCTCAACCAGATATACTTACGCTTCAATTTCCTAAGCGCTTTAGCTTGAAACTCAACAGTCTTGTTCAACCTAACGAGCTCCCTTGTCAAAGCATAATTATCCAAAGTCAAACCTTCACGAGGTATAGTATGATCGTCACCTTGAAGATGTGAATGTTCCTCTGAAACAGGAAACGAGCGTTGTGAAGATGTAGTAGGTGTTCTTTCAATCTCTGCTTGAACCTCGGGGCTTGGAGAATCGGTACCACTGTAAAGATGCAGTACCTTCAATAGAAGCGGTACTTGCATATCGCATATTGTGAACACTTGTGAAGCAGATCTTGGAGAAACAGAACTTTGAGAGGCAACACTTTGTGAAGCGTTACCATGTACGAATCAGGACCTTCACTTTCGTCATCCTCTCCAGCTTCATTACGTACAGCTTGAACAACTTCCATCATTGTAGGAGTTAATGGAATATCTCCACCTCTGAACAAATCACTTCGCCTAGCCATAAATGTAAAGATTTTGGCTTGTTGCACAATGACAAGTAACAAAGCAGCAGGTTTTGGAACATCAGCCAATTGCTTGTTTAAAAAACACTGTACAAACCTTGGGTACATCGCCATTTTGACCCGAAGATATATGTGATAGCATCCCATCCAAAATAAGCTTTGAAAAATTAAACACTCAGTCAGTAGCTAGTCCAACCACTGCAGATGCTATATTGGACCCAAACTGCTCCCAAGAAGTACTTTTAGAACTTATGCAATGAAGCAGTACATGAATCAAGAACTTCCATTGAGGACGGAATAATGCTTTCTTGAATGTTTGTTCTGTTAAAGATCCTTCATAACCAAGATTCCTAAAAGTATCCCAAATCGGTTGCTTGTCAAATCGAATAGCCCCATCTTCATCTCCAAATAATAAATCTTCTCGAATAGAGGCTTCTGTAATCTTGATAGTCCGATCCACAGCTGTAGATCTAATATAATATTCATCCTCCTCCATGTTATCTCTAGCATTACCCCAAAATTCTTGAATCCATGGTTCAATAATATCCGGTTCAACTAAAAGAGCATAACTAATAGGTGACCCAGTAAGATAATCAACAATATCATAAAAGCCATATTAAGCCTCAGTCTTGTCCAAATTAGCCACCATATTGTGCTTAGAAACAGTTAAACGATTAGCCATTGTTGAATAAGTGAGCACAATAAAGATTTTATCGAAGAATAAAGAGATGGTGATTGAGAGATAAGTATGGAAAAGATGTAAAGTAATAATATGAGAGGGAAAATCGAAAAGTAGTTATTTATAGGTAGGATTTGAAAAATCACAGCCTATAATAACAAAGTTACCGTTACTATCAATTACCCATCAATATTACCGTTGGAACAGTACTTTAATACGACAAACAATACTTTCCACATAAGCAGTACTTTCCCAAGCAGTACTTTCAAGCAGTACTTTCGGAAAAAAGATACTTTGCCAAATTCCTTCATATAAACTAAGTATAAACAAGCATCCTCCCCTCAAGCAATACAGAGGACTATACTAACACCTTATAGTCCTCCCCTTAAACATAGCTTAGTAGTTAATCATTCCAATGCTCACGACCAAGTGATTGAATCGTGACACATCAAAACCTTTGTGAGTAAATCAGCTACATTGTCATCCGTGTGAACCTTAACAACATTGATGAGCCTATGCTCATAACAATCTCGGATAAAGTGATGCCTAATCTGAATATGCTTTGTCTTGGAATGATACAGGATTCTTCATAATACAAATTGTACTCTCATTATCAATATTGATAGGAGTATTTTTGAAATTGAACCCATAGTCCAAGAGTTGATTTTCCATCCACAAAACTTGTCCACAACAACTTGCAGCAGCTACATATTCAGCTTCAGTAGATGATGTTGCTGCAATTTCGCTTTTGCATTGCCAGGAGACTAGCCTTCTTTCAAGATATTGGCATCCACCAGTTGTGGATCTTCTATCATAATTATCACTTGCATAGTCACTATCTGAAAAAGCTTCCAAGTGAAAAGGTGACTCTTTAGGATACCACAACCCCAACTTAGGTTGTTGTTTCAAATAACAGAAAATTCTTTTTACTGAATTCATGTGAGAGATCTTTGGTGAGACTTGATATCTTGCACATAGACAAACTGCAAACATGATATCGGGCCTTGATGCAGTAAGATACATAAGAGAGCCAATCATTGATCTATAATGCTTGACTTCAACAGGGTGTCCATCTTCATCTTTGCCCAATGAATTGATAGATTTAATAGGTGTAGTAACAGCCTTCATATCATCAAAATTGAATTTCTTAAGTATGTCAATAACATACTTGTCTTGACTGATAAAAATACCTTCCTTTGACTGCTTAACCTGAAGTTCTAAAAAGAAAGTCAACTCTCCCATTGAACTCATTTGAAATTCTTTCTGCATCAGCTGCTCAAACTCCTTAACCATGGACTGTTTGGTAGCCCCAAAGATGATATCATCAACATAAACTTGAACTAACTTGATATCTTTCTTGTCTCTCTTGATAAACAAAGTCTTGTCAATAGCTCCCCTTCTATATCCATGTTGCAATAAGAATGTGGAGAGTCTCTCATACCAAGCTCTAGGTGCCTGATGAAGGCCATAAAGAGCCTTAACAACCTTGTAGACTTTGTTTGGATGTTTAGGATCTTCAAAACCAGGAGGTTGTTTGACATAAACTTCCTCTGTAATCTTGCCATATAAAAAGGCACTTTTGACATCCATCCGGTAAACTTGAAAGCCCATATAAGAAGCAAAGGCAAGAAATATTCTAATAGCTTCTATTCTTGCTACAGAGCAAATACCTCATTATAATCTACCCCTTCCTCCTGTCTATAACCCTGAGCAACTAACCTTGCCTTTTTTTTGATAACATTGCCTCTTTCATCTCTTTTAACTCTAAAAACCCACCTGGTTCCAATAACTCTCTTCCCATCTGGAAGATCACATAAAACCCAAACTTCTTGAAGTTTAAATTGAAGAAGTTCTTCTTGCATAGCTTCAACCCAGCTTTCTTTAGTCAAAGCTTGAGCAATATTCTTGGGTTCCTCTTGAGATATAAAACAAGTAAATAGGCAGGTTTGATGGTCCTTATGATTCAGCCTGTTTTGTTTATACACAAAGCTAAGTAAAGCATTGTGAGATGTAGAGAAAGTCTTAGCTCTGTGTCTAGTCATTACTCCAGAAGTAGAAGGACCAATGATTTGATCGGAAGGATGATCCTTATGAGTTCTTAAGTTTGGAGACTGTGGAACTTCATAATTATCCTCTAAATTAGTAACATCAGCACCTTCATTGGAATTTGGGAAAATACCTTCATCTTCAAATTCATCATCAGTTATCTTCTAATCCGGCATGGTATGATCATCCAGATCCGCTAAAGTATCAACAGAGGCAGCAGTACTTTGTACAAAAGTATCTGCCAAAGTACTTGTGAGAGTACTCTGCAGTCTTGTTCTTCTTCTTTGCCTCTTCATAAGCTCTCCTTGGTTCATCAGTGTAAGAATGTGCTAAAACATCTTGAAGAAGCATTTGATTAAGTTCCTCTTGAATGGATTGATCCTCAGAGATAAAGAAGATTCGGAACAACGATACTTTGTTTTGGAACTTTAGTACTTTGTTTTGGACTAACAAGATCTTCATCAGGAACAACATCAGGTCTAATATGAACTCCATGAACCACATATTGTAAATCTTCTCCATTGTGCAATGGTTGATTTTCTTCTCTAACTGGTACATAGTTCATAGATGGAGTTAAAACCTCAAGATCAAACATCCAATCAGGACCTTTACCTTTCTCATTGTCTTGATCTTCTAAAAACTCAACATGAAGACAATCTTGAACCTTCTTAGTAACTTTGTTGTATACTCTAAAGCCCTTCCTGTTAGTGCAATAACCCAATAAGTATCCTTCTTCTGACTTGCCATCAAACTTCCCAGATTATCAATAGTGTTTAAAATAGTAAGAGGGCATCCAAAAGGTTTCATAAAACGAATGTTGGTTTTAGTGCCCATCAGCAATTCATAAGGTGTCTTCATCTGTGGTTTAGTGACTGAGACTCTGTTAAGTACATAACAAGCGGTACTTACGTGCTTCTTGGCTGAATAGGTAGATGAGAGTCTGCTAACATTGTTCTTCTTTGCTTCAATCAAAGTCCTATTCTTCCTTTCTGCAACACCATTCTATTGTGGTGTTCTTGCAATACTAAACTCCTTTTTTATGCCTTTGTTTGCACAAAATTCATCCATAAGTTTGTTCTTGAATTCAGTCCCATTGTCACATCTAATACCTCTAACCGTGAGTCTCAATTGGTTTTCAAGAGCAATAATCAGTCTGGATAGCATCAAAAGTATCATCTTTAAAACCCAAAAGAAAACCCAATGAATCTACTACAATCATCAGTTACAACCAAACATACTTTTTCTTATTTAAACTTGCCACAGAGACAGGTCCAAATAAAACCATATGTAACAGCTCCAATGGTTCTCTAATAGGTCTCTCCTCAAGCTTCTTGCAGGAAGCTTTGTGTTGTTTACCCTTCTTGCATGCCAAGCATGATTGTTCATTCTTGTAAGTCTTTGAAGGTAAACCTCTAACTAAATTGCCTTTCACCAGTTTGTTGATGTTCTTGAAATTAACATGGCCCAATCTTCTATGCCATTGATGTGCCTCTTCAGGTGTTGCTTTAGCCACCAAACATGTGGCTCTGCCATAAGAATGTAGACTCTTCATGTCTAAACTATACACATCATTTGTCCTTAGTACTCTAAGTACTACCAAGTCATCATCAACAGGTTTAAAGTCAGAGGAAAGGATGAGACATTCTGGGTCAGTGAATAACACAGGATGCTTTTATCACAAATTTGAGAGACTGACAACAAGTTGAACTTAAGCTCCTTCACATATCGAACATTCTCAAAATCGATTCTACCAGCTTTAATTGTTCCTTTCCCAGTAATCCTTCCTCCATTGGGATCATTCCCAAATGCAACTTTTCCTCCACTAATCTTCCTA
Source organism: Chrysanthemum makinoi (assembly GCA_910596185.1). NCBI lineage: Eukaryota > Viridiplantae > Streptophyta > Magnoliopsida > Asterales > Asteraceae > Chrysanthemum > Chrysanthemum makinoi. The sequence continues at coordinate 250,129,499 of OU343222.1, read as the reverse complement.
AAATCAGACAGGATCTCTTTGTCTCCTGTCATACTTCCAGAGCAACCACTATCCACAATAAGATGATCTTTAAGCTCCTCTTCCGGGTTGCCCTGCACATAAAGAAAAGAGTTAGAAACTTTTAGGAACCCAAGCCATTACTGACTTGTGTTCCCCTTGTGGAGTTACAAACTCAAATCCTTTGAGTATGTAATTACCACTATCTTTCAAATGATGATCCAGAATTATCTTTTGATCTTTAGCATGTGGATTTTCAAAACTTTCAGGTTTTTCAACACAAATCTCTTTTTCGTCATCACAAAACATCTGATTCACTTTTGGTTGAAAGTAATGTCTGTCCCTCTGCAGTACTTTCCCTCTTAACCCATTCTTTTTTAACACTTGGTTCCTCTGATCTAAATCTCTTGTGTGAATTGTAATACCTTCTAGGTTGATAGTGAGATTTACTAGAATTTCTATACCAAGTATTGTGATCAGTACCTTGTTTTGTCTGAGCAGTACTTTGTGAAAGTACTTGGGCGAGTTAACAGTACTTTGGAAAGTACTTGTGAGATAATCTTGAAGGTTTTGAAAAAGGTTTTCGCTAGTGTGGGTATTATGATCGGTGAGAAATTTCTGTGATTGACCATATTTGAATTATTCCAAACTGGTTTGTACTCTCTAGGTTTCGGTTGGCAGTCCCTGTTCTTTGGAAATTTTATAAGGTATTTTGAGTGATGTTCACAATCCTTAATTAGATGAGTAGGACTGAAACACACAAAACACAGTTTCTGACCCATACTGTCAAAGTGACATCTTCTATGTCTATGCCCAAAATTATTTTGCCTTCTTGGTGAGTGATTAAACCTGTTTTGACCAAAGTTATCCCAAAAAGGTTTAGCGATCTGTTTTGAAAAGGTTTTGAAGAAGGTACTGCTTGTGGAGCAGTACTTTGATTTAAAGGTACCGCTTGATTTTGAACACCGTTTTCAACCAGATTCTTGGGTTTTTCAGACTTAAATTGAGCAACTAGCTTTTTCCTAAACTCTAGACTGTCTACTCCAAACCGAAAACATCAGCCTAAGGGGTTGATGAATGCCAATAGGATGTGGAACAGCATGATAATCATTAGCTTTCTTATATTCAGGAGGTGAGTCACTTATTGAACCATCATTACTAGATGTATCTACATAATTAATGAGTTCTTCATCACTAGTGGTTATATCCTCATACTCACCTTCATCCTGATTACTAGATTGGTTTTCTTCTATCTTACTAAAATCCATACCAAAACCTAATCCAGTTTAAGATAGGCTCTTTGCTGTTTTTTAACATAAGAAACATGTGACAGACCAGCTTCACCCCAAGCAGCAAACTTAGCTAACAAATCATCTCTTTCCTTAGTTAATTTCTCAATTTCAGCAATTTTACAGTTTAATTTCCATTCACTAAGCTTTAACTGGTAATCCTGTTGTGCATATTTTTCAGCCCAAGCTACTTCATTAGTTTCATGTGCTAAAATTTTGGCTTCCATAGATTCTAAGGTTATTTGATAACTGCTACCTCGACCTAGCCTTAACATAATTATCTCTCAATCACATAACCGCTAAGCAATTTATGATAAAAATCATAGCAATTTGAGCATACCTCAGAGATAGGAGATTGATTTGGTGAAGTAGCCACCAATGCTAGTTGAACAGGATCATCTTCACTTTCCTTGCTCAAGTCAAATCCTCCAAAGCCATCATCGATTCCAAACAGCATGTTCGGGTTCTTCAGCAAAAACAGTGCTCCAATCCAATGCGTCTACTGAATCTTCAATTTCTTCTTCCACTGCTATCATGCAATAAGTTACTGGTTCATCATCAAACTCTTCACTCCAGTCAACTTCGGATAACTTCTCTTGAGCAACCAAAGCCTTTGTTTCAGTAATGGGAATTTCCTTAAGCTCAAGTTTTGGCTTTTCAGATGTCCTGTTTGCTTGATACTTAGCAAACTGCACTCCCTGCAAAGTGACCAGTCTTTTGACAATTGAAGCATTCAATTTTAGATTTGTCAAAAGTTATGCCTTGTTTTGGTTTGAAATCAATGCTTTTGCCTGTCTTCTTCATGTACTTTTTGATTCTTTGCAAAGGATCATAGCAACTTGCCACCTGATATCAATTTCTTCAAAGGCATCTTCTTCAATCTGTGCTAGATCTTCTTCATAAGTGACAGGTAAACTAGCTTGTTGTGCAAAGAAGGAGCACATAACTTCATCACAGGCCATAGTGGTAGTTGGTGGGGCCTGTTGAACATATGAGGGGGTGTATAGACAGCAGTACTTTGAGAAACAGTACTTTGAGGAGAAGCGTGACTTTTGGAAGTACGGCCTTCTTTCAGATGATAGAAATGCAATACTGTGAGACTTAGAACTTGTTTGACCACTCATCTCATGCTCATACACCTTAAGTTGATGATATAGATCATCAAAGTCCATGACATCCAAACCTTGTTGTCCTCTGATCATTGTAGCAATGACATGCCATGAAGATGGCAAACTCCTTAGAAACTTCAAATTAGCATCTTCAATGATACTTCGCCTTGTATAGCTCCACCATGTTCAGTAGATTCTGAAACCTATCATATGCAGCATCAAGACTCTCTCTTTCACCAACTGTGAAAGTTTCAAACTGTTGCTTTAGCAAATTTCGGTGCATCTTTTTAGAGGCTTCATTCCTCCAAATCGGTCTTGAGAATGCCCCCAGAGCTGCTTAGTACCTTTAGCATCATGAAATTTGAGAAGATGACCATCTGGAATGGCAGATAAGAGAATATTGAGAGCCTTCTCTTGATTCCTTAAGGTTCTGCTGTATACTGGTTTAGGTGCCTTTGGTTGTCCAGGAATATCAATGGGGTCTGCTACAACTTCATTCCCAATCACAATAACATTCCAAAGAGCATGGTCTGTAATGGCAATGTACTGCCTCATCTTCATGCACCAGAGATCATATTCTCCTTCTTGATTATTGGAATTCTGAGTGAGGTGATTGAGGGTGGTGGAACAGCTTGAGTCGACATCTTGAATATAGTAGAAGTAGGGTTTCTTCCTAGTCAGAGTTTCCACACAAGCTCAGATACCACTTGTTGGATCGATATACTTTAATCAAACTATCTTAACTAGCTTGTTAAGGTTTAATAACCTCGGATAAATCCTAAGTTATTAACAAAGAAACACCGAACAATCTTTATTAAGTACGCGGAATTTACTTAACAAAGCTAAGAAGAATAACCTTTATTATAAACTCTAAATCTGCTATTATGGATACTCTAATACAATTCTAAGATAATCGAACTTTTCTCTAAAACACTAATTCGTAAACTCTAAAACTCTTTTTCTGAAAATCGTACCTCTAATGCCAATCTAGGAGTCCTTTTATAGGCTCAAGGATATCCTAGTCGGTTTACAATTGATAACCTTGTACGACAAGTAATCTAAACATAGAATACAATTCTTTCCATAAACAAATATAACAGTTCTTTTGTTCTTGCAGTACTTTGACTTCATATTGCAGTACTTTGACTTTGTCTTTAACAGTACTTTGAGTCTTTAACTTCTTCCAGTACTTTGCAGCTTACAGTACTTTCATATCTTCAGTACTTTGATATCTTCAGCACTTTCATATCCCAACATCTCGTGAGGGTTTACAGGGAACACACCTACAAAGTTCATTTAACTACTAATACAAGGTTATGGAATGTTTTGAGACTGTTTTAAAAACAATTATTACAGGAGATAGTTACGGCGTAGGTTTCGTTGACTAGAGAAAATGTGTACCAGGAAGTGGTTACGGCGTAACCAGATCGGCCTAGTTACGCCGTAGTTAGTAACCCGAGAATAGAAATACCTGGAACAGAGACATTATGGCGTAACTAGATCGGCCTAGTTACGCCGTAGTTATATTGAAGTGGGTAGATGGCCTTAGGGAGTGCCATTTACGGCGTAAATGGATCGGCATATTACACCGTAGTTACTTACTGATGTCGTAGTGCTCAAAGTGTCAACTTTTTTCTATGTGTTCAAAATGAGTTATCGGAACTCCTATCATCTATCTTTGGTCTTTAAACCTACAAACATGATAAAAAACATGCCAAACCCAAAGCAAACCCTAAAAACTACGAAAATGTTCAAAAAGGTCTATATAAAAAAATGAAAACAAAAACTAAATCTAAGATAGGGACGGGTATTCTCCCGACAAGCACTTTTCTTTAATCTCCTGAGTCTTTAATCTAGACTCCTGCAACCATCATCAATGGGCATCTATAGGACTTCTCGAATCATGTCCATTGCTCTACTAATCTCGACTTATGATCTAGTCAAGATTCCCTCCACTTGTTCTTCTTATACCTCCACACTAACACTACCGGTGCATTAAATGTGTAAAATAATAACATAAGCAACAAGTGAGGTTATTAATATAATATAATTAAAGATGATTCAGACTTGGTTACGGCGTAAGTCTCATTACTAAATACGTCGTAATTAAAGATGATTCAAACTTGGTTACGGCGTAAGTTTTACATTTATAATTACTCGTCTACCTATGGCCTACCTAATGCACTAACGGGCAGTGTACCCGGTCTCATGTAGTGAGGGAATGGTAAGACCGAGGTCGTCCAAAGAACAGTTGATTTCTAGTTGTCTAATTAAATAGATTGTCACATAAGTTTTTAATAATAAGTTTAATTGATAAAATTATAGTAAGTCACGTGATCAATTTGGAAGGTTCGCTAGTAAACAAGCTAATGGCAAAGATAGTGATGTAATTCTCTAACCGTGTTCATCCACGAATGGATCGTGGCAAAGGTCGGTAGACTCTTTTGGACCAAGATGATTATTAGTCACCCGGGATCATCCAGCAACCTATTCACAATCATTAAGAGTCGGTGTTTACTATCGCAATACATAAGACCTAAAAGTCACTAGATTCCTGCTTCAAGTGGGGTTTAAATTCTAGTCCTCCTTTGGTCAGTTCGGTCTGACCTATAGTTCCTAGATTCCTCACCAAGGTGACTATTGGTCACCCGGGATCATTCGGCAACCTATTGACAGTCATTAAGTTCCGCTACATGCGAGATTTGTAACAGTGTGCTCGGGAGCTAGCATCTTAAACACAAATCCCCAATCTCTTAAGTCCATCCAAAATGAAGGTTATTCAGGCGCTAGCATCTTTGATCACACAAGGAATAGGTCGCCCGATGGTCAATTCTTACCTAACTCATACAACTTCCTCCTCTAGGGTCCTTTGGTAAATTCTCCTAGAGAACTAGGTACTACCACCCTTCAAGACTACCAAGACCAAAGTAACTATCAACAAACTATGCATGCATACACAATAAATGAAAAAGCATAATATTTAAAGAATCAAAACTAGGCCTACACCTAGTTTTCACATTACCAACATACTCAAGTGGAATGACTAATTAGGCAAACACATAAAATGATAAATAAACAAGGAATAAACATCAAATAATTAGTTGGCAAATAATAAATTAAAAGATAATTAATCATAACACAATAAGAATCAATGCACCAACAATTAATTAGAATCAAAATTAATATTATAAAATAATGAAACTAAATTAATAAAAAGAGTTGAGTATCGGGGCAAAACCCCGAAGGGTTTGCCCCTTCGAAAACAAATCGCTGATGCTGTGTCCTCTTTTTTTATTTTGAACTGCGGCAACAAAAAACGAAAACCACCAATTGATAATTGATATCCTCGTGACCTCGTATATGTTTTCTATTTATAATAAATGATTTTATGATTTCCACCTTCAACTTTCACATATTGCCATCATAGGTCCCTGTGGTAATATAACACAATAGTGTGTTATTTTCAGTAGAAATAACTTTATATCTTCAACGCAATAGGCCCCTCATCGTTCTACTTCATAATATCATTAGTCCTTGAAGTGGATAAAAATAATATAAGCTTGACACTTCTAGTCCCTGGACTTTAACACTTCGCGCCCAAGTAATTAATTACGGCGTAACTAAATCACTAAGTTACGCCGTAAGTCTTCGTCCGCACATACTTATCCACTCCTTAATTCTCTCTACGACGTAACTAAGTTACCACGTTACGTCGTAACCTTCACAATAATAATTACAGAATAACCTTAAGAGTTGTTTACGCCGTATCCTTCAAGGTACCGTAGTTACGCCGTAACATTATTAAGGATTTACGGCATAACCTTCACAAATAATTCTTAGGCCCTCGTAGTGTAGGTTACGGCGTAGTCCATAGTGCCGATTACGTCATAACCTTCTTCAGAATATATTTCTTGGCCTTATATCACATCTTTTCTCTCCAACGCCTCTTTTATCCTGAAATGCAAATATGAACGAATTAAGTACCATAGTAATACAAATGAGGCCATAAACACGAGACTTTGATATATAAAATGTCAGGTTAATTTGATATTATCAGTTGAGCATGTAGATAACTTAGGATTTAACTTGCTTAGTATTAGTCAAATGGTTGACAATAAGTGTAGAGTTATATTTTTTGACGAAGGTAGTGATATCACTAAGAATGGTAAGACCATAGGCAAATGAGTTAGGAAGAATGGCTTATTTTTATGAAAGGGGGAATTGCATATATACCCACTAAAACTTAAAAACTTGCATATTTCCCCATAATACAAGTTTTTATTGCATGATGTACAATGCATTTTAAGCATGTTTTGGGTATATATGCAAATATGCAAGTTTTATTAGGTATATATGCAATTGCCCCTTTGTGAAAATAGAAAATAAGCCTTAAAAATTAAGATTTGCCTAGCAACCATAAATGATAATTCCACTCTATGGCATAGGAGACTAGCTCACGCCAATATGCGTTTAATACAATCATTGGCGTCTCATGAACTAGTTAGAAACCTACCTAAGTGTAGCAACTCGTACAATTCAGGCTATAATTTGACTATTTATTTTGACTTATTATTAATTTCATTTTAAGTGATATTCCTTTTATAAGTAATTACATAAATTCAATCGCGTACGTTTAACTCGTAACAAACACTAGACTATGATTAGTCTAGGTGTTCTATACAATTTTTTTTTATCTAATAATCATATTTTATATGAACTATTGCTATTTTGTCATTTTTACGTAAACTTTGTACTTTTTACGTATTACGAGTATTTGAACCAACGTTATTATATTTTAACAACATATACGCACTACCTTAAACTTATCACACGTCTAATATACTTAGTTAGCGTATATTGATAGGTTTTAACATTTTTATAAGTATAATATTTTTACATTGCCTAATTTTAAGTTCCGTTACTTAAAGGCTTAACGTTAGCAATTACTACTACACACTTTAAACTAAATACTATCGGATAAATACCGCTAACTTTCTTTAATCATATCAACTTCTCATAGCATATCTACCTATTATAAAAAAAGAAAGCCTCTTTTTACTATAGTTGCCTTTGGAGATGACACATCAGCAGCCCACATTGCCTTTGGGGATGACACATAAGCAGACAATAGTAGCTTACTGTTTCACCTTTGAAAAATTAATGTAACATCTTTCATCTCTCACTCAACCAACAACCAAGTCTTTTCATTATACGTTCATACTCACCCTAATTTTATTTCACACACTTTATTCCTCAACCTCCAACCATCTCTGCTCACTCCCTAATTTCCTGCGAAGCATTTCTGATAACGGTAACATCATTGTTCTTATTCTTTTCCTTACTTATTTTTTTCCCTGTTTGCTTATATACTTAAACTTACACGTACATATTATGCATGTTTGATTTCTTTAGCTTGCATATATGGAGTAGTGTTGTAGTGGGGGTGACGGCGCTATACATCTTTCAAGAGGGTAGATATGATGATAATTTTTTTATGTTACCAAAAGTAAATGTATTCAATATCTCGTCTCCTTTCAGTCTCAAAACCCCGTAACAGTAGCTTCGGGGGCCGTGCTTAGCACGTCCAAATACACTTCCTAGTACAACTTACATGTGACATAGCATGTTGGATTCTTTGTTTCACACTTGTTAACAAAATAACTTCACATGTAAACGTGGTTCTTTATTATGCGAAGTTGACAACAAGCAAGGAAACAAATTTGGTTTTCTCTTCATATCCAACGCAAGAATTTAATTCTTGCAACACGTGTTGATGAAATAGATGCAATTCATATTTGTGTTAACTTAATATCATCACGTTACCATGCAAGAATGTGTACGTATGATCCATCAAACATATACCAGCATGCAAAGATCTCCTACGTAACCCATATATATATATATATATATATATATATATATATATATATATATATATATATAGGGAGGGTTAACGTGAGATCAAGCTTAAAGTTGTAAAAATAAGATCAAGTCTAAAAAACCAATAAAACATTTATAAATAGCAATTTTAGCAATAATACACATAAAAATGATATTTTAATACAAATTAACATTTTAGCAACCAATAACCAAATGATACATGAGTTTGGATTAGTGATACACCTGATACATATTATACTAATAAATATTCCAAAGTCTGATACACATACAAAAACCTGATACACATTATACTTCTAATCAAAGTGTATCACCTAGGTTTCATAAATTTTAAAAAGAAATCTATCGTAACTTTAACAATTTTAGTTGTAGTTAATAGAAACTTTATTTTTCTTGTAAGGAGAGTGTCGCTTGTTAAATTTTAGTTGGATCTCATTTTAACAACTTTAAGCTTGATCTTATTTGATCTAGATTCTATATATATATATATATATATATATATATATATATATATATATATATATATATATATATATATATATATATATATATATATATATATATATATATATATATATATATATATATATATATATATGGGAGAGTTAATGTGAGAGATTTTTTTAACTTATAAAGATGAGAACCAATATAGACCGTTGGATCTATTAATTGGTGCTATATGAGATTAGTATTAAATAAGTGTCATTATGGTAATTAAATAGAGTTTCAAGGGTATTTTGGTACTCAAATTTCACTTGTCAATCATTCATTAGGTTCTCACTTTTAGAACTTTAAAAAAGTTCTCATTTGATATACTGACTAATAAACAACACTTTTGTACCACTAAATACAACATATTAAAATTAAATTTTCTGATGTGGCATTACATGTTTAAAAATTTTGTACAACACCCCAATGCTCCTCTTTAGCACACTATAGTCACGTGAGGAAAATAAAATGTTGTAGTACTTCGCTCCATCAAAAAATTTAGAAACTTATAAAAATTTTCAATGTTGTGTTTTCTTCTTCGCATTCAAATCATATCAATCTTCTGTTTCATTCTAATCCAGAGAATCACACGTTCTCTTCTTCCATACGTTTTTCCAAAAATTCAAAACCATCCTACATATCATCTCCCAAAATAACTAATTGAGTTGGTGTTTGCTGGCATCCCTGATAATTTGGTAATGATCTTCATTGTGAACTAACTTTGTAGTAATTTAATTTCTTTTTTGTTAATTTTTAGTTTTTATAATTGATTAATAATTGATTATATGACCAGAACCCTCCGGCTTTTTTTTGGGGTAGAATATTTGATATTTTAATTTTGGAAGATGATCAAAGTATTAAAAACATTCTGATTATATGAACCCTAACTGTAGGACGTTATTGATAGTATAAAATGAGGATGGAGTTGGTGCTAAAGATGCACATCACAATTACTTACCTAATCGTTGAATATCAAATCAAAGAATGTCTACCTTTGTTTTTGGGTATATCAACGATTTATCACCTGTTAAGGACAACATCAAGTTACGAGTACGTATTCTTTGTACTTGGATGCAACCTATGTTTAGCAAGCCACATGTTGTTAATATGGAGATGATTGTTTTTGATGAATAGGCAAGTATTTACTTCATATATGTTCCATATTAATATTTGTATTTTGCATTTTTTAGATGAATTGTTACTTGTGATGTTCATATTGGTTTCTGTTTTACATAATGTCCAAATGTTTTGTTCCAGCACACAAGGATGCAAACAACGGTCAGGATGGCGTTGGTCAATGGTTTCAAACATCAATTGCAAGAGGGCAATGCTGTCATCCTTCAACGGTATAGTCTTGGGGAGATCCAACCCAAGTTTTGTATCGTTAAAAAACCTTTACGCCTTAGCTTCCTTTCGAATACTGTAATCGAAAAGTGTTCAGATTTCACCGGTTCTCTATATGGGTTTGACTTTCGTCCTTATGGAACCATTACTTATCTAAAGAATGAGGAAGTTGGCCAGTTTGGTATGTAGAAACATTGTAATTATTTGTAAAAAAAAATTTTGTTACATGATGATATGTTATCCATTTAAATGTGGCTTAAACCAATTGACACTTATTTTGTTTGAACATTATGCAGATGTGATAGGCCAGTTGGTTTCCTGTGAAGATCTGGATAATTATGACAAGAATGGCAAGTCTGGCAAGAAGAAACTCATCACGATCATTGATGCTGAGTAAGTCCTTCTAAAGTTGTTTATATAGTTTCATTTAGATGCATCACTAAATTTGTACGCATAATATGCACAGGGGGAATGAGCTGACTTGTGGGGTAGTTTTGCTCAATAATTCGCTGACTTTTTGAATAAATGCTCGGAACATGGTAAGATCATTACTGTCGTGCAGCTGGCAATGATGAAAATCTGGGATGGTATGTTCTGCTTTATTGTTATTTATTATAGCTAATTCATTTTTTCTGCACTTGAGTGAATAGGGATACTTCCAAAAGCATAAAAATTAACAATATTTCTTTCTGAATAGACAGGAAAAATGGCCATCCAAAATGGTTTCAATGGAACAAGGTTGTTCCTCTTCAACGGCAAAGACAGTATATCCGACTCTGAATTTCAAGATGTAGATGCGTTTAGGAAAAGGTATCTGAAAACAAAATTTTTATATGTTTTTTTCATTACAGAATCTATTAGTGGTGTCTTACTGTCTTAATAAATTTGTTATGTTAAACCATATGTAGTTTGGTGGCTGCTCAAGGAATGGAGGATTCTCAACAAACTGCATCACGTATCTCAACTGCTTCAAAGAACTCGACAAAAGATGATTTTGTCACCAAATTCCAGTTAAGAAACATTGCGGAAATTTTGGACGTTGAACAGGTAAATACACACTTCTACCAACTACACCATTTACATATGCAGTTGAACACTGCAAATCTATATAGTCAAACACGTCCATATGCATTTTGAAGCAAACATACCATTCCCATATATGTAGCTACAAACCTATGTAATTAAGTACAAAAATAACATCATTGTTATACATATATGCAGGGTGTTCCATCCATTATTGTCGCAACTATATGTGCTATCCAATAGGAGGAAGGTTGGTGGTACCTCGGATGCAGGTCATGCAGGAAGAAGGTGGTAAAGTTGGCAGATATTGTTGACCTTGAATCAGATACCACACCAAAACAGGCTGGTGGTCCTAATGAATGGTGGTGTTCAATATGCAATGCGACTGTTACATCAATCAAAACCCAGTGAGCTTATACTTTCTGATGAAATGGATCTGGTATAATATTGGTTTTTAGTAGTTAGTTTCTCACTGCATATATACTATTGGTCATTTAGGTTTCGCTTACAGGTGAGGGTTCAAAATGAAACTGGCACTGTATCAGTTTATCTATTCAACGATGAGGTCCAGGCTATTTTGAATAATTTAACTACCTATCAGTTGGTGGATAAATATGGCAAGGTATTCGTGCTTATTAACATTTTTCCTGTGATTTAAACACATTGAACATGCTAAATTGTACAACCATTTAATTGTTGTTATGTAGTCTGACAGTGTCTTCCCAACGGAGATTATGGACATTGTTGATAAGAAATTTGTGTTTAAGGTGTCCGTTGATGCCAAAAATAAAGAAAAGCTAATGCCTGTCTTCAATGTCTTGCGGTTGTCTGATGATCCCAATATCATAAAATCTGTTTGTGCAGCTGCTACACCCGTGAAGGTGATAACTAAAGTTTCTATGTTATACAGTTTTACGCAAACTTATTGTTTTTCTAAGTCAGTACCATATAAAGTTTACCCATTTTATATTTTATATTTTAATTTTTGTTTCTCAACCAGAAAATGAAGCCACCAGTTCAAACGTTGCTGATGTGACGCCATTTGTAAGTATTCTTAATTATTTACTTACGTTACCCAAGTAGTATATATTTTGTACATTTATTTGCCACGTTGGTTGCTAAGAATTTTAGAAGAGTTAAACTATCATTTTTACCATTCACAGGATTTGGAGTCACAGACCGATGAGAACACAACGTCGGTTACTGGCCTAAAGAATGATGTTGCGAATGTCGAGCAGTCGTCTTCTGATACGACGTCTCAAGAAAAAAGGAAGGTGGATCCATTGGAGAAGACTGGATTTCTCTAAGGCGAAGAAAATAGTGCAAGCAAAAGGACAAATTTGGTTCTCGACAAGGAAATTAAAGTTGAGAAACCGTGAATGAAGTGTGCATTTAGTTCCAAGTTTTCAAATGTTGCGTAACTGTGGATGCATTTCCACATAAACAATACATTTATGTTGTCTGATATTGTTCTTGGATTTTATTTTCCTCGCGTTTGCGATGGTGTTTGGACTTTTTAACGCATCACTACTTGGTGCTTGAACAATTCATCGTTATGATTTTAAAGTTGTTTCCAGGTTTTAATAGATAGTTTATGCATATTGTACCTGTTTTCCCCTGTGCTGTTCGTTTTGCTGGTAACTTTGTGTTACTTTTTCTGGAAAGCATATGGCTTCATCAAGTTTAACCATCTTCAGTCCAAAATAACGTACGCAGTTTGGCAATATAGCTTTGGTTTTTGGAGAAAGTTTGTTTGCATAAACAACCAATGTATACTTTCACATTTCTGTAATAGTATAGATGTTGTAATGAATACTTTATGATAACATTGACTATTTATTTATGACTTTTGTATCTTTTTGGAATTATGAACACAATTGTTTATATATTGTTTTCTTTGTTGATGAGAATCTACTACCTTTACCATGTGCCAAATGAAGAACATTTATTTCTGAAACCATATGTCTATTTCAATTTCATATTAATTTTTTTAACCACCTTGAACAATGTTTTAATGATGTCATAGGATGCACTTTTGTATATATTCTCACAACTTGAACATAGGATTTCAATGATGTCAATCATGTTAGGTTTAAGCGTACCAGCAAGTCTTCAAAAACTTGCATTTCAAATAGACTATTTTTGTACAACACCCACTGATGACACCATTGATGATTCCAAATAAATTTATGAAGAGGATTAGCACTTGATTGAAGAAGTGATTGATCATGTACATCATTTGGATGACTTTAATGAAAACGATTCTTTGCGCATGTCCTACAAAATTGATTTGTGAAACATAGAAAGTTTGGTCTCATTGATCAATAGGATGATACAAATGTTGACGAGAAATTACAGTGAATGTCTTCACAAACTTCTATTGCAAAGAAACGTTGTTGGACTATTTTTGATGAACACACTAATGACACCATTGTACATTCCAAATAAATTGATCAAGAGGATGACCTAAAGATTGAACAAGCTACTGATCATGTATACTATTTGGATCACTTTGTTGAAAAAATTACATTTATTTATGACCTACAAAGTTCAGTTGGCAAACAACAAAGGGTATTTCTTATTCATTAAGATGATGATGATCATCTTGATGAGAACAATAGCTTTCAAAATGGTGAGATGTCGTGTAGATTAATATCAATGATTAGTATTACAATTCCAAGATCGTGCCCCAACATGATTGACTGTATTAGTTGTTTTTTACTCAATTTTTTTCCCGTACTATCTAAACTTAAATTATTTGATTATGCAACCCTTTATTGTACTACTTGATGTTGTGCTTCTAAAAAGTAAAGATGCCTTGACTGATGTTTGAGCATAAGTTGCATGCTAATTTTGTCAATCTACTAAATAAAGATTGGCACAATAATATGAAATGGGTCAATGTGTATTAGTGAACTCAAATGAATCAAGTATAATAGAATTTGTTGCACATGTAAAGGTACACGTTACAATTATTTGTTGTTAGTGGTGAAGATGATTTTGGCAATTATCTTATAAAACTAAAATCTATAATGGTTATGTGTAAACCAAAGCCCAGTGAATTATAACAAACAATCTAAAAAGGAACTAAGCCCAAGACTATCAATATGTTTTTAATGGGAAGTAAGCCCAGTAAACTGATGACTAAAAGGGAAGTAAGCTCTTTAACAATAACAAACACTCCTAAAGGTAATTAAGCTAATTAACAGATGACTACAAATATTACATCAACCATGAATTCGCAGTAGTTTAAAGTAGTTGATTCAAAGTATAAGCAATACCAACTGATTGTTAACATACAAAACATGTCGATACCATATGGATAACAGTTTAAACAACTTAGGATAATAGACGGCAGTCATTATCATGTATCCAAACATTATTACACTTAACACATAACCAAACTAGAAAAGTCTTGATGTTAAACATAGATTCAAAAGACACAAACCACTGAAACCTTAAAACAAAAGACGAGTTATATCAACACATATCAAAGATTGGAACAAGCACATGAAACTGTGGATCAACAGTCTCCACCAAATCTGTCATCACGTCAACCAGTTGGAACCGTATCATTTTGTATTTCTTGAAACAGCATTGCCTGTTGATATGTTTCCATTTGTCCTTTGCAATCATGGTCAGATGGTTCTTTTGAACCTTCCGCTACGGGGTCTTTTTGTGCCTTATAGTGACCAGGTCCACCGGAAACTCCATCCCACCGTGGCGAACAATTGCGTTGTCAAATGTGTACAGATCAGTCTAATCAACATACTTGGCAGGTACAGTCTATAGTCAATGAAAAAAACCACAATAAGCTCATATTTTTACGATAACTTAAGCACAACTTAAATATACAAACACTGACATGCACTAACAATTATAGCTACTTACCAAACGGTTTCTATTTATGACATAGGCCAGCATTGGCGTGTAAAAACATGCATCTTCGTTCCTGTGCAGATCATGGCCTTCCCAGTCGCATATGTGAAACATCCTTGGGTCTATATTGCAATTTAGTAACACAAAATCTTAGAATTATGTAATCATATATATAATATATGTACCATAAATTATGCTAAACTTGCTAACAATATCTCCACGTACCTTTGTCCAGGGGACCTCGACAGATAGGAAAAGCATCATGCAATTGTGTTCTCGGAATGCCTTCAAAGCCTAAACCAAGTCCATCCCTTCCAAAAGTAATCATATTAATGACTGCACCACCAACATTTGTGAAAACCATTGGTTTCCCGGGTACCAGGTGTTGACTCTCAACAACAGTATTCTAGCCATCTCCATAAAATAAGTTTGCATATATTTTTGGATGATTTGTTCCTCGAATATGAACACGACGATGGTTAACTGTTGCTAAATTCATTCCTCCCATCCGAATATCATATTCGTTAGTCACTATATCTTGCAGGAAATCTCCTGGAAGCAACTACATAAAATTATAAATAATCAACATATTTACCAACTAAAAAATACTTATATCGACTTAAAAAAACACCTTTATAAAAAAAAGGGTAGTTCGTGTATGCTTACCGGAGAACGTCCAAGATTCTGCCCCTGAAATAATAAGCATCTCATTTTTCTGCTGCCTATCTCCCTGTGGTCATATCCACTGCATTCAAAACCAGCATGATTGTAGGTAGTTACGTAATAAGTATCTTCTTCTTCCTTGATAAAGTGTAACATTTCCACATTTGTATACCTACTGTCTTCCACAAACTTGGCCCACTCATCTCCATACATTTTTAATGGTTTTCTGACTTTTGTTTGATCCATACTTTGTGTTTTGTTCCACGGTTGTGTATTAAGTACAGCCATGGCGTTCCATTGTAGAAGCTTTGAGTGAACAGAGATGGTAGACGCTGACAACACAAACAATATACAACTATTATTTCTGTATAAACAGCCTAACAATATACAACCGTTACTTTATGACCTTATGTGCATACCTGATGTTTCGCAAACTTTGCTTTGTTCATAGCAAAAACAAATTGAAGACGCATCCTGTCAAATTATCATTAACATAAAGAATATATTAGCTAAATGACTGATTTAGTAACAACAATCAAAACAAATATAAGCAATCAGACTCTATGCATAACACAAATATCGAAACGATAACAGATTTAAAACATAGGAATCACTTTACAAATATAAATTCGCCTATCGTATATCATAAATATAAATTCGCCTATCGTATATCATAAATACACAAATGCTTTACGTTGATTCACTGTAGGCCTTAGGTGATTACTTTATACCCAATACTAATTTCTGTTTGCAATATAAACACAACACCTTTATAAAAGTTATACAGTAAGACTTCACTATATTTTTTCCATAAACTTTCGACTATATGATTTCACCCAATAATCAATTCGTACATATCATCTAACAAAATAATGGAGGACATACACCATGGATCATTAACTAACTTTTAAACAGAACATACACCATGGATCATTAATCAAGATATATGCTTGAAGACTTTTATCCTTATCTAGTAGAGTTTATACAAACTACAAAACAAAAAATCTTTCAAGTTAAGCCTTTTTTATCAAATAAGAAACCGCATACCCCAAGCAACTAAGTCTGTATCAACTTACTATAAATCACTACAATCGTAAGGCTTAAGAATCAACTAAAAAATGCATATAGTTAAGTGTGTTTCATGGTGTTGACTATATTATAGTTGTTATTCTTACTTACATGCAGATCAAAAGAAAATTAACAATAAAATTAGTAGAATGTTTTTTTGTTTGAGATCATTACCTGTTCTTGGTACAACTTTGCAACAGTGTTTGCTTCTCAATGAATGTGGTGTGTGTGAGAATTCATCTACCACCGTTTCATTTATCAAGGCGAAAGTTGATATTTTTAATATACAACAATCATTACCTTTGAAAAATACACGCTTAATATAAATGCCATATTTGTAAGTATCTTTGTTATTTATGTATACAAGTGAATAACCAATGACCCAATGTTAGACCATTGTATATCATATTTTTTTAGTCCACTTTTGTTAGCATTACGAAATGGGCAACACAATCTACACCATTTTGACAAAAATAAATATGCGAAAAGAATATGTTCAATAAATCATTAAATATGCAACCCAATGTAGAAAATTTTGCAAAAAAAATTCGTGTGAATTACACAAATATTTTCTATTAACACAAGAGTATTTCAATGTAATATTTTGTTACTAAATATGATTAACCATGTACAATAGTCTTCTTAACTATTATGATTACAAACATATTACCTTTTTTACATTTGCTTATACAATTAAATTATTTGATGTAATCAACTCACAAGTTCTATGTAATTTACAAATAAAATTACAATATGTTAGAGATCAATTCTTAATTTAACTTTCCCTACATTTTGTATAAAAAGTGCCACCAATGTAGAACTTAAACACGCAATTAATCTCCTACAATCACATTATGGTGAACAACGAGTCACCAAATGTTTGTATGTATTTTATGAAATTTAGAAAGAAAACCAAATGACTAAACTTAATTTTACTTTTCAATTCATTTGCATTCAAATTTGTTCAATTTACTTTTAATGTATTTGTTTGTTTGCATGTAAGTTCCCAAAAAGGAGGAAGGCAGTAAACCATTAAATTTTTTGGATGCACCTGACAAAGATATATCGTTCATTGACATATCAGATGACAATGTGGTAAGATTTTAAAACGTATATATTTTACCGTTAAAAAAATGCGTATTATAATTTTTTTTTAAAAATTCAAAAACACAATTTGTACAAAATTTAACCGATTATTACATTATGAAGGAGTTCCACGTATCACGCCAACGTGGAAGATCGTTGAAAATTGTTGTTTCTGTGAGTAACAATGTTGTTGACATTGGTTCTTCTGATGATGAAAATGTTGAACCATTAACACAAAAGGAAAAATCCGATGATGGAACCGAAAACAATTATAATGTGGTAAGAATTCATCAGAATAGTATATTTGTGTTGCTATTACAATTTTCAATTTATGCATATACAAGATACCACTAATGTCATGTTGCACTACTTTTTACATACGAACTTGATGAAGATGGACCTATAACGTTTAGTCGATCACAAAAAAAATAAAGGACTTTGCCATCAAATGCACATCCATTTAGGCTCATGGACGAAGAAACAGATGATGATTTTGATAACATTAGCTTTGAAGATAATTCCATTCGCATTAGCGATACCATTGGTGGTGGTACTGATGATGAAGAAGAAGATGGAATTAGTTTAGCAGATCTTGATACCGATATTGACGAATTTATCGATGATATCGATGATGATTTGGCCGATTTTATTGACGACGAAGATGCAACTCCTTTTCCTACGGATGATGACAGTAATGATGACAATGTTTGATGCTGAAAGAAACGTAATTGCAAAAAAAAATGGCGTTTTCTCAATAAGACATGTTTTAGTCTTGCTATTCTGTTTCACTATGTTAAGTTTTAAAACTATATATTTGTTTGGGCGTATGTGTGGGCATGTATCTCTTACACGTTTTTTATATCGTTTGGAGTAATTCATTTGCATTATAATGAGATAATATATATTGTGTGATATAATTTCTATATATAGGTTTTTAGCAATTTTTATAGTATGTTACAGCTTTTGAAATTTTATTTAACATATTAGTGAATCATAAAGGATCACATGTGTAAAATACATAATAATAGACACAAAATCTCTATAAATACTCCTAATAAAAATACATCTTCCTATACCAATTTACCCATGGCATCATCAAACCCTAAAAGCTTTGATGATGGAAACTCAAATACGGCAAACACAAATTCAAAGTTGCATCCTGCAACGATTGCTAATATCAATCCTTCAACCCAACCAAATATTGAAGCTGGAGTGCGTGATCGCGACAAGAAAGAGCCAAATACTAAAGTTGATGATGCATTGAGATTTCTTGCATCACTTTTTGAAGAAGGTGAATCTTCTCAACATAATAAAGGTATGTCATACAACTTTTATACCATATTCTAAATAAATTCATTATACAAATTAAATTTATAGTAGCCCATGTAATTTTGTTATTCCAGATGAGTTAGACATATCCATTTTTTTTATTGGCTTAAACTAAATGTTGGGGATCTTGAAGAACGAGCCAAGGTTCTAAAGGCTGTAAGGTCGAAGGTGCTAAAAACAGAAGCTATGATTAATGAAGTACGTGCAATGGGTCATGATTTTCCTGATGACTACGTTGTCGATTTAAACTTCTTCGACGAGGATTGAACTTTCATCATCAAAGTATATTTTGCATGTTTATTTTATTTGACTTTTATTAATAAATGTATTTGAAGGTCAAGGCTTCATAAATTACTTTGAAGTAACACCATTTTTGGGTTGAATATTATGTCTGTTTTTTATAAATCTGTTTTTTATAAATTATTTCAAGTCATCAATATTAACAAATTTAAGTTATTCTAATCATGTGTTAATGTCATTCAATATCTCAATTAATATAATCAGCTCCTTTTATGCTAAAAAACTGAATGAATACATCAATAAATGTGATATCCTAATAGCGATTTGAATTCACCAATCAAATTTAAAATTGCATTTAAACACCATATCATCTCATTTATAAGTAATCAATGAAATAATACTACAAACTGGATCAAAACATGACGCATATAAAAGCTGTGATTCTCTTATATTAGTCACAATATTGTTGCTACGCTATTAACATGGATGAAAACAATCGCAGATATTCAACTATGCACACTGTTGTGCATACAATTTTACCTATAAATGGCCAATCTATTTATACAACTTCAACTTATAATGGGTCATAAAACCAATCCATCTAAACTATTACAATCCCAGTAGAATGAAAGTAAGTCTAATCACAATTAGTATATGTGTTAATTGGCAAAATGCAATTTCTTCTTGATGTTATCAATGAATGCTATTATTTAAAAATGAATTCATTTTGAATCAACACCTTCACCAACAGTTACAAAATATTTAACAATGTAACCTGTGCCATTATAGAAGTCCAAAACAAACCTTGCCAATAAAATAGAATGTATTCTACATATATCACAACCCCTTACACATAACTTCATAACGTTGTTGTAGTTACCATTACATACATAGCATATCATTAGATCATATTGTTCATGCCATATACGGCCAGACTTCATAACAACTCCAAAACACAAAACATTAAACAGAAGCATTCCAAATGTATTTTTTAAGGCTTGCCTAACCATAACATGTCCAGTCATAAACAAACACAAAAAGTTTATTGACGCACGACGGCGGATGTCTTAACACTTTCTTACCTGAAGGCAATGAGACGCGGACGTCTGGAACTTTTTGAACAAGCTTGAACCGGACCATTTTGTTAGCTTCCCAGTCACAAATGCTAACAATTTCCTTCCAGCTGCAATTGATCATAACATGATTTTTGCTTTTTGGTCTGTCACTGTGGTGTTCCAAATCAACGTCAACATAAAACTCCTCTTCTCCAGCGTATTCTAGCATGGCATTGTGGTACTTCCACATCTCATGCGCCTTCACAAACTCATGAGGAATGTTCTGCATTAATATGAGAAGTATTGTAAGGAATAACCTAAGCTTTTATGTAAGACAATATAAGCAACAAGATAAATAATTCCACTTATTCAAACCGAAACACTTTCAAACATGAAATGCAGTCAAAGTTTCAAACCAAAAATACTATGTGTCACTCTTTAGCATAATTTTTTCTAAATAATATCATCAAAATATAACATATTACATTGTGCAAACCAAAATGATATAACCGAAACACAACAGGAAAAGCTGACTAAACGCAAACTTTTTCAGCAAAAAACCAACCAATAAGACAGTGATAGCAAGGCGTAATACCACAATTATATATTATCACTAAGTGGTCTATTATTAGCATAACCGTTTCATAATCATAAATTTCGTGTATATTTGATACGGTAAAACAATCAACTCAATGTATACCTAACACGATAAACTCAACTGAGTAAATATGTTCAGTCACTAAAGTATATATTAACATCAATCACTTACCAAACGTCCTCTGTTCGTAATGTAAGCCACAATCGGTGCATAAAAACAGCCCCTCTCAGTGTCATGTTCAGTGTGTCCTTCCCATTCGCACATATGTTGCATCCTCTTATCTACATTTCAAATAAACTGTTAATACAAATATCGTTATTAAACGTTATTTATATTCTTGATCTTTACCTAAGTTTTGTTAAAGACAAAAGTAAATTTAATTTTTATAAAGCTTAAAGCTTGTTAAGTTTAATAGATATTAAAACAAGCTTTTTCAAATAAAATCTTCATCACTCAAGCATTTACAATGTGATTAATCATATCTTGATATGACTCTAAACCATAATGTATGATAGTAGTTTTTAGAATGTTTTAGTTTCTTAAAAACTAAACATTACATATGTATTTGCATATTTCTAAAAATAGAAAAACAAACACATGACATCATGTGGTGCATCATTGAAATCCTTAGAAGATTTCACTAGATACTTGTGTAGATTTAGGCCCTACATATCTTACACAATCTTGCATAGATATGGTTGACTTTGGTAAGATTTTGAGATCTTGTTGCTCCTCTGGCACCAAATATTAAACGCGGAACCCCTTTCAAGGGTTCCGTGGTCCATGGTGCTTGCTGAATGTTTTCTATAAATAGCAAAGCCAAACCAAGTAGTTCATTCATCCCTTTCTATCATACTCTCATACATTCCTTCTCTCTAACCTTTCTAACTCAGTTTCATATAATATTAGTGATCTCTTTTGTAGCAAAGAAGATCAAGTCACATTCAAGCTTCAACGAGAAGTTGGAAGTCTTGTTTATTTGTTGTTGTATGATCTTGTGTTTATTCATACTTCATTGTTGCATCAAACCATCATAATCTTGTGAGTGTGAGTGGTTAGTATTTTAGTCCTTAAAATACATTGTGTGTGGGAGTGGTTGTACCCTTGAAAAGAACTCGACATTTAGCTTAGTGTCGGAAATAGTGTGCTGTGAAGTGTAAAGGTTTCTCCGCCGGTGAAAAGAGCTTATTGACTAGTGAAGTTAAAATCTTGAGTGTGAGACTCGGGGAGTGGAGTAGGGCAAGGAAAAAGAGTCCTTGTAGACCGAACCACTATAAACAACTTGTTGTGGTTTGATTGTTTCTTTCTATATCTACTCTTTATATATTGTTTACATATTTCACTAACATATCTAAGATCAATATCAATTGATCTTTCAATAAGTTTCAAAACAAAGTTTTTAATCGGTAAACTATTCAACCTCCTTCTAGTTTTCCACAATTGGTATCAGAGCCTCGTTGCTCAAGAATTTCTAAAATATACTATATTTTATAAACTTGAAACGATCCATGGATTCTGAAAACTTTAAAGAATGGCAATCTATACAAAGACCACCACTCTTTGAAACCAATGGATTTATCTATTGGAAAAACCGTTTTGAAACATATGTAAAATCAAAAAATATAGATATTTGGTTTGTTATTGTTAAAGGGGATTTTAGTTCTACAACAAAAGATATTTCTATTGATGAATAAAAGAAATTAATTGCTAAAAATAATGAAGCTAAAATGATGCTTTATAATGTTTTACCTAGAAAAGAATATGAAAGAATTTTTATGTGTGTAACTGCCAAAGATATTTAGGAATCCTTGATTGTTACACATCAAGGAAATTCACAAGTCAAGGATAACAAAATTGATCTTCTTGTTCAAGAATATGAACAATTTGTTATCCCTGAAGATGAAACCATTGATTGTGTCTTTGCTCGTTTTAATACTATTATTACATCACTTAAAGCACTTGATGAATCTTTTTAGTAAGAACTTTGTGGAAATTTCTTAGAGCACTCCATCCGAGTGGAGAGTAAAGTGAAGGCCATAGTAGAATCAAAAGATCTCTAAAAAATGTCACTAGACGAGCTAATCGAAACCTCAAAGTACACGAAATGGTGATGGAGAAAGATTCGGAAATCATCAAAGGAAAAAGAGAGAAGAAAATCAAATCTGTTGCTCTAAAGGCAAGAACGAAATCAAGTGATGATGACGAATCTTGCTCCGGTAGTGAAGATGAAGAGTATGCCATGGCCGTTAGAGATTTCAAAAAGTTCTTTAGAAAAAGAGGAAAGTTTGTAAGACAACCTCGAGAAGAAAAGAAGCCATTTCGAAAAGATCGGGATGACAAAAAGGGTAAAGGTGAAAGAAAGTGCTTTAGATGCTGGTGAGCAAGTCATCTAATAGGAGATTGTCCCAAGCCAACTAAAAGCAAAACTCAACGAGCTTTTGTAAGTGGTGCTTGGAGTGATAGTGAAGATGATGAAGAGTCAAGGGAGGAAACGCTCTAATGGCACATAAGTCAAATGAGGTACATTCCGACTCATCTTATTCCTCTATTGATGATGACACTTTGCAAAACAATATAATCAATTGTGTGAGCTAAGTCTAAAAATCATAACTAAAAATAAATTTTAAAGACTAAAAGGAATTTTGAAAATGAAGTCTATGAGTTTAAAGAAAAGGAAAAACGATTAGTAAGGGAAAAGCAAATGACGATGGTTGCAAATCATGTCAAGAGCTTAATCTTGAAATAGAAAAACTAAAGCTCACACAAGATGTTCTAATCGAACATAATTCTAAATTTAAAAGGTTTAACAAAAACATCGCTTGTGCCGATGAAATAGTTAGAATTCAAAAACACCAGGAAACATGAATGGGCTGGGATTTAATGAGGTATTAATTCCAAAGAGTCAAAACAAAACGTCGAAAAAGACAAACAAATCAACAAAATGCAGTACAGGTAAGACGGACGACGAACCCAAAATAAGGGCTCCGCCCTTTGTAACAATGGTGTCGTGGGGACCACAGGACGTAATGTTTGTGATACGGACCGTAGCGAATTTATCAAAGTAACAAAGAAAACCAAGGATAGTGTTAAACTAAAACCGTTGTTACATCGAGTAGGTCTTGCTAAAATGAATTTAGATCAAAAACTACTCAACAACGACATAAAACACCTTTTGCCAAACGCCCCTTTCCTAAGAGTAACCACAACATACAACCCAACTATCAACATAACGGTTGAAATCAAAACTTCCTTAGACCATATCAAAATCCAGATTACATGTCATGGAACTCTTACCCATCATTTTCATACATGAATCAAGTAAATGGTATGTTTAACCCAAATGGACCCATGAGATATTGGGGACCAAATGCTTGAGTTATTTGCATCTTAGGTATGCTTGAAAGTTAGATTGAAACCTGATGAGTGGATAAAAGATAGTGGATGCTCACGACACATGACGGGCAACAAAAGTCTCTTCTCAACATACAAAGAGTATGACGCAGGTAATGACATTTTTGGTAGCAATCTCAAAAGCAAAATCATTGGCAAAGGTACGATCGCTCATAACTCCCTAACTATTGAAAATGTTACTCATGTCGATAGGTTAGGATTTAATCTACTTAGTATTAAGCCAATTATGTGATAAAAAGTATAAAGTACTATTTGAAGAAAATGGTAGTAAAATACTAAAAGATGGTATCACCATAGCTAAAGGAGTTAGGAAAAATAACATATACGTCATGAAAATAGATAAAACATCTAATGACAATCTTTGTTTAACAATATTAGATGATAGCTCAACTCTTTGGCATAGACGTTTAGGCCACGCTAATATGAGACTTATACAAAACCTATCTTCAAAAGAGCTAGTTAGGAATTTACTAAAACTTAAATATTACCAACATTTTTGCGACGCTTGCAAAATTGGTAAACAAACACATAGTAGTCATAAGGCTAAAAACATGGTGTCCACATCTAAGTGTCTAGAACTTTTGCATATGGACTTATTTGGTCCATCCGCTATAAGAAGCTATGGAGGCAACTTATACACTTTGGTCATAGTATATGATTACTCAAGGTTTACTTGGACGTTGTTTTTGAAAACCAAAAATGAAACTTTTGATAAATTTGAAATTCTTAGCAAGAAAATTCAAAATCAACTAGGTGTTAAAATTGTGTCGATCTAAACGGATCACGGTCGTGAATTTGACAATGAAACACAATTTGGAAACTTTTGTGATACAAATGGTATAACACTATCACACCCCAAGTTACCTGTATTGCAACGGAATAGAATTCCTGGGGAAATGACTGTCATAGCATCTTAGTTACAGTTATATTGAACGATCTAAAGTGTCGTTTGAAAAGCACATCGTTTGATATATTAAAAACATTCAGAGTTACAAAGATAGGTCCCAAAAGTAGATAACGTTTGCGGAAATAAGTTTATTACAAGCCAAACGATGTTTTTAAAAGTGCCATAATTTACAAGTGAGACGCGTCGTCACCGCGACTCTATGATGGGTCCTTATGCTTGCCATGATGTAAATGCCTTAGTTACCTGAAAATACATTGCTAAAACGGTCAACAATAATGTTGGTAAGAAATCATAGGTTTATGAAAATGTTTTATACGACTACCACAAGTATAGGTCATGTATGACAAAAATGTCACATAAAAATTGTTACAATTGCTATAAGTACATGACACCGAAGCTAGACTGATCATGATGTTCGCCCCAACAGAGTGTTTGCCAAACAACTCTAATTCAGATAATAAATGAAATGCATCCGTTTGACCAGTTGGAATCCACCAACCCGGATGGAGGAGTCACCCTCAATAGATCTATTCACTCACCCTCGCTTACTCCGTAATTAACGGTTCATGATTATGATATGGGGACATTCAATTGGCAATGAGGTAACTTAAGCGATGTAATGAATTTGATATACTTGGTATCGTAATAAAAATGATGTGCAATGTATTCTCCCCCGTAGGTTTGAAATAATGTATAAACTTGTAAAACGGGGCTATGAAAACTCACTTGGTACAATGATGTGATGGCAAAAGTAGGTACACTAAAAAGTGGCGCAATCTCTAACCGCGACCTATTATGAATGATATGATTCTAATATAAGTCATGATGCAATGTTATGCATGCAAATCATATGATATCCATACCACTTGTGCATTTTAGAAAATAAAGTTTATCGTCAAAATATAAGTTTATAACATCTTGTCAAGTTATAAATTACTTTACAAGTACTTACGTTGAAATGATATCCTACGATAGTCATTTAGTGATTTATTATGAAATTATAGTTTTTCGTCGAAAAATATTACACTTGGACAATTCATGAAAATGACCAATTTTTGATTGATTTAAAATATTCATTATACCTCCGTTTGACAAACAGTTAAACATTTTGGAATATAGAATAGGCGAACTCAATTTTACTAGAAGACATCATTTTCTCAAAAGTATTCTATCGATGTGAAAAACGACTCCAAACACGGTCACTAGCAACAACCATTTTGACAAATAGAAAATGTATAAGTGTTATTACTTGTGAAAAATAGTTACGATATCCATATTTAAAACGTGTATAACTTAGTCGTTATAAGTCCATTTTCTACATTTTATATATCCTTAGCTTCGTGTTAAAGTATACTAATATATTTTAGACAAATCGACTCATTTAGACAATGTTTAAAACTCATTTTTACCCTTAAAATAACTCTTGACAGCTTACCATTTTTCAGAAAATTAGTTTTTGCCGCTAAACTTGAAAATAGCGTATCTCCTTCGTTATAAATTCGTTTTAACCCGTTCAAGCGGCCACGGTTTCGTTTTAAAGTATATTTTCTGAATATCTAGCCCAACATAATTCATGACCTGCTGAATTTTCCAGATTTTGCAAAAACGATCAGACCACAATCTATAGTTATCGAAAATGGTTTTTCTTGCGTAATACTTGTTTCAATCACTTCAAATCAACACCAAATCTATTCTAAACCTACCATACAGCTTCTTAGGGTGTCATGGGTTCCTAAACATCATCAATAATGATATGCTTCATGGGAATAATTATAGGATGATTTATACTAATAATAAGTACTAGAAACAATTAAAAGTGGTATAGATACACATGATACTTGCATGTTTTCTTACTAGAATGATAAAAATAACTCAAGTATGAATATGAAAGATTAGTAAAGATCATGAAATGCTTACTAGTATGATGATGAGGTTTATGGTAACTAGGTTTCCTAAATACTCATAGGTTTTTATTGCATAACCTTAAAAGAAGTATACTAGTGTTTATAAAATTACTTTATCCTTGAAAATCTTGTGATTCTTCCTTGTTTTTGATCTTGGCCGAAAATGGTGATGAGTTTGGGAGAGTTTTCTTTTGTTTTTCACCTTAGAATATGCGTAAGTATGTGTTTCTAGTTTAGGTTAATAATTGGTAAGTAAATATCTTAGTCTATATTGCATATGTGTTATGTCTAGTAGGAGTAGATATTTATTCAAGAGTGACTAAGGGTCGCCGGCCATGGGTAATTTTGGGAAGTGTTTGGGTAGTTTTGATAATTAAATGTATTATTTGTTAAGTATAGTGTGTAATTTGTAAGTATAAATAGGTATTTAGTGTAGCGTTAGCTATAAATAGATTTTTACTGGACAAAATAAAATATATCAAAGTCATAAAAATTATAAAAATACATTACTCGCAAGAATTGAGTGAAATAATAATTATCGAGTATTATTTACGAAAACCGTCGTAAATATATATTCATAACAATTTATATACAAAATAAATTCAAAACTTCGGGTAAACTAATAATATAATTTTTATAGTCTTAAAATGAGTATAAAAATATATTAGGATAATTTTTAGAAGTGTCGGATCAAATTTTCAATATAAATGATTATGCGATAGCGTTTATTTAATAGGAAAATATACGTAAATGAGAAATGCAAACCCATGCATGAACTAATATGATGATGATGTTACTAATGATATGTAGACTAATTCTAGTCTATATGAAGTGTCCTCAATGATTTTCATGATTGCTACCAAACCATTACTTGACATGAATTTGATACTCGTAAGTTTACGAAAAATGATGAATAGTGAATCATGAATAGTGATTTTTCTCTGGGAATGAATAGTGTTTTATGAATAGTAAAATTTTAAAATAACTTCTCAAAATATCATATCAATTTCAAAAATGATGAATAGTAAAATGATGAATAGTAACTGATGAATAGTAAATTCCCGAGATGAATAGTAAATTTGAGAAATGACCTGAAATTACGAGTTTTCACATTCGCCCACCCAAAAAGGAATTCAGTCCCTGAATTCAGTCCATGTTGGTTCCTACGGTGTTGTCGGTGAAAAGGTGAGGATATTTGAGACGCATCTGGTCTTCCCGTTCCAAGTAAATCGGGACCTCTTCGAGAATTCCAAAAACTTTCACGATAGGAATTCGACTTTGCTTCAACTGTTTGACCTCTCGGTCCATGATTTCTGCTAGTTCCTCGACGAAATTGAGCTTATCGTCGAGTTGAATTTCTTCTAATGAAATTATGAGTGATTCATCCGAAAGACATTTCTTGAGGTTTGAAACGTGAAATGTGTTATTTACTTGGCTGAGTTCTGATGGAAGCTCGAGTCGATATGCTACAGGACCAACTCTGCTCAAGATTTTAAATGGCCTAATGTACCTCGGGTTCAGCTTCCCGCTCGAATCGTATCACGCATTTCCAAGGCGATACTTTCAACATAACCTTGTCGCCAACTTGAAATTCTAATGGTTTACGCCGTATGTCGGCGTAACTTTCACGACTTCGCGCCGAGTCTATCTCGGATTTGAACTATCTTTTCTGTTGTATCATGAACCATTGACCGGAGTGAGTTGTGCATCACCCACCCTACCGGCCCAACAAACGTGATCGGCACTTTCGACCATAGAGTGCCTCGAATGGTGCGGCTTTTATGCTGGTGTGATAACTATTGTTGTAAGAGAATTCGATCAATGGCAAATGGTTAGCCCAACCAATTCCAAAATCAATCACACATGCTCTCAGCATATCTTCTAATGTCAGAATCGTTCTTTCGCTCTGACCATCGGTCTGAATCGACTATCTTTGTCAGAAATGATGGAAATTGGTGCACCGTGCCTTGAGACTATTTCCTTGACATAAAGTCTAGTAAGTTGTTCCATGGAATAAGTCTCTCTAATTGGAATAAAATGGACTGATTTGGTAAGACGATCAACAATTACCCAAATAGCGTCATAACCTCCCGATGTCTTAGGAAGTTTAGTAAAGAAATCCATTGTAATGCGTTCCTATTTCCATTGAGGAATTTTTGGTTTTTGAAGTAATCCTGAAGGTTTCTGGTATTCAGCTTTTACCTTAGAGCAAGTAAGGCATTTGCTAACATACGTGGCAATTTATGCTTTCATGTTCGGCCACCAATAAAGTTTCTTAAGATCCTGGTACATCTTATCGGAACCTGGGTGAATAGAGTACTTTGACTTGTGCGACTCATTCTTGGGATTTAGTAAATCCAGTTATTATAGAGTCGGTCACCTCAAGTATATGTAATCGTTAGAAAGCTCATAGTCGTAGATTATTTAATGTTAAGTAGTATTTAGTTAAGTAACACCGTGGAGGACGGACGGGTCTTTACCCACTGTATGCCTAATCCACAGAGGGCGATGCATTTATGTAAGAACTAAAAATACTCTCTACCTCCCAAGGTAGAGAGTTGGAGCTCATAATAATACTTTCATTTTCTCTCACTAAGTTCTCAAACCTCTAACTCTTTCTCTCTCTAAAACCTTTAGTATATGCCTATCTTGGTTATGGTTTAGTGTGCTTGTGAAATCCAATATGTTACAAATGGTATCAAGAGCCATGGTTTGATCATCTCTCTTACATATCATTGGATTTCTAGTGGTTTTAGATGGTTTTTGAGTTTGAGAAAGTTTAGTGGTTTTGCATCATTTGGATCATTTCTAGTGTTAAAGTTTGAATATTGGGTGTATTTTTGTGTTTAGAATCATTGTAAGTGTTTGGGTTTTGATTTGGTAAGCCTGAATCACTGTGGTTGAGCTTGTTTTGGATTGAAAAGTGTGTTTTTGAAGTTTTTCTTGCTACTGACTTTCCGTTGTGATTTTCATCGTACTTGATTTGCTTTAAAGTTAGCGAGTTACGCTGTTAATTGTTAGCGACTTGAGCCTAGCGACTTTTATTCATTATAGCCGACAAATAGTACAAGTTAGTGGATTCTCCACTACTAGCTTACTTTGAGGGTAGCGACTTACTTCAGGAATTGTTAGCGAGTTGTAGTGCAAATTGTTAGCGACTTGATACTAGCGACTTGGATCTTAGCGAGTTGTTCTTTATCAACTTAACTGTGTCTAGCGACTTGGTGCTTAGCGACTTTACTTCATAACTTAGCGACTTGGTGTTAGCGACTTGGACCTTAGCGAGTTGCTCTTTAGCGACTTGACTGTGGAGCGACTTGGTGCTTTAGCGACTTGTATCTAGCAACTTGGTCTTAGCGACTTGGTTCAATATCTATTAGCGACTTCGTTGATTTTGCTTGTATACACGGTTTTCTCTTGATTCAGTAAAATCCCGTGAAAGAATCTATTTCCGGTTTAATCATAGAGTTATAAAATCCCGTGTAATCTGTTAACATGTCTACCAACGTATCTACAATCATCTCCACGTTGCTACGGATGTTCAAGCGGTGGTTCGATACTCGTCCACCCATGCTTGACAGAGTGACTCACGACTCTTGGGCTCAACGAATCAGATTATGCTTTGGAAAAGAAAACGGGGTCAACATTCTCAAATCCGTTGATGAAGGACCGTATCAGATTGAGACTACAAGAGACATCATTAATACTGCTGCAGATGGAACCATGATCTTTGGATTGGACAGACCAAAGATGTATGATGAGCCTGATAAGGAGAAAAAGATCTCGATGCTGATATCGTCCTCAAACATCATAATGGGGTCTTCCAAAGACATCTACAAGCTGATCAATCAAAACACTGGCCAAGGCAGTTGGGATAATGTCAAGATGCTCTCTGTTCTGAATTAACCAAAAAAGACAGAGAATCACAACTGTATGATGAGTTTGAGCACTTCAAGATGAAACCGGATGAGAGTGTCTATGAGTACTACGTGAGATTCCATAAGCTTTTGAATGACATGAGGAACATCAAAATGACCATGCCAAACATTCAGCTGAACTCAAAGTTTGTGAACAACATGAATCCCGAATGGCACAACTTTGTCACCTCTATGAAGCTAACCAAAGTATTGAAGAACACCAACTATGAGCAACTGTATGCCTTCCTTCTCCAGAATGAGAGACATGCTATGTTTGAGAAAAGGATTCTTGAACAGTTCAAAACCAGCCTGGGAGAAACAAGTTCCTCAAATGACTCAACAGCCTTTTATACAAATGTTGGTATTACTACCAAAGCTTCTCAAGTCATTCCCATGGGTGATGGTAATTACAAACTCATCCATGATCCAGCATATAAGACTCCAGACCCAAATGGTTAGCCAAAACATGAACTCTCTTCCACACACCAACAATAACCTCAGAACAGCATCCAATCCACACAATCAAGCAACTGTCAGAGATGGGAAGGTTAAGCGAAGGGGAAGAGGAGGAGTGGTAGAGGATATGTGGTAACCTAAAGGAAGGGGAATCAAGGTCAAGCAAAGCCAATTAAGTGCTACAACTATGGTGGTGAGGGACATATTGCTAGAAACTGCACATCTCCAAAACGTCCACAGAATGCAGAATACTCCAGAGACAAGATGCTGCTTGTACAAGCTCGGGATAATGGAGCGACTTTGGATGAAGAGGAGTTATTGTTCCTTGTGAGGAAATGCCCGAACCTATGATGTTGATGTTGATGAACGACCAATTCAGAGATAGGTCATAATCATCAAAATGCATTTCAAGTAGCTGACTGTGATGCATTTGACTGTGATGTCGATGATGAACCTACTGCCCAAACAATCTTCATGGCTAGCATCTCACCTATGGTCTCCCCAAAGGTCTCTCCACCACAACAAGTGGTCCATCCAAAGACAAAATCATTTCGAGGTATTAAAACGTATGATGATGTTGATGAGAAAAAGATGCATAATAAAGTACAAAATCTTGAAACTTATGAATCAGATATTGATGATGAGGGTAATAGCAATATTGTCCCATATGATCAATATGTGAAGCAAAGTGAAAGTGAGGTTGTACCAAGTAATGCATCTTCCAGTCAATGATGACTATATTTTTATGAATACACTTGCATGTGCCCATGATTCTGTTAGTACCTCTGAACTAAATACCTATAAAGAACAAGTTGCTATTTATGAACAACGTGCTAAGTTTGAGTTAACCACTCATGAGCAGGAAATGGATGACCAAATGCGTACAATTATTAGAAAAAGTAATTTTAGAGAAGAAGTATTAAAACAAGAGTTAAACCTTACACAGAGAAAAGCATTCTAAACTGCTAAGCAAAATCAGGAACTTCAAGAAAATGTTAAAATGCTTAAGCAAGAATTCAATGCTAAGGAATCAAAACTTTTGAATGATTTTTCCAATCTAAAACTTTGAAAAACAAGCTTGAAAATAAGTTGTACGAACAAGGGAATACCATTCAGACTGCTCACTTGATCAATAAGCATAGAGTCTTAAACGATAAGCATAGCATTCCCCATGTTGTGGAACCTAATCCCGAGGTTGTTAAAAAGGCTAGAGCTGCTCATAATGTAATCTATGATGGTAATGAGATTCTTAAATCTAGAAAGAAACCTAGTTGCGTTGAGTGCACTGAGGAAGATAGAAAATTAGATGATGCATCTAGGGAGAAAATGAATAAGAAGCTAGAAGATCTGAATGTAAAAGAGAATAACATAACGATCAAACCCCATGATTACAAAAAGGAAAATTGGATTTCCTTGAAGAAGTTCAAGCCTCAAACATTGTTAATGCCCGAACAAGTGTTCTGGAAAAAGGATTTTGATAAGCAAAAAATAGAGCATCTTGTTGTAACAAACCCTCTGATGAGTGTCTAAATACTCATCATTTTTGTACAAATTAAACTGCAAAAACATCTGAAAACACTCAGAAATGCATCAAAATGATAAAAATATCACAAATAAGTGTTTTATGTTTTAAATGCAAAAATATCAAAACTGTGAAAACGTATAGTTTGCATAATTGGGCGTTTAGTCCCAAGTTTCAAAAGTTGTCAAAAACATCCTGGTAAAACAAAATAAAGAAAATGTTATTCAAGGTACCGAAATATCTAAGTTGTCAAAATGGTCCTTGAATAAATCTTTTGTCAATGCGCAAAAGGTCCCTCAACTTTCAAAAATGTCAAGTTTGGTCCCTGGAAAATTTGAAATTGTCAAATCGGTCCTTTACTATTAAAGTTTGTCGGGCTTTTAGTCCTTGTGACAATTTTGGAATAATGGCAAAATTGGTCCTTCAAGATTTCAGAATTACAAGTTTAGACCTTATCATTTAAGCCTAATCTAAACCTTGTCAATACAATTTGAACCCCTGCCAACTCAATTCCACTCTTTTTGAACCCCAAGTCAAACAATACCACTTGCCGCCACCTCCTGCTTCTTCCCCAACCCAGTTTCCTGCAACACACAAGCCATCTCCCATCACCTTTTCACCTTTCTTCCCCCTCATCATCACCATTACCCACTTTTCCCACCACATTAAATGCCACCCCCTATTGCTAGCTCGAAGCACAGTGGTCAAAACCACTTTTCCCGCCAAAATGACAAAAACGGCTAAAATCCTCAAAACTCTCCCATTGGCCAAGCTAAGAGGTGGGATTTGCTCAAGAGGACAACGTGGAACTATTGGAGTATAAAAGCAAGGAAGAGAGGCATGAGAAGAAGCACCTTGATTAAATTTCATTGGTCGTTAGTGTAATTTTTAAAAGCTTTCTTTAAATTTCATGTCTTTTAATATTTTAATGTTGTAAGCTTCCTCAAATTAGTGTAATGAAATGTTATTTACTATTTTAATTTCAAGTTATTTTAAGTTTTTCAATAATTCTTAATTTACTTTAATTTTACATGTTCTTTAATTTCAAGTTAATTAGTTGTTTTATTGGATTATGTAGCTCTTATAAGCTCTTGACAAAAGTTTTAAGACTTTTAGATTCATTTAAACAAGTTTTAGTCTTTAAATTCAGAAAAGTACTAAAAAATCAAAATAAGTCAATGAAAGTCAACTGTGGTCCAATAGCAGTTCTGGGATGATTGTAGGTTAAGTGGATGGTTTGTTTCTAGCTTATTGACACTAAGCTAGGAGTTTCTGAACCTTGGTACCATCACCTTGATCACTTGTGAGTTCCATTTTTTACCATTTTTACCAGTATTGTTTCATTACTTTTAATGCTTTGATTTTTAAGTTTTTATGTTCCTTTGTGATTGTTTAGTGTTATTTTAGCTTAATATAAGCAGTTTGTTTATTAAGATTCACTTGTGCCTAGAATTGAAACAAATCAAGTAAATTGCAAATTTGACAAGTTTGTGTGTCTTGCTTGAGTTCTTGAAGTTTTATGCTCAATTAGTCTTATTATGATAATATATGTTTGAATCTGATAGATTCAGATTCATTCAAAACTTTGAAGTTCATGTGACAAGTGAAAATCAAAGGATTGTTTGGATTTGTGATAAAAAGATTTTTGTGTATGTCTCTTGGTTTGTCATTGTTAAATGTCACTTTAGTTCCTAATAGCTAAGTCAAGTCAATAAATATAGTCTTTGTTTGATAAAAGTCAAAATTCCAAATCCTATGCCTTAACAACATGTTGGGATTTTGAGTTGCCAAATTCATAATATTAGCTTAAAACTTGTTAACATAGATTAATATAATCTTATTATAGCTCATTACAAATATATAAGTCAAGATTAAGATCCAAGTTCACTTAAGTCAAACTTTAGTGTTCTTGTTAAAAGTCAAAATTTTTCAGTAGTCAGTTTTTGAATATAATCTAGAATTTTATTGTGTGCTCATTATTGAGATTTAGTTTATAACCTTTTGGAATATTAAAATTTTGTTGCTTATCTTAATTAGAAAAATAATATCTTACTTTTAATCAGTTTTTTTTAGTGCTTATTTCTTAGCTTAGTTTGAGTCCTCTGTCACAAACCATGCCTCGCAGACACTTATGCTGTCAAGTTGGCTCTGTGCAAAGCTTCATGACTTGACCCTAGCTGTGTATTTTAATGATTTGTGTAGCCCTTCTAGCCTAGTTGTTATATTCATGCTTGCTTTTACCTTTTTAACTTATCTAGATAGCTTAATCACTCAATATCTTTGTTCACCAAACTCACTTCACTGAAGCAAACGTGAAGGAATGAGTGTTTTTCAATAGCTAATGAAAAGTTCCTCCTTAAGCTTGAGCTTGTGATTATTAGCTTCATTTGAGGCTAACCAGTCATACTCAATGTTTCGTTTGTTGAGTCTCAAAAGCTCATTTGATAAGTTTTAAGGAGCTATTGTTTACTCATTCATATCAAAGTTAACTGGTTAAATCCATGAACTTACACCATTTCCAATAGCTCCTAAAAAGCTCATTAGAGATCTAGAGCTTGTGTGTTTTAGCTTTATGTTAAGCTCATCCACCAAATCTTAGTTCCGTGCTTATTTCCATGTTGCGCCTTATTAAGTATACTGCAACAAGCTTTATTTGTCCCATACAGTATGCTAAAGAACTCAACTAATAGCATTTTCATAAGCTCTTTATATGTTATCTGATCTCCACAGGGAGAGCTTTGGCTTTTTGGAATCCTCACCATCTCAGCTTGCTACTCCAATTCCTATTTTGCCATTTTTAGCTTATTCTCTTAGCTTAATTTGCCATTAAAAGGTATGCAGTCCTGTTTGGTATTACAAGAAACTGAAAGAGCTTATTAGCTTATTACAAGCTTGTTTGTTGAATCCAGTGCACCAAGCTTGTTTATATACTTGTCCATATAACTTGTATACATATTACTTTTCTTTTGTTTTCCTATGTGGAGCTTATACCAAGCTTTTACAAGCTTCCATTCAATCCAAGTTAAGTCTTAAAGCTTAACTACTAAAACCATAAGCTCACACTATGCTAGTCCATTTCTTGTTCATATTTGTCTAGTGACTTATGTACATCTCATATTGCTTTTGTTTCCTATGTAAGCTTATTTCAAGCTTATTTATACTGAAGTCCAACAGTCAAGCCAAAAGCTTAACTGGGACTCATAAGCTCTTAATTTGCTTATTTTTCAAGTTTGTAGCTTTTTGTCTTCATTAAACATGTATAATGTCAGTATATATTTAGTTCCGGAAAACAGAAAAACCAAAAGATCCATTTTAAGCTGTGATAGCTTTTTCCTTAAGCTTATTTGCTTATTAGCTTTTATTATTAATAACATATAGTTTTTATATTTTTCCTAGCTTCTTTTATTTATTTTAGAATTTTGTAAAAAGTTTCAGATTTTTCTTCCTTCATTTATTATTTTTAATAAATAATAATAGTTTTTAGTAATTAATAATAGTTTTAAATTAATAATAAATATATAAAAACTCTAAAAAATATATTTTCAGTTTTACAATAAGTTTTCTATTATTTTAGATTTTTCTAAATTAAAATTTCATTTTTTTAGGTTAATTTTGTATTTTCTATATTTAGTGCATTTTAAATACTTAATAAATAGTTTTTAATTAATAATAAATAAATAAATAGTTTTAAAATAATTTTTCTAATAATTTTTCTATTATTAGATTGTAAAATTTCATTTTCATATTTGTAGGCCTTTATTTCTTTAAACTCACGTTTGTTTATTTTGCGTTCGTAATTTTATTTAAACGTACGTTTTGCGTTTTAAATCATCATTTTAAAAATAGTGATAGCGTTTATTTAATATTTTTATCTTTTATTTCTCTAATTTGCATTTAAGTCGCTAAGACATGTAAATCCCTTACTATAGTTTATATTCGATTTGTTTTTATACGTTTACGTTTAATTTAGGTTAAACGTACGTTTATATATCTTTCACGCTTTTAGGGTTTTCGAAATGTGTTTTTAAATGACGTAGTCTGTGACAGAGGCTATTACTATTCACATTCCTAGTGTTAGTCAACGATTCCTGTTTTACTATACTAATATTATTTTCAACATCACAAGTCATTATACCGTAACGCCACCTCACCGGACATAAACGATCCAGGATATTTTACTGGTAAACTTGCATTCTCCCGGCGTCGCCCTTTTATCATCTGTTACTTGTTGACCGCACACGTGTTGTTGATAAGTGTGACTTTAGAAATAAAAGAGGTAGTTCTGAGGAATCACCCTCCTTAGGAAAATGTTTCAGCGACTGTGTATCCTCCTAATACACCAATGCATTTAGTTCCTAGAACTATTGCCACTAAAAGCAAGACCTTAATCACTCAATATGTAATTTTTCAATTATTTGTTGATTTTGAGAAAACTTGTAAGAAAAGGATCACACCTTTGGGATAACTGGGGAAAGGGTTATGGCAAACCAGAATGCTATTTAACAGAGGTCATGCCTTTCTTTAAATAACTAAAAGATCAATTTGAGAGTCTTAAAAAGGGGATGGATTCAGATATTAAAGAAATGGAAAAGGAATTTGATGCAATGATAGTTGAGGTTATGACTATGAGCGAGCATTAAAATATAATGAGATTGAGAGGAAGAACTTGCATACCTTGAATGAGAATCTTATTTCTGAATGTATTACTCAAGATGTGTTTTACACTGCTTACAATTATTCCATTAATGCTTCTCAATTTCATGAATTATTTGTTGCTCTAAAAGTCTCCCATGATCGTGTCATTGAGCTTGAAAAACTAACTCTAAACTGCATGATAAAGTTGAACAGGATGATCATGATAACCTGGTGAAACAGTTTTCTAAATTGGAATTTGAGCATCTTGCTTTGCAATTAAAATATCAACATCTGAAAGAAAATGTTAAAACCTCAAATATCAAGACATCTTTAGATGCTCCTGAATTTGATGCAGTTTTTGAAATTAGCAAACGTGATGAACAGATTCAAGCTCATTGTAACACGATCAAAAAGTTGAAAGCCCAAATCTCTCAATTAAAGGGTGAAAAGAACAATGTGACAGGCTCCCAAATGCCTCCTCCTTTAGATTCTCAGTATTCTCAAACTTTTCATCTTCAAAACTTAGTTAATGCTTTACAAAAGAAAAACGTGAGTTTTCTAGAAGAAAATGAAAAAGTTAAACGTCACTTTAAAGAGTTATATGATTCAATGAAAGTCACTCGTGACAAAAACAACGAAAAAATAACTCTTTACAAAAGAATTTGAGAATCTGAGGAGCCGGTAAAAGGGAAACTGCCACTTGTTTTTAATGAGAATGTTGCTTCCAAGTTATCCTCTGACTGCAATATATCTGTGACTGTTAAATACATTCCTCCTCATCTTAGGAATAATGAACTTGAGTTTTATAACTATTGTGCTCACCTTAAGGATAGTCTAGAATGTCTCCGTGAGATTGTGGAAGAGGATTTCATAAATAAGCCCTTCATAGAGAATTAGGTTTGCTTGCATTCAGGCCAACGATCTCAGAGTCGCTAGAATGTTTAAAGCAACATGTCCCAAATCCTTAGGTGCAAAGGGTAAAGTCTGTGATGCCTTGTTCTATGCCTAAGCCAAGCATACAAACCATTCTATGCCCGCTTAAGAAAGTGAACACTAATGTGCCTTCAAGTAGTTCGCATCCCAAGCCTAGTTTAGGAAAAAGTAGATCAACCAACTAATGTTCCCATAATTTCTACGAGTAATCAAGTGACATTAAAGCAAGCGGGTCAAAGCCTCCGGGCAATACCAAGCAAGATAGGACCTCGCAAGCTAAGAATGTGCATTGGAAGAGAGTAGAAGATCACCCAGAATATTAAGCTTGAGTTGAATAAAATGAATCGTGTTGATTCTAGTATTAGCCATAAGCGCATTCGTAATTAATTAATTCTGCTACTATTCGCAAACCATGTAATGATGATCGCTTGATTTCGTTACTAATCATGAATGCAGTTGTGAATGTTTGTCTAATGTTGTCAAATGCCCTAATAAAATCATATTGTTAAAATTCAAGCCAAGGCTAAAAGG
>OU343222.1:250079903-250090116 GCA_910596185.1 Chrysanthemum makinoi | reverse complement strand
CACAATTAAAATATCAAAACCGTCATTCACTTTAGATCTAGCAGATCTCTTCCTTTTTAGACCTTGCATTACACTAAAATTTGCTTACGTCATTCACTATTTAGGCTTTTTCTATAACCATGTCCTACAACCATCTTTTTGCCTCCTTCTTGGCCTTTAGGCCACCACAAAATTTACACTAAAGTTTCGTTTTATAATCGCAAGACAACCAGATCGGTGCATCGTGAACAGCCCTTAGGTGATTTTTTTGGGGTTGTCGACATGTCTTTCCGACCCTCGATAATTTTTTTACCCTCAGTTTAACGCCGCCGAGAGATTTATAGCAATCTGCCACTGCTCGGTCTATAACGGCTACGATGAGCGGTTTCGACTATCCGGATGCTAGATCTGTAAAATCGCTCCTACCCAAAACCACTTCTAAAAATCAACTTGTCTTTTGGTTATGTTATTCCTCTGAAAGATTTGGCATCGAGTCTTGTTGTTCTTATGACATCATTTGTAACATGGTTTTGGTTTGGTTTACTTTTTTTATTACAACCACTTTTCGAAACACTTGGTGAAGACGATTTGATCTAGCTGGATCTGGTTTTTATGGTTTTAGTTATAGACGTTTGTTTTTCAGTTCAGGTCTATGGCCTTCTACCGCTGCAAACATGGTCCATAGGCGTTTGTGTGTCAGTTTGGGTCTATAGGAGTTTATGTGTTAGTTCGGGTTTGTGAGTCAGTTTGGGTTTATGTGTCACTTAAAATGTATTACTAGTAATAAACTAAATGTGACTTCAAATGTATTAAAAACTTTAAATTTGACTTCAAATGTATTAATAAATTAAATGTGTCGCTTAAA
Source organism: Chrysanthemum makinoi (assembly GCA_910596185.1). NCBI lineage: Eukaryota > Viridiplantae > Streptophyta > Magnoliopsida > Asterales > Asteraceae > Chrysanthemum > Chrysanthemum makinoi. The sequence continues at coordinate 250,089,272 of OU343222.1, read as the reverse complement.
ATATATCATAAAGTGTGTCAAAAATATATAATGGGTCATTAAAATGTTTCATGAAAAATGTATCAAAAAATATTAGTGGTCACCGCATATGTAACTAAAAATTTAATGTCTTTCAAGAAACTTCTAAAAAAAGCCAAAGAATTATGTTGTAGGTTTGTTTTAAGACATTCAAATAGCTAGGGTTGGATTATGCACCATAGCCAAAAGCTAAGCTAAACCTAAATCATCAACAAAGCCGAAGCTCAAAAGTACACATAAATTTTACTTGCTAACTATCATCGCATGCAAAAGTACTCATAAATTTTAAGAAGTCACATTTTTAACTCATATGTACCACTTAGCTTTTATATATTGTGCACAAACTGTAATTTGGTTGTATTTATCAATATTTAACTCTTTAATGTATCATGATTCATTTGTCTTTTGGGTAATTTGTTGTATCATCTTTAGTAATTTATGTGTATAAATGGTTTAGAATATTATTAAAATATCAAAATAGTAAATATGAAGATATATGTATCAACCGATTGGCATGTGTGACTAATGAGTATCACTTTGTTAAGAAAGGTGTTACTAAAAAATGATGGTAAAAAAAAAACACAAGGTTTAGATAATGATGCACGAATGACATGTGAAGTCATGTCGTAAAAAGCGGAAAAGAATAAAGATAAAAAACTTGAATATAAGTTAAAAAGGATTGTAGTACATAAAACACAAATGATTATCAATAAATTACTTCAAAATGCCACTCACAATGCAATAAATTACAAAACTGCCATTTTGTTTATCTATTTAATTACCCTTAAGTTGCATCTAAGATTAATACATACCAACGGTTGAGATTGGTCCCTATTGTTTTTATTTTAAGAATGGTCACCACAAGAACGTCTCCCTATATATATATATATATCTTAAAACCCCATGGCCGCCGAATGGAAGTAGCTAGTTCATGATAATACATGTTGAATTCTAAATGTATGTAAAGTAATCGTGAAGTAGCGTTGAAAAGCTTAAAAAATGGGGCAATATTGCCGGTATATATATATCATGTAACAAATGTATATAAAACTCCCAAGTGAAGTTTTATAAACTTTGCTCAAAAAACTTACGACAATAACTTTCTATGAAGGGTTGTGGATCTAAACTGCGACCTCTAATGCTTCAAAAATGATTAAGCACTTGACAAGTTATATATACTAACTCTAGTTATGTGTTTTGGCTCTTCTACTTGCGGACCATTTGTTGTTGTGGTTTGATTTAGTTGTTCAATTTCCTAGCTTGGGATCACAAAGCCATCATTGTCTAGTAAATAAATAATACGTATATGACCAAAACCATTTGTCTAGAAGGCGAAACTCAAAAAAGTTCAAACATAAAATAACCCACGCATAAGTTGTAGTCATACACCCAAACCATATTCGAAGATGTGTTTTGGAAACCTATTTACAGATGCCCCAAACGACCAATGATAATCACGAAGTTGTGCCGAATAAATAGTTGCATGGTGGCGGAAATGGGTGGGCTTGCCTTTTGAATATTAGGTGGAAAAAAACGTGATTTAATCAATTATAAATATACGAACAAATTTATTAAGTGCATTAAGAACTAATTATTAAGTACATAAGAGCGAAATAAAATGATTTGCATATGATAAGAGAAAATACAAGTTAATAACTTGTGAGCAATAACAGAGTATATGTTATTAATTCAAATGTGAAATATAACTTATCAACCTTTCTTGTTACAAATATTAAATAAAGATATAAAAGTTGAGTTATATATGTACCGATGTTTATGATAAGCGCATAACTACTTCATGCCACTCTTCTGAGATACTACAATTCAAATAATAGTCAAAACCCAAAACTTATGATACATATATACAAAGTATTATCTAATATCTTGAAGCTAAAGAATAAATAACATACAACTTTTTGTTTCCATGTATTCAATATAACTCAAAACCTCAAATGTTTCCCACATCTGAACTCAGAAAGGAGCCAAGTGATTTTACTAAATCGTAACAGTTGTCTGACCTTACGATAAGCAACTATCTGAAATCATAGTCTTGTACTTCCCTTTGCTAGTTGTAATGATCTTTATGCTTACTCATTCAATACACCAAATAAAAAATAGATTAGAGTCTCGACACAATAGAAGGACAAATATCTCATGTAATCATATATGATCCAACCAAACTTATACTAATTATAATTTCTACACATATGACTATTTAAACCTTATTTCAACACTTAACACAAAATACCACAGAGGGCCATCATTTAGCAAAATTTTGTTAACCAAAGTTCAAAACACATACCTTTAAGTAAACTCCCACTTCAATAGCAATTTGAGTATGCTTCTGCTGATGCGTGTGATTGGATCTCTTGTTATGGACTTGTTGTAACTAATGTGTTTAACTATTATGGAGCTTAATGCAACTTATTTGATATCAGACAACTCCATTGTAACTACCTTCTAAAATTTGGCCACTTGACCAGCCAGAAATATAATATAGCCCAGATCTCCACTTTCATACGTAAATGGGTCAAAATTGCGACATTCAAAAAACAAATACCAAGCTTACTTCATCAGTTCGAATTAACCATCAGGAGGCACAAAGCTCACGGTCTTCTCTAAATTAAATCTAGTCAAGTTTACACATTGACGGAAAGTAACATCATCAAGCTCAATACTTTTGCCACTGCATTTAATTGCATTTCAATAGTTAAAAAAAATTGCATTTCAAAGTGTTAGATCATCAAGTTGATCAAGCAAACCAAGCCATCACATAATCAAAATAACATTACAGGATCAACACAAAACATCTAAAACTTATTAGATCCACATTAAGACTATAAAGTTCTCATTGAACACACTACAACATTCACTGGCTACCCCAGCGACATATGGGGGATTCCCAGTGACATGTCGGGGAAATCCCATGACATGTCGTTGGAAACTAAACTGAAGCCTAACTCGTAGGGATTGTATCCCCGGCGACATCCCCGGCGACAGCGTGGGTCCCCTCAAATTTAAGTCAAAGAAGCAGTAATGCTTTTGGCACACTATCCCCGAGCGACATGTCGGGGAATAGTCGAGTAAAGCAAAATGATTAAGACACTAATGATAGTGATTAAGTATCCGGCGACATCATTTGGGGGATATATAATTACTGTTGATAAGTCCAGAGTTAGCCTCTATCCCGGCGACGTGTGCCTTTGAAACAGTTTCTATCGTTGGCTTGTCAACTTTTGATGTGTGTTATCCCGAACTGTCGCCGGAAATCTACATTTTTTAATGCGGCTGCAGTGCGGCGATTTCGATTTTTAGGAATTTTTGAGGAAAAAATCTACAAATAAACATTGCAAAACACTGTATAGACTCGCCACTTGTACGAAAACACAAATACCATAGCGGATGCGCAATACAAATAGATCACAACTTTTACATAAACACGACTCAAAAGTCAATATGTGCATTGATAGATAGGGAAACAAGTGTTTAAATTGCGCCAAGATGAACCTAATAACATATAACACAACTACCTAAAGTACCAATGTAGCATACTAATAATATATAACACAACTACCTAAAGCTAGTACCAATGTAACATACTAATAATATATACCAACTACTCTGCGTTGTTATCCTCATTACTAGCCATTCTCCTGCGTCATCACCTGCTTTCCCTCCACTCCTAGCACCACCAAATCATACTCCCTAAACATATCAGTATACGTACAAATCTAGGAGACTCATGATAAAGCCTACATCTTTGGTGATGTGGGCTTCGTGGGAAGTGAGCATGCAACTGGATGTGGGCGTGATGGCAATAGCGACAGCAGAGGAATATGCCATGACTTACCTGCCAAGCGCATTGATTTGATCCTCCGCAATTGACGTGGCCTCAAGCTTTTACCGTCCTATGTTAGTGACAAAAACACAAGATAGTAAATATATTAGTCGGGTTGCTACATTATTTCTCGATAATTCATTAAAGTGTGTTTTGAATCAAAACTTACATATATCCGGTGGTCCTCATCGTTAAGGAATACCCCATCAAGCGGTATGTGTTGCCATAAGTGTCGATGAGTGGGTATTCATGAGTCTCTGATGCCTGCATCTGTACATACCACTATATAAGATGAATAATTTTAAAAGCGACAATCACAACACACCATATAATCGGATATATATATATATATATATATACACACACACACACATATATATATATATATATATATATATATATATATATATGCATGTAAAATAATTATAATGTTTATTACCATATCATCTCGAAGGCGAGAACGCCCAGGAGCCCCTGTCTAGATATGACCTTGCTCTTTCTTGCCGGTTAAGCCGATTTGTAGCGGCTCGAAATGTTCTTGGGATCATTCAAAACTTAATGTCTATCTCCAATCACTTGCATGTAATTTCGGGGCGTGCCCCTAAATCGCCTCGCATGTAATCCCGGTGGTGGGGTCTACCTTCAATGTTTGGCCTTGAAGAAGCCTTGTTAGTATTGTAGGCTTTTGAGAGTTTATACCGTAGATCTCTGGGGCCGTGGGGAGTTCATGTATGCGGCCTTAGGTCAAATAGGGTCTGCAATCATATACAACAAAGCAACGAGTTAGAGATATAATATATATTTATTTAAATTTGTTTATTTATTTATATGATATAAATAAATAGCGAATTTTAGATAAATATACTACAATTAAATAAATGAACACGATAATGAAATAAACATAAAAGGATAGCGACCCCAATATAGAAATGATTCCCGCTCTCTCTCGCCGGGACCTTCTCCCGAAGAAAGGTAGTAAAAGCGGCACCTTCACAACAACCTCCCAGATGTAGTTAGACCAATGCGCCGCATGGGGTAGGAAGGTTTAAGGTTTGTTGTACCCCCTCAAAAGTGATGCGACCGCAGGACCTGTTTTGTTGCGATGCCTTGGCCCGAAAGGTTCCGGGTCTTGTCGCGGTATTGACTGTGCCACCTTGCATAAATTGGGCTTTCGTTTACCTTTGCACTGAAAATCAAGTTAGTGATAAAAGTCATAAATATGTATCAAATTTATGCTTGTATTACAATAATCCGAAATTCTTACCTTTGTTAATGAAGCTTGCCCGACAACTTAGGTGGAGTGCGCTGCGGAGGGCGATCCTCCCGCCACCGTCACCGCCGTGGGACCGTTATCGTTACACATTAGACGTTCAACGGATGAGTCGATATGTTATCGTTACACATTAGACGTTCAACGGATGGGTCGGTATGTTATGGTTACACATTAGATGTTCAACGGATGAGTCGGTATGTTATGCTTACACATTAGGCGTTCAACGAATGAGTCGGTATGTTATGGTTACACATTGAACGTTCAACGGATGAGTCGATATGTTATGGTTACACATTGGGCGTTCAACGGATGAGTCGGTATGTTATGGTTACACATTATACGTTCAACGGATGAGTCGATATGTTATGGTTAGACATTAGACGTTCAACGGATGAGTCGGTATGTTATGCTTACACATTAGGCGTTCAACGAATGAGTCGGTATGTTATGGTTACACATTAGACGTTCAACGGATGAGTCAATATGTTATGGTTACACATTGGGCGTTCAGCGAATGAGTGGTATGTTATGGTTACACATTAGACGTTCAGCGGATGAGTCGGTATGTTATGGTTACACATTAGGCGTTCAACGGATGAGTCGATATGTTAGGGTTACACATTAGACGTTCAACGGATGAGTCCGTATGTTGAGGTTACACATTAGGCGTTCAACATCAGTCGGTATGTTGGTTTTACATTAGGCGTTCACGGATGAGTCGGTATGTTATGGTTACACATTAGACGTTCAACGGATGAGTCGGTATGTTATGGTTACACATTGGGCGTTCCAGCGAATGAGTCGGTATGTTATAGTTACACATTGAGCGTTCAATGATGAGTCGATATGTTATGGTTACACATTGGACGTTCAACGGATGAGTCGATATCTTATGGTTACAATTTAGACGTTCAACGAATGAGTGGTATGTTATGGTTACACATTAGGCGTTCAGCGGATGAGTTTGATATGTTATGGTTTACACATTGGGCGTTCAAGCGGATGAGTCGGTATGTTAGGGTTACACATTAGGCGTTCAACGGATGAGTCGGTATGTTATGGTTACACATTAGACGTTCAACGGATGAGTCGGTATGTTATGGTTACACATTAGACGTTCAACGGATGAGTCGGTATGTTATGGTTACACATTAGACGTTCAACGGATTAGTCGATATGTTATGGTTACACATTAGACGTTCAACGGATGAGTCGGTATGTTATATTTACACATTAGAGCGTTCAGCGGATGAGTGGTATGTTATGGTTACACATTGAGCGTTCAGCGGATGAGTCGAATGTTAGGGTTTACATTAGGCGTTCAGCGGATGAGTCCGTATGTTAGGGTTACACATTAGGCGTTCAACATCGAAGTCGGTATGTTATGGTTACACATTAGACGTTCAGCGGATGAGTCGGTATGTTATGCTTACATTAGGCGTTCAACGGATGAGTGGTATGTTATCGTTACACATTAGGCGTTCAGCGGATGGGTCGGTATGTTTATGGTTACACATTAGATGTTCACGGATGAGTGGTATGTTATGCTTACACATTAGACGTTCAACGAATGAGTCGGTATGTTATGGTTACACATTAGACGTTCAGCGGATGAGTCGGTATGTTATGGTTACATTGACGTTCAGCGGATGAGTCGGTATGTTAGGGTTACACATTAGACGTTCAGCGGATGAGTCGGTATGTTATGGTTACACATTAGGCGTTCAACGGATGAGTCGGTATGTTATGCTTACACATTAGGCGTTCAACGAATGAGTCGGTATGTTATGGTTACACATTAGACGTTCAGCGGATGAGTGGATATGTTATGGTTACACATTGGACGTTCAGCGAATGAGTCGGTATGTTATGGTTACACATTAGACGTTCAACGGATGAGTCGGTATGTTAGGGTTACACATTAGACGTTCAACGGATGAGTCCGTATGTTAGGGTTACATATTAGACGTTCAACATCCGAGTCGGTATGTTATGGTTACACATTAGACGTTCAGCGGATGAGTGGGTATGTTATGCTTACACATTAGACGTTCAACGGATGAGTCGGTATGTTATGGTTACACATTAGGCGTTCAACGGATGGTGGGTATGTTATGGTTACACATTAGATGTTCAAGCGAATGAGTCGGTATGTTATGGTTACATTGAGCGTTCAACGGATGAGTCGATATGTTATGGTTACATTGGGCGTTCAGCGGATGAGTCGATATGTTATGGTTTACAATTTAGGCGTTCAAATGAATGAGTCGGTATGTTATGGTTACACATTAGGCGTTCAACGGATGAGTCGGTATGTTATGGTTACACATTGGACGTTCAGCGGATGAGTCGGTATGTTATGGTTACACATTAGGCGTTCAACGGATGAGTCGGTATGTTATGGTTACACATTAAACGTTCAACGAATTAGTGGTATGTTTGTGGTTACACATTAGACGTTCAACGGATGAGTCGAGTATGTTATAGTTTACATTGGGCGTTCAGCGGATGAGTCGATATGTTATGTGTTACACATTAGGCGTTAAACGGATGAGTCGATATGTTATGATTACACATTGATTCAATTTAATTAGTTTATGTTGTTAACGACTTCAAAAGAATACGATTTTATCACTCCATTTCATCCCATTTAAAAATATTGGGAGAGTAACTTTGGTTGAATCATAGATTTATAAAACACATTCACTATGCATCATTTGGCTTCTTGAATTAAATATGGCATGCAAAATTATGAATTTTTAATAAACAAGAGAATCGGCGACATGTGGAAAATGTTACTAAATCCGCGTTAAGATATATTAACACTAATTACGTATTTTTGGAAATAACAAAAGTATCGGCGACATGTCGCAAATAGCGGAAAATTTGCGCCCGCGTTTTACCATCAAATACGGTCAAAATATTATCGTTGAATCCCCGCGACATGTCATCGGGAAAAGTGAATAATTTTTGACACTTTCTACGAGACTTCGTTACCACGTGGAATATATTTTTTCGTTTAGTGAGGATTCCCGCGACATTTGTCAGAGCTTTACGATAAGGGGAAAGTGGTAAATGTGGTAGTGCGTACAACGACCAATAGGTTGGGTTTAATGATTGCATAAACTATTGTACAAAATATGGACTAAGAAGTGGATGTAGACCAATCCTACCCTACTCGTTCCATAAGTACACGTTTTTACATGTTACCCAACCAGCCCAAACAAATTGTCTAATCAAAGTGCATTTTTCGCAAGAAACATAGGATAAGTACACATAACATCTTACTGGTAACGTTTTAAAAAACAATATTACCTTGGAAAGATGGTTTTTGGGTTGTTAACAATGCTCGGACACAATTCTTTCCTTATATGTTGTGAAAGAGTCGCTAAGGATGATTACTCATTGAATTTATGAAGTGCATTGCTAATTTTAATTGTGGAAAAATACTTTAAATTCTATATAATTAAAGCTTCAAGATTATAAACAACCATACCAATATAAGTGCTTTTGTAACAGTAGAAAACCATTAAATGTACATTGTTTTGTTAGATAAATTTAAAGTAAAAGTGATTTAATAGATACTAACCTTGAAGTTGAGCGTGGCTTCTCATCTTCAACTTCCTTACTACTGCTTGAAATTTGAAATTGAGTCTCTATTTTCTTGGACATCTTCTTTGGTGAATCATGCTTATGTTTGGATTTTGAAGAGACATCTTCATCATTGGCCTACTAAGCATTTGATTGTGATCGTGTACTTTTGAAATGAAGTTTAGATCTTCTCTTTCTTGATAATCTCCTTGAAATGGTAAGTTTAGCTAGCTACATGAATTTTTTTCCTTCAAGACAACTATCTAAGTGTGCATTGGCGGATAATTTTACATAATATCATCTTTGCACGCTTTCTATCTTCATCATCCATGTGTATTCCTGTGGTCCATTCAAAGTATTCCAATATTTCTTGCTTAAAAATACAAAAGATCCTCTATGAATTAGAATCTGATTTGCGAACATCAACCAGTGACTATTATGCCAATGTTTACTAAATTTAGTGAAGATTTTGTTGAAAGGAAAGCGGAGGCTAGTGAACATGTGATAAACTATGCGAACTTCTAGTTAAGTCCTTGTTCTATATTTATTCCATACAGAAAAGAACTTATCAAATTTACAAGTGTATGTCAAACTTAACTTATTTTAAAATGATAAATAAATATATCTATAATAAATTTGACCACATTAA
>OU343222.1:249761922-250079803 GCA_910596185.1 Chrysanthemum makinoi | reverse complement strand
GTTTTCTCCAGGTACCCTTAACGCACATATTTTTCATCAGGCATTTTAAAATCAGGTGACAACACCACACACTCAGTTTCCCCAAAAAGTACTCAGTTTTTCTTATCAGACATTTGAGAAACACTGAATAAATTGTACTTCAGTCTCTGTACCAGATAAACCTTCTCAAAATCCAGTTTTCCTGTTTTGATAGTTCCTCTGCCAACAATTTTTCCTCCTTTTGGATCATTGCCAAATGCCACAAGTCCTCCATCATAAGCTTCAAGATCTTCAAGGTTGCTCCCATCCCATGTCATGTGTCTAGAGCAACCACTGTCAAAAATTCCTTTGTCTTTTAGCTCATCCTGTAGATTGCCCTGCACATGAATTTAAACAAGTTAGTTCCTTTGGTGGACCCAAGCCAATACTGACTTGGGTTGCCCTGCATCAACATAATCAAATTTCTTTAGGTCCATTGATGCACACTGGATTATGTAAAACCTTCGTCTTAGGTTTCCATTTCCAGCTAGCTGAGGCCTTTACAGCATAGAAATGGCTTCCAACCACTGTGTGCTTATCACCTTTGGAATAGTTAAAACTTCTTTTGACTCAGTGGTGATATTCTGCTTAGCAGTGGAAATATTTTGCTTAGCAGTGTTTACATTTTGCTTAGCAGTGATGGAACCCATTTGGGTACATCAGTGATTATTGATTTTGTTTTACCATTCCTCATTAGCACTGCTTTTGGAACTATGTTTTTGTTTGGGTGAGGGGTGGTGTTCTTTGAAAAGTTTTTATGGTTCACCCTCCTCCAATGATTCCAGACTTGTGGTTGGTTTTTATAACAGTTTTTTTGTAGATGCTCAAAACTACCACATTTAAAACAAGCCTTTTTCACACATTGAAACTCACTTCCTAGTCTGTTTGAAATTATGCCATTGAAGTTTCTTTGATTACCCCTAGGTATGTATCTTTTCATCTGTTCCCTAGGAATCTCATTATAGTCTACAAATTTCCTAGAAATTAGTGCTCCAAATCTAGGCACTAGGTTGGCTTGTTTAGAGTCAACAATTTTAACATTTTCTTTCTTTTCAGGCTTTGTTGACTCAGACATATCTTCCTTGTAATCTGATTCCCAATCTTCAATAATTGGTCCATCAGATGACCTATCAGAACCTATCTTAGGTGATTCAGACTTACTAATCTCACCTACTGGTTTGTTGAAACTAAATTCACTGCTAAATTACAATTCAGTTCCATTAGGTGCATGTTTCATCAGACTGGGTGGTGGCACATCATTGTAGCCTATGCCAGAACCCTTTTTCATTAAGTTCTTTTGAATTGACTTATGAACTAGATCAGAAGCAAATTGTGTTTTAGCAACCATAACTATGTGTTTCTCTTTCTCTTCTAGGGCCTCTTGTTTTACACATTCTGCTTCTTCAAGTTTCTATTTGAGCATCTTAATTTCTCTATCCTTAAGTTCAATTTCACCACCTAGTATGTTTATCTTATCTACATACTCAAACTCACATTTGATGCAAAAGTTCAGTTTCTCTTCTACATTCTCAAGACCAACTTTATAACCTAAGTTATCTAAAGCAAGTCTATCTACCTCTTTTCTCAGACTCTCATTTATTTCTTTAAGTGATTCTAAGTTATCCTGACAAGATTTAAAAAGAAAGTAGAACTTTTGAATCATTAGATACCTCAGAATCTGATCCTGAAGATGAAGCATAGGCCACTAGCCAGGAAAGCAACATTGGGACCTTCTTCAATTTGATCACTCCAGTCATAATCACCAAGTCCATCCTGAGCAACCAAAGCAGAAGAAGATACTAGTTCTTCAGTTGTCTTCTTGTAGCCTTCTCTAATCCTCTTAGGAGCCCTACACTCCCTTGCGAAGTGTCCCTTTTTCTTGCAGTTGTAGCATTCCATCTTGCTTTTGTCAAACCTTGCCTTTCTTTGACCATCATACTTGACATGTCTTCCAGTTCTCCTTAGAAACCTCCTAGCTTGCAATGTTAGCATTGCCATTTGCCACTGAAGATTGATTTCATCAAGATCATCAAGATCAATTTGATCCAGATCCTGATTTAGCACAGTAACAATGGTTGTTAGATCAGCGAAGAAAGTACATATGGCACAATCACTAATGTTATCACTAACAGTGGTATTATTAGCAACAGCAGTGGAAACTCCATAAGCAGTAGTGGATGCTTCCTGAGAACTTTTATGGTTTGTAGACATAAAAGCAATGTTATGTGAAGCAGAGGATGAGCCAGCAATGGTCTTTTCAGACTCATAGACCTTCAAGTTGTTGTAGAGATTGTCCAGAGTCATTGTATCAAAATCATCTTTATTTCTCCACACAATTGTGTGCATAGCCCATTCTGGTGACAAACTTCTAATGAACTTAAGATTGATATCTTCTTGATTGATTTTATAGTCTACCAGTTTCAAATGACTTATGAGCTTTTGCAATCTATTTTAGGTTCCATCAAGATTCTCCCCATTAAGAGCAGTGAAGTTTTCAAGTTGATGTTTGAGCATATTCTTCCTGGATTTCTTAGTAGCATCATTACCAGCAAATCTTGTTTCAAGAGCATCCATAAGCTCCTTTGCAGTCTCATACTCTTGAAAGTCCAAAGCAAACTCATTAGGTATTCCCATACAGAGAATACTGTGACCCTTTATCTCCAGCTTTCTTTTAGCCTTGTCAACTTCACTAACGATACTAATAACTTACCATCATCACCCTTTTTAGGTAGAGTATCACCATTCTCAACAACTTCCCAGATGGTGTAGTCAATCATGCGAATGTATTACCTCATTCGCATTCTCCAAACTTGAAACTCACCCTGCTTCAGCATGGGAACCTTTGATGCAGTAACCATATGAGTTTCATCAGACATCTTGAACTTCTTGAGTAAAACAGATCTGAGTTAAAACTACTTCTTCTTGATCACAGTTTCTAGATCACAAGCTCTGATACCACTTGTTGATCCCAGTTGAGCAAACGGTCCTTTATAGAAACTGACTTAAACAATATTCTATTTAACACTACGCGGAATATAATGTTTAATCTTAAGAAGAAGAACAATAATAAACACTAAACACCTCAATATTATTAATACGAATACTCTGAATAGTATTAGGGTTTTACAACCTTAAAGTGTATCGACTTTAGATATATCTAACACACGTATATCTAATTCCAACCTAGGACCTCCTTTTATAGGCTAAGGAGTCCTTTACAATATATAATAAGTAACCTACAAGATAAGAATAATTACCATACTTATCTAAATACAAATCAACTTACTCAAGACCTTCTAGAATATTACAATACAAACTGACACAACTAACTAGCAGTGCTTTGATTACATTAGCAGTGTTTCCAATCTTCTACTAGCAGTGATTGTCTTGAGCAGTGGTTACTTTTCTTCTAGCAGTGATTATATTAAAGCTGGCAGTGGTTCCACACTTAGAGTAATTCCTTTCACTGGAACCTAAAACCCAACAAAAAGGGTCGTCAGTTGGTCAATTCTTACCCTTCCCACTCAGTCTACCTACTTAGGGTCAGTTGGTCATATCTCCTAAGCAACTAGACACTATCGCCATTCAAAACTACCGAAACAAGGGTAGCTACCAACAAACTATGCATACATACACTAGAAACAATTATACGGAAGCAATGTAAACATAAACAAAACAATTAAGGAATCATAACTAGGCTAGTACCAGAGAAGCTTAGCCGATCATGATAACTGAAACAATCGATTCAATGTTTAACATAATGAAATACATGAATTGAAAGTAAAAGAAATGATAAATCACTAATGCTTATCGTTAAGGAGTGATATTTCCCTTGGAGATGGCTCTGTATTCTCCTTGAGATCTGCCTTCAGCCTCCTACCCACGTTCTCTGCTTTTTTGTGTGCAGTAAATGATGATAAATGCAGAATTTTGGGCGGTATTTATAGGCAAGATCTGGTTACGGCGTAAATTAATATAAGAGTTACGCCGTAACATCAATATCTTCATATTTTTCTCTGGAAAAGCTGGTTACGGCGTAACATCTGGAATGAGTTACACCATATCTTCAATAAATCATGGTTACGCCGTATTTGTGGAAAGAGTTACAGCGTAGCTTGCAGCGGCGTGGAACATCATTTGACCTAATTAGTTACAGCGTAATCCTAAGATGGAGTTACGCCATAATCTTCAGTGAGTTGGGTTTTTACGAGTCACGCTTCTGTACAGTAATGTGAGAGAAGAGTTACGCCGTAATTACTTCAAAATAGGCATACTATCATATATCTTCAATAAACTCTCCAAATCCGCGTCTCATTAGCTCCAATGCTTGTAAATTACCTGAAAGTGAAATATAGAGGAAAACAAGCTTAAATCCATATAAATGATATAAAATACGAGCATTATCAGGGGAAATTGACACTTAATATTCAGGACTATTTAATTTTATCAAATATCCCCTCACTTGAACTCTACTTGCCCTCAAGTAGACCTTATTAGATAGATTCCTAAAAAGATATCTCCCATTACCTAGAAAATATAAGTTTACAAATCCCTTATGCTAGAATAAAACAAATTCGAACACCTCACGAAATGGGAACAAAACACTCAAACCTCTCAACTATTCTAAGTGTCAATTTCGGGGTGATCACTCAACGTACAGTCATAGAATGTATTCTATCATAAGATTGGCGGTTACATAAATCTCCACCACTAGAGTTAAGGACTAAACAATTCTCGAAGGCGTTAAGGACTAAACAATTCTCGAAGGCGTTAAGGACTAAACAATTCTCAAAGGCAATATGGGTAGACACGACAAAGGTTAAGGGTGAGTCGTCATTACTAACATGTCATGGTGAAGTGGACAAAATCAATGATACATGACCAAATCCATGGCCAAGACACCAAAGATTGCTTGTTGCATCGCCTAGACACGCTTCATGACTAAAGGGTAGGATAAGACATGGGATAAAATTAGTGTAAAATAAAATCAAGCAAATAGTCTAAATCTATAACCAAGTCATCACCGCTTACCGTTCATCCAAAGTTCAAGTTTCAAAGCTAAGAAACCGGAACATGATAATTAAGTAGATGTTATAGGACGTCATGATGGGCACATCACCTTTTCTTCTATTGTTGGTGCAATTACCAACTCCAATCTTCAAATGTGACCGAGGTGGCCTCCTCGATACTAAATCTATAATGAGCTCATAAACATAGTGCTTATAACTTCGCACTTTACAATCAACAACTATAACTATAATAATTATTTTATTTTATGTTTTATTTCACATAAAAACTAAACATAGCATCCCCCCACTTGAGATGAACAATATGAGAATTTGGGGGGTCTTCAATGATCTTTAAAAATATGTCGTCGATGAAAGCGTAATTCCTGAACATTTCCACTTGAACCTTGAACTTAGGCAAATAATGACTTCCCAATCACAAATAAAGACTACAGGGTAGGCTAAGGTGTATGGGTGTAACGAAACAATATGTTGGGTGAACAAAATGAAAGGAATGGCTCAGATGGGTGTATCTACGGGTATCTTGCACTAAAGGTGAGTGCAACAAAAGGGTTTAACATGGGGGTCGAGAAGTCTAGGTGACTAATCGATAGACACACAATGATGGGCTATTTGGGTGATAATCCTATAATATTGCCTTCTTAAACTGAAAAGTCCAAATACATCGAGCTAACTCAACATACCTCGTCTATGGTCTCGAAATGATATAAAGGCCAAGTTCTAAAGTTTATAAGCTACCGGCATACTCATAATTTGGTGGATTTGGGGTAAAAATTTGGAAACGGATAAGGCTAATCTCACCATATAGTCAAGGGTTATAATATGCTCGGCTAAGGTCTAATCTAGTTAGGTTAAGAAAAACATGTCAAAATTTTAAAAATGGCATAATTTTTCAAAATAAACTAGAAAATCAAGGGCAAAATAAAGTTCAAGAGATAATTCTACTCCTGTCCGCCCACTTGAAATGTACAAAGTCCCTTTTGTACTAAACGTTAAACAAAGGTGAAGAGAAAGTATAATTAGAGCGAGAACTTCCCTGAAATTTGCTCCAAAAAAGAAAGAAGGCCCACGAAAAGAATCGTGCCTTCGCTTAAGCATCCACAAGCAAACTTCATTCCCTGAAATCACACTACCAACAAGCATAATTCTAAAAAAAAGAAAAATAAAAATGAAATGAAACCTAACTCACTTTCATAGGAATCACGGTTGCATTTAGCGTATGCAACAAGCCTTTTAAACCACTTTGTGTCCCAAGTTGATGAGTGTAGTCTCGTGAGGGCTTACAGGGAACATACCCACAAAGTTTATTTAAAAACTAATACAAGACTATTGTTTTTAAAAAGAAAGAATTAATACACATGATAGTTACATCATAACTCATAGAAGGAGTTACGCCGTAATTATTGCAAAACCTGGGAGACGCTACTAGAGAGTAGCTACGGCGTAACCATTGTGGGATTACGCTGTAATTGGTAATGCTCTGGGAAGAACTACTGCAAGAGATGTGTTACGGCGTAACCATAAGAATGAGTTACGCCGTAACTGTGGACAGATCAGGTCCCCGTTCAGCATGCTGCAGCAACTTTCTCCGATTTCCTGCAAAAATGGTTAAAAACACAAAACCCAACAGAAATGGAAATAAAACAAATGAAAGGGATAATTCGGGTTGTCTCCCGAAAAAGCACTTTTCTTTATTTGTGAGTCTTTAAGTTAGACTCAAAGCCATAGGGCTTTATGGTGGCCTTTGAATAAGGCCAACTTCCTCCATTACTTGGCGGCAGTCATTCATCCATTCGACAAAAACTCTTTTTCTGACTGTGTTGCCGATGCTACATGTACCAAATTTTTGCGAAAGCCACTCGTTGAATGATAGACACGACTTCCCGTATTCGTTGTCTTCAATTATAGGATTGTCATTAATCGTGGCATTTATGTTCGATCTTTCATCATTGGTCAATTTATCAACAAGGTGATATTCATTGTAATCGCGTTTTAGTTGTTTCATCAATCCTGTATTGATGTTCAAGTCTCCAAATCTCACCTTGTACCAATCTTCAAAGGATAGATTTCCAAACTTTATGTCGTGTCTCTCAATATCGTGAGGGCACATCCATTCTTCCACCTTCATATTCCCATTACAATTTTCATGAAAAGGGTTACACGAGGGCCATGCTTTCATTGATCCATAATGCTTCGTCATTATAGGGATGCATTAATGCATGTTAGGGTCCGGAGCTTCCTTTATGCCCCCAATCAGGTTAATCTTTTCCTGTTCCTGTTCACAACTATCAACATCTTGCCTACAATTGTTAGTTCTTAGGTTATAGCATAAAGGCAGGTCGAGAGACGGAATATTGACAACATCAACCTTTTTTGAAAATTCCAATCGGGGATTCAATTGTTCCTTCATGCTGAGAATAATTCGTTCCCCTTCAGTTCCCAAAGAAATTTGTTTTTCAAAAACTTTTATATGCGCTCTGTGGAAAACTAGAAGGGGGGGTTGAATAGTTTTACCAATTTAAAACTTCCTTTTAAATATTTAGATCGACTTATGTCAATCTATTTAATGAGTATGTTGGACGTTGATAGATAGATATATAAAAGTGTAATGAAAGAGAAAGAGTAAGAAGCACATAACCACGACATGAGTATTTATAGTGGTTCGGCTACAAGGACACCTTCCTTGCCCTACTCCACTCCCCGAGTCACCTACTCGAGAGTTCGTAAACACTACACGACACCAATCTCCTTATGGCGGAGAAGCCTTCACAACGTCGCCTACTCTTTTTTCGGTGTTAGGCTAACCACCGGGTTCTTTCACTCCAAGGTGAACCACACCTATCACAATGTCGCCTACCCTTTATTAGGTACTAGGCTAAGTACCTAGTTCCATTACTATGGAGGAACTGCTACCCAACACAACAACAACACTAATCACAAGGAGATCCACTCCTTGTTACAACACCATCAAGGATATCACCATCCTTGAAAATAAACTAATATTATATGTATAACGATGCACCTCATCGATTATTACGACTTAGGCATTCTTCCCATGCCACTTGTTTTGATTCCTAGGCATCCTTCACTAATGCCTTTGACTTGACACCTTTAGCATTCTTCACTAATCCTTTTGACACGGACGTTAAGCACCTTTCACTAATGCTTTCGTCTTGACTCTTTCGGCATCCTTCACTAATTCCTTCAACACAACATCTCTACGGAGGAAGAAAGAACTATCAACAAGAGAACCTCAGTTGTCTTGATGATGACGAAGCATGGCAACTCATGGACTTGAGCTTGCTCGACTTCAAGAAGTGGTGATCTCGCCTTTAAGAGGAACCTAGAGAATTACATAAAAACAAAAGACAAACTACATAGAAAGATCCCTTAGGATCAGTGGTTAGAGAGGTACAATACTTGGAGAAAGTATGTGTGAAAGTGGTGAGCCAAAAGGAAGAAATGGCTCACTATTTATAGAGGAGAAAGTTTACTGTTCCTTGGATCCCACGGATCCCTCCCACAAGGGATCCGACTAACGTAAAGCTAGGGATCCGTGGGACGCTCCTCTTTACCCATGGGTATTTTGATCATGGGTCATGGGTCATGGGTCATGGGTTATGGGTTTGATCCATGGGTTTCTTATTAGATACAATGTATCTCATGAGTTCAATGTACCTAGTCAAATGGTTTGGATAATACCATGGGTTATGGGTCAATACCATTTGTTAGTTTTTACCCATTTTAGTATATACTAGTTAAGTATATATTTACCCAATATGTAAACACTAGTTGTTGTACATATATTATAAAATCACTTCTACTTGTTTTATTGTTTTATGTGGAAGCGTAAGTGTGTTAGAAAACTTTTGGCTCAAACTAGTTACGTATTTTATTTGTTTCGTTAAAATGATTTTACGTTTGTTATCGACAAAACATTAGAAGATCGTAAAATATAAATAAACGTTTTTACGGCTTACTTGTATTAACAATCTCCCCCTTTTTGTTGATGACAAAACATAAAATTATTTTAAGGAAAAACTAAAATTCGTAAAAGTTCGAATTGGAGTTTTTACTCTCTTCTCCCCCTTTTTGTCGAAACAAAAAGAGCGTCGAAAAGAAACTAACACAAAGTTTTAAGAAAAACATATAAAAGGAAAAAAAATGTAAAGAGAGCAAGTGACGGGAATGGTTCTCTTCTTAACTCCCCCTTGACGAGTCCATCCCTTTGTGAGGGCGTCAAGTACATAAAAATAAGTAAGCAAGTGTATTGCAAATGGTTCGTCCTTGTGACGAAAATGCTCCCCCTTGAAGATTGCAACGTTGCAATGGGGTGTCATGAAGTATAATCCAAATAAGGATTATGTTGCAAATGGTTTTGCAATATGGTTTGACACAAAGCTCCCCCTAGCTTTATGTTGTCAAAATCTTCATGTGTATTTTGAAAATCTACAAAATAAAGGTTAGAAAACAAGAGTATAGTGCATAATTTCCTGCAAATAAGACTCAAGTTTGTAGAAAATTGTTCTTTGTACACGGATCCCACGGTTCCCTTATGGAGGGATCCGTCTAGGCCTTTTCTAGGGATCCGGTGTCTGGTGGACAGTTCTCAGCAATGAAGATATGCCAAACAATGCTAATAATGAGGTGAGATATGTATAAATAATTAGCAAGCATAAACACAAAGTAACATGGCATATAAGTAATCATTCAATAAAACCAAGAGATAATCAAACAAATCTCTAAAACTAAGAGAATGATCTAGCCATACATTTTCTACTAATAAGTTACAAAAGCCTAGAATGCAACAAAGTGCTCGAGTCTAAGGATGAGTAGACTTGTTGATTTGGTCCAATCTTTCAAGAAGATAATTAAACATGAAATGTAACTCATTTCGTGCTTCTTGAACAAGTCCTTGGGTGATTAGACAATTTGGGCAATTTTTGTCTTGATTGGGAATCGGAGAAAAATGGATGTTTTGAGGAGGCTCTACGAATGATTGTGGGGTTTCATTTTGAGGTGTGGGATGAGGTTCTACTAAAGTGAGGGTGGTGGTAATGGAAACTCCTCCATATGATCATGTCCATGATTGTTCCTTGTTTCCCATGATGGACTATTCGGTGTTGTGGGTGGTTCCCTATTTAACGAGAAAGTTGTTGAGTGGGAGGTTCTTGGTGGCGAATGTTCTAATGAATAGAGATTTGGGTGAGGAAGAGGCTCGTTAAAAGGGTGTAGTCCATTCTTAAGGAATGAAGGTTTCGACGGCTTGCTAGAACTAGCCATGTTTGGTTTTGAACTAGATGATCCTTTTTCTAGTCCAAAAGGTTTGATGCTAATCCTTGCGGTTCTCTTAGCATTGTTATCTCTTATGGGAGATGATTCGGTGGATGATATTTCATGGATCATTTGACCCTTTCTTTTGGATGAGCCTTTGGTTGAGGAGTTGTTGCTAATAGACTTAGTCATGGTGATGATAATGATGCTATATGAGCTTCTAGTTGCTAATTTTTGAGAGATGAGTGAGAGTGGTGCCTTAACCTTAAGAGTGTTTGGTTTATAAAGGGTAATTTAAATTTAGAGAATTAAATTCTTGGCCACTAAGCATGCACTTAGGATATTGATCAGCTCTAGGGAGATAATAAATGAAGGCTAAAAGTGGTTAGATAATCAAAAGGTGGCTTAAAATTGAAGAGGGAAGCTGATGAAAGCTTTCTGCAGCCACGGATCCCGCGGATCCCTCTTACCAGGGATCCGTCTGGTTATAAACCAGGGATCCGTCTGTCAGACAGGTTCTAGGTGAAATGATTATGCTTTTGTAAGGTTTATTACCTATGTATTTCGAGGTTTTGATTTAATTTTGAAGTTTTTAACTGGTGGATATCTTGAATGCTCAACCATAAGGGGTGATGGTGCTTAACGATGGTTTTTGGTAAGAAACTTGACTTTAGGTAGTCTAACTAAGTGTTTGACAAGGATACCATTTGATTTGATATGGAAAATGGTGGTAATTAGTCCTAGAAGTCAGATGATGACTCAAGAAAAATTTACTAAAATCTTAAAAAATAAGGAAAAATGAAAAACTAGTTTTGAGTCAAAAGTGATTAAGACCAATTTGCTAAAATTGATGGATATACCAAACTAAGTGTTATGAGATGTGATAAGTAATGTGTGAGCGTTGGAGCGGAAGTATGGTGAGTTTTGATGAGTTGATAAATCAAAAACACTTTGAAATATATCCTAGGTAAGCCATGGGTGAGTGTGAGGCTTTCAAATATTTGCGGAAGACTTAGTTGGTTCTAATGCCTTATGTTTGGCTATTGTGATGTGATCTAGTGAGCTATTTTGATGTAATGTAGCAAGTTGCATTGTTCATCAGTAGTCACGGATCCCACGGTTCCCTTCTGGTAGGGATCCGGCTAGTTATAATGATGGGATCCGCCTACTGCAGATCAGAATAACTTCTCTTTCAGCTTATGTTATAATCTCAATAACTTCTCTTTCAGCTTATGTTATAATCTTTTCTAGTAATCTCAATAACTTCTCTTTCAGCTTATGTTATAATCTGCCAATCTTAAATAGGATGAATGGATCTTACTGGTGTAGGATTAATAGGTTCTGGTTGATCACACACCATAAGATACTTATTCAGTCTTTCCTCCTTCTCCATCTCTTCATCCAACTTCTGTTTCTTGGAACTAGACTCTTCCTGATTAGTTCCTTTTCTCTTCTGTAGTATGTTCCTTATCCACTCTTCTTCTCTTTCAGAATTCATAGGAATGAAGTTATCACATCTTCTTTTGCAAGTACTGTAAATCTCCTCAACCTGCTCATAGGAGCAATTTCTCAGATTAACAGAAACATTCATCCCCATATGCCGGATAAACCTCATCATTTGATTTCTCTTTTCTTGCTTAGTTGGAGGTTTATTCTTCTTTGCTTGATAATCTCTAAATGCTCTCTCCTGTTTCATTTTTCTCATCTTTTCAGCCAAAACCTTAGACCTTGTATCAATGTCTAATTGTCCCCATTCAAGATCAGTCCACTCTGTCTTTATGCTTTCAGCAGCTTGAAATAATGGTTGTTCATTGTTCCATTCTTCAATCAATCTCAAAGAAGCTTCCTCTTCCTCTTGTCTTTGCTTCTCTCTAGCTGCTAATTCTTCAGCATGCAACCTTTTAGAAAACTCTTCATCATGGGCAATTTGCTCTTGCTTCTTTTTAAACTTCAAAACAGGTTCTTTTGGTTTAGCAATACCTTTACCCTCTCCAATATCTAGTTGAACCACTTTAGTCATTACAGGCTCACCAATTTTCAAACTTCCCAAGGGTTTAGGTCCAGTTGGTTTTAGCATAATAGGAACAGGCACAATAGTGGGTTCAGGGATTGGTAAGGTTTTACTTAGATTTAACAAAGTACTAGCAACCTCCTTCTCAGCTTCTTTTGACTTAGGTGGTGGTGTGACAGTGGTTGTGATTATTGTGGTAGTAGTTGTGATAGCAATGGGAATATTTGAAGTAACAGTGGTTTGATTTACCTCAGAAGTGATTGCAGTAGTGGATACAGCAGTGATTTCCTCTGTACTAGGAGTGGATGCAGCCACATTAGCAGTGGTTATAGTCTGCACCACGTCTTCCTCTTCAAGAACAGTTTTTAAGGTTTCTTCAATTGATGCTTCCTTTCCCTCTTTGTTGATTACCACATAATTATCACCATGCTCTCCACTATCCAAATCCATATCCATATCCAAATTTAAATCCTCCCCTGAATCCTTGCTTCTACTCCTCCCTTATTTGGATGCATCCTCCAAACTTTAATCCATGGAAAAGCTTGCCTTCTTACCCACTTTCTTGACTTTCCTTAAAGCATGAACCCCTGGCCTCCGTTGTCTTTCCAATATAGATACCCTATGCTTCAACCTCTGAATAGTGCCAGCTTGAGAGGTTGTCACTTCCTGAAGACCAGTGATTGTTGACTCCATTTTGGTACATTTAGCCGTCAATTCATTTAAGAGTTCAAGTATATCCTTACCACTTCGACCTGTGTTAACTGGTCCGAAAGGTGGATCCCTGGAAATGTCATGATGTACATGTTCATTTACCGTCAATTCAATATGAAACTATCCTCATCACTTCGAGCTGTGTAACCTGCTCCGAGAGGTGAATCATGGGATTGAGTAAACATAGCATCAGACCTAGCCTGATCATCTATGCCCCCCATATTATCCAGTTGGTTGGGGTTTCCTCCACCTGTGTTAGGAGTTGCCAAAGGTTAGGACTTACTAATGATTCCACTGTCCTGCTCAGCATCTAAGCCTGAGTCGGTAGTGGAAGCCCTTCTAATCATGTCACCTTCACCTCTTGTGACAGCCTCATTAACTACACCACTAACACCAGCCTAAGGTAGCTTGGTGCCCTTCCTCCTCCTTCTTTGAACTAAGATCCTTTTGGGTTCTGTTGTTAAGGGTAAGGGTTCAGCAGTGGGTTCAGATGGGTTAGCAGTGGGTTCAGATGTGATAGCAGTGGGTTCAGCAGTTGATGGGTTAGGTTGGGGATTTTCCTCCTCTACAATTTCTGGCAAGTTGAGCATATGAGGAAACAAAGGTGTAATGATCCCTGAAAAATTTGGATTGTTCTTCTTCATATGGGCAAACACCTTAGGAAGCATATGAAGTACATCATACTTCCTTTTATGAGGAATGGGATCTGTGATTTGACTTTCTACTATCAACTGAACAAATCTAGGATATAAATAGTATCTTCCCTGTTCCTTAACATTCTTCAAAAAACCATCAAAGATCATCCTAGACCAATTGAATACCCTCCCTTGTGATAGACAGATGATAGCAGTTGCAATTTTAGAGGGAAACTCATCAAAACCAGTAGTCTTATTGCTTACACACATAAGCAAGGTATGAATCAAAAACTTCCATTGGGGTGAAAACATACCTTTGTGAAACTTTATCCAATCCCCTCTTCTCTCATAACCGGTTCTCTCTAATCCTTCAAAAATCTCATCATTAGACAAATTAACAACCCCTTCAGCTTCCACAAGCTTCAAAACACCTCTAATCACATCCTCTGTGACCAGAATCTCTTTCTCATCAACAACAGACCTAATAACCTCTTATCCATCTCTTTCTTAAATTTTAGCTTTCCACCAAAACTGATGAACGTAGGATTTATCAATGATAGGTTCAACAGTTAATGCAAAGTGAATGGCATTGTGTTTGATGAAATCAATCATCTCATGGAAGCCTTCTGAATGGTTGTTCTTGACTAAGTATGCTACATGATTGTGGGTTGTGGAATATGCAGTTGTCATTGTGTGTTGTAAGTGAATAAGATGTGGGATTTGTGAAAATAATAGGTGGAAGTGGTTAGGGTTTGTGGAAAGCGCCAATTGTGAGTGTTTGAATGACCAATTTAATGATCGGCAGTGAATTAGGGATTAAATACGTTATCACCAAGATATTTCATAACAGCCCCTCTAGTTTCCATATTCAACAAAACTGCACTAGCAGTGGATAGACCACAACTAGCAGTGGTTAGCTAACACCAGTAGTGGAAACATCACTGACACTCCAATCCTTTGACTAAGACCTCCGCTGCAAAATCTTTGCCAAATTTAGGAATATCATGCATTGATTTGAAGGATTACAAAAGATACACTATTTTTTTTAACAGCAACTCCTATAGCTCCAAAAGCTCCAGAATGTTACAAAAGCTCCTTCAAACCTGCATGTTTCAAACACAAACCAAACACTAGAAACTTTGTTAAGGTTAGCAGAGGTTAAGAATAACTAGAAGTGGTTACAAGGTACTAGCAGTGCTTATAAAATGTGCTAAGCACTCAGTCAAATAGTCAACTCCAAGTCATTTAAACGTCCACCTTAAGTCAAAGACTTCATTTACTCCACAATAACTCACACCTTCCACATATTTAACTCACTAATCTTCTCTTAACTCTATTTAAGAGCATATATCCCATAAACCACACATATCACTTACATTCCCAAAAATCTTCTCTCTAGAAACCACTATCTCAGAAACCAGTCCCAAAACATTACCAAAATGAGTAACTCAAGCAATCCCATTGAGATCTCCTCTGACTCTTCAAAAAGTCCATCTTCAAACAATGCATGGGAAAACTATTTTCCCCCAAAGAACACATCAATCACCTACATGAGTACAAACACTGCTCCAGCTGGACCTTCTGCTATTCAACCAGTACCCCAAGAAGCTATCATGAAAGGAACAAGTTCTGAACTGAGCTCCATGCCAAGCTATGTGTCACCTTATGAGGACACAGATGATGAAGCTTCCTCCAGAGTGTTGATTGTTCCTCCCCTGGCAGAGATTCCACCACCTAAACCACTCTCAGCTCCACCTCTTCAAGCACTCCTTGCAGCTCCAGCACAGCCATCTGGTCCATCCTCATCAGCACCCCCTAAAAGAGAGCAAGTGATGGGTCTCCCTTGCCCAAAAGTGTGGGATGTGATTGGGGGAAGAGGAGTGAAGCAGACCATGCCAGCATGGGGATTAGGGAAGAGGCCAAGGGAGTAGTTGTTGTAGGTGGTTGTCTTTATGTAGTAGTCTCTTGATGGTAGTCCTTAGTGGTTGCACTACAAGAAAAAGGGGTATTTGGGACGGGGGAAAACTGTGCCAAATAATCAAAAAGCCGTGCCAAATGCTATTTGGTACCACTTTGGCACACTTTTAGCTCCGTCCTAAATAATGAGGGTGCCAAATACATTTGGGCCGGGGTGAAACCGTGCTAAATAGTATTTAGCACAGTTCTTGGGACGGTTTAACTTTGGGGTGCCAAGAGTGAGGTATTTGGAACGGTTGATAATCTTGCATTCCAATTGGGCATTCGTCACACTTTTATATCCCGTGCCAAATGCGTATTTGGTTCCAATTCATTTCTCGTGCCGAATGCTTATTTAGTACAATTTTTATTTACCGTGTCAAAATGGGTATTTGGTACCAATTCATTTCCCGTGCCGAATGCTTTTGGTGCAGTTTTTATTCCCCTTCCCCGGGTTATGTTGGCTCGGATTTACGTTATTTAGCACAATTTTAGTAATTCAAAACATGTTTCTAGCATTGTTTGTCTGTTTCGAATTGATTTGGCATATCATCGTATTAACCAACCGTTTTAAATATGCGTTAGTCAGATTCAACTAGGAAGCTTTAAAACATTGAACTCATAATTTAATAATCATTCATAAAATCAAGGCAATACATTTACCTGAATCCCATAAAATCACTTAAACTCAATAAAACTAGACACGGTAAGTCCACTTGTATAGATACAACAATGTTTCCTCTTGTGTTAGCTGTTCTAACCCTAGTTTGATCTATCGTGACAAAACCGTATATTATGACTTGATTGATAATGATCAAAAGATCTCAAGATATAGCTTACATGCAGCTTGTTTGAATAAATTTGGATCCTCTAAATTGTAAAGCTGTGTGACTAGAGCCTCAACAATGACGGATTATAAACATTGGACACTCGCCGCTTGTTATCAACTGCTTCCATTTTAAGCCTCAACCACCACTTTCTAGGATTATAAATATCGAATACCTGTTGCTTGTTATCGACTACTGCTTCCTTCGTTTGGTGTATGCTTTCTACGGTTCTACCGCATATTCTACAACTTTGCATCGATAAGATGAGCCAACCTACATACATCATACATAATCCCTTAATAAATTTATAAATCATACGTATTCCATTAACAAACTTACTTAAACGTGGGTTAACTTGGTTTATTATTTAACGTAATAATTATCTTCATGGCTCATTGCTACAACATAATTGGAATCATTAGTAATGATAAATTGCAAGATAAAATATTAGAAGGATTACAATCAATATTCACCACGTCAAGTCTATATAAACTTTTTGAGTGCTTGATAGTTAATCCTAATGTTTTAAAAACCGGTTTTTTTATCGACCCGGTTAAGTCGCCGGTTCACCGGGTCACCGGTTCAACCGGTTGAACCGCCGGGTCAAACCGGTTCTATACATATATATACTTTTTCCTATATTTAATAAGTAGTATTGCATAATCTAATAATTTATCTGTTTTTATTCATACATTCGATTAAACCCATGAATAAGATTGAGACTATACCAAAAAGTTTTGCTTTTTAAGTTTACATCTATAAAAATATAGCTAAAATTTTCAAGGTGATTCTAAATTTTAAAATGGTTTATAGTAAACCTATATTAATTGGTGATTCTAAGATAATATATAACTATAATTTACTATTTTAACAAACATTAGTTATCATCATTTTAACTTTTTAATTAAACTTAGAAAAGTTAATTGAAAAAAAATTCATTTTATTAATTTTTTTGATAAAAAAAAAATAAAAAAAAAAAAAAAAAATTGGTAAAAAGTCATGTCCCGGCCTGGTTTATCAACCCGGGTCAACGAAAAACTGACGGTAATCGGTTTCAACCATACAAAACTCCGCATCTCTATGGCGTCCGAATATCTCCGAACCGGTTCAACCGGTTGAACCGGCCGGGTCAACCCGAGTTTTAAAACATTGGTTAATCCTACTAACCTAAAAAAGAAAACAAAATGTTCAGAGGTCCTACAAAGAAATTAAGTGAACATCAAAAATAATTTGTAATCGAGAGTCAAGACTCATATATACGGGGTACCAATATCTTCAACCTTGTAAGTACAAATTCCTTATAAGAATCATACGTTGAAAGATCTAAATTCTAGTGTTTCTTTCCTGCAACGGCGCAACATACACTACACTGCAAAAAAAGCATATTGTTACCATTCGAGAATTGTTGATACAATTATGTAAACAGTATATACTGGAAAACAAACATAATATTGTGGCATGAATTCAGATTCGTTTTGTTTTAGTTTGTTTGACAAAAAATATATCTTTAAACATTTAAAGATAAAAATTGTAACTACACATATAAACTCCATCTATTCAATGTACAGGAACTTCGAGATAGTGAAAAGAAATGACGTAGAGATCATGTTTAATTATCTTACCAGTGGGGGATTCGGAAGAAATCTCTTGAAGAGCAAACAACAAGAAGATAGGTATGGTTTTCTTGTTTTATTTTTTACGAAAGTGTATGAAAAAAAGATTGGAGGCGCACTTGTGTGATCTTAGGTTAAGAGGGATGCATATGCATAACAGCATAAGTGTGTTGGGCTTTTCAAATTGGGAAAAAGTGAGTGGGAGAATTGAAATCATGAGCGGGAGGTTAACATTTTATAATTTTTTTCGTGTAGCAAGAAAATTAATTATATATATGAATAAAAAAATGAGGAGAGTTATTTTACATACCAAACTTTTCTCACATAACAAGGGACTCATCTCCACCATCCATCTAAAAAGAAATCAATGGTTGAGATTAAAAGATTATTATTTCACCTTTTTATAATTTAAATATCTCTTAAAGCGTTAATCGTTAAGTGAAAATATTTACACCATCGCGACGAGGATTTAATTATCTTTCTATAGACGGGCACTTTGATATACTTTTGAAAAAAGAAAAAATTTCGTTTTTTTTTCACGTTTTTCTTATTTTTCGTTTTTACGTTACTGAAATTTACAAGAAAAAAATATATATGATAAAACACTAAATTGAATATCACATGTGATATTAGTGTAATATCACATATGATATTACATGTAATATCACATATATGATAGTAGGTATATATATGTGATATTACACTAATATCACATGTGATATTACATATCATATATATTATACACTAATATCACATGTGATATTCAAATTAGTGTTTTATCATATATGATTTTTAATTTCAGTAACGTAAAAAAAAAACGAAAAAACTTAAAAAAAAACGTGAAAAATACGAAAAAAAAATTTTTGTCGAAAGTATATCAAAGTGCCTATCTATAGAAAGATAATTAAATGCTCGTCGCAATGATATATTTTTTTTCGCTTAACGATTAACGGTTTGAAAGATATTAATATTTGAAAAAAAAATGATGAAAGTGGGTTTTTTAAATTGTTGGAATTAATCACATCTATTAGATCAAATAAAAATGGAGGGTGAAGATTAATCCCTTAGTATGTAAATAATCTTTTGTCCTCAAATGATCTTAAATCTAAAAAAAGAAGTATCTTATATCTCTATTACTTATAAAAAGTTTGAGGAGAGTTATTTTACATACCAAACTTTTCTTACATACCAAGGGACTCATCTCCACCATCCATTTAAAAAGAAATCAATGGTTGAGATTAAAAGCATTTTATTATTTCACCTATTTTTTATAATTTAAATATCTCTTAAACCGTTAATCGTTAAGCGAAAATATTTACACCGTCGCGACGAGCATTTAATTATCTTTCTATAGACGGGCACTTTGATATACTTTCGAAAAAAGAAAAAAAAAATCGTTTTTTTCACGTTTTTTTTTGTTTTTTTTACGTTACTGAAATTTACATGAAAAAAATCATATATGATAAAACACTATTTTTAAGTTTTTTCGTTTTTTTTATGTTACTGAAATTTGCATTAAAAAATCATATATGATAAAACACTAATTTGAATATCACATGTGATATTAGTGTAATATCATATATGATATGTAATACCATATGTGATATTATCACATGTGATATTACATATCATATATGATATTACACTAATATCACATGTGATATTCAAATTAGTGTTTTATCATATATGATTTTTTAATGCAAATTTCAGTAACATAAAAAAAACGAAAAAACTTAAAAAAAAAACGTGAAAAATACAAAAAAAAAATTTTGTCGAAAGTATATCAAAGTGCCTATTTATAGAAAGATAATTAAATGCTCGTCGCGATGATATATTTTTTTCGCTTAACGATTAACGGTTTGAAAGATATTAATATTTGAAAAAAAAGAATGAATGTGGGTTTTTTAAATTGTTGGGATTAATCTCATTCATTAGATCAAATAAAAATGAAGGGTGAAGATTGATCCCTTAGTATGTAAACAATCTTTTGTCCTCAAATGATCTTAAATCAAAAAGTTTATCCTCAAATCTTTAGAGGAGAGTTATTTTACATACCAAACTTTTCTTACATATCAAGGGACTAATCTCCACCATCCATCTAAAAATAAAATAAATGATTGAGATTAAAAGCATTTTATTATTTCACCTATTTTTTATAATTTAAATATCTCTTAAACCGTTAATCGTTAAGCAAAAATAATTACACCATCGCGACGAGCATTTAATTATCTTTCTATAAACGGGCACTTTGATATACTTTCGAAAAAAGAAAAAAAAAACTTTTTTTTTCACGTTTTTTCCTTTTTTTTTCGTTTTTCTTCGAAACTGGAATTTGCATGAAATATCATATATGATTTAACACTAATTTGAAGATCACATGTGATATTAGTGTTAAATCACATATGATATGTGATACTAGTGTTAAATCATATATGATAAATCACATATGATATACATATCATATATGATTTAACACTAATATCACATGTGGTATTCAAATTAGTGTTAAATCATATATGATTTTTTCATGCAAATTTCAGTAACGTAAAAAAAGGAAAAAAAAACTTTAAAATAACGTGAAAAACACGGAAAAAAAAATAATTTGTCGAAAGTATATCAAAGTGCCTATCTATAGAAAGATAGTTAAATGCTCGTCGTAATTGTATATTTTTTTTTTGCTTGACGATTAACGGTTTGAAAGATATTTATATTTGAAAAAAAATGATGAAAGTGGGTTTTTTTAATTGTTGGGATTAATCTCATCCATTAGATCTAATAAAAATGAATGGTGGAGATTGATCCCTTGATATGTAAAAAATCTTTTGTCCTCAAATGATCTTAAATCCAAATCTTTAAACCTGAAACAATGTTTTGAAACCCGGTTCGACCTGGTCGGTTGAACTGGTTCCGGTCAAAAAATAGGTCAAATTAAATTGGGTTTCTTTATTTTTAAACCCAGTTAGACCCATCGGGTTTTGAAGCAACCGGGTCAACCCGGTTCTCGAAACCAGATCGGGTTTTGTTTTTTTCATGTTTTTTTTAAAATAAAACAAGTTAATTAATATGTTAGGATTTAGAAAATCCTGTAGTTAAAGAGTCGGTCACCTCAAGTATATGTAATCGTTAGAAAGCTCGTAGTCGTAGTCATTTAGAGTTAGTAAGTAGTTTGTTAAGTAACACCGTGGAGGACGGACGGGTCTTTACCCACTGTATGCCTGATCCACAGCCCGTAGGAGGCGAGTCTTGTAAGAAACTATAAATACCCTCTACCTCCCAAGGTAGAGGGTTGGAGCTTGAATACCATTTTTCTTTGTTTCACATAGTTCCCAACTCTCTTCTCTTTCTCTCTCTCTATAACTTTCTCTCTCTAAACCTCTTATACGCCCATTTTGCATTATGGTGTGATGTGTTTGTGAAATCCAATATGTAACAATTGGTATCAAGAGCCATGGTTTGATCACTCATCTTTCATGTTCTTGGTTTTAGTTGATTTCATAAGGTTGTTGGGGTTAAAAGTGTTTAGAAGAGTTTGAATCATTTGGATCATTTTTAGTGTTAAAGTTTGGATTTTGATTGTACTTTTGTGATTAGAATCATCATATGTGCTTAGGTTTTGAATTGGAAGGCTTGAATCATCGTGGTTGGGTTGTTTTTGGATTGTAAAGTGGTTGTTTTTTGAAAGTTGTACTAAGCGAGTTGCGTTTCGTAAAACGTTTCTTGGAAGCGAGTTGGTGTGTTGCTTGAAGCGAGTTGTCACTGAAGAGAGTTGTAGCTTAAGCGAGTTGTCACTTAAGCGAGTTGGGTTCTAAGCGAGTTGTGTTCTAAGCGAGTTGGTTTAATGCGACTTGGCTATTAAGCGAGTTGTCTCTTTATGCGACTTGTGTTCTATTCGACTTGTCTTTTAAGCGAGTTGTCATCAAAGCGAGTTGACTAGGGTGCGAGTTGTCTTGGGTGCGTTTTGTTGACTTTTCCCGACAAAACTTCAAACGGCCATAACTTTTGAACCGTAACTCCGTTTTCATCGTTCTACCCATCAAAACGACCGTAAGAACGAGGAGAATGGCACACCGAATCAACTAAAGTTCATTCGGGTCAACCTTCGAGGCCTAAATCCGCTCCGAACAAAAGTTATTGAGGCATCTTAATACGTTCTATTGGTCATTGCTTAACGGTTTCTTCTTGATTTTGTAAAATCCCGTGAAATATTCTATTTCTCGGTTTAAATCATAGATTTGTAAAATACCGTGCACGCCAACATCATGCCTAAATATTCAGATTCAGTTGTATCTAAGATACTCAGATTATACGACGTGATCAATGAACAGAAGATACCCAACAATGTACAACAGACTATCGTGTTTGAGTCGGATAATGCTATAATGGATTCTTGGTGCTCATGTTCACAAGAGAGAGAGGTGCACCAGTCACAACCTGTGCAAGCTAATGCAAAGGAACACTCCATGGAAGCTTCAGATGTACCCAAGATAGAGATGCACCAGCCACAACCTGTGCACGTTAATGCAGAGGTAAGCTGCATGGAAGTTTCTGCTATACCTAGTTGTGCATCTTCTTCTCAAAATGATGATTATGAGCTGCATGAATACTCTGCATTTATCCCTGATGACTCCCTTACCACTAAGCTTAACATATATAAGGATCAAGTTGCCATCTATGAACAGCGTGCTAAATTTGAGCTGACCACACGTGAGCAGGAAATGGATTGCCAAATGCATACATTAATCAGAAAAAGTAACTTAAGGGAGGAAACATTAAAACAAGAGTTAAATTCCTTACAAGAGAAACTTAATAAAACTGTTAAGCAAAAGCAAGAACTTCAAGAAAATGTAAAAGTGCTTAAGCAGGAGTTGAAACAAAAGGAATCAAAACTTTTAAATGATTTTTCCAACCTTAAAACTTTGAAGAACAAACTTGAAAACAAGTTGTATGTACAAGGCAACACCATTCAGACTGCTCACATGATCACTAAGCATAGAGTATTAAGCGATAAGCATACTACTGGCCTTATAGAAGAACCCAATCCTGAGTATGGTAAGAAAGCAAAAGCTGCTCAAAAGGTGATCTATGATGGTAATGAAATCCTTAAGCCTAGACAAATGCCTACTTGTTTATAATGCACTGAAGAAGATAGAGAGTTAGAAGATGCTTCTAGAGAGAAAATGGAAAAGAAACTAAAAGATCCTTGGTGTATAGAACATAATATAATGTTCAAAACTCCAAATTACACTAAGGATAATTGGATTGCCTTAAACAAGTTTAGACCTCAAACTCAATTAACCCCTGAACAAGTGTTTTGGAAGTTAGATATGGAAAAGAAAAAATCTGATGAGCTTGTTGAAAAGAATCCTCCCCTTAGGAAATTGCCTCCAGCTACTGTGTATCCACCCAATACACCAATGCATTTAGTGCCTAGAACACTCAAAGCAAGACCTTAATTAGCCTATATGTAGTTTACAAACTATTCGTTGATTTTGAGAAAACATGTAAGAAGAGAATCACACCTACGGGGATAACTGAAGGGGAAAGGGGTTTTGAGCAAACTAAAGAATGTTATTTAACAAAGGTCATGCCTTTCTTTAAACAACTAAAAGAACAATTTGAGAGTCTTCAAAAGGGCATAGATACAGAGATTAAAGAAACGAAAAAGGTGTTTAATGAAATGGAAAATGAGGTAAGAATAAATAAATGTGAGCTTAAGAGCAATGAGATTGAGAGGAAGAACCTTCACGTTTTTAACGATAATTTGATTTCTAGATGTATTGCTCAAGATGTGTTCTACACTGTTACGAATTATTCCATTATTGCTTCTCAATTTCATGAATTGTCTATTGCTTTAAAAGTCTCCCAAGATCGTGTCATTATGCTTGAAACAAAAAATTCAAAATTGCATGACAAAATCGAAAAGGATGATCATGATAACATGGTAAGGCATTTTTCTAAATTAGAAGTTGATTATCTTGATTTACAATTAAAATATCAACATCTTAAAGAAAGTGTTAAAACCTCAAATGCCAAGACATCTTCAGATGCTCCTGAGTTTGATGCAGTTTTTGAAATAAACAAACGTGATGAACAAATTCGAGCTCATTGTAACACGATCAAAAGGTTGAAAGTTCAAATTTCACAATTGAAGGGTGAAAATAATGAAGTGATTGGCTCCCGTATGCCTCCACCTTTAGATTCTCAGAATTTCCAACTTCAAAACATGATTAATAAACTGCAAAAGGAAAATGAATGTTTTCAAGTTGAAATTTCAAAAGTTAATGCTCAAAACAAAGAATTATGTGATTCACTCAAGGTTAATCATGATAAAAACAGTGAAAAGGTAATTTATTTGCTTAACGAAATTGAGAATCTGAAGCGTGTAGTAAAAGGGGAAATGCCAATCACCACTGGTAAGAATGTTGCACCAAAGGTTCCTGCTTGTTCTAAATATGTTGTAACTGTGAAATATATCCCCCCTCATCTTAGAAACAATGAATTTGCATATCAAACATATCTTTCGTACCTCAAGGATAGTCTAGAGTGCCTCCGTGAGATTGTTGAAGATGATAAGATAGAGAAG
Source organism: Chrysanthemum makinoi (assembly GCA_910596185.1). Taxonomy (NCBI): domain Eukaryota; kingdom Viridiplantae; phylum Streptophyta; class Magnoliopsida; order Asterales; family Asteraceae; genus Chrysanthemum; species Chrysanthemum makinoi. Next base: position 250,055,148 of record OU343222.1, on the reverse strand, counting down.
CCACTTGATAATACTGTTGGGCATGCATGCTTATATGCCAAACGATCTCAGGAACTCTTAGAATGTGTGATTGCAACATGTCCTAAATCTGGTACTAGGAAAGATAGAGAAGTTATGCCTTGTTCTATGCCTAAAGTCAAGCATGTGACCTTTGATGTGCCTCTGAAAGCCGCAGAACCCATCACTTCTATAGATGTTAAGATTGACACTAAAGTTAGCGGGTCAAAACCTAGAAGCAATGTAAAGAAGGATAGGATTTCGCAAACTAAAAGTGATCATGAAAAGGAAGTGAAAGAACACCATAGGGACAATAAGTTTGACTTGAACAAAAAGAATCGTGTTGATTCTAGTATTAGCTCTAAGCTTACTGAAATTAATTCGATGTCTTATGCTATCTGCAATACATGTAAAGAATGTCTATTTTCTGGTAGTCATGATAAATGTGGTGTGTCATTTCTGAGGTCTAAGAATCAAAACCCAGTTAAGAAATTTTGGAAATCGAAACAGATTAAGCAATCCTGGAAACCTACAGGGAAGGTTTTTACCAATATAGGATTTCAGTGGAAGCCCACAGGTTGAATATTCACGCATGGCAAACCTTGCTCCTTAACTAGATCCACTATGCCTAGAGTAGTGCCTGTTAAGGTTTGGAAGTCAACTAGTCGAATAATCCCATTAGGCACACGATGCCCTTTAACTAAGTCTGATGATTCAACTAGTTTAGCTCCTAGTGATAATGCCATAGAAACTAGAGTTTCTGTTGATTCAAAGATTGTTTGCGCTAACCAAAAGGAACCCATTTTCACATGGGGATCCAATGTTTTCAAATTTCCACCTTTTTCTGTGTTCCAATGCAGGTCATACAAATCATCTGTTGGTACTTGGATTAAGGCTGCTCTAAATAGATAAGGGGAAATGACAATGACGTCTGTTCACATCAGTTCAGGCCTCGTTCTTCATCACTACGGTGTCTGTAGATAACACTTCAGGCCCCGTTCCTCAAAGAAAAGAAAAGTGTACGCCTCAGTGCGCTTTATCTTCAAAAGAAGAGAAATCTTCATGTTTATGACCTTTCTCATCGACATTCTCCATCAACAATCTTCATGTTTTCCCATGCTCATTTAATCCTCAAGTGGATATACGTTCGTTGGTGTATATTCTTATTCACTTGCTCAATCAAAAATGGAAAACTTCATTTGCAATTTTGAGGGGAGAAAAGTGAAGAAACTTAATGTCGATCATCGAGGAATCTGCTTATCGTTGATCGTATTCTTATTCACTTGTTTAAATAAAAAATGGCAACTTCAGATGCAATTTTTGAGGGGGAGAAGAGTGAATATACTACATGTTGATGGATGCTTAAATTATGGTCATACCACTCTCCAATGCCTAATGTTTCACTTACTAAGGATATCTGGGATTTATTGCTTGGGAACCATTGTTTCAATATATGTTTGATGAGTACTTCCAACCTCCAACGAATGTTGATCATCTAGTTTGTTAGGACCTAAGATATCTATCAACCTTATCACTTTACCAAGCAAACCCAACACACGTAACCCAAGTTACGCGTATAAAACGTGAAACACAAACACAAACAAAGCTTAGAAATAAGATGAGAAAGATGGTGACTTGAATGAAATGTAAACCGTGTATGTGGATAAGATGAACACAATATGTTGTATTACTTCAAAGGAAAACACACACACACACTTTCAAGCACACCCCTCAAATGACCATTTGAGGGGTATTTATAGTCCAAGGGACTTGATGCCCTAAAAGGCTTTCTTATGGGCTTCGTGGGCTCGGACATGGTTTGGATTGGATAAAAGGCAAGCCTTACATAACTAGTACCCATTTAGCTTAGTCCAATCCACGAGCCCGTTGACTATTCTATCACGATATCTAACACACGTTACAAAGTTCCTAAATGTGAATGACCATCACTTCTAATAAAAACTATTAAGGCTAACAATCTCCCCCTAAGGGGTGGTCATTCAAATGATGCTCCACTTGATTAGGTCTTTACTTTTCTCGAGCTTGAACTTTGCGTGTAGATAAAGAATAGTCTTGATTCTTTGTTCCTTCATGCTTTGTGATCAGATAATGTGGTTGTCCGCCGTTGTCAGCTTCGTTGGTTAGGTGTCTCCACGTCTTTCTCCACCATGCTCACACTTCTATTTGATTTTGAATTACCAATGATGAAGTTCTCGAGTCTTTAAACTTTGTAGATTCTTTGACATTGACGAAGAATCAATTTTAACTTTGTGTTTCCATTGATTTTGCTGAGAACTTTCATGTGTTGTTGGTATGAGCATGTAGAGAATCTGCACGATCCATCCGCTCCGGAGCTTCCATAAGAAGAAAACATAAACAGGTTAGTAATAAGCGGATTCCGGCACTTACAAGTTTGAATTTCGACGGTGTTAACAGCATAGTGTGAAAACACAACTCCAATTCTTACAAAGGCCGTTCTGGCTGGAGTCCCACAAGTGAGATAACGCGATATAACGAAGTACATACAGTTCAGATGAGTCGCTGAGGTACACCGAAGCATCACCCCACGACTGTAGACCGTTTGAGATACACTAAGCGTAATCCACGGAGAATTACCGAAGTGACCTGCTGTCGGTAGCTTGATGTTGACCCCTGGCGAGGAGTTTCCATTCAATCACGAAGATCACGCAGTGAAACTTCTCATAAATGTTCTGGCAGATTGCTAAGATCTGCGTAGGACTCTATAATTTATCACTTGTGCCCTTAATGATGAACAACAAGCGATGTCATGTCATGTGTTCCTATGAGATCTTTTGATGAATCTCGTGGCTCTAGACTCAATAGTGCATTTTGGTTTTCCTAAGCGGAGACTAGGGAGAGGGTCTCCTTCTTCAATACCAACGATCTCTAAGAGAAAGCCGATAGTTTACGTAGGGTTCCCTGTGAGAATGAAACAAATCCTTTTGAGAGGAATTGAGTGGCTAGAAGGTTTAGTGCAGTGCGTCACTGGGTCCATGACGTCTTTGTCTTCAATACCAGTGTTATCTAGTGACAACCAGGTAGATATGTATTGAACCGGTTTTACGCCCTAAGGTTGATTATGGAGGGCTATTTCTTTTCACCCTTTTTCATTAAATTTCTTTTTAATTCTTCAACCCCTTCTTTCTCCTTTCTCACATTACTCCTTTTTTCAATCATTCCTAAGGACTTCTAGTTCTACACTATTTGTGATGTCCTTGGGTAGATCCCTCCGGCTCTGGCGGATCATAGGGGCAATTTCCTATCCTTAGTCACCTTATAACTCCATGACTGTCCCATGTTGCCATTAAACCATTTTTCTTGAAAATCTCACAGAGTGTTTATGATAGAAAACATGTTTGAGACACTTCGAGAGTTTTATATTTTTCGAAACACTCCCCCTTCACATGTGCTTATAAGTTTTGACAGAAATCTGCACATAGAGGGTAGAGTTCGCACTTTTGAATTGATCGGCTCATGATAGACAATTCCCCACGAGACACGGTTACGTTGCCTAGTTAAAGAGTTCCATTGTGAGTTTTTAGGTGACAACTAGCTCTAATAACTAACTTGAAGTTGTAAACACTCCTTGAAAAGGAGGTTAGACCCATGAAAGTGCATATCTATCACAAGTTTCTCGAGATGGTACATATATTGACTTAGATTCCCGTCAATTCATTGGTTTCGTCTGAGTCGAGCTCATTTTGAGATTCAAACAACGATCATTAAACATTTTTTTTATCATATTTTAATCACGTCTCCTCCCCCTCAAAAATAGCATATTCATGATATTTTTGATATCAACGGATTAAACAACATTTTAGAATCTTTTGGGGATACAAACGGATTTGATTTAAGCATGAATATGGAACATTTTAGTTTTATACTCCCCCTTTAATAAAGCATAATCAATTAAAGGGTTTGAGAGGGAGTTATCTTGAGCACAAAGTATTTTGAAAGATTTTGAAAATCTTTTGAACAATCTTGAAAAGGTGCTCAAGATGATGATGATTTCTCACCATTTTTAAATGTACAATCTTTTTGAGTACACTACATTTTCTTTGAAAACACGAGTTTTGATCTGAAATAATCAAAAGTCATCATTTTAGTCGGGTTTCGTCTTGAAGTATCACGAAAGCCATTATTTGAAGAAATTTTGAGAGACGACATGTTTTAGAAGACAAATAAATAACTCTCGCTCAAGCATCTGTACATACCCGTATCATTGTTGAATTACATTTCTAGAAACGTCTGAGAATATCGATTATACGAGAGACATGTCATGAGAAGAATATTTTTGGATTTTTGATTTTATATTGTTTTTGTAATTTTTGAAAGTTTTATATTTTTATATTTTGCTTTTGTTGGTTTTTCAAATTTTGTATTTTGTTTTTCAAAAATATTTACAGTGAAGCTTGTTGGAAAAACATTTTCAAGAAGATTCGAGAAGACGTTCTAACTCCTCAGGGGTTAGGCTTCGCATTTCAATTCGTCGAACTAAATAGTCAAACCTTTCTTTTGGAAGGGCTTTAGTTAATAGATCGGCGAGTTGGTAATCTGTCTTCACGAAGAATAATTCAACCGTACCATTTTCGACGTACTCTTTGATGAAGTGGTAGCGGACACGGATATGCTTAGTCTTTGAGTGATGAACATGATTGCATGATATGGCTATGGCACTTTTCGAGTCACAATACATAGGTATTTTATCGAAAGTAAAGCCATAATCTGTGAGTTGTGTTCTCATCTATAGAACTTGAGCACAAACAGAATAGAGACACATACTCAGCTTCAGCGGTTGAAAGTGCAGTGCAATCTTGTTTCTTTGAAGACCAGCTTACTAACTTTTCACCCAAAAATTGTGCTCATCCGGATGTACTTTTTTTGTAACTTGATCACTGCGTGGTCGCATCTGAAAAAGCAATTAGATCAAATCAAGTTCCTTCGGATACCAAAGTCCCATGTGAATGGATGTCTTCAGGTACCGAAAGATCCGTTTAACCTCTTTGAGGTTCAGTTCGGTAGGCTTTGCACGAAACGTGCTAATAAGCAAACGACAAAATGAATATCAGTCGACTAGCGATAGGTACATGAGAGAACCAATCATGCTCGATATTTCTTCGGATCAATAGGTTTCCCAAACAAATCGGCTCCAATTTTTGGTGAAGTTACCATTGGTGTTCCGACAGAGTCACAATTATCCATACCATGATTTTTCAAAATCTCAGTTGTATATTTAGCTAGATTTATAAAAATTCCACGAGGGGATTGATGTATTTGTAAACCAAGAAAGAATTTTAGTTCCCCATCATGGACATTTCAAATTTACTTTTCATGAGATTTTCAAAATGTTTTGAAAGATTCGGATTAGTGGACCCAAAGATGATGTCGTCCACATAAATCTGAACAATCAAAATGTCGTTTTGCATTTTTGTGTAAACAAGGTAGGATCAACTGTTCCTTTGGTGAAATTGTTTTGGATAAGGAAAGAGGACAGTTCGTCATACCACGCTCTCGAGCTTGTTTCAATCCATAGATTGCCTTTTTGAGTTTGTAGACGTAGTCCGGATGATTCATGTCTATGAAGCCTTCTGGCTGACTCCCGTACACTTCTTCTTTCAGAGTTCCATTCAAGAACGCGGTCTTAATGTCCATCTGATAAACCGTGATGTTTTGTGAGCGGCATAGGCTAAGAAAATCCTGACCGCTTCTAGTCTAGCTACCGGCGCGAATGACTCTTCAAAGTCTATCCCTTCCTCTTGTTTGTATCCTTTGGCCACAAGACGAGCTTTGTTGCGAATTACAGTCATCTCTTCATCCCTTTTGTTCTTCCATAACCATTTGAGATCAATGATGCGAATGTCAATTGGTCTTGGAACCATATCCCAAGAGTCATGTAGACGGTATTGGAGAAGTTCCTTCTGCATTGCTTCTATCCATGCGGGTTCTGCCATTGCCTCGCGAATGTTCTTTGGCTCTATATTGCTAATGGAGCAAAGGTAAATGCACAAGTCGCAACCGGTGGCAAGTTGGCGTCGTTGAATTGGCCTTGAAGGTTCACCAATAACTTGTTCAATCGGATGGTCTTTAGTCCACTTCAGAGTAGAAGGATACCGTTGGTTAAACTTATGCGAGTTAGATGGTTCTCGTAAGCTTGAAGAAGAAGATTCAGCTGATTCCGTAGCAAGCGGATTTTCAAATAAGCGCATCTAACGTTGCATCGTTGGTTTTGATTTTGCTCATCAAGCTGCTGGTAGAACGGGTGCAATAAAGCTGTAGTAGATGTGGATGATGTTGATGGAGTTGGTGCATTGGTTTCGACCGTTGTAGATGCATCTTCTGTTGGTGGTGGAGGATGATGTTGAGCGGGTGCGGCGGAATGATGGTTTGATGCATTTGTCGAAGTTCCACCATAGTATTCATCGAACATTAACTCAAAGAAATTCTCCCATTCTTGTTCTTTAGGATTTTCAAACAAAGTTGATTGAGCTCTTTGAGGTAACGAGTCTGAACGATGTGTCAGAGTGCAGCTCGGTTTAGTCGCGGGTTCTAGAGCGAGTCTCTCAGAAGCCATTAGTTAAAGTTCGTCAAACTTCACATTCATCGTCTCCATGATCCTCCTAGTTCTTCTGTTATACACCCTGATGCCCTCGAGTTATCTGAATATCCAATGAAGATTCCAATATCACCTTTAGCTTTCAGTTTACCTAGATCTTCTCTGTGGATTCGTCGGATAGCACAAAGCGCCAAATACGTGAAAGTAAGAGATATCCGGTTTCTGTTGTTCACAAGCTCATATGGGGTTTTATTGAATCTTGGATGGATGAGAGATCGGTTCTGAGGGAAACAAGCAGTGGCAACACATCGAGCCCAGAAATAATTGCACTAGAATAGATTAGCATTGTGCGAGCGGCTTCCACAAGAGTTCTATTTCTTCTTTCAACTACCCCATTCTGCTGTGGAGTTCTAACAACGATGTCGATGAGTAATTCCAACATCTTCAAAATAAGTTCTTAACTCCGATTAGTGAATTCGTGCGTTGTCTTTCTTACAACCCTTAATGGAGTTTGAAGAAGTACTTGAATACGCTTTAGAAAGGTGATGATGATGCCCGGTGCTTCGTCTTTGATCTTAGAAACTTAACCCATGTATATCTCGAATAATCATCGACGATAACAAGAATATACTTTTTACCATTAATGCTTTCAACTCTCATTGGGCCACATAAGTCCATGTGCAGCATATGCAACCTTGCTTCCGAACTAGGTACGGATTTGGGTTTATATGATGCTCTTTTGCTTTTTCCTTGTTCGCATGATGGACATAAGTGACAAATCGGAAAAAAAATTTCCGACCACCAAAATAAGCATAAAAAACAGTTAAAAACATGATTCAAACCAACATAAATCAATAAAACACAACCTGGGCTCGTTATACCAATTGTTAGGATCGAATAACATATAGATTTATGTGGTTTGGAGGTCGGGGTTGGTGGAAGAAGATGAAGATCTTCATCCTTTTTAGAGAGAGAAACTAGAGAGAGGGAGGAGAAACAAAGGAAACTTGAATAAAAAGAAAACAATACAATACACCTAATGCTTCACCTCACCCCTCATGGAGAGTCATGAGGGGTATATATAGGCCCTATCTTTGCCACTTATACGATACTAGTCCCTAAGGGCAAAGTGTACAACGCATCTAGTCCAATTCACGTAAATGACGTTATCTTTAGAAAAAGCGAGGCTAACATAGTTTCTGAAGCTCCAACTCCTACTTCTGCTAAATCAACTAGTTCACCTTCTTCAATCTCCATTGATCAAGATGCACAAACTAAGAAGTACAACTCAGACTACTCAAGAAGTCTAATCTCCAGTTATTCCTCAAGGCGTTGATAATGACTATCATTGCAGTTGCACTCATGAATAATGATCCGCTCTTTGGTATTCCTTTGCCAAATCTTCACGGATTATTGTTCTTCCCTAAGTGTGCTTTGTAAATCAACCAAATGACCATTAAGAAGGAATTGATGTTGAGGAATCATTTTCTAGATAAAGGAAGAAGGAATTGATGTTGAGGAACCATTTCTTCGGTTCATTCAGTGGATCGACGTACATCCAATTGTATGCTTATTCACGTGTTGGGCATTTGACACAAGTTGATTACCTCGGAGTTAATCATTTATCACTGATTTGAGATTGAAGTTGAATTTCACAAAGGCGTATTCTTATTTGATAACTTGCTCGGGCCTAAGAATTTTAAGTTGAAGACGTGGTTTATCTAGTTACCAGCTGTCTGGATGGATGGTTGAAGACCTGGTTAACTATCACTAAAAGGAGTTACGTTGTTTTACTCAGTGTCACACGTAGATGACGTTTTGGATAATCGAAGAGGTGTTAATGACTCATACTGTGGTTGAGTATTGAGTACTTAGAGATTTGCTTGGAGCATAAATTCTCAACACCGTTCTTCCAACATTAGTGCAAGCTTAAGATGCAAATGCGGGGAATTCTACTTCAGTTTCAAGTTTGGTATATTGGGTTTTCTTCATCAGTGGTCACTTCAAATTGTCTACATATGGGTTGGTTAAGATAGTGGGAGAGAGTTTACATTTGCGATTGACTATCACAAGATACATTTGAGCTAATTGTGTTCTTCTCTATTTCAAGTATATGAGTGTATTATGTTTTGCTGATTCTGAGGTATCAAAACCATCAAGGGGGAAGGAGACATACATCTAAACACACAACGAGTACACGTGATGAACTTAATACTTCTTCTCTATTGAAGTAATCCCGAGAAAGAGAAATGTCATAACCGTAGAGAAACTTAGTGTTTAACTCGTAGCCTTTGGTGTGTTATTCCAACTATTTGGGGGAAGGATGTATTATTCCAACTATTTGGGGGAAGGATATATTATTCCAACTATTTGGGGGAAGGATACATTACTCTAACTATTTAGGGTAAGGATGTATTATTCCAACCATTTGGGAGGAAGTGGTCTCTGGATACTTTTGGTATGTGTTATCTCAGCCTTCAGTAGAAAGAATTTTGAGAAGAATACTTGGAACGTGAGATGATATTGCTTATTGACATCTTCTACATGATTTATGATAAAGTGCTTCCGGTTAGTGCTTCATGTACACAATGTAGTGATGATTCCGATGAGATCGCAACCATCAGGGGAGAGATATGTGTACATCAGGTCGCACAACATGTTCACATGATCAAGCTTAATCAGTTATTTTGGAGTCGACATCCGCAGAGAAGTGCAAGTGATTCAACCAGTTATCGTGATGTCGTTGTTTCTTCTCTTGTTGGGTACTTGTGTACATTGTGGGATGAATGGTTATATGTAAGATAACTGGAATGCACTTAGTATAATGAAGATGTTGATATGTTGTTCCCCTGAATAGACAACTTCTTGCTCAATTTCGAAGAGTAATGTGTACCGAGGGATGCACAACGAGGTTCATGTGATCGGGCTCAATCGTTTATTCCGGGTATGATAACCGCATAAATGATCCGTGTTAACTTGTTACTTCGTTGTTATCGTCTTCTTCGGGTTCTTGAGCTTCATTCAATTAGACTGTTTGCTTCACTTCATCTTCTGGGGGAAATGGTCTTAATTCGAAGATTGTCGGTTTGGGGGGAAGCTACCAAAGATTCATATTTAGAAGGCTCATGTTCAGACGATTTTCTTAGAAGCCTCGAATGCTTTGGTGGTGAAAGTTTGAGAGATGTTGATTTCTTTCTTCTACAACGTCTTTGAGCGATATCCTTATCTCGGTACTCATTTCATCATTCTCTTAAACTAAAGTATCCTCTTTGTACATATTTTATCAAAAAAAAAACAAAATACAAAATTATAAAACCAACAAAAAGAAAATAGAAAAATATAAAAATTTCAAAATCTATAAAAATTCAGAAAATCTTTGAAAAAGCCCAAAAATATTATTTTTCCATTTAGTTCTATTCTTCGATAACATCTACAGACTTTGATTTGTCACTCAAAGAATGGCACGGGTCTTTAGATGAAGTTCGATTGTACATAAACCTTTAAAAAAAGGCATAATTTCATATATATCCTTCCCTAGATGAATAATTACATGTATATCCTTTGTACCAGTTTTTTATGCATAAAATACAATGCATTTAATGCATCAAAAGGATATATATGTAATTTTCGAAATTTCCAAGGATATATATGTAAAAGCCCCCAAAAAATGAGATGGAGAAAAATGGTTATTTATTGTCATTTCAGGCAGTAACCAGTTTTAAATGAAAGAACAGAGCCATACTTAATTTAATTTTTGTATCCTCATGCTCTGATTCTAAAAACAAATGTTTGTTGCCAAAAGGACAAATATTTCCATCACAAATATTTTTCCTTCTAAGTATTCTTCTGAAAAATATTTGTTATCTAATGAAAACAAAATTGCTCTGAAAATAACTCAGACTATATTTTTGAAAATCATCTGGACTTATCATTTGTCAAAATCTCTAACACTCAATCAACAACTTATGTCATTGATTGAGGGGGATAATGATTTCAATCAAATCAAAAAGTTATTTTTCAAACAATTGGCACGTAATCGAGCAAGGTATACTTTTGGATAATCTAAAAGAACAATTTTTTATTCAATTGGTTCAAGACCTTGGCTAATGTTATGTTTTCAAAAGATATTTATGCATTTTTGAACAATGGAGTTTAAAGTTTCAGAATCTGACCCTTATCAATTAAAATGTTTTTCAAAAGCAAGTCACATTTCTCCTCAAAAGCTTTTCAAAATAAATTTAAATCAATAGAGATCACAAATCTCAATGGATTTGAACATTGTGATCGGGGGAGAATTTGTGATTTAAATTGGATATAAACTGATAATTCGATAAGTGGTTTAGAAATATATGAACAAGCTCTCCTCCCTACATGTGCCAAACGATTTCAAATTTTCCACGCACATGTTAAGGGGGAGCATTTATCTTAAACCTTAAGGAATTGAATCATGATTGATTAATCTCAAAGTGCAGGTTCCCTCTAATATGTGCGAAACTCTTTCGAATCTCGATGCACAGATTGAGGGGGAGCAATCATAAGAAAACCTCATCCTTCCCAAATTATTTTATTTAAAGTATTTAAATACTTGATTTGATCGGGAAGTGATGATGATCATTTTAGAAAATGTTAATCAAAAGATTGGATCTCTCATTCTCAATCTAAGATTTCACAAGTCCTCTTGCCTCCATGTGCTAAAATAATTTCTAATACTTGAAGCATATGTTGAGGGGGAACATTTCTAAAATATCAAAAACAATTAAGGTACAAATGCTTGGATTATATATCACAAGTACCTTGATTGAATTTCAAATGGTTTTCAATTGGTTTCGAGGCGGAAGAACAATACCAAAAGACCGACCAATTTTACTTTATACATGGAGATATAAGGATGGTTAGGTTAGGTATTCGTTCCCACGATCCCGCCAGAGCCGGAGGGATCTACCCAGGGACAATCCACTAGATAGTGTAGAAGTCCTTAGGTATGATCAAAAAGGGAGAAAAGTGATAAATGGGAAGAGTGCGGACTGAGATAGAGCCATAACTGAAATAAACCCAACAAGGTTCTAGTAATGAAGTCTCGGTAAGCACTGAAGGGGTTGAAGAATGAAAAAGAAATGAATGAGAAAAGGGTGAAAAGAAATAGCCCTCCATTATTTCAACCTTAGGGCAGAAACCGGGTTCAATTCATATGCTACTGGTGGTTACCAAGGTAACATCAGTATTGAAGACAAGACGTCATAGACCCAGTGGCGATTTGCAGCACTACAACTTTCCAAGCTACTCAAGTTCCTCTTAAAAGGACTTGTTTCATTCTCACGGGGAACCTACATAATCTATCGACTATCTCTTAGAGATTGTTGATATTGAAGAATGAGACCCTCTCCCTAGTCTCCGACATAGGAACCAAATGTGCACTATTGAGTTTAGAGCCACAAGATCATCAATAAATCTCACTAGGACACGATCAATGAAGACTCACTGTTTCACACAATGTGGAAAGTGAGAATATATCTTAAGAGTCCTACGCATTATCCTTGTGGTATTTCCAGAACATCTGAGTGATATGTTCACATATTCATAATGAAGATGGAAAACCTTCTAGAGCCAACATCAAACAAGCTCTTGGTAGGTGGCATGTGAGATCTATCCAATAGATCAAACATGTGACAACTGGACAGAAACGATGGGGCAATTCACACCATGAATCAACCTTGGTCCAGGAAATGGATTGACGGATACCTTTGAAAAACCGGTCGATGTGCACAAAAGTTCTTTTCTTTAGCACGTCGACTAAGTAGTATGTTTTTAAAATCAAAAGGTGTTTGTAATTGAAAATTGATTTCCAATATAAAACCTTCGTTGTATTGCAAAAATGCTTTCTGATAAGCAATACACGATTGTTTTCAAATCATTTTATTTAATCAGCAAACCTCAATTTGCTGGTTCACACACTCCGTGTTGTCTTGTTTGAGACGTTCTGGTTGGAGAACAGCTAGAGCAGCTGTGAAACCCTGTCAAGGAGATTCTTAGGAATTATACCTGATCACAGGCAGTACTTGTACTGATCAACGAGGAACCGTGGGCCGTGTACCTCAATTCAACAAAAGTGATCAAAGACACTTTCGTGCATTTTATTGCTAACTGTTGTATGCAGGTACACCCACGTTCTTGTGATCAGAATTGAGGAGTCAATCCATAGCCTCATGCTCACACATCACATTCATGTCTAAAGAATTCATGATAAGTGCAAATCTTCATCAACGACTCTGATATTTTCACTCCATGCTTCTGCTACGCTGCTGCAAATATCATGAATCAACTAAAGCTTCCACAACTCTGATGAGAAACTATCATGATCCAGAATGTGAGCATGTCGGTCCAAAAGTCACAACTTCACATGATGGCAACACAACAATGGAATAGTCAGAGATTTATGGTGGCTGATGATCTCAATGCTAGCACAAAACTCATCAACACGTGGATCAGTTAAAGACCTCCACTTGAATTAACAAAACATGCAGAACATGAAGAATCAAAGGCTACGGACTACAGAGCAAGGAACTTAATCAAGAATCCAAGAACAATCAAAGTGTAATATCTGTTTGTATTCAATGTAAATTGAGGTGACCTCCCTTAGGGGGAGATTGTTAGGATTTAGAAAATCCTGTAGTTAAAGAGTCGGTCACCTCAAGTATATGTAATCGTTAGAAAGCTCGTAGTCGTAGTCATTTAGAGTTAGTAAGTAGTTTGTTAAGTAAAACCATGGAGGACGGACGGGTCTTTACCCACTGTATGCCTGATCCACAGCCCGTAGGAGGCGAGTCTTGTAAGAAACTATAAATACCCTCTACCTCCCAAGGTAGAGGGTTGGAGCTTGAATACCATTTTTTTTGTTTCACATAGTTCCCAACTCTCTTCTCTTTCTCTCTCTATAACTATCTCTCTCTAAACCTCTTATACGCCCACTTTGCATTATGGTGTGATGTGTTTGTGAAATCCAATATGTAACATAATATATTTACGACGTAATTTTATTTTTACATTTTATGTTGTTAGTAAATGGTTTGTAGGCTCAATATCTGAAATAGTTATGATATATATATATATATATATATATAATCCGGATCGATTGAGAAGGTTTTTATTTTGAGAAGATTGAGAAGGTTTTCAAAAACGATAGATTTTTAACTTTGATTCATGTTTTTCAAGCGTAAAACTCATTTTAACGTGATTAAACTTCAAAATGTGTAAAAAAAATTTGAATCAATGTTAAAAATCTCTCGATTTTGCAATATACATAGAATCTTGAATCATCTGTACAAATTTAATGAATCATCATCATAACTCGATTTTAACAATGATTTGTGAATCAAATTTGTGATTTATAGATTCGATTTACCATAAAATGATGTTTATTTGTGAATCAAATCAAAAACATGAATCAATTTGCTCAGACGAAGATTTCTCAATCTTCTCAAAATAAAAACCTTCCCAATGGAACCGGGTGGACCCGGTGGTTGAACCGGTGACCCGATGACTCGACCTGTTCGATAAGAAACCCGGTTTTCAAAACATTGACTTAAAATTGCTAAAAAGTGAGTAAAGTGTTTGAACTAAATTCCGCCTAATAATCCTTAGTAAACTTTAAATGACATGTTTAATTAATGAAAACTTAGTCAACTTACACAATCAACTTTTAAAATTAAGTATATTGTGTTGTTATGAGTTATAAACTATTATAAACATTTTTTGTTTCTAACCAACGAATTTTTTCTCACGATGATTACAAGTTAAACCCGTAAGTTTTGCATCAAGGGTTAAATCATCGCAAATATAATTATTTACCGCTATACACCATCTCTTTGAGCGAGTATTCGTCTAGTAATAAGAGAAAAGAAAAAGGAAATGGAAATAGTTGTTTCGCATTAATCGGATAGTTTACAATTTAGTTCACACACGACGAATTGAAAGATCCAAACTTCGAAGTCCAATCTCGTTCGATTATGGTGTTTTACAAAATAGTTTGGAAAATATTTACTAAAAGTTTAAAAATTCACGTGTATTTGGCAAGGTTTCGGTAAAGTGTCTCAAAAGATTTGTATTTGGAACATTTTTTTAATAGTCGTTCCAAATATGTAAGTATTTGGCACAATTTTTACCAACTGATCCAAAAATATTGACATTTGGCATTGTTTTTAAACATCGTCCTTAATACATATGTTTTTTGGGACGATCTTTTAATGGTGGTTCCAAATACGTACTTTTTGGCACGGTTACCAAAACTGTTTCAAATACAAGTATTTGGTACATTTTTTTGGCTGTTTCAAAAAAGTTCGTCCCAAAAAGCCCTTTTTCTTGTAGTGTTATCTTTTGATGTACTCTTGTGATGGTAGGAAGAATAGACATGGTTGTACCACTGCATCTTAGGATGCAGTTTATCAATGAATAATAGCACCATGTTTCCTTTAATGTCCATTGCTACTTACTGATTGTGCTTTTACTTCTTAATCTGCAAAATTGTTAGTGGAAACAAAAATAACAAGCAGTGGATAAAACTAAACTAGCAGTACCAAGATCTACCAGTAGCAGTACATACATTTTACAAAATTTTACAAAACAAATTTGAGATTTAGAGATTTATCATACCAATACTAACTACAAGATACTGAAACCTCCTCACATCAAAAGCTTTAGTGAGAAGATCAGCAACATTGAAGTCAGTATGGATCTTAACCATTTGAATTAACCTTTTCTCATTACAATCTCTAATAAAGTGATGCCTTATCTCAATATGTTTAGTTCTAGAATACAAAACTGGATTTTTAATGCATATTGTCTGTTATTGTCAATGTAAATCTTAATGCGCATAAAATTGTACCCAAAGTCCAACAATTGATTACGAATACAAAGCACTTGACCACAGCAACTGCGCTGACCACATACTCAGCTTCGATTGGTGGAATTGGCCACAATAGTGCACTTCTTACACGCCATGAGATTAGCTTCCAAAATTGACACCTCCATTATTAGAATTTCTATCCAAACTAGCTCCAACATAATCACTGTCTGTATAGGCCACCAAATCAAAAGCTGAATCCTTAGAATACCAAAGGCCCAATTTAGGATGACCCTTAAGGTATCTAAAGATCCTCTTCACAACATTCATGTGTAATGTATTTGGTGTGACTTGGAATCTTGCACACACACATACTAAGAACATAATATATGGCCTAGAAGCAGTGAGATACATCAAAGATCCAATCATGGATCTATACAGCTTCACATCAACATTAGGACTTCCATCATCAGGTAGCAGTGGTTTCTGTGTCTCCATGGGTGTACTTGCACTCTTGACATCATGAAATCCAAACTTCTTCAAAACATCTGCTACATATTTATCTTGACTAATGAAGATACCATCAGTCCTTTGTTGAACCTGTAGCCCCAAAAAGAAAGCGAGTTCACCCATAGAACTCATATGAAACTTATCATGCATAAGTTTCTCAAAATCCTTGCACAACTTCTTATTTGTTGAGCCAAAGATGATGTCATCAACATAAACCTGAACCAGCAATATATCATCCTTGTGCTTCCTTATAAACAATGTCTTGTCAATCAGTCCTCTCTTAAATCCACTGTCCATCAAATAAGTAGAAAGGCAATCATACCATGCCCTTGGAGCTTGATGCAATCCATACATAGCTTTCTTAACCCTGTTGACCTTATCAGGATGATCAGGATCTTCAAAACCAGGAGGTTGACAAACATAAACCTCATCTTCAATAGTACCATCTGAAAGGCACTCTTAACATCCATTTGATACACCACAAAATTTTTGGATGAAGCATATGCCAAAAACAATCTGATAGCTTCAATTCTGGCAACAGGTGCAAATACTTCATCATAATCCAAGCCTTCAGTTTGTGTGTATCCTTGAGAAACCAACCTTGATTTATTCCTAACCACAAGACCCCTTTCATCCCTTTTGTTTCTGAATACCCATTTAGTTCCAATAGCCCTCTTGCCATTAGGTAGATCAACCAATGTCCACACTTCTTGAAGTTTGAATTGTACAGCTCCTCTTGCATTGATTAAATCCAACCTTCTTCTCCTAATGCTTCTTCAACTCTTTTTGGCTCCTTCTGTGACAAAAAGCAAAGAAAAAAAAGTTTTGCAGGTCTTGACGACTGTTCCTTTTGTGAAGTTATCTTGCAAAGAAACCTTGTTCAGGAAAGGTTTTAGTGTTCTGAGTCCTGCTTCTTGTTTGAACTGGTGTATTCAAATTTCCAAGTATTTGTTCTTTGGGATGATTCTTATGAACCTTTTTGACAAGCCACACAAAGATCTTTACTTTCAAAAACCTTAGAAGGTAAACCTCTAACTAAGTTCTCCTTCATCAATTTATTGATTGTATTAAAGTTTAGGTGACCTAGCCTTCTATGCCATAATTTTGACTCATCAACATATGCCTTAGCAAACAAACATGTTAGGGATCTATTAGGAATGACATCTTTCAAATCAAAACAATATATGTTATCCTTCCCAGGAACCCTAAGTTGTACATACTTATCATTAGGCATTTTGAAGTCAGGAGATAACACCACACATTCAGTTTCCCCAAAAAGTACCCAGTTCTTTTTATCACACATCAGAAACACTGAATAGATTGTACCGGTCCCTATATACGGATAGACTTTTTCAAAGTCCAATTTCCCTGTTCTGATTGTTCCTCTGCCAAGAATCTTTTCTCCCTTTGGATCATTACCAAATGCCACATAGCCTCCATCAAAAGCTTTAAAATCCTCAATGTTGCTCCTATCCCATGTCATGTGCCCAGAGCAACCACTGTCAAAAATTCCTTTATCTTGTAGCTCATCTTGTAAATTGCCCTGCACATGAAATTAGAAAAGTTAGTTCCTTTTGGGGACCCAAGTCAATACTGACTTGGGTCTGCCTTGTGCATCAACATAGTCAAATTTCTTTAAGTTCATTGATGCACTATTGACATGTTCTAAGACATTGGTCTTTGGTTTCCATTGCCAACAAGTTGAGGCCTTACAACATAGAAATGGCTTCCAACCACTGTATCTATTATCACCTTTGGTACAGTTAAAATTTCTTTTGTCTCAGTAGTGGTGACATTCTGCTTAGCAGTGGAAACATTTTACTTAGCAATGGTTGGAACCCATTTAGGTGTAGCAGTGATTATAGATTTTGTTTTACCATTCCTCATTAACACTGCTTTAGGAACCATGTTTTTGTTTGGGTAAGGGAAGGTATTCTTTGAAAAGTTTTTATGATTCACCCTCCTCCATTGATTCCAAACTTGTGGTTGATTTTTATAACAGTTTCTCTATAAATGCTCAAAACTACAACATTTAAAACAAGCCTTTTTAACACAGTGAAACTCATCCCTAATCTATTTGAGATTAAGCTATTAAAGTTTCTTTGATTACCCCTAGGTTTGTATCTTTTCATCTGGTCCCTAGGAATCTCATTATACTCTACAACTCTCCTAGAGATATGTGCTCCAAATCTAGGCAAAAGGTTAGCTTGTTTAAAATCAACAGTTTTAACACTTTCTTTCTTTTCAGGTTGTGTTAACTCAGATCTCTCTTCTTCAGAATCTGACACCCAATCTTCAATGATTGGACCATCAAATGACCTATCAGAACCTACCTTAGGTGACCTGTCTTCACTATTCTCACTTACAAATTTGTTAAAGCTAAATTCACAGCTAAAGGACAACTCTTTTGTGGGTGGTGCATAACCACTTTTCATTGGAGGTGGAACATGATTGTAACCTATCCCAGACCCCTTTTTCATTAAGTTCTTTGTAATAGAGTTGTTTACAACATCAGAAGCATAAGTTAATTTGTCAACTTTAACTATATGTTTTTCTTTCTCTTCTATGGCTTCTTGTTTTACACATTCAGCTTCTTCAAGTTTCTGTTTAAGAACCTTGATTTACCTATCTCTAAGGTCAACCTCACCACCTAGAATGTTGATTTGATCTACATATTCAAATTCACTCTTTTTATAAAACTCAAGCTGTTCTTCAACACTCTTAAGACCAAATTTATAACCTAAGTTATCTAATGCCAATCTGTCTACTTCTTTCCTAAGGCTTTCTATGATTGCTTCTGACCTTCTAAAGTATCTTGACAAGATTTGTAAGAACAAACAGAACTATTTGAATTATTTGATACCTCAGTGTCAGAACCAGAAGATGATGAAGCATAAACCATGAGTGCAAAGTTGTGCACTTTGGAAGCTTCACTAGCCAGGAAAGCAGCATTGGGTCCTTCCTCAATTTGATCACTCCTGTCATAGTCTCCAAGTCCATCTTGAGCTACCAAAGCTGAGGAAGGATTTGGTTCTTCAGGTGCCTTCTTGAAGTTCTCATTCATCCTCTTAGGAGCCCTACACTCCCTTGCAAAATGCCCCTTCTTTTTGCAGTTGAAGCACTCCATCATGCTTTTGTCAAATCCAGCCTTTCTTTGACCATCATACTTGACTGCCAGTTCTCCTTAGAAACCTCCTAGCTTGAAATGTTGGCATTGCCATTTGCCATTGAAGATTAATTTCATCAAGATCATCAGGATCAATTTGATCCAGATCCTGGTTTAGCACTGTAACACTGGTTGTTAGATCAGATAGGAAAGCACATATGGCACCATAAATAATGTTATCACTAACAGTGGTATCATTAGCGATAGCAGTGGAAACTCCATAAGCAGCAGTGGAAGCTTCCTGAGAACTCCTATGGCTTGTTGACACAAAAGCAATGTTCTGTGTAGATGAGGATGAATCAGCAATGTTGTTTTCAGACTCATAAACCTTCAGATTGTTGTAGAGATTGTCCAGAGTCATCTTTTCAAAGTCATCTTTATTTCTCCACACAACTCTATGCATAGCCCATTCTGGTGACAAGCTTCTGATGAACTTAAGATTAATATCTTCTTGAGCAACTTTATAGTCCACCAATTTCAATTGACTTATGAGCTTCTGATCATTTATATGTTCCATCAAGTTTTTCTCCGAGAAGCAGTGAAGTTTTCAAGTTGATGCATGAGCATGTTCTTCCTAGATTTTCTGGTAGCATCATTACCAGCAAATCTTGTTTCAAGTGCATCCATAAGCTCCTTAGCAGTCTCATACTCTTGGAAGTCCAATGCAAACTCATTAGGTATTCCCATACTGAGAATACTATGAGCCTTTATCTCCAACTTCCTTTGAGCCTTATCAATCTCACTCACAATTCCAACAACCTATCCATCAGCACCCTTTTTAGGTAAAGTATCACCCTTCTCAACAACCTCCCAGATGGTGTATTCAATCATGCGAATGTATTGCCTCATTCGCATCTTCCAAACTTGAAACTCACCCTGCTTCAGCATGGATACCTTGGAGGCAGTAACCATATGAGTTTTGTCAGGCATCTTTGAAATTCTTGAATTTGAACAGATCTGAGTTAACTTGACTTCTTCTTGATCACAGCTTCTAGATCACAAGCTCTGATACCACTTGTTGATCACAGTTGAGCAAACGATCCTTTATAGAAGCTGACTTAAACTAAAACAAACTATTAAACACTACGCGGAATTTAATGTTTAATCTTAAGAAGAATACTTTGATTATCAATCAACACCTCAATATTTTATTATTATCTGAATACTCGAATAGTATTAGAGTTTTACAACCTTGAAGTGTATCGACTTTAGATATAACTAATACGTATATCTAACTCTAACCTAGGACCTCCTTTTATAGACTAAGGAGTCCTATACAATCTACATAACGTATTCTACAAGATAAATATAATTACCATACTTATCTAAATATAATTCGACCTACTCAAGACCTTCTAGAATATTACAAGTTAAACCAACACAACTAACTAGCAGTGCTTTGATTACATTAGCAGTGGATCCATGTTTCTACTAGCCGTGGTATGTCTTGAGCAGTGGTTCCAGTCTTCTAGCCATGGTTTCCTTTGTGCTGGCGATGGTTCCATACTTAGAATAATTCCTTTCATTGGAACCTAAAACCCAACAAAAAGGCCTTCCAACAATTAAGTTGTAAGTCTCTCGTTTGCCCATGTCGATAACCACAAAATCAGTCGGAAAAAAGAATTTACCAATTTTTAGGAGAACATTGTCAACTGCTCCCCTAGATACTGCTTTAGAGGAATCAGCCATTTCAATCATCATTGTTATTTCTTTTAAATTGGTAAGTTTTAATGTATCAAACAATGAAGTAGAAATAAGATTTACCCCAGCCCCCAAATCAGCTAAAGTGGGAATTTTTAAATTACCGATAGTGCATGGTAGAAGAAAACTTTCTTGATAAAGTTCCTTCTTAGGAAGTTGGCTTGGCAGGTCCTCGTCGCCTTCAGATTTGTCATCTTCTCTTAAGTAGTTAATCTCGCAAAGGTCATTAGTGACAAAAGAGGTGCACTGTTCTTCCTTCGGCTTATCTTGTGCAAATATGGCTTTGCATGCAATGGCTTCATCATTACTGGTTTCGATATTTTTAGCTAACTGCCCAATTTGGGTTTCGAGGTTTTTAATTGCGGCATCCTGATTCCGTAAGTTCATGTTGGTGTCTTCTTTTACCTTGACCATCCATTCTTTGATTCTATCACTTTTTTTTGTAGATTCTTCGATATGTTTATGCATTATTTCTTCGAGGCTCGGTCTAGGGGGTTGTTGTTGATTCTTGTATAAAATCCTTGGGATCTTTCGTGGTATCTAGCCCCGTTACCATTGTATCCATTGAAAGGTCTTCCACTTCCATATTTCACTTCTTCAATCCTTTTGACTTCCTCCTTAGACGGGCACTCCTTGGTAGGGAGAGTGCCATCGTATTCATTTCGTCCAACTTGTATGGAATGCACATTTTCCTTAAGCTTTTTCATGTCTCTTCCAAGACTCTCTAGTTTGTTATTTATCACTGCAAGGCCTTCCACATTTCCACTTATACTTCGATTTCTCCCCCCATTGTGCCACTTATGAGAGTGGTCAGCCATCTTTTGAATAGTTTCTAAGGCCATTGTTGGATTCATTCTAGGTATTGGTCTTTGAGAATCGATCATTTGCCTTGAGGAGATGTTTAGACCTTTGTAGAAGACGTTCACCTTTTGCTGGCTATTAAGGTCATGAGTAGGGCATTTGTATAATAATTCGTTGTATCTTTCCTATGCTTGGTACAACGTTTCATTGCCCTCCTGGTTGAAGTTACGGATTTCTTCTAGCTGCTTTGCAGTCCTAGATGGAGAACAGTACCTTTGAATGAAATATTTTTTTAGGAGTGGCCGGTGTTAAGCGTCGGTATCGATCAACCCATCTTTTAGCAGCTCGGTGAGAGAAATAGGAACACACGTAACATGACAACATCGTTTGAGACTCTTAGAATTTTAAATAAGTGACAATGTATTCCACGTTGTCCACATGTTCGTAAGCATCATCGGTAATGCTTCCGGAGAAAGGGTTTGCACGTAACTCCCACATAAATTGTGGTTTGATCTCGAATTGAGCATCTTCGGTGATGGCCGACCTAACGATCCCCGGTCCTTGTTCTTCACTTGTCAACACCAAATATTCCTCAAGAGTGAGGTTATCAATGTTGACAACTTCCATGATACCTGAAACTTGAAAAGAAATCGTGAGAAATTGAGAAAATTCAAAATAAAAATAAAAGACTTAATGAAAATCCTAATATAACTTCCCGGCGTGGCCAAAAAACTTGATGCGGGTTTTCTTGACGGTTTTAATATTTATAAGTGTCTCGTTATACCTATGGTCTAACCTAATGCACTAACGGGTAGTGTACCCGATCGTGTGTAGTGTAGTAATCGGTAAAACCGAGGTCGATCCCAAGAGCTATGTGATTCTAATTAAGTCAAGGTGTCACAGATTTTAATTGGTTTTAAGATTGAAATGATTAATTAACTACTAAAGCAAGAAATGCAAGAAAGTAAAAAAAGGCGAGGGTTGTGATCAATAGAGGAGAAGTGTGTTAACCTAGTTACTCATCCTATCATGTTAAGTTCATGTTTAATTACTTCTAATTGCGTCAAGTGGGGGTTTAAGTCGCTAGGACAACATTTGGTCATCGTCAACCTATCGCAAGTTTCCAGAGATCAAGCTACTACCCTTGAAAGTCGGTTTTTAGTCCCTAAGCCAAGTCATTAAGTTCCGCTACATGCAAGATTCATAACAATGAGTGTCCGAGGCTAACATCTTAAACACTCATCTCTAACTTCTTAATCCAAACGGTAGATGATTAGTTGGTCAAATCGCCCAAGCGAAGAAGGGTCGTCAGTTGGTCAATTCTTACCCTTCCCACTCAGTCTACCTACTTATGGTCAGTTGGTCATATCTCCTAAGCAACTAGACACTACCGCCATTCAAAACTACCAAAACAAGGGTAGCTACCAACAAACTATGCATGTATACACTAGAAACAATTATCTGAAGCAATGTAAACATAAACAAAACAATTAAGGAATCAAAACTAGGCCAGCACCAGAGGTGCTTAGCCTCGTAATAATCGAAACAATCGATTCAATGTTTAACATAATGAAATACATGAATTGAAAGTAAAAGAAATGATAAATCGCTAATGCTTATCGTTAGGGAGTGATTTCTCCCTTGGAGATGGCTCTGTATGCTCCTTGAGATCTGCCTTCAGCCTCCTACCCTCGTTCTCTACTTTTGTGTGTGGAGTGAATGATGATAAATGCATAATTTTGGGCGGTATTTATAGGCCATATCTGGTTACGGCGTAACTTAGTATGAGAGTTACGCCGTAACATCAATATCTTCATATTTTGCTCTAGAAAAGCTGGTTACGGCGTAACATCTAGAATGAGTTATGCCGTATCTTCAATAAAGCATGGTTACGCCGTATTTGTGGAAAGAGTTACGGCATAGCTTGCAGCGGCGTGGAACATCATTTGACCTAATTAGTTACAGCGTAATCCTAAGATGGAGTTACGCCGTAATGTTTAGTTGAGTTGGTTTTCGAGTCACGCATTCTTTGTAATGTGAGAGAAGAGTTACACCGTAATTACTTCAAAATAGGCATACTATCATATATCTTCAATAAACTCTCCAAATCCGCATTTCATTAGCTCCAATGCTCGTAACCTGAAAGTGAATTATAGAGGAAAACAAGCATAAATCCATATAAATGATATAAAATACGAGCATTATCGGGGGAAATTGACACTTAATATTCAGGACTATTTGATGTTATCAAATACACTTTGATCTACTCACGACCCGTTTAACCCTTTTCATTGTGATGCGAAACTAAGACCCTGATAGGACTCATGTTGCAGAAGCCTACATCTTTCGCCTATAAAGTTTGGGCCTGCACAGACGTTGTTTGCAGTAGCATAGAACGCGTTGCTGCATATTAACGGTGCGATCATTTTTGGTATTGCTTCTGCAAGAAAATTAGGGTCATGATAGGAGACTCATGTAGTCATGTACTTCGCAACTGAAACAATTCTAAGTGACTTTGCTACTAATACAGGCTTAAACCACACCGGGGGTACCGACCTCATTGTACGCAGTCACAGTCGTGGAGGTTTAATCAGGTTAGGCAAAAAAATTTAAAAATAAGAATAACATATTGTTGAAAAAAGTTTTTCTTAAAGAAAAGTATGTGCAACTACTGATTTGGGTTGGAACAGTTAAATCTTAAGATGTATTCTTGCTATTTTGGGACCAGAGGCTTGATGATGTACGGGGTCCATTTAAGAAACATTGAATGTTAACATATAATGGAATGTGTTCATCATAGCAAGTCAAGGTGAAAACAATCTACTGATAAGAAGGATGATGCCAGAAGTAGTTATGGCTGGAATAAATCTTCCTGGTAGTAACAGGTTTATTTTTCATAGTCAAAGTAATTTGCATTTTTTGCCTGAGCTGGTCTTTAGGTAATAAATGATATATGTGGCTAAATGGGCAGGTCTTTCATATTTGGTAACGGGCTTGGTCGCAATAAAACTGGTTCCATCACATTTTTTGCCTAAAACTTTTTAAAAAATAGATAAATGTAGTGTCACATATAATTAAGAAAGCTGTTTTATTTCAAATACTTTGAGGATAATTTGTACATTTTTAGTACATTTAGGTGGCTTCTGATCCATCTTTATTTAAGGTAAAATTGTATTTTATAATTATAAAATTATTTTGTGCTTATAAATGTTAATAGTTAATACTGTTTACACGTTTTGTTTGTAGCTAATGATATTAGAGGGTATTTGAAGGGTGTTGAGACTGCTAAAACTGGATTCATTAAGATCCAAATAGTGGGTGAGTAATTGATAGACAATGAGGACCCCTTTGCATTGGGATAAAGTGAGGGCAACTTGAGATAGAGCTACCATGTGGGACTAATTGAAATAGAGTTCGTTTCAGTGAGTGTGTGAAACTGACTAAATTGTGTAATTAACATCAATTGGATTTGGATATTTAAGTTTGTTTTTATTGGTGCAGGTTGAATGAAGCATATAATGCAGTCTCTTTTTGGATGTGATTGGGTGGTTCTGAGAAGAAAGAAGATGGTCAGTAACCAGCTGCGATTCATGTGATTCGGGAGAACAGAGTGTTTGATCCGAAGAAGTTGCAGAATATAGCAATATTTTTTAGAGCATTAAGAAGGCAAGAACAAACATTGTAGCATTTTAGAACCTTTTATGAGTACATATTTTAATAATTGTATGATGCAGTAAGTGCTAGAAGGTTAAAAGCGGTTAACGTTCCAAGAGCAGAGGATAACAAGAATCAAAGTTCTTTGTATGCTCAATTGGATTCTGTTGTAAGTGTGCTCTCTTACCCATTTTATGTGGTATGCTACACTCTTGGGGTCAATATCATGGAGTAATTAGGTTGACCTATGTTTTGTTTCTTACATTAGATTATCTCTTGATTAAAATTAGGTCTATTACGTAACTTTATGCAAGTTTTTATTATTTTTATTATTACAGATGAAATGGTAGTGGAACCTCTCACTACAAAGCATAAACTTACCATTTTATAATTGTACAAGGAAGAGGAAACTAACTAAATGAAAAAAAAGACGCCAAACTATCAATCTCCCTACTGTCCAAAAATGATTCAAATGGAGACATCCATCTGCACATGTTGAAAAAGTGAAACAAGTATGTATTTTTGAACTATTACTGTCACCCTTCTATATTTGTTAGGCTCTTACTTTTATTCTTGAATCCTTGATTGAGTAATTTGGAACAAGAAATGCGTTCAGTCCCTTCAATGAGAGAGTATTTCCATAGAAGTACGTGTTCTATTGCATGCGTGTTCAATACAGAAGTATGTGCCAGGAAGAAGCTGATTGCTAAAGCGCTGAAGCCACTGACCCTCAGAAGCATCACCAGAGAAGAAGGTGAGAAACATGAGGCGGTCACCATTCTACAAGAGCGGTTATGTATTGGGAAGAATGAATAACAAAGATGATGCCATTGAATTATGTAATGGGTCATTTGGAAATATGGATCATGTATGTATAAAATCACCTCCAAATGACCAAAATGTAGTACTATTGTTTTGAGTTTGTACCATGATACATAATGATCAACTTTCCCTTTTAAGTTATTATAATAACATGAACCTGTATCTATTCATTAAAATGTGCATATTTGCATTTCCGACTACTTTAATTTATTTTAGAGAGCGGATGATCATGATACATTACGACTCAAAGAGCTAAGAAGGGTAACGATAATGCCGACCGGAGTCATCCCAGATAGAAGATGAAGCCAACGCGAAAGCTTCATGGTAACGAGCGGGCTAAATGAGCGAAAGCTCTGCGGAAACGTGTGGGCTAAACGAGCGAAAGCATCACGGCAACGCGCGGGAAAAACGACTCGTGTATTACTAGTTATAAGTTAGCTTATTTTGTATGCATCGTGAAACTTTAGATGAGTCCCAAAAATATAAAACTGAAACTGTAGGGAGGTTTTCGGTTAATAATTCACATGAGCCATTAGATAACTGTTGCAAAGAGCAATTAGAGTACCTGATCAAAGTATTGTGCAACTTAATGATGTAAGTGTTGTCAATGGATTGAATCTCAAATTTTTATAAACAAATGAATCAGTAATGGTATAAGCATTTTGAGTAGAATTTGGTTATTTTATATATAGTGACCAATACTACAACAAACGTAGTGCATAAAGTTTTTCACATATTATGAGTATCTTTATTTGCTTTTATTATGCCCAACTAACTATAATGGATATGTATCTTTTTTCTTTTTACAATTATAACTCGCATAAACTTACTTTTATTGTGGACATTGAATTAATTTTAATGATATCTTAAAAACTATTCTACTAATTTTTTCCTTGAAATTTTTATGAAGCTAGCCGCCCAACGGGCCATATAGTATATATATATATATATATATATATATATATATATATATAGTGTATCTTTATTTTGAGAACCCTGTTAAGTGCGAGAACTGCGAGAACCCCTTTTTTACTCCTAATAATACATAATGTACATCATGTCAATGCATAATGGCATTTTTGAAAATGTAAGTAACTTAATTTGATAGAAAAAATTAAATTAGGGGTAAAATGGGAATTTAATTTTTCCATAAAAGATGGATTATATACCAAAACCGTTCCACAGTTTCATATCTCTCTCTTTCACTTTTGATCTCTCTTTCTCTGAAGAACCCTAACCGCCTCCTTTTTCTTTTGTGTTTACCAAAAAAATTCGCCCCCTCTTTTGCTTCTGATAAAGATTTGCTAATTTCAACATGCATTATGGAATGTTACCTCAAAGTACTTGACCAGTTTGCAAGATTTGCGTCCAACAGGTCCAACGTATATCTCTCGTCCTCCTCTTTTCATCTAGAAAAACTGCCAAAGTTTATTAAATCGTAAGCCATCTCGTAAACCAATCAGGATGAACTTAGTTTCAATGAATACTAAGGATGAACTGTTATTAATTACATGGTGGTGGTGTTTGATTACTAGGTGGTAACATTAGGTAAGCATTTTCTTTTATTGAATCAATTTTTTTTTTTTTTTTTTTTTGTATTGAATCTATCTGTTATTAAGTTTAAAGATTTTGAATGTTGTTTAAAGTGTTTCCAGATTAGGATGTTAATGTTTATCATATTATTTTTCTTAAAAGAATTTGTGTTTATATTTTTCATAAAGTACACATTGATATAGTTGTAAAGAATATGCGTCACAAATTGGAGAATCAAGGATATAGCTGTAAAGAAGGATATCTTAAGCCTTTGCGGATCATAATTATATATGACTTAGCAATCAATATCCTTTTAGATATGAGGTAATACATGATATGTGGACTTGTGGATATAAACAGTGCTAATGAAAGAGTTATCTATATATATATATGGGACTAATTGACACGGCATTAATGCTGACTAGACACTTTAATGTTGACATGGCACATCATTTGATGAGGTGGAAATGATGACTAGGCACAATTTTCGGATAAATAAGTAAAAATATTGTAACTTGCAAGGTTCGAACACTGGTCTTGACATCCGAAGATAAGCGCCTCTACCAGTGGAGCAATCCACAAGTTGTGACATAAAATGAATTCCAAAATTGATATACCAACAAAACCATAACAAACAACCCTATAATCTAGCATTTCCAAACTATTCAACTTTACTCTTCAATGTGGTCAAACAAGATATCATCATCCCCCATTTCACACGGCATTTCCAAATTCAACTCCCCACAATCAACAAAACTCTTAATTTTATTCAAAAACATATTGACCTAATCTATACCATTTTTTTTTGGGTGTGATTCTATGATTTTCAAAAGCCTTCAACAAACCCTGATTTCACCAAACTGAGATCGGCTCATCTATTCCAGGTTTGTAATTTCATGATTTTATAAAAATTAATTGATCAATTTGTTTGACTGGTGGTTTAATTATTTTTTGGCCTTTTATCTTTGTTTGATTGATTTTAGCATTTTTTATAGTTGTATCCACAAATTTATAAATAACCAATATGTTGCTATGATTTTTTATGATATTTTTTGATTGTTTGATTTATATATATGGGACTACAATAAGTTGTCATTCACAAGTATTATTCCGATCTTAACTCACTACATTTAACCGTATTTATGTTCCAACTTATTCTGATTTTGTATGTTACCTAACTATAGGTTCAAAGTTCACATGCGTGTTATTGGCAGTAGTGGGAGCAAGCCCTTCGTTTTGTTTGATTTGAAGGTGTCCAAGCTCATTAACGAATCTTCACGCGGACTTGTGGACATCCAAGAACATGTTAGTTTGGTTCAGCACATGCATATTAAGCATACACTTTGTCCAATCTCCTAATCCGCAATTTGTTTACTTGGTCTGGTGATGTCGAGGCATGCCTTGTTGCGTTGGAAAAGATGGTCGGAAGGAAGTATTTGTAGATAGTTGCTTGACATGGCCGGAGAAACCATTATTCAGATGTTTGTAGGTCTACTCATGGAATTAAGATATTATGCCAGGTACGTGTTTGATGAAAATCCTCATAGGAAAGCTAAAAAAGGTATACTTTATCAAGTTTATGATGTCGAATTAAACTTATCAGGTGCAAATGAGAAGAATATTTTTTAGAGTTATGGCTTAGTATCATTAACTTTTGTTTAACTTGATTGATGTCAATATCAGTTGGTGGATTTGTTTATTAACCCGCATTCAAAAAGAAGCTATATTAGTTTTGTTTCTTAACCATTAACAATATTAAAGAATAATTATTTGTTTTTCAGGTGGTGGGGATGGTATTATATGGCACTAATGTAAATATATAATCTGTTGTTGATGAGAAGATTAATAAAAATGCTTATTGTTTCATGTTAATAGATGTCAATGTTATATTTCATTACTCTCATGACATATAGAAAATGCTTTTAAGTGTTCTTCATTTCATAGAAAAGCAAGAATCATGGTTTAAGCCTATAAACTGTTGTGGTCATTAATTTATTATAGATATTTCATATTTATTTATCATTTGAAACATAAGAGATATGTGGTAAGTTTGACATGCCCTCTACATCTTCAAAACAGGCCAACTCAAAAATCGGCTGGTGGTTCCTTCCCCTAACTCTGACTGAGGCGGTTGCCACCATGACATATGGACTGTATAAGACGCCTGATGTGACGACATTGGTATGAGAAAAATTGTACACCTTTAACTAGGTGGATTATAATGTGTTTTAAGTTGATGGAGTCCATTATAATGCATTCTATACACTTTTTATTTGGCCACTTCTTTTTACAAGTTAGTGACAACTAAGTGTATTGTTTGTAATAATTTTTTTATTGGTAACCTAATTGAAATTTTTGATAGTTTGCTATCTTAAATAGTTAATTCATAACTTGTAAATTTGATGTTCTTTTGTATGGAATAAAACAGTGACCGCCTTAACTAGAAGTCGGGCATAGTTTGTCACATGTTCACACAGCTAGCCCGTTTCCTTCTAACAAAATCTGACTAAATTTAGTAAAACATTGGCATAAGTCATGGGGATGTTCGTACTCTGTATCCTAATTCTAGATTTTTATTTTTAAGCAAGAAATATTGGAATACTTTGGAATGGACCAGCGTGAATACACATGGATGATGAAGATAGAAAGGTGCAAGATGATATTATGTAGCCTGATCTGTCACGTACTTAGATAGTTGTCTTGAAGGAAAAAAATTCATGTAGCTAGCTAAACTTACCATTTCAAGGAGATTATCAAGAAAGAGAAGACGAAACTTCATTTCAAAGTACACGATCACAATCGAAATGCGTAGTAGGCCAATGATGAAGATGTCTCTTCAAAATCCAAACATAAGCATGATTCACCAAAGAAGATGTCCAAGAAAATAGAGACTCAATTTTCAAATTTCAGCAGTTGTAGTAAGGAAGTTGAAGATGAGAAGCCACGCTCAACTTCAAGGTTAGTATCTATTAAATCACTTTTACTTTAAATTTATCTAACAAAACAATGTACATTTAATGGTTTTCTACTGTATTTATGTATATATGGTCTTACAAAAGCACTTATATTGGTATGGTTGTTTATAATCTTGAAGCTTTAATTATATAGAATTTAAAGTATTTTTCCACAATTAAAATTAGCAATGCACTTCATAAATTCAATGAGTAATCATCCTTAGCGACTCTTTCACAACATATAAGGAAAGAATTGTGTCCGAGCACTGTTAACAACCCAAAAACCATCTTTCCAAGGTAATATTGTTTTTTAAAACGTTACCAGTAAGATGTTATGTGTACTTATCCTATGTTTCTTGCGAAAAATGCACTTTGATTAGACAATTTGTTTGGGCTGGTTGGGTAACATGTAAAAACGTGTACTTATGGAACGAGTAGGGTAGGATTGGTCTACATCCACTTCTTAGTCCATATTTTGTACAATAATTTATGCAATCATTAAACCCAACCTATTGGTCGTTGTTCAATGAGAACTTTATAGTCTTAATGTGGATCTAATAAGTTTTAGATGTTTTGTGTTGATCCTGTAATGTTATTTTGATTATGTGATGGCTTGGTTTGCTTGATCAACTTGATGATCTAACACTTTGAAATGCAATTTTTTTTAACTATTGAAATGCAATTAAATGCAGTGGCAAAAGTATTGAGCTTGATGATGTTACTTTCCGTCAATGTGTAAACTTGACTAGATTTAATTTAGAGAAGACCGTGAGCTTTGTGCCTCCTGATGGTTAATTCGAACTGATGAAGTAAGCTTGGTATTTGTTTTTTGAATGTCGCAATTTTGACCCATTTACGTATGAAAGTGGAGATCTGGGCTATATTATATTTCTGGCTGGTCAAGTGGCCAAATTTTAGAAGGTAGTTACAATGGAGTTGTCTGATATCAAATAAGTTGCATTAAGCTCCATAATAGTTAAACACATTAGTTACAACAAGTCCATAACAAGAGATCCAATCACACGCATCAGCAGAAGCATACTCAAATTGCTATTGAAGTGGGAGTTTACTTAAAGGTATGTGTTTTGAACTTTGGTTAACAAAATTTTGCTAAATGATGGCCCTCTGTGTATTTTGGCGTGTTAAGTGTTGAAATAAGGTTTAAATAGTCATATGTGTAGAAATTATAATTAGTATAAGTTTGGTTGGATCATATATGATTACATGAGATATTTGTCCTTCTATTGTGTCGAGACTCTAATCTATTTTTTTATTTGGTGTATTGTAACAGGAGTAAGCATAAAGATCATTACAACTAGCAAAGGGAAGTACAAGACTATGATTTCAGATAGTTGCTTATCGTAAGGTCAGACCACTGTTACAATTTAGTAAAATCACTTGGCTCCTTTCTGAGTTCAGATGTGGGAAACATTTGAGGTTTTGAGTTATATTGAATACATGGAAACAAAAAGTTGTCTGTTATTTATTCTTTAGCTTCAAGATATTAGATAATACTTTGTATATATGTATCATAAGTTTTGGGTTTTGACTATTATTTGAATTGTAGTATCTGTAAAGAGTGGCATGAAGTAGTTATGCGCTTATCATAAACATCGGTACATATATAACTCAACTTTTATATCTTTATTTAATATTTGTAACAAGAAAGGTTGATAAGTTATATTTCACATTTGAATTAATAACATATACTCTGTTATTGCTCACAAGTTATTAACTTGTATTTTCTCTTATCATATGCAAATCATTTTATTTCGTTCTTAATGTACTCAATAATTAGTTCTTAATGCACTTAATAAATTTGTTCGTACATTTATAATTGATTAACCGTTACTTTTTTTTCCACCTAATATTCAAAAGGCAAGCCCACCCATCGGGCGGACCATGCAACTATTTATTCGGCACAACCTTCGTATGATTATCATTGGCTGTTTGGGGCATCCGCGTTAAATAGGTTTCCAAAACACATCTTCGTCAGAATATGGTTTGGGTGTATGACTACAACTTGCGTGGGTTATTTTATGTTTGAACTTTTTTTGAGTTTCCGTTCTCTTAGACAATGGTTTTTTTGGCTGAATATTACGTATTATTTATTTACTAGACAATGATGGCTTTGTGATCCCAAGCTAGGAAATTGAACAACTAAATCAAACCACAACAACAAATGGTCCGCAAGTAGAAGAGCCAAAACACATAACTAGAGTTAGTATATATAACTTGTCAAGTGCTTAATCATTTTTGAAGCATTAGAGGTCGCAGTTTAGATCCACAACCCTTCATAGAAAGTTATTGTCGTAAGTTTTTTGAGCAAAGTTTATAAAACTTCACTTGGGAGTTTTATATACATTTGTTACATGATATATATATATACCGGCAATATTGCCCCATTTTTTAAGCTTTTCAACGCTACTTCACGATTACTTTACATACATTTAGAATTCAACATGTATTATCATGAAACTAGCCCGCCCATTCGGGCGGGCTATGAAGCTAGTTGTTTTATATGCATGTATGTTTTAGTGCTAATGAAAGAGTTATTGTTTTTAATTCTTGGTTTAACATGTATGTTTTTAACATGTTCTTGGTTTAACATATATTTAACATGTATGTTCTTAGTTTAACATGTATGTTTTTAATGTGGTTATACAAATAATTTTAATTTAATGGTTAACGCTTCTTTATTTTGCATTTAACATGCATGTTTTTGGTTTCTGATAAATTTACATTATCTAAAACACATAGGCACTTTACTATTTGAAAAACATAAATTGTAAAATATTATTTCAAAAACATAAATAAAAAAATTAAATTTAGGCCCTCATACATGTGTTTATACGTGTGTATGTTAGTTTGCGTTTATTTATCCTAATTTTTATACTTTTCTTTGTATCGATGTAGTCAATTAAAAGAATGATGACAACGAGTGTGCACATTTGTCCGTCTTATGAAACATTGAAAAGGAGCGTGCACATATGTCCAACTTCTGAACTTTGACGACTACGAGTGTGCATATATGTCCGAGTTCTAAAAATGTTGATAACAAGGAGTGTGCACATATATCTGTTGCTAAATATTACTTATGTATAGATCGATTAGATTCATGTATTTCATTTTAGACATTTGTATTTAATTGTATATCTATCGATATTGGATTTTGTATTTAACATGTATATTTTTGGTTTCATATAAACTTACTTATCTAGAAAACATGTATAAACTTCACTATGAAAAACATTTATGTAAAAAAAAACTATTTCAAAAACCAAAATAATAAAATTAATTCATTAAAACACATATGCACTAAATTAGTTTTTTAAACATGCATGTTCAGAAAAAAAACAAAAAAACGCAAAAAAAATAAATAAATAAATAAATAAAATAAAAAATAAAAAATTGAATTAAAAAAAAAAAGGATTTATTTATTTTAAAGAATAAAAAATAATATAAAATTGACTTTTACTATTATACCCTTTTGGATTAAATAAAAAAGTTTAATAATTCAAAAATGCTATATGCTAGCATTGATATGTTGCACAATATGGATTACTAAGAGTATATAAGGGGTTCTCGCAGTTCTCGCACTTAACAGGGTTCTCAAAATAAAGGCCTCCTATAAGGGGTTCTCGCAGTTCTCGCACTTAACAGGGTTCTCAAAATAAAGGCCCACTATATATGTGTGTGTGTGTGTGTGTGTGTGTGAATCCGGTTTTTGATTCGGTTCGATTATCATTTTGCCAAAATCATACACAAACCGAAAACTGAATACTTAATTCAGTTCGTTTTGGAAAATTCGATTCGATTTTATTTGGTTTTGGTTTAGGGGTCGTTTGGTTTGCTGATATGAATCACAATTGATATGGGATTTGATATGAGGTAGAATGACAATTGAATAGAATTAGATATATCATTGTGATTGCATATGTTTGTTATAGAGGTGGCAAAATGTGCCCAAAAGCAAAAAGATGGGCTAAATGAACATATTTTTATAAGATTTGAGCACATTTAGCCCATTCTTTTTTTGAAATGGGCACATATAGCCCATTGAAAATTTAAATGGGCACTAACGGGCACATTTTTTTCTCAATTGTAAAACATTACGATCGTTTTAAAGATTTTTTTTATATAATATATTGAAGTTTTTTAATATAAATAAAATATTACGTTTAAGGAATTTATTTCGTCGTTTTAGGTCTTTTATTAAACGATTTGTATAACATGTGCCCGTTTGGCCAAGATAGCCCGCGTCTCGTGATAAGCCCGAGCCCATTCTAGCCCGTGCCCGTGCCTGTGCCCGTGCCCACCCGGCTCGCCAGTTTTGCCACCTCTAGTTTGTTACTAAGCAAAGGTATCACAATTGGTAGGCTCCATTTATATTTACTAGGCGAGTACCCGTGCATAGCAACGGAAATTCCTAGCGGCATATAATTACGATTTTTGATATTGTGGTGAGTGTTTTGTGTAGCGTTCAAAATAGAACATGAACCGATCCAAATGTAATTGCAAACGGTTGTACTATACGATAACTAAAGTCTAGAAAAAAAAATCTTAACATCTATCAAACAACATATAAAAAGCTTAAGGAAACCTAAAGTAAACATTACATCAGTTTTGAGATAACGTAAATTTTTATTACATTGGAATCCATGAATATTAATACATAATGATATAATAAGCATCGGTAGTGCTAATGTTACAAAAATCCCCAAATAAGGCATGGTATCGCCAATTGGTTGATTTGCCAAGCTAATGAAAAACACCACTACACCTATGAGAGCGAGAAGCATGACTGGATGCAGTATCTTGATTATTCTGTATAACAAATATAAATCAGTTATTAAGCATGGTGAATGAAATGACCAGAGACATAACTCTATATATAAGAATCTTGAAAAATCTATAAACACGTTTAAACGCTTCCTTTTTATAACAAAAAGTGGGCTTCAACCCGTTAGTAAAACTATAAAACACAACCCACAATTAGATTAAAACGTGCATCGATTACACGATAACACAAATCAATAAATGCTAACGCATACGATTACACGATAACACAAATTAAACAAAAAAAAAAATTATTTCAATATTCCTAACATAATGCTATTACCCCCATATTATATCCACGCCGATGGCTAGGACTTCGAGTGGTACAAGAATCATTAAGACCACGCCCAAGAATTCGTAATCTCTATCCTGGACGCTATTAAATAGATAGCAGATATTACAACATACACGAGTGCAACAATTGTAATAATATGCGGCATTTTGAAGTGTGATAAGAGAAATGTAGGTGAAAAGTTAGTATGAAGGAATGAGGATTAAAATGGGGTATTTATATAAGGAAATAGTAGCCGTTGGGGGTACTATTCACGACCATTGGGTGTACTATTCACGACCGTTGGTGGATGTGAAGTGTTGGAGGTTGCGCATGGTTGGTTGTGTTATATGTGTTGCGTGTGTGTTTTTTTAAGAATAGAGATTTTATTAGTTTTATGTGAGAGAGGAATGTCCGGCCTTTAATATTGACCATTTTTCAAGTTTTCACTTGAAAGCTGTTAACAAAATAATTGTGATAAGTCCAAAAGTCCAAATTTTCTGATTTGTATAAATCAATACAAATCAATTTGGATCTTGTGTATCTCGTAATTTATGGGACTGTCTACTTTTAGACTTTTGTATCCCGTATTAACTATTGTATTTGATTGTTTTTTCCAATATCCACGTTTTTGCATTTGAAGGCTTTTTTCAATATTGACTAAGTTTTCAAGTTTGACAACTTAACACAAATAATTGTTCACAGACAAAAAAATTGTTCATAGACGAAAAAAACACAGTTTAAAAAAACATCATTATTACAATTTTCAATTTTCTGATTTGTATAAATCAATACAAATCAATTTGGATCTTGTGTATCCCGTAATTTATGAGATTGTCTACTTTTAGACTTTTGTATCCCGTATTAACTGTCATCACGTTATTGTATTTGATTTTTTTTTTCAATATCCACGTTTTTGTATTTGAAGACTTTTTTTAATATTGACCAAGTTTTCAAGTTTAACAACTTAACACAAATAATTGTTCACAGACAAAAAAATTGTTCACAGACAAAAAAAACATAGTTTAAATAAAAATCATTATTACAATTTTCTCCTTTACTTTTTAAACAAAAAATAGTTTTACCATTACAATTATCTTTTAAAAAAGAGCAAAAGCCTATACATTAACTCTGACAGATCAAGCAGCGAAATAAGATCTACAAACATTTTTTTATCATAAATTTGTTATAACAACTCGATTTTATAGCGAAAGAGACAGATTTTATAGCTAAATAAGATCTTCTAATGATGATTAATACATTAATTTACCTAATGTTTACAAAACAAAAATTTACCCACAATATTTAATTCGATGAAAATGAAGGCTGGTGTATTCCGCGTCACTCGTCTTTATTATTCATTTCAAAATAATATTTTATCATTGTCACTTACAATTTATATCATATAATTAGATGATGGTAGGACCATAATCCACATCAAGATTTTCGATTCTCAAAATTTTCAACTTTATAAAATTTCGAGATTTTCAACTTTTGATAAGTTTAAAATTTTAATTTTTCAAAAATTCAATTCAAAACAGAAATTATTCAAATGTTCAAATTTCAAAACTGAATTTAAACAAAAATTTCAAAATTGCAAATTTTTAAATATTTGAACACTGTTACCAATCATGCTAACAATTTTACAAATGATGATGTTGGGTTACACAATATATATAGTCAAACACTGTTACCAATCATGTTATCTTCCGTTTTTTTTTTGTCCTACTTGATTACCAATCATGTATTCTTTGTCCACTGTTATCACTTTTTTGACAGTGTTTTGATAGTTCAAATTGTTAACACAATAATTGTGATAAGTCCAAATGTCCAAATTTTCTGATTTGTATAAATCAATTTGGATCTTGTGTATCCCGTAATTTATGAGACTGTCTACTTTTAAACTTTTGTATCCCGTATTAACTGTCGTCACGTTATTGGGTGCATCCATTTCAAATTTGTTCACATGTGTGTTTCCCCATTTTAAGGGATTTTTTATGCTTTAACATTCTACTTTGAAAATGTCTCGGTAGGTGTGAGAATCTTTATCAACTTTACATGAAATGGGTCAAAAGTTGCATACCGTGTATTGTTTCAATCAATACACAGCAGCTCCGTGGGTCTGCTAAGAAGGTTTTTTTAGAACTTAAATTCCTCCACTTCACGTGTTTTATAAGTTTTGAATGGATATATTAACAAGACTTATATAGATGCAAGAGTTCGGAAGAAAATGATTTCTGGTAATATTTCATTACCCACCCCTCAAGTGCGAAGAAAATGAAATATTAAAGCAATCAGCACTTTGACAAAGCGGACACTTTAAAGTCGATAAAACTTGATTGGCCTTCAAGCTTTTGGTAAAGTTAAAATTAATATATATTATCATCAATCGATAAAAAAGATCCTTCTAGTAGACAACTGTCCTCAACTCAAATGATTATGTCCAAATAATATCTCAAAAGGACCCTCGCATGGAAAGTGTGAGGAAATAATTAATTCAAAGAGAATCTTTAGCTAAATAGTTTTTGGACTTTAACGTTCGGTGAGGATGAATCTAAGACACCTAAAAAGTACACATCAGATTTAAAAAAAAGACAAAAAAATCATATTCGTAAAATAAGTGGAGAAAAAAATCAAATTACACATGTATGAAACTTATAAAATAGAATCAGATTTTTAAAAATAGAATCACAACAAATTACACAATATCCTTCACATATTTATAAACAAAGTTTAGAAACAAACCACAAAATTTCTAGCCACTGCAGCAGTTCACGTTTTTTTTAACAAATCTAACAAGGTTACTTAACTGGGTTGTATTAATAACGACCCGAATTGCCACCGGTAGTCAAAAAGATCCATAATACTCTATTCAACTGCACAAACAAACGACACCTACACCACTCGCAAGTCAAAATCCAAAGAAAAAAAAGAAAATCATAATATGAGAGATAGATATCTATAAAAAACAAAAAACCCCTCACCTTTGGAAATATATAGCTGTAAGATAAAAATATGTAAGAAATCTATTAAACATACCAATAAATATTAGAACAAACTAACCAATAATTATTAATAGTAACTTTATAACAAAGTTTAAAAATAAACCATGAATTTCCGGCGACCGCAGCAGTAAACGGTGGCATCAACAACGACAGCTCCGGCAGCGGCGGTGAAGATTCCGGCGGTAGCGTGGTAGATTTTGGCGGCGGCAGGAAAGATTCTGGCAACGGCGACTGAAAAAAAATATAAAACTGGTTACAAAAAATATAGATCTAGAAAATATGTGGTCACAAACTATAATAGTCACAAAAAATGCAGATCTACAAACACATACACATAAAATACATAGATCTATAAAAAAATTATACCAATCTATAAAATAAACCATGAAAAGACGAAAAAAGTATAGATCTATAAAAAAAATTATATCAATCCATAAAAGAATA
The DNA here is from genome assembly GCA_910596185.1 of Chrysanthemum makinoi. Taxonomy (NCBI): domain Eukaryota; kingdom Viridiplantae; phylum Streptophyta; class Magnoliopsida; order Asterales; family Asteraceae; genus Chrysanthemum; species Chrysanthemum makinoi. The sequence continues at coordinate 250,016,041 of OU343222.1, read as the reverse complement.
CATAGATCAATAAATAAACACAAAGGAAAAACCTCAAAAGACTGCGGTTGTTACGGTGGTGTACCGTGGAGAAGGTGGGTGGTCGTTTGGTGGTGGCTAGTCGACTGGTGGAGAAGGTGGGTGGTCGGCCGGTGGTAGGGGATGCTTTGAGAGAGAATAATCTAGTGAGTGTGTGTGTTTTTAAATGAGATAAGGTGTTTTTAAATGAGATAATGGGACCTGTTCTTTGACCATACATACATTATATGTAGTTAAGATTCAAGTTTGAGAGTTGCAGTTTGCATTAAATTTTAGTAAGCCTATATGTATTTTAATATAAACCAATGAATGGTTTCCAAAAACCTAACTTTTTTATTTCTTTCGAGTAAATCTTTGTTTTGTGGATTTCGAAAACACCAACTTTCCAACCTAACAAATTTAATGATTTCTATATCCGTTCCATAGTATAGAAACCCTAAAACCAAACGCTTTCGCGGGTATTTTTTACCCGATTTGTGAACACCCCTAAAACCTTGGGCCTAAAACGGGTCATGTATTGGATTGTTCATTTGTGCATCAAGCCCAAATTGCTGAACCCTAAAACATATATTTACTGATAATAAAAAAAAATACATAACAGCAGCAGCTGCGGCATCATCCTGAGCAGAACATATATTTTCTTGAAATGTAAGTATTCATCATCATCATCTTATTCTCATTTCTAATATGGTTTCTGTTATTATTAGTAACATACCCACAACTTATATTATATAGTTCCCACTTTAGTTTTCTTGTTCAAATACAATTACTACATAAATTTGTTTTAGGGGTTTATTTGTGGGCTTATGTCATTTTCTTTTCTTTTAATAAGCTTGATTTTTTAGACTTATTTCGAGACCTATGGGTTTGAGCTTATTAAAAATAAATCCAGAAATAAGCTTAAACAAAACACCCCTTTAACCTTTTATAATTTTTTCTAACAAGTTCAAAAATCGAACTTTTATGCCCACATTCGCAAATTTCGGGCTTTTAAGAGGTGGTTTGGATTAGCTTATTTTTTTGGCTTATTGAAACTTGCAGGGGCGGATAATTCTACTTAAATAAGCTAATGAGTTTGAAAAAGGTGAACTTAGGGGGTGTTTGTTTAAGCTTATATGTTTCTTATGAGCTTCTTTGTGTTTCGGCTTATATTTCATAAGCCTCAAATTCTGGCTTATTTTGAGACTTGTCAGCATGTATATAAGTTTATTATGATATCATGAACTTATATAAGCCAGGAAGTCTCAAAATAAGCCGGAAATTTGAGGCTTATGAAATATAAGCCGAAATCAAATAAGCTCATAAGCCCACATATAAGCTTAAACAAACACCCCCTTATTTGCCATTGCAAGTGTCACTGGCTTATTTAATTGGCAATTTTTCTTGCTTTTTTCAATCTCCGCAAAAGCTGGGTATTCTTTGGTATATGATTTAGAGTTTGATTAAATGTGGTATTGATTGTTATTTACAAGCAGATATATCACAAGATGTATACATCAATGAAGAAGATTTCTAAGGATAAGGGCGTCGATCCCACTGAATTTGAGCAGACTGTTGCTCAGGTCATTTTCCGTTTAACTTTTTATCTTTTGTGAATATCATAGTTGATGTGTTAACTATTAGGTAAATATCATAGAATAGCAAACAACTTTGCAAATTGTACTTGTACCACTTTTTGTAATTATACTTAGGTAAAGTATAATGCTATTTTATGACATTTGCGCTAATTATTATTGTCCGTGGTTATGAATTGTTTTTCATCTTTTAGCATGTGAATAATGCAGGCATTGTTTGACTTGGAGAATACACACCAAGAGCTCAAGAGTGACTTGAAGGACTTGTACATCAACTCCGCAAGGTAAAGTTTGTGTCTTTGGATTGCAAGTTAACGTAGACTTTGTTTTTTATTTGCTGATTTATATGGTATTTGTTATCTGATTGCAGCCAGATTGATGTTGCCGGTAACAAGAAAGCTGTTGTGATCCATGTTCCGTATAGATTGAGCAAACCATTCCGCAAGATTCATACTAAGCTTGTTAGGGAACTCGAGAAGAAGTTCAGTGGAAAGGTATTCATGCTTTAATTTGGTTGCTTCTTTGTTGCGTAGTTTGTTATCATAGCTTAATAACTATGATAACATTATGAATTACTATTAGTGTAGCACTGTAGCCTCATCATCTATTAAAAGGGCAGCCCCTGAAATACAAATGCCATATCGAGCTTCAAATGCAACAACTTTTATATATATTGAAATAAATTTGAAAACGAAAAACGTATAAGATCGTATTTACCTCAGCGATATCACATAAAACAACACTATATTTGCAATCTTGTTGACTCTTAAGGAAATCCAAATGGTGTTTCCTTCTCTGATACAAAGATTCTAAAAAAGATGTGGGGATGGGTCTAGACTTCATACGAGTGCCTACTCTAGTGTGTAAAAATGGCACCCGTGGGAAATGGGCACGGGTCCTTCTAACCTATCACCCGCACCCATGGTTTTTTTCTCACCCGTTACCCGCTTGCAGGCACAATATTCTGTCCATGCCCGTGGGTATCTGTTGCCCATGGGTTAGTTAAGTGCAACAAATGCACAAAACTCTTATATGAAAACTAACTATGAAATATGCATAATAGCACACCATATCAATTTGCCTAATACCAAGTCCAAAAGCCACTTAAGATATGTCTGAGACTAGCAAATTAAACATCATTACACCAAATCACTTTCAAGAGATAAGTAAAAAAGTTTTAAAACATCTTTCGCAAAACACAAAATTCTAGGCACTTGGGCCTTTTAGCATCCTACTTCTAGAGAGTTGGGTAGTTATTAAATATATATACCAACGACCTCACTAATAGTTAGGTAGTATAATAAACTTTAGTTTAACAAAAATGGGTTTACGGGTACGCCTACGGGTATTTTGACGGGTACACCTACAAGTATTTTAAATGGGTGTCATGGGTTTACCCGTGACGGGTATACATTACTCTTCACCCGCTCGCCGCCCACCGATGGGTACAAATTTTCACCACGACCAACCCGCGGGTGAAAATTAACTGGGTTACCCGCCCATCCAAGTGCGGGTACCCGTGGGTTATGGGTTTTTTCTCTTTCATTGACATCCCTACTAGTGTGGAATTTTTATCATTTGATCTCACAAAAGTTTTGACGCGAGGAGTACCTTTGTCCACTAAATGAAAAGAAGGAAATGTCAAAACGTATTGTTTTAGTTATTAATGATCGTAGTATTGACTTGAGTTTGTTTTAACTAATGTGTCTCTTCAAACTTGTGTTTCCTAAGACTAGATTTGCATGTCTGACACAATTGAGTCATTCAGTTATGCTCCATTATCTGGAAAATCTATGTTCGTAGTAGTGCCTTCAAATGTTTGAGACATAACCCTGCACATATTCCTACAATAAACCACATTTTAATTAGTCAGTGTGAATCATACAAGAGTGTAACATTGAACTTTTGAGTTTAAATTTTCATTGAGTTTAAACATTGAACTCATTGAAATGTGGGTTTAGAGTATGACTATGCGCTGGGTTGTTTGATAATGTCTTTCAAATAAAATACGTGTCTGAAAAACCTCATCTGATTGACATTGAAGCAGCTACTATACGATGATAGTTTTTTTGGATAACGTAGGATTCCCTTCTCTTTTACTGAACTGAAGTAGCCTCACATCTGCACTGATGTCGGTCAAAATTATATCAGTTCCCCGAGTCTCAACTACAGTAGGGCCTGGCCGGGTCTACACTAGGCATCAAGGTTGCAAATATAGTGGTGGTTAATCTAACATAGCTTAGGTGGATGACGTTTTCTGTTTTATTATAATAGTTATTAATCATAACTTGTTGAACTTGTGAAGCTCACTATGTCAGTTTTATATTTCTCTACTAGGTACAGCCTTGTATAATAACATTATAGATCACTATTAATCTAGCACTGTAGCTTACATGATTTTAAATTTGTTGGTATAGTTTTATATTTTGTTTCTTAATGCCGTTATGGAAGTGATGGAACACATGCATTGTTTGCATATTCAGGGTTGTAGGCTATGTGATTCATTGCTAATGTATTAAAAAACGCAATTTGAATGTTATTTGTATCTATTAAAGAGGTCTAGATGGGTTTGGTGTGTGTTTTTGTTAATACTTTATAAACAAATTTCGGTATGGTGTCTACCTCATTCATATTTTTCAGAGTTACAGTTTGTTATAAGAATTGCATAAAAGATTTGATTCGAGACAGTAAAAATATGAATCCTTTTAATGACCAGTATTTGGTGTTTTTTCATACATTAGTGGAATCTTTGCTTCATGCCTCCATATGATTTTGTGCCTCAATTCAATTCCTGTGGAAGTAATTGTTTTACTGATTCTCAATCTAGTTTATGAAATGACTACATTGATTCACATGTATCACGTATTTTGAAGCTTCAGTTAATTTAGGTAACTTAGGTTTTCCTTAAGGTTATGCAACGAAAGTGCCACTTATATTAGTGCCTACATTTTTGTCATTGTCAATAACTGAGTTGTACATGGTCACTCAATGATGTCAGGATGTGGTTTTCCTTGCCACTCGAAGGATTGTGAGGCCACCAAAGAAAGGGTCTGCAGCTCAGAGACCCCGATCCCGAACGCTTACTGCTGTGCATGAGGCCATGCTTGAGGACATCGTCCATCCTGCTGAGATCGTTGGAAAACGTATTCGATACAGACTCGATGGCTCCAAAATCATCAAGGTAAATTTGTTGTATTTTCACTGGAGGTGGTTGTTTTGTCCCATTTCTTTTTGAAAGTTGCTGAACATGCATCTTTAAAGCATTCTGACAACAAGTGCTTGGGTCAACCTAACTGGACCAATTTTGACTTGTACCAAGCTTTCTAGCTTTGGCCATCACTCGACCTGCTCAACGTGTTATGGTTTTAATATCCATCATTTTGATTGGTTTTCTGTCATGTTCAGGTCTACTTGAACCCAAAGGCTCGCAACGACACCGAATACAAACTGGAGACATTTGCTGGAGTTTACAGGAAGCTTTCTGGGAAAGATGTTGTCTTTGAATACCCCATCACCGAAGCTTGAGTGCTCTAAAATCACTTTGTTATTCTAATATCTAAATATGATGATGATATTAGTTTTTTTATTACTGGTAACTCTTGAGTTTCTGAAATTTTGACCTTCTATGTGGAGCAAAAAAAATTACCTTGCTATATTGTTTATGTATCTGAAGTTTCAAGAAAGTTGGCACTGCATGCATGTTTATTGATATGTATGTTTACCTTGCTGTGGCCTATAGTATTGCGCAAAAGAATTTGTTTTATATATGGTCATTACAGGTGTTTTGTATATGTCATCTACTTCTTCAATTGTGCAAAAAATCACAATGTAAGCTTTGGTACTTTGGAGCACGATGCGGTGTTTCATCACTTGCATTGATATTGAATTCCGAAGTGACCTTTTAGGATGCGATGCACTTCTGAAGAAAACTAATGACCATCTATTGAAATCTGAGTAACTTAAAAGATGGCAGAGATGTAACAGTTAACAATTCAAATTCTCTTAGTTTAACCTGTGAACTAGGGGTGAGCGAAAAGACCGAATAAACCAAAACCGAACCGAACCGAAAATAACCGAACCAAATTTGCTAAAACCGAACCGAACCGAACTACTAATTCGGTTCTTGGTTGGATATTGGTTTGGCAGTTTAAACCGAAAACTGAATTGATATAAATATATATATTTTTATATATTTATATATATATTTTTATATTTTTTATGTATTTTTATATATAAATAAATACTATTAAAAGGTTATCATAATATAATAAAACGCTTTTTATGTTTGAAATATATATTTTTTTCTAAATATCTATGTAATTATTATTATTATTTTTTTTTAAAAAGGAGAGAGTTACTTTACATACCAAACTTTTCTTACATACCAAGGGACTCATCATCACCATTTATTTAAAAAAAAATCAATGGTTGAGATTAAAAGCATTTTATTATTTCACGTATTTTTTGTAATTTAAATATCTTTTAAACCGTTAATCGTTAAGCGAAAATAATTACACCGTCGCGACAGGAACTTTGATATACTTTCGAAAACTGAAAAAAAAATCGTTTTTTTTTCACGTTTTTTCGTCTTTTTTTACGATACTTGAAATTTGCATGAAAAAAATCATATATGATTAAACACTAATTTGAATATCACATGTGATATTAGTGTTAAATCATATATGATATGTGATATCAGATATGTGATATCACATGTGATATGATATGTATATCATATGTGATATTACACTAATATAACATGTGATATTACATATCTTATATGATATAACACTAATATCACATGTGATATTCAAATTAGTGTTTAATTATATATGATTTTTAAATGCAAATTTTAGTAATGTAAAAAAACGAAAAAACTAAAAAAAAAAAAAAGTGAAAAATACGGGGTTGTTGTTTTTTGTTTTGTTTTTTTTTTTTTTTGGTCGAAAGTATATCAAAGTGCCTATCTATAGAAAGATAATTAAATGCTCGTCGCAATGGTATTTGTTTTTCCGCTTAATGATTAACTGTTTGAAAGTTATTAATATTTGAAAAAAAAGGATGAAAGTGGGTTTTTTAAATTGTTGGGATTAATCTTATCCATTAGATCAAATAAAAATGGATGGTGGAGATTGATCATTTTGTATGTAAAAAATCTTTTGTCCTAAAATGATCGTAAATCTTTTTTAAATAGTTAAATTCGGGTTATTCGGGTCAACCCAAGAACCGAACCGAATTAAAATTCAACCAAACCGAACCGAGAACCGAATTTGAATTTGGTTCGGTTCGGTTCTCGGATTGACCTAACAAATTTTTTTAACCGAATTAACCGAACCAAACTAACCGAACAACCCGATAACCTAACCGATCAACACCCCTACCGGGAACAAATGTTGGATGTAACATTTGGCAACATGGTGATTATTAGTGGATAATTACATGGTTGTCAGGATCCCGATCCTGATCTTAGAATCTTACGATTTTACGATACTGTAAAGCAAAAACGATCCGGATCCTACATAGGATCTTTGCAAGCTTAAGATTTTATAGGATCCCGATCTTGACCATACGATCTTACGATCTAATCCGATCCGATCTTACTCTTCTCGGATTACAAACTAAAAAACTACAAATTTATGAGTTGTTTGTTTGTAGAATTCAAAAAACAACATGTTAATCTTTTTAAACATTTTATAATCATAATTTATGACAACATTTAAATGAAACATTCATAGTATTTTGTGGTTATAATGTATTAGAATTTGTAGATTTGTATAAAATTACATAAACTATTAAGATATAACATTAGAGTAGGATCTTAAGATCCCGATCCGATCTTACGATCACGATCTTGCAAAGACAAAAACGATCCTGGGTAGGATCCCGATCTTGACAACCTTCGATAATTAGGCCTGTAATCTGGGCTTTGCTCTTTTGTATCCAAGTTTCCTTTTTTCTGGAAATGCCATGCTATGGGAGACCCTGATCTAGATCTTGACCGGGATCGCTTTCGAGATCTAGAAAGATGAGCACTTTGATTGAAGCTTGACGAAAACGAAGTAATTTTTCTTTCTGAATAGCATGGCTTAGGAGCCTTGTATTCTTCTCGAGGTACTCTTCTCAATCCATCACGACTAATCACCCTTGTTGGTGGTGGTCCCCTGTGAAGACTACCATAAGACTCATTTATGTCAGCTGTGTTGAAGGTCCTATAATTCGCCCTTGGATTATAACTTATTGGTTGATTGTTTTCAAGACTATTTGATCCACCAGACCTAACCACTGATCCTCCAATAGCATTTTTCAACCTAGGGTCCCCGTGACTGTTTCTTGAAAAGGAACCACCCCACTGACCACTAGCATCATTCGGAGTACGACGTTGGTAAGATGGTCTGTCCCGACCCATGAACTTTTCAGGACCAAGGTCCCTTTCATCTCGCGGGTAAGTATCTCCAATATTTTCAGATCTGCTCCGACGTATGTAAGGACCAGTTTTGCGCACATCAAAAGACGTTGATGTTGATCTATCTAAATTCAGTATCCTGCCCCCACCAAACTCATTATGTAAAATTCTCCTCTCGGAAATATATTTTCCAGATTTTCCATCTTTATCTTCTAGAATATCAGATTGAGAATGTTCCTGCAGACTATTCATTCTATCGGAGACGTCTACTCTATCATCGTGTTCTATGTTGTTGATCGTTTCTGCACCTACTGCTCCAATGGTTTGCTGTTGATCAAGACTAATTTCATTCTCACTTGATTCCATACTATCAAAATTGTCTTCATACATATTATCAGATTCATAGTCAACACACTCTCTTTCCTCCAATTCTTCATGCTGCCAAGGGAATCTATCTGGCTCTGTTAGCTCGCCATCTTCAACCGGTGAATCATTGCCTGCCTTGACTTTGTCTGTAGTATTTCCCTCAGCATGCTCATCTTCCGAAGCATTTGAGCCACAGAAATCACTGAGACGATCTTCTGAAGTAGGCTTATCATCATAGCCTTTCAGAGACAGACAACCGCCTTGTAGTACTTCAGAAACAGCCTGTCCGTCATCGGACTTTATTAAAGGCTCCACCGTTACAGTGGTTCGTTCTAGAGAAACCGAGTCAGTTGAAGTAGACACGTAGTAATGATATATTGATATCGCTCAAAAAATACCTCTGTTTTAGATGTAGAAGAACGTTACACGAGTTCGTTTAAACAATAGAGGTATTATGTATCATTTCTAAATCCTAAAGATACACGTGTAGTAGACATTGGTGATACTAGACAAGTCTAATTTCGTATACTGGATGCACAGGGTCCATATTTCAACGTCGGCATGAATGTTTGTTACCTTACTGAATGGCCATAGCATGATGACTCTCCCAAATGGGTTCATAAGATAGAAATTTAAGAATCTTTAAGTAGCTTTCCTAATGAAGTCCAACATTAGTTATCGAAGTATGGTATTTAAATATTCTGAAATGGTTGATGAGTATGAAAAAAACAATATTTAAAGATGAAAACAATATATTTTCCCCCCAAGTTGAGGTTTTTAAATGAAAGTCAGAGGTCTGATATAGCAAATAAATTAATCTGAAAATTGTTTATCACTGATGTCATAATCAAAAGATTAATTTGCTGGTGTTTGTTGGTTTCTGCTGTCTATAGTTAGTTTAACTTTTCGTCTGTATTATGATTAGCCAGATTTTATAGTATAAAAGATATAAAATGACCAACATGGTATCCCATAAGACTATTGCTAACATTGCTTAACTGCTTATGTAAGTAGTTAATCACTGATAAAAACACATCTCCTAAAAATATTAATTATAAAGTGGTTCTTATCTATGGCTCCAGAACATGTCATAAAATAATGACAAAACAACATGATCCTATCAACTACAAAGTCAACTATTCACCCCTCCCTCCATTATTCAAAATCTGATGTCCTCTTCCTTTGACACATTACAAGTCAGAAGCTAAGATTTTATAATGTTTAATTCTAACTTATTTATCATGCATGACATCTTGTACATTACTATAATAAGCATATAATGAAAAATATATAATCTATAAAGCATCTTGTCAACAACATCATCTAAAACTGTCTCTTTTGTCATTTGAATAAGATTGCAAGATTTATTGGATTGTCTTAAAAAAATATGAACTAATTTGATTTGCTACAATGGCTATTCATCATTGGATCATCTTATGTTATTTAACTTTGCTTCAAATTCTTATCAATCCAACACTTTCACTTCCTCTATGCACAGATTCCAGTAAGTTTTGACCAATTCTTTATGCAAGCAGAATTGAAATTTGGTTATAAATGATTCACTCGGTAGTATTATTATTTATGATCATTGGTTTGTGTTGATGATCCTGAATTGTGTGAATCAGGAGCACCAGTTACGCCCAAGACTCCTCTGGTTTTCTGTTCTTATAATCAGTCTTCTTGCTGCAATGCAAGCCAAGATTTGAATATAAGGAAACAGTTTGAATCAATGAATGTATCTCAGCCTGGCTGTGCTTCAATTCTCAAATCGATCATTTGCTCGGTATGACCTTGTTTTTCATGCAAAATTTTATTCACTATGATTTGATCAAAAAAAGAAAAAGAAAAAGGCAAAGCCTGGTTAGGCTCGGATGTCTCGTCTAAAAGGTCTAGTCCCTTGATCAAGCGCATAGACGTAATTTGGTCTCTCTCTATGCTAAATAAAACTAATATAGGGCATCCCTTATCTTTTAATAGTTTACAACTAGATGTTGAAATCTTATTTTAGAACTTTTTAACTTGATGGAAGTTTCATATTTGCAGCAATGTGATCCATTTTCAGCGGAACTATTCACGATTACCACTGGTCGTCGAGAAGTTCCTGTGCTATGCAACTCAACAGTTTCATCAGATTCATCACAAAGTAGCCAAGCCAGAATTAACTTCTGCAAAACTGTATGGGATTCCTGTCAAAATGTGTCCATAAAAAACTCTCCATTTTCGTTTTCGCCTTTGTTACAAGGCCAAGCTGCAATACCAGCAAACACCACTAGCAAACTCACTGAAATCTGGCCATCAGTAAATGAATTCTGTAACATAGCAGGTGGATCTTCAACTGATGGTTCAGTCTGCTTCAGTGGCGAAAAAGTTAGCTTCAACACTACTAAAAACATCACAAAAACTTTCCCTAAAGGGATGTGTTTAGAGAGGATCGGTAATGATTCTTTCATTGATATGGTGCCACACACTGATGGATCAAACCGTGCCTTTTTTGCTAACCAGAAAGGTCATATATGGTTAGCTACCATTCCAGAAATGGGATCTGGAGGTTCATTAGATATCGATGAGTCAAACCCATATCTTGATCTAACTGATGAGATTCATTATGACAGTGGTTCAGGTCTGATGTCTATAGAGATACATCCGAATTTCACTCAAAATGGACGTCTTTTTGCTTCGTTTAACTGTGATAAATCTGATAGGCCTGGATGTGGTGGAAGGTGTGCTTGTAATTCTGATGTAGACTGTGATCCAGCAAAACTAGAACACTCTAATGGAGTGCAGCCATGCCAGTATCAAACTGTTGTAGCTGAATATAACACGGTACGAACTGTCCAAAATGGCTTAAGATAAAAATGGATAAGTTCATGCTGGATTGACCCACCAACATTCTTCTGTCCAATTTTCTTATAAACAATACATCATTAAATCCAAGTTAATAAGGATACAACAACAACAACAACAACAACAACAACGAACCCAATCCCGCCGGGGCAGGGTATGGGGGAGGTATAATGTAGACAGATCGTACCCCTAATCCCAGGATAGACCCGAGAGTAGAGAGACTGCTTCCAACGAGACCTCCGGCAAGTGCAGGTGAGAAAAAAGAAAAGAGAGGTGAGAGCAAAAGGCAGTAAACAACATGCATGAAAAGGTAAAAGATAGCAGGCAAAACAAACAAAGCGCGCAAACAAACCCAACAAAGCAGATACAAAAACAAGAGACCCGAAGAAAGTACCAAGCAAAAGGCACAAAAGCAAAGGACAAACAAAAGGAACCAAGGCACAAACAACAGACAAACCTAAGGACAAACACAGAGCAAAGCAAAGCAACGCACCGGGGCACCAAAACTAAACATGCAGGAGGCAAGGGAAACAGGCAAGTAAAGGGGCAACACATAAACAAAGAAAACAACGCACCGGGATAAAAACCAGAAAACTCTAAATGTCTAAAGGTTTGACCCTTACATTTGTTTTCACAGGTTCAGCGCGTGACTTTTGTTTATGTCAGGTTTAGTTATCCGAACATTGAAAATTTTGAGGATTAACTCCCTTAAGTTTTTTACACAGTGGTGTAGTTCATAAACTTCTTTTATATAGTGGTGCAGTTCATGAACGTTGTTTCTCTAGTGGTTTATATGTGAATGTTTGGAATGACACCTCTTGTTTTACGCCAATGTAATTGTGTTAATTACTCTATATTTTCACCAGATTCCAAGTGTTTCAACCGGAGAAGCAAGGAGAATCTTCACTATGGGTCTTCCATACACAGGGCATCATGGTGGACAAATTCTTTTCGGACCCAATGACGGGTATTTATACTTCATGATGGGTGATGGAGGAGGCGCAGGCGACCCTCAAAATTTTGCCCAAAAAAAGAAGTCATTATTGGGGAAAGTTATGAGGTTCGACATCGATAAGATTCCAAGTAAGGTTCTCTAGTGTTACCAATTTGAAAACCCATGTTAAAAAATTTGATCCTAGATTTAAAAAAAGTAAATGCCGCTTCCAAACCAGCAGTAGTGTCAGCCATATAATAGAACAAGTCTGGTACTTTTTATAGTTTGATCTTTCAAAAGTGCAATAGAGTACTTTGTTGACAGAATTTTATACTGATGAAACGGTAGGTCAAGAAGAAATCACACGATTAGCGTTATGGGGAAACTATTCTATTCCAGCGGACAATCCGTATACGGAAGATGATGAGTTGCTACCAGAGATATGGGCGTTAGGATTGCGCAATCCTTGGCGTTGTAGTTTCGACTCAGAAAGGTCATCATATTTCGTTTGTGGTGATATAGGCCAGGTATGCTATTTATTATATGCGGCCAAATGAACGGGTTGAGTTGGTTGTGTGCTGACTATGATTGCAATATATACATAACCTTTTGAATACAAGTTACTAGTTTAATTGTAGGCATTAACAATACATTTTAGACGATTTTGACCCGCTTAGCCTATCTAACCCATTTTCTTTGACTCATTTACTCAAGTGTTCCATTTACCTGATGTTTTGTTTGTTTATCCAAGAATGAATACGAAGAGGTGAATATGATCATAAAAAATGGGAACTACGGATGGAGGATTTATGAGGGACATGGCCTTTTCACTCCTCAAGAGACTCCAGAAGGGAATACATCAGCCAACTCCATAAATCCAATCTTTCCGGTGATGGGTTACAGCCATTCTGATGTTAATAAGAATGAAGGTTCTGCTTCTATTACCGGAGGGTATTTCTATAGGTCCAAGACTGATCCATGCATGTATGGAAGGTAAAAAAGATCTCTTAATATATTTTCTACTTTGTGTGTTTCATCTTCATTCTTGGTTGTTCGGATGTGCATGTTCAAAGTCGTTATTGCATTAATCCGATCATTCCAGTGATGAGTTGATTTGATTTTCGCAACCAAATATCTGGATTGGCCTTAAAAGATCAGAAAATTAACACATGATTTGTGGTACACTGAAAAACTATTAATTGCAACTTTAATCAGGGTTCTCAGTACATCTAAACACCACCTAGCCTTCATTTCTTCTCGTATCATTCTGATAGCCCATATTTATACCAATCATAACTGAGAGATCAACTCGAGATGGTATTACTATTTTCCAGAAAAGAAGAGAATATTTCCTCAAGCAATTAGATATAAAAAAAAAAACAGTGTTACTTAATCTATTCAAGACAATTACTTATTTACATGATATGGTCTCAATTCTCAAGTCACCATTTATACAGTCTGTAATATAGTTTTAATGGATGTACTGAATCATAGAAAAGGAACCAACTTACTAATAAGGCTAAGATAATACTATTATTTTTAAAATCTCTTTCGGTATATTTTGATTTGCTTTACATGGTGGAATGCACATCTTGGCACGTGTTAATGTTTTGCTTCTTCTTGCATTGTGCAGTTATGTGTATGGAGATCTATATGCTACTGCAATGTGGGCAGGCATTGAGATCCCCAGTGATAGCGGGAATTTTACATCAAGCAAGATTCCATTTACCTGCGCTTCAGATTCTCCTATACCATGCAGCATTGTTCCTGGAAGTACACTACCGACACTAGGTTACATCTTTTCATTTGGGCAAGATAACAAGAAGGACGTGTATCTATTAACTAGTAGTGGTGTATATAGAGTTGTTCCTCCAAGTCGTTGCAACTATGAGTGCCCCATAGAGAGAAAAACGGGTCCAAATCAACTTCCATCGCCTTCTCCTTCAAAGGCATACATGTTGCAAGGTTCTTACAAGAACTTATTGTTTATTCTTGTTTCTACTTTTGGGTTGCTTTTTATTGCTTTTGCCTAGTAGCTAGTGTGTAGTAATTGTGAAGGTGGGTCCCACTCAACGTCTTGCATTTTCACCTATTCAATTCAACAACAAAAGTTTTCATGTAAAGAAATCCAAATGTTATAAGATTACTAGTAGCAGGACCAAATGGTTTGGTCGGTCTCCCCATTTAGAACGCGTCCCCCTCCCTACCTAGACCATACCAAACGTGTCCCCTCTCCAAAAATCGAAAGATTCAATCGCCTAGCCGACCGAATGAATTGAGTTTGTTTGTGTATGTGTGTCATTTATTTATTTGTTTTTATATGGTGTGTTTTTTGTTGTGATTGCGGTCGCCTTACTACGAGCATTTGGTGTAGCTGAGTTGCCGCTGATGTGGCGGGTTGTTTGGTCACATGTCTGGTCATTGTCACTACTAGTTTAAACGTAGGGAGTATATATCTGACTTGTACACGAACTGTATTTTTCTTCTGTCAAGTATTGTTGTATTTATAGATTGGTATATTTAGTATTCTATTGGCTATATTTAGTTCTATTAGGGGGTTAAGTGTTTGTTTAGCTTGTTCATTAGTCGAGTTGGACGATTATAATACGTTAACAATTTAACCAGTTATGACGATTACCGGTTAAAGAAATCTTGAAATCCCACCATTTAATTTGCAACACCATTATAGTCCTATTACACAATCAACAAAGTTAAGAAGCAACATCTAGTAATTCTCACTTTGACACCAAATTTGTTTTTGTTAAGTGATGGACGAATGGTTGTAAGGCTGGTCCCAACCGTGCTCCGTAAGGCATAGGGAAGCAATGGTCATGCGGCAACATGCATTGGGAGTGCGTGAGTTGTTGGCAAGGACGAAAAAGATGTAGCGAAAGGTGAAACCGTGTAGCAGTGAGACCCATTTGCAAAGTATCCTGTGAAAACGTAGAGGGGGTGAATACGTTACCGTTTAAAAACGTTAGATCTTTTGTATCAAATCGTTTATGAAGCTTGTTATAATATGAAAGTACCAATTATTGTTTGTGACTAATATAAAGCATAGTAATCCAAGTTGTCACACAAGCATAAACATCAAACCACATCAAAAGCAATTATAAAAGTAAGGAGATAAAGAAAGGAAAGTGCAAACCGAACACGAGGATTTATAGTGGTTCGGTCACGGATCTTCTTTCCGCCCTACTCCACTCCCAAAGTACCCAACTCGAGAGTTACTTCACTAAATCAACAAGCTCCCTTCTCGGCGGAGAAAACCTTACAATCGTCGCTTACACTTTTTCCAATACAAAGCTAAATACCGGGTTCTAGTTCGAGGTAGAACCAACCTAACGTCGCCTATTACAATATTTTCCGACACTAAGCTAGATGTCGAGTTCTTTTCTGGTACAACCACTCCCGTTATGTTTTATGGCCCAACATAACAAACCTTGTGTTTTATGGTTCAAACACATAACCCATCTAATCTAGTTTGGTGAAAGTGTTGTGATGATTCAATAATGTTTACAATGATGATCCATGACATAAATGTCTAATGGATATGAATGACTAATCTAAATGATCTTCTTAAATAAGAAGTCTTCAATCAATGAGGATATCAAGAGATCTTGAATCTTCATATGTTGATATGCTTTGGTGAATGAGGATGACTAGATCTCTAGCTTTCCTTGGTTGATCAAAATGTAAAATATGCTTACAACAAAGATGAATGTTTGAAGCATTATGATCATGTGATGGTGAGGGTGATTGATGTATGCTACTACATGTTTATCTATAGATCTAAGTGATGAAAGAATGTTAGAGAGAATGTATGTTGGAAGGGATGATTGAAATGAGAAGACAATAGGCTCTATTTATAGCCAAAAATGTAATCTAAAAAATAACACTTTATTAGATTTGATATCTTAGAATATCTTTCAAGATCTTGCAAATCTAACCAAATATTGACCAAATCTTCTAAAGATATGATGATGCATGAAGTGATGTAAAATTGTATTTTCATTTAGATTAAAATGTTCATGAAAATAAACTTGTAAAATGTATTATGTAACTAGTTTATAAAAAGTCTAGTTGCCTTTTATAAAATAAAATATCTAGTTATGTGCTTGTCAAAATAATATATATTTTGTCAAGCGTAAGTAAACTTTAGTACTTGTATGAATATTATAGTTAGTTTACTTGTACAAATAAAAGTATATATTTGTTAGACATTTTACAAAAGATGTATTTGTATAAAATACTTGTGAATGCAAAATGTAAAATGAGGTTCGAAATAGAATGATTAACCTATTAAAATACTTAGTGACTTTAAACATATTTTAAACATTCTAAATGATTTGTTAATGGGTTTGATCATAATGCCACATAACAAACATGTACGAACCTGTGTTGTAACATATGAGGACTTGAGACATCGAAAGGTGTTGAATGTATGTTGAGACAAAGTGTGATTACAAGTAACTTGTACATTTTACGTTATGTATTACAAGTTACATTTTTGTCATCAATCAAAACAAACGAGACTGTATAGATTAAATATCGTAATATTTGCACTAACAATCTCCCCCTTTTTGATGATGACAAAGATATGTAAACGTAATAGAAAGTAAAATGTAAAAAGTTACTTGTATCCTTACTACCTTTACATTACCTTCTCCGTTTACACTCTTCTCCCCCTTTTGTCAAAACAAAAAGGGCGTGTCCTTGGAGTTAAAATTTATTTCTCCCCAAAAAGGCGAGCTTGCATCATCCTTAGTGAAGTTAAATTGTCCACTTCAATCCGTCCCTTGTTTGGTAGCGGATCCATGGATCAAATAAAGAGGCTTAATCTACATCAAGGTTAGTTTTATGCAACAAAAATTATGAGAAATATATGAAAAAGAAAAATGCATAGCAATGTTAGCCTATTTTCTCCACTTTTTATCGAAGCACAAATGCTTGTTGAAAAGTGAGAATGATGCTAAATGCGTGCATGCTCCCCTTGACGGTTGCTCCCCCTTGTTTGAGGCGTCAGGGTATGATTAAAAATCTACAAAACAAATATTAGTACAAAGCTATATTCGTCATTGGACGAGTAAGTGATATACAACAAAGTGTGTATAAGATGCATTCAGTAAATTCTTGACGGAAGCTCCCTTGCTCTAGGGCGTCAAGATGAACCTTCAAAATAAATATTAGTATAATAGAAGCTTTGTCTTTAGACAAATATGTCATATACAACCAAGTGTATAGACGATGTTATATGAGTGCTTAAAGGATATTCCTCCTTGCTCGAGGGTGTCAAGAAGCACCTAAAATAAGAAAAATAATTGATGCAAACTTCATCCCTAGATGAGTAAGTTATATACAATCTAGTGTATATGATGATGAACCTACAATGAAGAACATTAGTGCAATATATTTCATCTTTTTGACAAAGAAAAATAAGATGTATATATGTGATATATATATAAATGATATAATCAAAGATCTCATGAAGTGTAGTCTCCTAATTACAATCATTAGAAAAGTGAGAATATAATATGATAAAAGTCTACAAAATAGTTCCTAGAAAGAAGATATGAAGTGAAGTTGGAATATAAAGAGTTAAAGCTAGTGGTACTAGTGTTGGTGTCAGTTTACTAGTAGGATTCATGTGGTGATAAATCGGTAGTTGACTCATAATTTATAATGATAAGATTTCGCTAATCCATGGTGGTGATGATTAGTGAAAGATGTGATGGAAGGTGGTGGTGCTTAGGTAGGAAGCTATTAAGGAGTTAGAAACTCGTATGTATAGCAAATATAAAAGTATGGACTCATGTAATCCTTCGTAATGTCAATTGACCAAGGCGAAGAGGAAAGAAAATATGAATAGACATGAAGATGACTTGGTTCATTGATTGATAATAAAAAATGATCTATTCTAGGTGACAATGGGAGAGATAGTATTAACATGGTTTTGACCGGCATGGATGATTATGACATTGAAAAAAGAAGTGAAGACAATATGTAAAACAACTAATAATAATGAGTACTTATATGAGGATGAGAATGACATCATATGAGTGAGAGTTGGATAGACCAACGTGTTGAAAAGGTGTTGGGAATGGCGGTTTTGATTAATATATCGTTTGCACTGACAATGACATGTATGACATGTGTCAAGCGAGAAAAAAGGATAAGACCCTATGATGGTGTTCTAGATAGTGAAGTTGTAAGGTGCTAGTTTAAGGAAAATCCTAGATTTGTTGGTTGTGGAGATGAAGAAGTTTGTAAAACACATGATGCTTTTTCATGATGAGGTATTGGTGCAAACTTGTGATATAAGGTTAAAAAGGTTGAACTAGTTGTGGTTTTCGTGAACCCGATTTTAGCTAAGTGGTGTTTACCTATGTGTTGGTATTTTAGAGTCTAAGAGACATAAATTTTGACAAAAGACAATTATGTGAATGGATTTCTCTCCCCCTTAATTGGTGGACATCCAACATAATGTGTAATGTATCAAATAAGGAATGACAACAAAGTGTTTAGGAGGTTATTCGGGTTAACGAAAGAGGTGAGCTTAGTGATGTTTTTCTGGATTGTAGAAAACTAGAAGGGGGTTGAATAGTTTACCGATTAAAATCTTTGTTTTGAAACTTATTGAAAGATCAATTGATATTGATCTTAAGTATGTTAATGAAATATGCAAGCAATATGTAATAAGTAAATAAGGAAAGAAATGATCAAACCACAACAAGTTGTTTATAGTGGTTCGGCCTACAAGGACTCTTTTTCCTTGCCCTACTCCACTCCCCGAGTCTCACACTCGAGAGTTTAACTTCACTAGTCAACAAGCTCCTTTCACCGGCGGAGAAAACCTTTACACTTCACTTACACTATTTCCGACACTAAGCTAGATGTCGAGTTCTTTCCAAGGGTACAACTACTCCCACACACAATGTATTTTGAGGACTAAAATACTAACCACTCACACTCACAAGATTATGATGGTTTGATACAACAATGAAGTATGGATCAACACTAGATCATACAACACTAAACAAACAAGACTTCCAACTTCTCGTTGAAGCTTGAATATGACTTGATCTTCTTTGCTACAAAAGAGATCACTAATATGATATGAAACCGAGTTAGAAAGGTTAGAGAGAAGATATGTATGAGAGTATGTTAGAAAGGGATGAGAAACTACTTGGCTTGGCATTGCTATATATAGCCAAATTGGACGAGGGCGTCCACGGACGCGGACCCCTTAAAAGGGTTCCGCCCGTGTACCAATTTGGTACCGCCGTCGGCAGTCAAGATATCAAATCTTGCCTAAAGTCAACTCTATCTAAGTGAGATTGTGCAAGATATGAAGAGTACAAATCTTCACAAAATATCTAATGGAATCTTCCAATGATTTCCATGATGTAATACATGATGTCAAATGTTGTATTACTATTTATAGAAATATGCAAATGCTTAAGTAGTGTTTGGTTTTAAGAACCTAACACATTCTACAAACTACTATCATACATAATGATTAGAGTCATATCAAGATGTTACTAATCATAAATGTAAATGCTTGAATGATGAATATATTGTTTGAGAAAGCTTGTTTTAATATCTAATAAACTTGACAAGCTTTAAGCTTTTATAAATTAAATTTACTTTTGTCGTTAACAAAACTTAGGCAAAGATCAAAAATATAAATAACGTTTAATGACGATATTTGTATTAACAATCTCCCCCTTTTTGTTGAGGACAAAATATAAATTTTATTTTTATAAAAGAAACAAAGTTTGTACAAGAGTTATAAAAATATTAGTTTTAGAACTTGAAAAGGAAATGATAATGCAAGTGTATGAAATTTGACTTTTTATGAAAGTCAAAGAATTCACTAGTTGATGCATGATGTTGACTTTTTCAGAAAAGTCAAAGTATGCAGTTTGACTTTTTTAAGAAAAGTCAAGTATTATCAATGAGAGTTTCTGTTTGACTTTTAGAAAGTCAAATGTATGCAGTTTGACTTTTTCAGAAAAGTCAAATATAAATAATTTCAAAGTTCTATATTTCTCCCCCTTTTTTTGTCTCAACAAAAGAAGAGGCTATCTTGAATGTAATGAGCGAGCTATTATCTCCCCTTGTTCAAAGCTCCCCTAAATTGGGTGCTTTAATGGGAAGATACATGGATTGTGAAAATAAAGCTACAAAAAAATGTTAGTAATAATGATCATTCACAAGCATTTCCAAACACTATGTAATGACACCAACAATATGATAAACAACATTCATTAGTTAAAATTTTTCATGAATCAAGATCATGAAAAGAGCACACAATGATGTGTTTTGAGTACAAGAAATAAAAATAATCCTAAGAAAGCAAATAAAAGAAAGACTATTCTAAAACCATCCTAAAGTGATGGTGGATGGGAAAGAGCGTTGAGACGCTCAAGAATGTGGTTGAGGATGAACCTCATTTCTTCGTGGAAGTCATGGACCATAACCCAGGTCCGTTCCACGGTTTGACCCGTTTGCTCACAAGTTGAGCAACCATGCCTTGGAGGGAAGAAAGTTTGGGGAGGTTGTGGTGGTGGAATGGTGGATGTGTTGGTGGTGTTGGGAATGTTTGGAGTGGTCATGATGGATGCAAGCAAAGCATTTTGCATTTGCATTGTCTCACTTAAGTGAGAATCCACCATGCCTTTGAATTGGTGGAGGTTGTGGAGTTCGGCTTGAATCTCCTCTCTAGTGGGATTGTCATCCCACATGCACTCCGGAATGTCCTCAATATGAGGGGACATTGATGATGGAAGTGGATGATTCCCGTATAAAGGACCATGAATGTCCTTGTGAATGGGGTGGAAAAGGAGAGGTTTTGGCCCTAATGGGGCGTTTGGGTCAATGGATGACCAGGGTGACTCATGAGCGATTCGCTCAATTGTGCCAAAAGATGGCAATGGTGGTGGATGACTTGGCCTAGGGGCAAGTCTCCAAGTCCTCTAGGAAAGGATTTGGTGATGTTGGTGGAGTTGAAAATAACTCCATGGGAGTGAGAGTGGGAGACCTTGGTGAAGGTGGTGAGGGTGTTTTGGATGTTTGGATGGGTGGCGGTGGAGGTGAAGTAGGTGTTTTTGTTGGTGGTGGAGTGGTGATCACAATGTGTGATGAAGTGGGTGTAGCTAAGGTAAGATTTGTATCATCTCTAATGGGAGATGAGATTGTGAGTGGTGAAGATTCGGATGATGAGCTAAGATGAACAAAGCAACAAGGCCTTACGCTAATTCTAGCGGTTTTCTTGCAAGGTTTTGGTGATGATTTAGTCATTTTAACTTGGGTTTTGATTTGCTAGATAGTAGTGAGAATGAAGAAGGTGTGAGGATGATCATGGTAAAGCCTTTCAATTTATAGAGGTAAAAAATTGTTGAGAAATGGTTTGATTTGATGTTGAACCATTGAAGGAATGAGGTTCCTAATGATTTGGAAGTGGGTTGAATGCTAGTCATATCACCCAAGTCAATCCATACAAAGAAGATGGAGTGAAGAAGAAAAGATATGCAATAAATGTGTTCTAGTGAGTGGAATTTCCTAATATTCAGATTACCCACGGATTTGAAGGTACCAAAATTTGGTTCCTTCCTTTATGCCAAAGGGCTCCTTGGGTGGATTTTTCAAATTTTTGAATTTTGGTGGGAAATGGATTTCTTATATACCTTAGTAAATAATACTAGTTCTAATACCAGTATAAACTAGTTAAGATTGATTTATAAGTGATGGAAGATAATTTGGAATCACGAAAGAGTCGAAATTCAGAAAATTACTTGGAGGATCCACGGCACCAAAACTATACACGGACGGTACCCTAAAAAGGGTGCCGTCACAGTCCTGCAGGTATGGCGGTACCAAACTATATAAGGGCGGTACCAAAATTATGGTGCCGTCGGATCCGTGGAGTCTTGAAAATTGGACAGAGTTCGTTTTTAGGTGTCGGGAAATTTCGAAACACGAAATTTTTCTCAAAACTGTTATACTAAACATTTCTAGTTAGGAAAAGTAAATAACACATATGTAAACATAGTGGAGCATAGATTTTGAGCAAGGCTTATTGATTTTCACAATATAGTGAAAATGGGTAAAATTTGATAGCATACTTGTGCTATCCCCCTGCATGAGATTGTTAGCATACACCATTGTTTCAAGTTATATTATCATCCTACATAATAAAAGCAACTAAATAGTATCAAACATTAACGATAATGCATTGTTCCAAACACTCCTTAAAGTACCCTTATTTGTCCAATTTCTTGTAAATCTTGTTCATCATCCTACCAAGGCACTTGAACATTCCCTTAGTTTGCTTGAATTCTGCTGATTCATTCTCAATCTCGGGAAGAGATTCGTAATACTCATGAGGTGGAAGATGAGAGCTTGGAAGACCATCCTCGGAGCTATTTGATGATGATGATGAAGGAGTTGGAGGTTTAGCTCTCTTGCCTTTAGTCTTAGCAACTCGAGCATCACTCAAAGGTACAAAGATGTGAGGGATGAGATCATAGTGAAGGTGCATCCCTTTTGGGGTTGGTGGAATTGGAGCGAAGTTTCTATAGAGGCGGGTGAGAAGCATCCCGTATGGAAGAGCAACGGATCCTTGAGTTGGAATATCAATCATTCTCCTAGCTATGTAGTAGGCTAAGTTGAATGGTTGTCGGGTGGACAAGTTGTAGAGCATGTGGCAAAGACAAGCGTTTATGTGATCCCTATTTCCTATGGTGCTAATGACGTTTGCTCTAAGTAACTCCTCCCATTTCTTAAATTCGTGCTTAAGTTCATTTAGCTCCATTCCATATGGATCTCGGTCTACCTCTTTTCCCTTTCGGGTTACTCGGGTTGTATCCGTTTTTGGGTTAAAACGGTGTTCACGGATGACATCCTTATCGGCCAAAGCGGGTTAGTAGGGAGAAGCGGTCATTGATTGCATCAAAGGCGGTGAGTGACCACTTATCCGTGTAGACACAAGTTCCTCGGTTGGGAATTCCTAGCACTCTAGCAAATTCACTTAAGGTGATGGTGTAGTCATTTTGGTTGATTCTAAAGCTAAGACAAAATTCATCATCATCTTCATCACTAAAACCGGTCACACTAGCATAGAATTCTAACACAAACCTAGGACAAATTGGTTCATCAATGTCAAGAAGACAATCGAATTGAATGGCGGCTAGTTCTTCACGAAGATTGGTATGCTCAAGGAAGGATGGGTGAATGGTTCTACCCTCATGGAAATACCTTGATTCTAGACCCCTAAATATTTCTACTTGTTCCTTGGTAAGTCCTTTGGTTTTGTGGTGTTTGGGAATGTAGTTAAGAGTGTCTTTGTGATCATAGAATCTTGCGGCTACCATGGTTATTCCTAAGGACAAGAATTAATATGTTAAAAAATGAAAATAAATTTTAACGTTTTTGATTCTAGTGTGTGCCTATATGAAAACAATTTGGAGTTGCGGTTATCTCGACTCATTTTATGCACAAAATGGTTTTAGTGGGGTGTTTGGCAAATACCATGAGATAACCCAAATGCTCCTAATTCAATGTGGCTACATTTGAATATACCCAGGAGTGCATATTAGTTATGCAATACCTTTAGTATTCAAGAGCATGCAAGTGATGAAAATTTTAACGTTTCTATTTGTATTAGCAATGAAAAAATGTTTTCCTACAAGTGAGAAGCTTTTCAAAACTTTTGACATGGGGTGTTTGGTTGTTTGAATAAGGCCTTATATTTATTATCTATCAATTAGTGGGAAACATGATTTGTTTATGCAATATGATAATGTAGTACCTAATTTGAATGACTAGTTATGCAATTTGCCAATTGAATTCATATTTGGTATAAAAGCATACATAAAACCCCATGTAATGATTTGTGATAGTTTTGTGCATAAATAAGAATCCTAGACTCCGAATTAAGAGATGAAATGTAGTTAGGATACTTACAATGATGTTATCTTCAATGATTAGTGAGTGGGAAGATGACAATAATGAGCTTGGTTTAAGTTTTACATGTTTTGGTAAAGTGGGTTGTGAGGAAGAGGATGTTATGTATATAGCGGTTTTGCTTACGTAGACACCACGGACCGACGGCACCAAATTTTGGTTCCGTCCGTGTTGTCGTTTGGTGCCGTGGCTCTGATGAGATACAAGGCAAAATTGTTTTGGTTTGACTATTCTAATGTTTTGGGCTATGTTTATCCTACATGTTTGGTTCCATTAACCCTAAACCAAGTCTAAGAAGATTAAAAGGTTCTCGTTTAAGAGGTTTAGTTAAGATGTCGGCAATGTTGTCTTCGGAGGATACTTTCTCGATTGAAATGTTTCCTTTTTGAACATTGTCGCGAAGAAAGTGATTACGGATTTCAATGTGCTTGTATGCGAGCATGTTGAAGCGGGATTTTCTTTGAGATCGATGGCTCCCTTGTTATCGCAAAGTATCACAATGTCGTTGAGATGAATTCCGTAGTCTCACGAGCTTGCTTCATCCAAAGAGCTTGTTGACATGCTTTTCGGTGAGGCGTATTCGGCTTGTAGTAGAGATGGCTAAAGCCGTTTGCTTCTTTGCAAACCATGAGGTGAGACAATGTTCAACAAAAGTGCAAATACCACTTGTACTTTTTCTATCGACATAATCACCGGCATGATCCGAGTCGGCATACACTATGGTTTCTATACCCGTTCCTTTGGGATACCATAATCCTAAACACGTTGTTCCCTTAATATATCTAAAAATCCTTTTTAATGCTTCTAAGTGTGATGCCTTTGGGTTTTCTTGAAAGCGAGCACATAGACAAACACTAAACATAATGTCGGGTCTACTAGCCGTAAGATAGAGTAGGCTACCAATCATTCCTCTATATTTAGTGTTATCTACGGATTCACCTTCTTCGTCCTTGGTGAGTTTAGTGTCCGAGGACATGGGTGTTTTAGTTGGTTTGGAATCTTCAAGACCAAATTTCTTAAGCATGTCTTTTATATATTTAGATTGGTTAAAGAAAATACCATCTTCTAGTTGTTTAATTTGAAGTCCTAGAAAGAAGTTTAACTCACCCATCATACTCATTTCAAACTCGTCATGCATGATTTTAGAAAAATCATTACATAGTTCTTGACAAGTTGATCCGAATATAATGTCATCAACGTATATTTGAACAATAATAATTTGTGATTCCTTTTTCTTAGTAAAAAGAGTATTATCTACTAATCCCATAGTATATTTGTTATCAACAAGAAAAGTCTTAAGACGGTCGTACCAAGCTTTAGGTGCTTGTTTAAGGCCATATAATGCTTTCTTGAGTTTGAAGACATGATGTGGTTTCTCAAAGTCGGTAAAACCGGGAGGTTGAGCAACATACACTTCTTCGTTAATAAACCCATTAAGGAAAGCACTTTTAACATCCATTTGAAATAATTTAAAGTCATAAGCACATGCATAAGCAAGTAATATTCTAATAGATTCAAGTCTAGCTACCGGTGCATAAGTTTCATCATAGTCAATTCCTTCTTGTTGATTATAACCTTGTGCAACAAGCCTAGCTTTGTTTCTAGTTACTACACCATTTTCAGTCCATTTTGTTTGAAAGACCCATTTTGTTCCAATTATAGTTTGATCTTTGGGTTTTGGAACTAGTTTCCAAACATCATTTCTAACGAATTGGTTTAATTCTTCTTGCATGGCAATTACCCATGATTCATCTTTTATTGCTTCATTTATGGGTTTTGGTTCAATGGTGGATACAAAACAAAAATGATTACTTTGATTTTGAGCTTGTGACCTTAAGGTTCTTTGATTAAGTTGTCCTATGACCTTTTCTAATGGATGACTTTTAGATTCTTTGATGTTGACAATTTCCTTATTTAATGGTTCATCTTCCTTGTTATTATTAATTTGACTTTCTATTATTTGACTTTCAACTAAGTCATCATCTACCAAAGGTGATGTCTTAGAGGGAGGTGGACTTTTGTCAAATGTTATGTTCAACGATTCCTCGACTATCATTGTTTCTTTATTAAGGACAATGTAAGCTTTACTAGTTTGAGAGTAACCAAGAAATACACCTTCATAAGACTTTGGGTCAAACTTGGTGAGATAATCCTTAGTATTAAGAATAAAACATTTACAACCAAAGACTTTAAAATATCCTAATGTTGGCTTTTTACCTTTATAAAGTTCATATGGTGTTTTGTTTAGGAAAGGGCGTATTAGGACTCTATTTAAAATATATGTAGAAGTGTCAACGGCGTTACACCAAAACTTTTGAGGAATGTTTTGTTCATTAAGCATTGTTCTACTCATTTCTTGAATTGTTCTATTTTTACGTTCTACTACTCCATTTGATTGAGGTGTTGGTGGAGCGGAAAAGTTATGTGTTATACCATTTGTATCACAAAAGTTTCCAAATTGAGTTTCGTTGTCAAATTCACGACCATGATCCGTTCGGATCGACACAATTTTGACACCTAGAAGATTTTGAATTTTCTTGCTAAGTATTTCAAATTTATCAAAAGCTTCATTTTTGGTTTTCAAAAATAACGTCCAAGTAAACCTTGAGTAATCATCTACTATGACCAAAGTGTATAAGTTGCCTCCATAGCTTCTTATAGCGGATGGTCCAAACAAGTCCATATGTAATAATTCTAGACACTTAGATGTGGACACCATATTTTTAGATTTGTGACTACTATGTGTTTGTTTACCAATTTTGCAAGCGTCACAAAAGTGTTGGTCATATTTTAGTTTTGGTAAATTTCTAACCAACTCTTTTGAAGATAGGTTTTGTATAAGTCTCATATTAGCGTGACCTAAGCGTCTATGCCAAAGAGATGAGCTATCGTCTAATGTTGTTAGGCAAAGTTTGTCATTATATGTTTTATCTATTTTCATGACGTATATGTTATTTTTCCTAACTCCTTTAGCTATGGTGATACCATCTTTTAGTATTTTACTACCATTTTCATCAAATAGTACTTTATACTTTTTATCACATAGTTGGCTAATACTAAGTAGATTAAATCCTAACCTATCCACATGAGCAACATTTTCAATAGTTAGAGAGTTATGAGCAATCGTACCTTTGCCAATGATTTTGC
This sequence comes from Chrysanthemum makinoi, assembly GCA_910596185.1. NCBI lineage: Eukaryota > Viridiplantae > Streptophyta > Magnoliopsida > Asterales > Asteraceae > Chrysanthemum > Chrysanthemum makinoi. The sequence goes on along the minus strand of OU343222.1, from coordinate 249,988,788 downwards.
TTTTGAGATTGCTACCGAAAGTGACATTACCTCCGTCATACTCTTGGTATGATGAGAAGAGATTTTTGTTGCCCGTCATGTGTCGTGAGCATCCACTATCTTTAATCCATTCATCAGGTTCCAATCCAACTTTCAAGCATACCTAAGAAGCAAATAACTCAAACATTTGGTCCCCAATATCTCATGGGTCCGTTTGGGTTAAACATACCATTTATTTGATTCATGTATGGAAATGATGGGTAAGGGTTCCATGGCATGTAATCTGGAGTTTGATATGGTCTAGGAAAGTTTTGATTCCAACCGTTGTGTTGGTAGTTAGGTTGAACGTTGTGGTTGCTCTTAGGAAATGGGCGTTTGGCAAAAGAAGTTTTATATCGTTGTTGAGTAGTTTGTGATCTAAATTCATTTTTAACAAGTCCTACTCCCGATATAATGGCTGGTTTTAGTTTAACATTATCATTGGTTTTCTTTGTTACTTTAACAAATTGATGCGGTCCGTATTGCGAACATTACATTCTTTGAAGTACCAGCGGTACCATTTTGCACAACGGACGGAACCCTTATTTTGGTTCCGTCACGGTCCGTCTTTATCTGGCAGCAATTTTGAGAATGTTCGTCCTTTTCGGCCGTTTTGTTTTGACTCTTTGGAATTAATACTTCATTAAAACCTAGCCCATTCATGTCTCATGGTGTTTTATGGATTTTAACTATTTCATCGGCAATAGCGATGTTTTTGTTAAACCTTTTAAACTTAGAATTATTTTCTATTAAAACTTCTTGTGTGAGCTTTAGTTTTTCTATTTCAAGATTAAGCTCTTGACATGATTTACAATCATCGTCATTTGCTTTTCCCTTTTCAAGTCGTTTTGCTTTTTCTTTTAACTCATATACCTCATTTTCCAAAAACTCCTTTTTAGTTTTTAGAAATTTATTTTTAGTTATGATTTTTAGACTTAGCTCACACAATTGATTATATTGTTTTTGCAAGGTGTCATCATCTATAGAAGAATAAGAAGAGTCGGAAAGTACCTCATTTGACTCATGTGCCATTAGAGCGATCTCTTCCTTGCTTGATTCTTCATCGTCTTCACTATCACTCCAAGCACCACTTACAAAAGCTCGTTGAGTTTTGCTTTTAGGTGGCTTGGGACATTCTCCTATGAGATGACTTGCATCACCACATCTAAAACACTTTCTTTCACCTTTAATCTTCTTATCATCCCGATCTTTTCTGAATGGCTTCTTTTCTTCTCGAGGTTGTCTTACAAACTTTCCTCTTCTTCTAAAGAACTTCTTGAAATCTCTAACGGCCATGGCATACTCCTCATCTTCACTATCGGAACAAGATTCACCATCATCGCTTGATTCCGTCTTTGCTTTAAGAGCAGCGGTTTGATCTTCTCCTTTCTTCCTTTGATGATCTCCGAATCTTTCTCCATTACCATTTCGTGAACTTTGAGGTTGCCAATTAGCTCGTCTAGTGACATTATTGAGAGATCTTTTGATTCTTCAATAGCGGTCACTTTAGCTCTCCATTTGGGATGGAGTGCTCTAAGAAATTTCCCGACAAAGTTCTTACTACGAAAAGATTCATCAAGTGCTTTAAGTGATGTAATGATAGTGTTAAAGCGAGCAAAGCCACAATCAATGGTTTCATCTTCCGGGATAACAAATTGTTCATATTGTTGAACAAGAAGATCAATTTTGTTATCCTTGACTTGTGAATTACCTTGATGTGTAACAATTAAAGATTCCCAAATATCTTTGGCGGTTTCACACATAAAAATTCTTTCATATTCTTTTCTAGGTAAAGCATTATAAAGCATCATTTTAGCTTCATTATTTTTAGCAACTAATTTCTTTTGTTCATCAACGGAAATATCCTTTGTTGTAGAACTAAAATCTCCTTTAACAATAATAAACCAAAGATCTATATCTTTTGATTTTACATATGTTTCAAAGCGGTTTTCAATAGATAAATCCATTGGTTTCAAAGAGTGGTGGTCTTTGCATAGATTGCCCTTCTTTAAAGTTTTGAGAATCCATGGATCGTTTCAAGTTTATAAAATACAAGTTATTTTAGAAATTCTTGAGCAACGAGGCTCTGGTACCAATTGTAGAAAACTAGAAGGGGGTTGAATAGTTTACCGATTAAAAACTTTGTTTTGAAACTTATTGAAAGATCAATTGATATTGATCTTAAGTATGTTAATGAAATATGCAAGCAATATGTAATAAGTAAATAAGGAAAGAAATGATCAAACCACAACAAGTTGTTTATAGTGGTTCGGCCTACAAGGACTCTTTTTCCTTGCCCTACTCCACTCCCGAGTCTCACACTCGAGAGTTTAACTTCACTAGTCAACAAGCTCCTTTCACTTGCGGAGAAAACCTTTACACTTAAACACACTATTTCCGACACTAAGCTAGATGTCGAGTTCTTTCCAAGGGTACAACTACTCCCACACACAATGTATTTTGAGGACTAAAATACTAACCACTCACACTCACAAGATTATGATGGTTTGATACAACAATGAAGTATGAATCAACACTAGATCATACAACACTAAACAAACAAGACTTCCAACTTCTCGTTGAAGCTTGAATATGACTTGATCTTCTTTGCTACAAAAGAGATCACTAATATGATATGAAACTGAGTTAGAAAGGTTAGAGAGAAGATATGTATGAGAGTATGTTAGAAAGGGATGAGAAACTACTTGGCTTGGCATTGCTATATATAGCCAAATTGGACGAGGCGTCCACGGACGCGGACCCCTTAAAAGGGTTCCGCCGTGTACCAATTTGGTACCGCCGATCGGCAGTCAAGATATCAAATCTTGCCTAAAGTCAACTCTATCTAAGTGAGATTGTGCAAGATATGAAGAGTACAAATCTTCACAAAATATCTAATGGAATCTTCCAATGATTTCCATGATGTAATACATGATGTCAAATGTTGTATTACTATTTATAGAAATATGCAAATGCTTAAGTAGTGTTTGGTTTTAAGAACCTAACACATTCTACAAACTACTATCATACATAATGATTAGAGTCATATCAAGATGTTACTAATCATAAATGTAAATGCTTGAATGATGAATATATTGTTTGAGAAAGCTTGTTTTAATATCTAATAAACTTGACAAGCTTTAAGCTTTTATAAATTAAATTTACTTTTGTCGTTAACAAAACTTAGGCAAAGATCAAAAATATAAATAACGTTTAATGACGATATTTGTATTAACATGGATGATGGTTAGCTTACAATGAACTTCATCCTTAAAGTCACGTACCTCATCTCGATTAATACGAGATGATCGTATGATGAGGCATGTGGTTTCCTAATAGGAAGTGAAGAGGATTAGAGTATTGTTATAACTACATAATGATGGAGATGATTTTTGGAAAGCGGAAGCAAAAATGAGATTTGGAAAGAGGTCGGTTGAAAGACAAAAATGCAAAGCCAACCCTCTAGAACTTAATTCTATATGCTTTTAAACTATATGCAAGTGTAGGGGTCCCATAAAGCATAGTATTAATCTACGTAGCAATAAAGGGGATTATGCAAAATGAGCATATAAAAGTTAGAACCAAGTGAGATAACAAATAATTTGTTATCAACCAATAAAACAAATTTGTTAGTGACAAAGATGTTAACATGATAGAAATCAAATGATAACATATTATATAAGCAAAAATAACACATTGCACTTAGTAGACAAGAAATCACCACACAAGATAGCATCAAAACAATCATATTATGCAAGAATACGACTTTATTCAAGACATTTCATTTATGAGATTGTTTTGTCGTTAGACTTAGACACTTAAGCATTCTTGGATATACAATAATCTATATGATTAATTTGTAAGATAAAAAGGCTTCTAAAAGTTTGTCATACCAAAATCACTTTGACAGATTATATGTGCACGCGTAGCAAACAAATAGTGTGACAAGAAGCAAAAGAAACAAGATGAAAGATTCATGCAAGCCATGTTTAAGACATAACAATTTAGAGCATGTATCATTTTGGATCGATTACTACATAGATGTAATGAATGCCAACTAATAACTTTCAAACACAAATATATCATATCAAAATTATCATGTATCAAAATGGCATATTAACATGTTAATCATGCTAAAAATAATTCAAAGTAAGTATCATGCAAATAAAGTTTAGGTTTAAACGTTTAGTAGCATGAAACAAGAATACAAGTATTATAAAGATAAAACCATACTAAGGTTTACACATTTGACTTGTTATCAAACACTAAGATAATGTCAAATCAACTTATCAACTCAAACAAGAACATGTAATCAACACATGTAAGTGCAATGCAAGTGGTTTTACTAAGGTTTACACATTTGACTAGTTATCAAACACTAAGATAATGTCAAATCAACTTATCGTATCAAACAAGAACATGTAATCAACACATGTAAGTGCAATGCAAGTGGTTTTAAAAGAAAAGTCATATATACTACTTGTTGGATTAGTATTCCTAAAGGCGAGGACAAACTATCAATGTTTTAACACTTACTTTAGGCAAGTATAGGAAAACAGATTTTTCAAGTTGGAGAATGAATATGAGACTATTACTAGCGGTGCTCAATTAAGGCTATACACGACCATTTTTACGGGTGATTCCACATACCCAACTTCTATCCAGGAAGCAATTCAACCGTTAGGTCAAATTGAGTTTCTAGTGCAATAGATTCTCCAATAGTCATTCTCATGTTAGAAAGATGGGAACTCCTACTTTTGCCTATTAAATTGCATAAAAGATGATAGTTTACCAATACTTGGCTTAGTGTGATGCAACTAATATGCAATATAACTAAGGTGATGAAGATATCATGTTATACACATGAATTTTAACAATGGTATATTGATAAACAATATGCTTTAATCTTGTGTTTAGAATCTAAGATTGTTCAAATTACATAGCTAATTGTATGATCTAATGGATGACATTTTTTACGTTGAAGTGTATACTTTAAAAGTGATTTGATTATCTAAGAGTAGGGAATGGAATATGTTAAATTAAGAATGTTCTCAAGAAAGCTCTTTCGAACTTTATTTGACAAGAATCTAAATAAGGTTACTAACTTCAATAGATCATGTGTATGTTCTAGAGATGTGTAGTTTTAACCTTGGATGTGCACAAGGTTTGAGCAAGGTTAGGTTATGATGTACGCTTGAAAGGAAATGGATACAAATAGTATCTTTCAACAAATGAGATTATCGCATGGGATAAAGTTATCATGCTTATGAAAATAAGTATGACAAGATGAATTGGATAAGCTAGTTCATAGAACTTGTAGATGTTCGTTTCAAGATAATTTAGCCAATGAGGTGTAATAAAATCTCTTGTAACACAACCATTTATGTCGCAAGGAGAGAATAATGCATAGGATATAAAATATCCTTTTAACAAGATAAATACTTAACGCATGATTTCATAGGCATAATGTTTTTCAAAACATCATGTTTTCCTAAATGAAGATATGAAGCCAAAGTGTTTGAATCGGATAGTCCCATCTAAATAAACTTGGTCTCAAGATTATATTCACTAGATGATGACAAGAGGAATTCACTCGAGTTTCTTATGTATACTCCTCAAGAGTCATTGTTGCTTGGGGTGTATGATGTTGGCTTTGAGATTGCATTTTAACATATGTTGTTAAAATGTTGATTTGAGGTTTTAACGAAATTTATTCGAAGTTTAACGACAAAGTATTACTAATACTTTGATAATTTGTGAAGGTAGTACTACTTATACCTAGTGAAAATTGACAACAATTACCAAGAGCACCATGCTTATTTGATAGTTGAGGTTCTAGCCGTAATGAATTATCTAAGTCCTTATATATGGGAAATGATGGTTGAGTTTGTTCAAACGTGCATTTGATTCAATACAAGTGTTGGACACAAGGGCTTTTTGAGCAATAAACTCAACGAATTCAAATGATGGTAAGGATGGTGGATTGGTTGATCTAGGTGGTAGGTCTTCTAGTGTGTCTAAATAAGGATGTGGTGATGTAGGGGTTTGTTGTGCTATGGGAGTACTTAGGTTGATTATTTGTCCATAGATGTTGAACACAAAAGTACCGGATACTAATTCTTATGGTTCATTGGTTGCTACAACTAGTGGGTGAAGTGCTTGAAGTTTTGGTCATGTTTATGAAGCTTAGGGGTTGAGGTATAGGTTCACCTTGAAAGGGCACGTTTGGTTTAAAGGATGCTCTTGGAAGTTCATGAGCAACATGCTTAATGGTGCCAAAAGATGGAAGAGGGATAGTAGGTGTCAAAGAGGGATAAGTGGCACAGTGGGTTGTTTGTTTTGGATAAGTGTTTGATTCATTTTAGGATTAGTTTTTCAACATGTGCTGTTATACTTGGGTGTTGATTTTTCGGATATGACTTTTAATGACTACTATCGTAAGTCACATGTACTTGAATATTTTGGATGAAATACTTAAGTTGTCAATCCTAATTTGTTGAGATTATAAAGCTTAGATTGAACTCAAGGATAACAAGACTTGATAATATGTCTTTAACATACGTGTGAGTTATGACTCCATGTAAATACTTATCGTCTTGAAGGATGACACATTATTTTCATGTTAACCAAGTGAGGCAATACATGTGGATACAAAACAATATCTATAGTTATATGTTAGACTTGTGTATGATATCTTTGCAAATAATGAGTCCAGATTTGTTAGTCTCAGTAAGTCATCTAAGTCATCCGCAAAAGGGTGAGGAGATGTTGGTGGTGTTGCACAAAGTACAAGTTTTGGAGACTTTGGTTGTGAAGGTGTTTTGGATGGTTGTGAAGTAGTCATAATGATGGGTGATTTTGGTGGTGGAGTTGGAGTACTTAAGTTTAGAAAGTTCACATCTTGAATGGGTGATGAGATGTTGAGAGGTAACGAGTCCGAGGATGAAGAGTTCAAGTTTAATGAAGCAACAAGATCGAATGCTAATCCTAGTGGTTTATTTAAGGTTGAGGATTTAGTCATTTTGACTTTGCTTTAAGAAATGCTAAGCTTAAGGAAAGGTAATGTGATGTAGGTGTGAAAATGACCATCCTGAATGTGCCGATTTATGGAGCTAAGGATTCACGGAGAGATGTTTTTTATTTGATGTTAATCCATACAAAGGTGGTAGTTTCTAATGATATGGAAGTGTCTAAGATCATGTCAAACATCCTAAGTTAATCCATTGAGATGTGTTGAGTGAGATATGAAAGATATGCATTAACAAGTATCCTAGAAACGAGATTTGATAAATTAGATTGCGGGATTTAGTAAAATTCAACAACTTACCAGAGGATCCACGACACCATTTCTTTACACAGGAACCCTTAAATTGGTCCGCCGATCCGCTTGTACGTGTATGGCGGCCAAAATGCATACAGACGGTACCAACATTTTGGTGCCGCCGATCCGTGGACACGAAAAGTTCACAGACCCATTTTTTAGGTGTCGGGGAGTTTTCTGAAACCTGAAATTTTGCTTAAAACATGTGACATTAATTACTTCTAGTTAGGAAAAGTCGATAATACATATACAAACATAGTGGAGCATAGACTTTGACCCAGGGCTAACGATTTTCACATAAAAGTGAAAATGGGTAAAATTTGATAACACACTTTGTGCTATCCACTGCATAAACCGGTTAGCATACAACATTGTTTTAAGTCATATTATCATCCTACAAAGTAAAAACAAATAAATTACATCATACAACATTGTTTTGTCCTTGTACCAAACACTCTCTTAAAACCTCCATTTTTCAAAATACTTGACTAATTTACTTTAGTGCTCATTGCTAAGTTGAGTCATGACATTTCATAAGTTAAGCGAGATGTTTGTATAACCTATGCAAAGGAAGTGATCTAAGTCTATAAGTGATGGTAAAACAATTTTCCAACTTTGTGCACAAAATCTAGCAAATGTCCTATTGTGCATAAACAAGAAATTGTCACAAGCGTTTAATAAATAACATGGCAAGATTGACACTTATATTATGCAAACAAACAAGTGTAAAAACAATTTGAAAATAAGCAAGCAACATATATGCAAATAACATAAACAAGTGGTCATTTAGCATAGCATAACAAGTAAAACACTTTTCAATCATTTATCGTTTAAATGTGATGATGTTACCAAGCTTGATTAGTTTTCTTTAAACATATTACATAATTATTTAGTTTCAAAATAAATTATATCAATGTTCTAAGAATACCATCTTAAATTGCTTGACTCAAAATTTGGAGTTTTTATGTTAAAGCGAAACTTAATATCTTGGACATACACCGTAGTATTTGGTATATTTCACTTATTTAAAATTAGACTCAGGTCATGAGAGTAGTTTTAAATGAAAGTAGACTTAATTCCCTTTAAAATGATAGGTGGCTCGACTCCTGACTTACGGTTTAATTATAAATTTTTGTTGGCCAAAAAATCACAGATGTGCTGGACTCAAGGAACCAAAAGTTACAAGGAAGGAGCCTTTTTTTTCAGCCCAACTGGTCTTCACAGAGAAGTTGAAAAATGTACTTACTCATATGCGCTTAAAAAGTGTAGGACTTACTAGATTTGATAGAAAAATATAATACACATATTTTGTTTATTATTTTTACTAATGTGACTTATCTAAATATTTAACAACAAAATTTCTAAGTATAATTAGCAAAACATTTTTCATATTATATTTCTGCTTCAATTGGTAATTTGATACATGGATCGTGCCCATTTTAAAAACCATTTTTTGAAAATAAGAGCTACGAGGCTCTATACCAATTGTGAAAACGTGAGAGGGGGTGAATACGTTACCGCTTAAAAACGTTAGATCTTTGTATCAAATCGCTTATGAAGCTTGTTATAATATGAAAGTACCAATTATTGTTTGTGACTAATATAAAGCATAGTAATCCAAGTTGTCACACAAGCATAAAAATCAAACCACATCACAAGCAATTATAAAAGTAAGGAGATAAAGAAAGGAAAGTGCAAACTGAACACGAGGATTTATAGTGGTTCGGTCCACGGATCTCCCTCTCGCCTTACTCCACTCCCGAGTAACCTCGATAGTTACTTCACTAAATCAACAAGCTCCCTTCTCGGCGGAGAAAACCTTACAATCGTAAATACACTTTTTCTAGTACAAAGCTAAATACCAAGTTCTAGTTCGAGGTAGAACCAACCTAACGTCGCCTATACAATATTTCCAACACTAAGCTAGATGTCGAAGTTCTTTCGTACAACCACTCCCGTTATGTTTTATGGCCCAACATAACAAACCTTGTGTTTTATGGTTCAAACACATAACCCATCTAATCTAGTTTGGTGAAAGTGTTGTGATGATTCAATAATGTTTACAATGATGATCCATGACATAAATGTCTAATGGATATGAATGACTAATCTAAATGATCTTCTTAAATAAGAAGTCTTCAATCAATGAGGATATCAAGAGATCTTGAATCTTCATATGTTGATATGTGATGAGTGCTTATTCACTCATCATTTTTACCCACCTAAGACCTCAAAAATGACTAAAAACACTCAAATACTCTCAAAATATGTTAAAAATATCCTTGGAGTGTGTTTTATGTCTTTCGTATAAAAGGATAGCTTGAAAACGGATAAATCGGTTTGAGCTAAACTGAAAAGGTGCAGTCGGAATATGGAAGCAATTTTCTACATTTCTGAAGCCTGAGACGCGTTCTGAGAGTGATCAGAGGGAAAAACAACCAAAATCCTATCCCGAACCCAAAAATCTCATTTCACCCTTTAACAACCGATAATTTTCAAAACACCCTTTTAAAACCAAAATATATTTTTAAAACCCTTTTTAAATTTTATTTTTCTAAAACCAATTACTTTAGTTTTCTAAAAAAACTCAAAAACTAAAAAATACATTTTACAATTAAAACACTTTGAATAAAATTAACCCTTTTAAGTTTTAAACCCTTTCCCCTTTTTAACCCTTCTTCCCATAACCCTTTCCCTCTCTCTTCTCCTTCCTCCCAAAACCAGAAAAAAACACAAACCCAATCCCTGGAAACCTTATCCCGCCAAGAATACCACTCAAAGCCTCGTCACTCTCCACTTTCTTCCCCCCCCCCATCACTCTCAACTATTGGAAGCTGCACAAGAATGAGCCAAGGATACCTCACGAGATGGCAGCCATGTTGGCAATCCCATCTCTTCCCATTGGAGCTCAAGAGAGAAGACCAATTGATGGTGGTGATCTTTTGGATTTGGGCGCCAAGAATGTTTGATGGCTGAGATTCACTCAAGAAAACACAAAGTCTTCCAAGCTCATTTTCACCTCACTGAAGAAGCACACCCATGAGATTTGAAGACCAAGACTCCTTAGTATAAATAGACTGACAGCCAAGCATAAGGCACCCTTTTACTTAGTTTTTAAATTAGTTTTCTGTTTTTCTAATGTAATGCAATTTTTCAGTTAATGAAGTTCATTTTTTATACCTGTTACATTTTTCTTTCATCAAAAGTAGTACTAGTTCGGGGTATTATCAACATCTTTAATTAGTGTGAGTTGAGTTAAATTTTAGTTTCCATCAAAAGTTTTTCGAGAATCTAAGTTCAAATATGTTTTAAGTGTAAAAATCCCACAAAGGGTCAGTTTGGGTCAAGGCCGTGAAAGGTCAAGGAGTCATTCTAACCCATTTGACTTGCTAAGTCAAATCTCTTTTAAGTCTTGAGTCACTTAGGAATTGGATAATGGTCAGATTAATCTTTGGTGAGTTTGGTTAAAAAAAAAGGTTGTTTTCTGTGATCTTTAGGAACTACACAGGACAACGGTCTATGCTGCTCTTCTTGTGCTTATTTTTCAGCTTCTTTGATGTTTAAAGTTAACAAACTTTGTTTTTCTTGAATCTCTACTGGTCTAACTTTGTTGTTGTAGCTTTTGTTTGCTTTCGAAGACCTTATCTCAGCTTAGAAATAAGCCCCAAAGTAGCCACAAAAATCGCAAGTTTTTCATCCCGCTCTATAGCTTACAACAGTCACTTCTTTTTTTCTTCATTCTTTTAGCTTATTGATAGATAACTTCACTCTTAATTAGGCCTTTTAGAAGCTTAGATAGAATAGGTTAGATTAGTTTTTCTATTGCTTAATTAGTGCTTATTAGAGTTCTTTAGAAATGCTTATGTGCCCTATTTTAGCTTAGGATCACCTAGTTAATTTGTCTTCTGCTAACTTATCCTGTAATGTAGCTTAGTTTAATTACCGTTAGCTTATTCATAACCCCCATTGCTTATTCGTATTTTTACTTGATGCTAGATTGATTAACTTGGTTCAATTTTTGCTTTAAATATTGGTTAAAGGGGGTTTGTTAGATTTGTCCATTATCGGAGTGCAATGCTGATTAAACACCTTGTTGAGTGAATTTCACGAGTCAAGTTTTTACAAAAGTTCTTTGGTTTGATTGTGTCTTTGAAATCCCAAACAGAAAAATAGAAATTTTGCAAAAAAGGACTTGTGTGGGAATCGAACCTGTGTCTTCCCTTTCCTCATCACCCAATAACAGCCCTCTACCAATTTGCCTAGGGACTTTATTGGTTATTTAGTTGCACCATTAATTCTTTAATCGGCATTTCACAGTTTTTAGTTTCAAGCATTTTTAGCTTATTTGTAGCTTATTTCATTAACAAGGCATGTTTTAAATTTTCTGGATTCCTCATTACTTAAAGTAATTTTAGAAAATTTCGTGATTTTTCAAATATGTTTTACTATTTTTAATCGCTTAATTAGATTAAATTAGTTTTAATTGCTGTAATTATTTTAAAAGTCGAAAAAATTCCCTGCTTTTTTAAAATTATTTTTTTGTTGAATAAAACGTAGAAAATTGATTTCGCCTTCGTAGCCTCTTAAATTGCAAAAGTTTTACGCTTTTGGCTCGGGTGGTTACCGGTTTTTACGCTTTTAGTTTTAGCACCTAGAATTAGTTTAGCTTCGTTTTATCATTCCTTAGACTTAGTAGTAGTTAATTTGTAGTTTATTAGGTTTCTCTTGCCTTAATTACCTTCCCGTTAATTAATTCCTAGACAACGTAATTCAAATCAACAAATGATCAATACCAATTCAAGTTATAAATCACAAAACTCAACGAATCCTTCCATTCACACCTCGCTGGGACATTTAACCGGAAATCACTTTTCGGTATCACTTTATCACACCCGTAGGTTTGGTAATGCTAACCCTTTTCCTAAAAGGTTAATTTGTCGAATTTAACGGATAATTTGATATATTGATATTGTGTTTTTCACCACTCACAAAACAAACGAATCAAATTTTACCACTGCCGCCGGGAGGTGTGTTGCGATTATGGCAATATCGTGAAGTTTTGTGATTAGTGACTTGAAGAACCTTCCTCGTGAAGTTATTGTTTTTTTTATAAAAATAAAAAAAATACAAAAAATATTTTTCTTTTCTTTGTATATATATGTAAAAGATAAAAAATACAAAAAGATTTTTGCTTGTTGTTTTAAATAAAATAGAAGACACAATTAATATAACACTTCTCAACTTGAGTGTTATCATAATAAGTTCCCGAACAAAAGATTTAAAACTTGTCTTTGTGTCGCTCGTGATTTGGTTTATTTCTATCGGATAAACAAACCGCAGTGAGGGTATAAGGACGACCTCGACATTAAATTACGGCCTAAAAAGAGGCTGTTTTAATAAGCTTCGATACGACCTAATAAGCTTCTCCGCTCCTTTGTGCATTTATCTTATAGAAGTGATCAATTCACTTGGGATTATTGGTTTAAGTTCACCGTGGTTTTTTCCTCGATCTTGTTTTAATTGAAAAGTGTTGTTTTTGAAGTGCATAGCGCGACTCGCCGCAGTCTTCCTCGTGAGACGTAACCGTAACCAAGCAAACATACCCGAGATACGTACCGTTGAACAACCCACCATGGCACAAAACCAAGGGAACGGACCTCAAGTCCAAGTACATGGTCCAAAAAATCAAGCTCCCGATCTCCGAACCATGGAGGAGCTTTGCCAACCCACTCATGGATGGATCGGGCGTCCAATTGCCCCGCTTAACATCGGTTACGGACTTTGACTTAAGCATCACATGATACAACAAGTCCAAACCTTTTGCCAATTTCACGGATCACCGGGTGACGATGCCAACAAGCATCTTGACAAATTTCTCACCGTCACCCAAAGTATGAAGCAAAATGGGGTCACCGATGACGCCCTTCGCTTATATCTCTTTCCTTATTCTTTGACGCTTCATGCCACCGCGATGGTTTGATCGCCTTCCCAAGAATTCAATCCATAGTTTCGACGAAATGATCTCCAAATTCTTGGCGTAAATACTTTCCAACCGCCGATGGTGATGAAACTACGGAATGAAATCGAGAATTTTCGGGCAAAGAACTCGATGAGTCCTTATTTGAGGCATGGGAATGCTATAAGCTTTCGATTGATCGATGTCCAACCACAATATTGCTTGTCACCCAAATAGATACATTCTATAACGGGTTAACATTGAGACATCGTGACACAATGAATGCCTTGCTTCGGCCATTTGGTACCTTTATGAAAAGCGACCTTAATTCAAGAGTGCTATGATCTCATCGAAAACATGACGCCCACCATTATTATTGGGATTCCTCACGAGAGGAGTGAGTCAATGAGATCTACCACTTACATCTTCGAATACACGACTCTCACCAAAAAGATTGAAGAAATATCCATCTGCAGGCTTAAAATGAGTCTAAATAATAATAATAATCAACAAGTGCATGTCTGTGAACAAAGTTAGAAACTTGTGGTGGTCCACACCTTATTTCGAAGTGTCCAGCCTCCCGTGGCTTCACTCAAGAGAGCGTGATATGCCGCTCGGTTCCTACAATACGGGAGGTAATTCCTACCAACCGCAAGGAGACCGTAACCTTCTAAGCTATCGTTCTAGCAATTACCTTGACCACCCGGGTTCAATCAAAATCGAACAACCAAAATGTGCAAAACGAACTAATCAGTTTAATTAGAATCAATCGAATTTTCAAAATCAAGGTAATAAAATCAAGGAAATTATAATCAAAACCGATTCCAAGCCCTTCCCAACAAACTGCTCAAGCTCCACCTCCTCAAGCTTCCATGACATTGCTAATTACATCAAAACAATGAAGCTAAGATGGTGACCATGCAAAATCAGATACGCTTTGAAAAATGATTTCACATATGAGCTTAGAGCTACTAGTAACAAGATTGATCAATCTCACAGCAAGATTGAAAGCATGATTGCTAGTCTCATGAGTCAAAAGAATCAAGCTTTCGGGAGCTCTTCCGAAGTAACACCATTCCCAACCCAAAGGGAGAGTTAATGCTATTGCTACCGTAGTGGTAATTTTATGAGGGACCCTCGATGCCTACTCCCTTCTCCGTGGAGGATGTGGAACGAGAAACCGGAGGTGGCAAAGGACAGGTGCATATCTCTGCCCACGGTACAAGACAAGTTCAACCTCCGGGTTGTCCTACCTCCAATTCCTGAACCCGTTGTTCCGATGAACACTCCTAAGCCTTCACTTCCTTATCCTTCAAGGCTTAATGACCAAAAGCTCCGTGATAAGACTAGTCAACAAATGGAGAAGCTTATCCAAATCTTTCAAGATTTTCACTTCGAGATTAGTTTCATGACGCTTCTTCTTATGCCCAAGTTCGGTCCGACAATCAAGAATTTGTTGAATAACAAAGAAAAGATTTTCTAAATGGCCAAACTTCATTGAACGAGAATTGTTTGGCGGTTATCCTCAAAAAGCTTCCCGAAAAGCTAGAGTTCCGGAAAATTCCTAATCCCTGTGATTTTCATGAATAGTTCAATGCTCCGCTTTAGCTGATCTTGGCGCTAGCATTAACTTGATGCCACACTCCATGTGGAAGAAGATTTTGTTACCCCCACTCACACCTACATGTATGATCCTCGAGCTTGCCGACCATACAAGTTCTCGTCCGCTAGGTATAGCCGAGGATGTATTTGTGAAAGTAGGCAAGTTTCATTTCCCCGCCGACTTTGTTGTTGTCGAATTTGATGCCGATCCTCGAGTACCCCTCATCCTTGGGAGGTGCTTCTTAAAAACGGGTCGTGCATTGATCGACGTTGATGAAGGGGAAATCACTTTAAGGGTAAACAAGGAAGCCGTTACTTTCAATCTAGATCAAGTTACGAGATACTCCCCCAATTATGAAGACAATTCAGTCAACAAAATTGATGTCCTTGACATTGTGTCGAGGAGTATTCTCAAGAACTTCTTGATTCTCGAGTGGCAATCCCACTTCGGTGGATCCCATCGCTCTTTCTTCCCTCCCCTTACCCGTTTGAGGGAAGTGACTTTATCTTGGAAGAGATTGAAGCTTACTTATCGAGTGACTCGGTTTCTCCGGAAATTGATTACGCTCCCATCGACATCGAGGGAGACATTCTTCTCATCGAGAAAATGCTCAATAAAGATTGATGAGTGTCTAAATACTCATCATTTTTGTTCCTTCTACACTGCAAAAACAGTCAAAAACACTTTGAAAAGTCTCAAAAAGACTGAAAAAAATATTTAGACTGTATTTTATGCAATAATTGTCAAAAATCTAGTCCGGGTATTTAAAACATGTAATTTTTCATAAAAGGCCCCCTGTGAATTTTTAAGTTGTCAAAATTAGCCTTATAAAGCTCAGTTTTGCAAAATGGCAACTTTAGTCCCTGAAATTTCAAAGATTGATAGAATTTACCCTGACATTTTAAATTGGAAAATTAACATTTTTAGTCCTTTGGTAATTCTAACTTGTCAAAATTGGTCCTTGTAATACTTTTGAAAATTGCGCTTTTAGGTCCTTGGATTTTTTGGTATTTTACAAAATAGTCCTTGGAAATGAAAAAAAAAATGGAAAATAATTATTTTTGTCCTTGTACTATCGAAGATTAGCAAGATTGGTCCATGTGATAAATTTTGGAAGTTGGCAAGATCAACCCTTGAAGAATTGGGAAATGACAATTATGGTCCTTGTGATTAATACAACTGGACCTATCTTTTATAAACCCAAAACATAAACCAATCCACCCAATACCACAAAACCTAATCCAACCCCTTTAACCCGTAAAACCGATAATAATCCTTTTGCCCATCATATTCCCTTCTCCCTACAAATTCTCACCCAACACTCCACCTTCCCATTCCCTCGCCCCACTCCTTGTTTCTCTCATCCTCGTCCCATTTTACCCCATCTCCCTTTTTTGCCCATGACTGTCGCATCGGAAGCAAAGAACAACACAAAGACAACAAAGAAAGCACACCAAGAAAGAGAGGAAGACATCTAGTAGTAGTATAAAAGCTTGTAGCCATATTAAGGACAAAGAAAATGCCCACAAGAAGTGATCTCATTTTATTTTAAAGCTTGTACCAACCTTGGAAGCTCATCTTTAAGTTAAAATAAGCTCAAAAAGCCACAAATGGGTCGCTTTTCGACCAAGACATCAGCAGGTATCTTTTCTTTTTTCTTTTAGCTTATTGAGTGGTTATAATTGCTTAAGTAGCTTAGTCGGGCTTTTTAGATAATTAGAATAGTTCTTAGGTTACTTGTTGCTTATTCCATGCTTATTTGGTTCCTTTAGCCTTATCCTTAGATTAGCTTATTTCCTCAATTAGCTTAGGACTTCCAAACTTCTTAAGCCAACTGTTTTTCCCCATTTGTGTTATTGCTTTTTGATTGTTAGTAGCTTATTTTAGTTTAACAATTCAGTTGTAGCTTTTTTGTAGCTTTTATATTTAGTAAATCCTTTGGTAGAAGCACTGTCCCCAAATGTTCTTTAGTTAGTATTAAGTTTCCTTTTTTTTTTTTTTCATATTTATCCTTCTAACAACTTAATCTTCAAGATTTGTAAGTTCAGAGTTCGTAAAAAAAAAAAAAAAAATCTTAGTTTGCCTTCTTATTTCAGTAGCTAAAAGAGAAAATTCCAAAAAAAAATAATAATAAATAAGTAGCAAAAAGGTAGGAACTGATTCACTTCCCCTACCTCGCTGTGACAAGCCCACGATACAAAGACAACAAGCCCACCATCTGCTCTAGTGAACTGTTTGGTTACTAGCATTCGTAATTGTTTACTTAAAGAAATTGAAATTCCAAGTTTAAAACCAAAATAAACAAAATGGTAAGTCGAGGCGTGCTCGAACCTCGAGACCTCCCACCTTATGAGAGTGTTAGTGGTGTACCCGAATCCAGTTGCCCTTGGGACTTTCTTGTGTTTTAACTTGCATTATTTGGTACATAACCCACTTAGCAGGCTTAAGCTCAAGTTCCTTTTAGCTTAACTCGGGCTTATTTCCAAAAACAAGCACATGTTTTCTTATTTTCTTAGCTTAGTATACAACATAGTAGTTTTTGTGAAATTTTCAGATTTTTCCAAAATCATTTAGTATTTTTAATTAATTAATTAGTTAAATCTAGTTTTTAATTCATAATAAATAAATAAAAACTCAAAAAAAATGCAAACCTGACTTTTTCCTAAAATCACTTTTAGTCATGTAGAATGTAGGAAAATTAGTTTTGTACCCGTAGACTTAAATTGCATATTTTTCATGTATGTTTTTAAATATAGAATTAAAATGACTTCAAAGTCTTTTATAGATTTAATTTCCTTAGTTTAATCACTCACTCATATCATAACCTTTTCCTGTTCAATATTCACCCGATCACAGATTCGTTGTATTACAGCTTTTACATTACACTGGTTGGGACTTAACGACCTGGGAAACACTAAACTCCTCTCGACTTAATTGCATTTTGTTCTCGAGCGCAGTTTTGACTTTTATGGTTGACCATTCACAAGTGGTTGACTAATAAAAGATAGACCAAGCCCGGAGCTTAATCAAAATTTGGCCGCTGCCGAGGTGTGCTGCACTACTTAATTAGAAGCATCATGTTGTTGAATATACATCCATTGTATATTTACCATCCTTGTTCATATTTTCTTATTATTACCATATAAAAACAAAACGTTCCCCGAAAACATTTTAAAATCACAACAAACACAAAACCTAAAAGATTTTTCTTTCTTATTTTTACAAAATGTTTATCCAAAAATCCAAAAATATCCATCTTTACCTTCTCACATCTTTGATTCTTCATCCCAACCCTCTCAAACCTTTGATTCTTTCCTATGTCGTATCCACACCATTTTGGTTGCCAATGGTGTGGTGGTCCTTATAATGGTGGGAATTGTCCCGGCTGTAGCATGGTAGAATCAGAGATGGGTCTCGCTAAAACCAAGCTCCCTATCCTACCATGACACATCTCGATTCATTCTACCAGCCACCACATCATGAGATATTGACATATCTGTGCGTTTTGTGGAGGTCCTCACCAAGGATTTGAGTGTCAATACGGAAACGCTGCTTTTCTATGAACATTTTCTGGTAACACTCGTGACTTGGAAATTACCAAATTCCATATTATTCACATGTCCAGCCACAACAATCATTTTGTTGTGAGTACTGTGGAGGTCCACACGTCAGCTCGGATTGTCAAACGGGGAATACATTTCCTTGTGACAATTTTGACACATCATTTCAAGACCAACCTCCACAGTGCCTAATGATTCAAGCAACCCTCATGAAAACTACGCACCTTCTATGAAGAGTCTGAGTTATTAAAAGAACTTAAGGAGGAATCGGCTATGTCGTTTCAAAACTCTCGTGAGGAATCTATGGCAGAATTACTTGCAAAAGAACGAGATGCTAGAAACGAAAAGAGTATGGAGGAATTACTTGTCGAAGAACAAGCAGCTAAAACACGTGCTATATTTCGCAATGCTGCTCTTCTCGATGAAGATGATGATGAATTTACCCTTGATATTCACAATTTTGTACGGGTTCAGAAGTTCATCACTTGAAATTCCTTCCATGAAAAATCAGGGAGAAAAGACTATGATGGAATTACTAGCGGAAGAACAAATGGAAAGTGTAAAACATATGTATGCTAGTCCTTCTCAACTCCTCAGCCTCATTGTTATCACACCCGATATTCCCACTCACTCTAAAACATGGGGATGAGCATCTTGACAGTGTTCTAAAAGGAATCTGACGAATTCATAAAGTCTAGTGTTGAGAACCTTGTCCCAATCCCGAGAGTCACAGGAACTTCGATCATATGTGGATTCTCTTTCCCTCTTGAGTGTTCAAAAGATCATTTTGAAACTTTCTCTGATCTTAGCGACGATTGTGCTTCCTATGGAAACATCGAGTATGTTGAAGCATCACTCCCACAGCTCGATCCTCTCTTGAGGAGTTCACCGATAAACTCACTCACATCAGTCCACTTTCATCAGAAAGTGACGATGGTCTTTGATTTAAGCCGATCCGGGAGAGATTGAAAGTCTCCCTTATAATGACGTTCACCTTAGCTTATCCCAACAGTCCAATTGAGAATATTGATCACTTTGTTCCTGAAGCATTCAAAACAACTCTCACTAATCCTCTATTTGAATTCAACTCTGAATTCACTTTAATTTCTGAGAATCCATTCTTTGATACTCAGATTGATAGGATGAGTCTACAAGTGGAACAAGAATTCACAGATTTACATCTTGTGATTGATTCTTCTTCACGAGGAGTTCTACGGTGAACTCACTCATCATATCTCCGCCGAGTATGATAACTTCCACTTTGATCATGACACACCCAGGATTTGTCTTGATCACGTGAGCTTAAATGATGAGATTCATAATAATGAAATTATGGATTCTCCTATGGATGAAGATGAGTTAGTCATGATTTTCATCATGACTTTCTTTCTTTTCTTCACCTATCCCGTGATTTATTCTCTCTTCACTCATTCGGGAGTGAAGATACCATCTTTGACCCCGGCATTTCCATGTACCAGTTGTGAGCCGGGTCTGTCTATGTATATCTCATAGGTGTGGAACTTTCACGTGCTTCAAATGTTTATACAAACATTTTGAATGAAAGTCCGATGGAGATTGTCTCTTCCACTTACTTCCCCATGAACAAATTAATTCGGGGTCGAGTCGAGCTAGCGACTCGGTAATCAAAACAAGAGTTAAAAATGGGTTTTCACCCGTGTACCACTCCTCATGGGGAGTTGCTCCCGTTGTATATAAGTTTCTAAAAAAAAAAATTCAAATAATGGCCGTAGTATTTCCCTTTTACGTTCTATGTTTCGACATAACGCTTGTTTACTTTGAATATTGAGGGCAATATTCATTTCTAGTGGGGGGAATTCTCACGAATTTTATCATGTAATTATACCACCCAATTCCCCCATTTTGGCCAAAATTTTTTTTGGAGTAAGTGTTTTGCACTTACTTACTTACGGTTATCATCCGCCATGTCTAATAAACAAAAAGGATTGGATAATCCAGGAGCAAACGGCTCTTGGTAAAGATATCTCAAATCCGTTGACGGTTTGCAATTTGCCCAAAATTGTATGGTGTTCAGCTCACCATATCTTTAATTAATGAAGAGTTGGCTAGTCAAGTTTATGGCTTGTGGTAAAGGCAGTTGGAAAACCATAATTGGTAATCGACTCACCAAAGATAGTATATATTATCTAAGATTTGGCTAGTCCGTATAAACGGCTTCCGTAAAGACAAATCAAACCGCTGGAAGTCTGGTGATTTGCTCAAAATCATTTGGTTATCATTGTACCAAGGTTCTTACTTGAACTGAAACAATTGGCTACTTCAGAAGTAATGGCTTTTGTGGAAAGAGATTCAAATCCATTAAGTTTTCAAAAGATTGCTGGACTAGCAATGGTTTAGTGTGGGGATTGATGACGAGTGTCTAAATACTCATCATTTTTGTTCCTTCTACACTGCAAAAACAGTCAAAAACACTTTGAAAAGTCTCAAAACGACAGAAAAAATATTTAGACTGTATTTTATGCACAATTGTCAAAATCTAGTCCATGGGTATTCAAAACATGTAATTTTTCATAAAAGGCCCTCAGGAATTTTTAAGTTGTCAAAATTAGCCTTATAAAGCTCAGTTTTGCAAAATGGCAACTTTAGTCCCTGAAATTTCAAAGATTGACAGAATTTACCCCTGGACATTTTAAATTGGAAAATTAACATTTTAGTCCTTTGGTAATTCTAACTTGTCAAAATTGGTCCTTGTAATACTTTTGGAAAATTGCAGTTTAGGTCCTTGGATTTTTGGTATTTTACAAAAATAGTCCTTGGAAATGAAAAAAAAAATGGAAAATAATTATTTTTGTCCTTGTACTATCGAAGATTAGCAAGATTGGTCCATGTGATAAATTTTGGAAGTTGGCAAGATCAACCCTTGAAGAATTGGGAAATGACAATTATGGTCCTTGTGATTAATACAACCTGACCTATCTTTTATAAACCCAAAACATAAACCAATCCACCCAATACCACAAAACCCAATCCAACCCCTTTAACCAGAAAATGACACACCCTCTTTGCCCATCATATTCTCCCTGCAAATTCTCACCCAACACTCCACCTTCCCATTCCCCTCGCCCCACTCCTTGTTTCCCTCATCCTGTCCCAGCTTTACCCCATCTCCCTTTTTGGCCATGACTGTCAGGCATTGGAAGCAGCAACAACACAAAGACAACAAAGAAAGCACACCAAGAAAGAGAGGAAGACATCTAGTAGTAGTATAAAAGCTTGTAGCCATATTAAGGACAGCAAAAACAGCCCACAAGAAGCTGATCTTAGCTTATTTTAAAGCTTGTACAAATTTTGAAGCTCATCTTGCTTAAATAAGCTCAAAAAAGCCACAGCTGGTCAAGCTGGGACTGCACATCAGCAGGTATCTTTTCTTTTTTCTTTTAGCTTATTGAGTGGTTATAATTGCTTAAGTAGCTTAGTCAGTTGCTTTTAGATAATTAGAATAGTTCTTAGGTTACTTGTTGCTTATTCCATGCTTATTTGGTTCCTTTAGCCTTATCCTTAGATTAGCTTATTTCCTCAATTAGCTTAGGACTTCCAAACTTCTTAAGCCAACTGTTTTTCTCCATTTGTGTTATTGCTTTTTGATTGTTAGTAGCTTATTTTAGTTTAACAATTCAGTTGTAGCTTTTTTGTAGCTTTTATATTTAGTAAATCCCTTTGGTAGCTACTGTCCCAAACAGCCCTTTAGTTAGTATTAAGTTTCCTTTTTTTTTTTTTTCATATTTATCCTTCTAACAACTTAATCTTCAAGATTTGTAAGTTCAGAGTTCGTAAAAAAAAAAAAAAAAATCTTAGTTTGCCTTCTTATTTCAGTAGCTAAAAGAGAAAATTCCAAAAAAAAATAATAATAAATAAGTAGCAAAAAGGTAGGAACTGGGATTCGACCCCCTGACCTGCTGCACAAGCCCACGTACACAGCACAACAAGCTCACCATCTGCTCTAGTGAACTGTTTGGTTACTAGCCTTCGTAATTGTTTACTTAAAGAAATTGAAATTCCAAGTTTAAAACCAAAATAAACAAAAAGGTCGGTAGGCAGGCTCGAACCTGAGACCTCCCACCTTTATGAGAGTGTTAGTGGTGTACCTGGAATCCAGTTGCCCTTGGGACTTTCTTGTGTTTTAACTTGCATTATTTGGTACATAACCCACTTAGCAGGCTTAAGCTCAAGTTCCTTTTTAGCTTAACTCATGGCTTATTTCCAAAACAAGCACATGTTTTCTTATTTTTCTTAGGCTTAGTATACAACATAGTAGTTTTTGAAATTTCTTCAGATTTTTCCAAAATCATTTAGTATTTTTAATTAATTAATTAGTTAAATCTAGTTTTTAATTCATAATAAATAAATAAAAACTCAAAAAAAATACCCAGCTTTTTCCTAAAATCACTTTTAGTCATGTAGAATGTAGGAAAATTAGTTTTGTACCCGTAGACTTAAATTGCATATTTTTCATGTACGTTTTTAAATATAGAATTAAAATGACTTCAAAGTCTTTTATAGATTTAATTTCCTTAGTTTAATCACTCACTCATATCATAACCTTTTCCTGTTCAATATTCACCCGATCACAGATTCGTTGTATTACAGTTTACACACCTCGTTGGGACTTAACGACCCGGGGAAACACTAAACTCCTCTGGACTTAATTGCATTTTGTTCTGAGCTGTTTGACTTTTATGGTTGACCATTCACAAGTGGTTGACTAATAAAATATAGACCGTTCGGAGCGAATCAAAGATCCTTCCTCATTCCCTCCTCAAGAACTTCATAAAGAGGAAATTAAAACTATTGAAAAATCTAATGATCCTCCCGAGGTCGAAGAGACTTACCACCTCATCTCGAAAATGCATTTTGGAGGGTGACAATAAATCACCCGTCATTATTGCTAAAGACTTGAGTGAGGATGAAAAATCCTCTCTCATAAAGGTTTTAGTTACATAACGAGCCATCGCTGGAAACTTTCCGACATCAAGGGTATTAACCCGAATTTTGTACACAAGATTCTTATGGAGGATGACTTCAAACCGCGTCCAACAAAAAGCAGGTGAATCCAAAATTCATGAGGTTATCAAGCAAGAAGTCATAAAACTTCTTGATGCCGGATTGATTTACCCTATCTCGATAGTCCTTGTGAGCCCCTCATTTGTGTGCCCAAAAGGGTGGCATAACCGCTTGTTGAAAATGATGAAACGAGTTGATTCATACTCGATTGGTTACGGATGGCGTGTTTGCATTGATCTCGAAAGTTAAATGAAGCCACCCGTAAAGACCACTTTCCCTTACCCTTCATGGACCAAATGCTTGAGAGATTAGCGGGAAATGAATACTATTGTTTTCTCGATGGTTTCTCGGGTTACTTCCAAATACCCATTGACCCTCAAGATCAAGAAAAGACCACATTCATCGTCCTTATGGAACATTTGCACCGCACGCATGCCTTTGGGCTTGTGTATGCTCCGGTATGTTCCAAAGGTGTATGATGGCCATTTTCCATGATATGATCGAAAAGACTATGGAAGTCTTTATGGATGATTTTTCGGTCTTTGGGGATTCTTTCCAAACATGTCTCTCTCATTTAGACAAGATGCTTGAACGTTGTGAAAGCACGAATCTTTGTCTAAATTGGGAGAAATGTCACTTCATGGTCAAAGAGGGCATTATCCTCGGCCATAAGATTTCTTAAGAACGGATTGAGGTTGACAAAGCAAGTTGATTGTCATTGCAAAATTACCTCCTCCCACAACCGTCAAAGGAGTTAGAAGTTTTGGTTGCGCCGGATTCTATCACGTTTCATTCAAGACTTCTCTAAAATATCCCGCCTATGACCACTTGAAAAGACACTTTCTTCTTCTCTAGTGTGCGTACTGAAGATTTTCAAACCTTAAAAAGAAGCTCAATGGAAGCACCATTCTAGTTGCCTGATCGGGAATTACCATTGAGCTTTGCGCGACGCAAGTGATTTCGCCATAGGTGCGCTTTTGGGGCAACGAAATCAAAACATTTCCAGCTCTATACATTATGCTAGCAAACTGACCGCTCGCTACACACTACAACGGAGAAAAATTACAGCCGTGGTGTATGCTTTCGAGAAGCTCTTCGCCATACTTGATCTCGTCAAAAAGCATAGTGTATAATGGATCACCGCCATCAAATATCTTTTGCTAAGAAAGATGCAAAGCGAGGTTGTCTCGATGGATTCTCCTCCTACAAGAATTTGATATCATCATCCGTGATAAAAAAGGAGCCGAGAACCTAGCGGCTGATCATCTCTCTCGTCTTGAAAATCCTCATCAAGGTGTGCTCGAGAAAAAGGAAATCAATGAAACATTTCCCCTTGAGACCCTTAATGTGGTATCTCATCATGGAAATTCGAGCACCCCATGGTTTGCCGACTTTGCAAACTATCATGCGGGTAACTTTGTTGTGAAAGGGATGTCGTCCCAACAAAAGAACAAAATTTTAAAAGATGTTAAGCATTACTTTTGGGACGACCCCTACTTATTCAAAATCTGTGCGGATCAAGTCTTCCGACGGTGTGTTCACGGCCAAGAAGCCGCTGAAATTCTCAAGGCTTGTCATAATGGACCCACGGGGGGACATCATGGCCCGAACTACACCGCCAAAAAGGTGTTTGACTCCGGTTTCTATTGGCCCACAATCTATAAAGATGCCCACGACTTAGTTCAATCTTGCGACGCTTGTCAACGTCATAGCAACATCTCTAAAAGAGATGAAATGCCTCAAAATGCCATTCAAGTGTGCGAGATCTTTGACGTGTGGGGCATCGAATTTGTGGGGCCATTCCCGTCTTCTCGATGGAACAAGTATATACTCGTGGCGGTCGACTATTTGTCCAAATGGGTGGAAGCGAAAGCGCTCCCCACCAACGATGCCCGAGTAGTTGTGAAATTTCTGAAGTCTCTTTTTGCCTGTTTCGGAACTCCCCGTGCCATCATTAGTGAGTGATCATGCAGTACGACTTTTGCAAACGACCATTCGCAGTGATGCTTAAGTACGGTGTCACTCACCACCGCCTCCACCGCGTATCACCCCCAAACTAGTGGGCAAGTGGAAGTTTTGAATCGTGGTTTGAAAAGAATCTTGGAGAGGACCGTAGGTGAAAACCGTGCCTCTTGGTCGGACAAACTTGAAGATGCACTTTGGGCCTTCCGTATCGCTTACAAAACACCCATCGGGTGTACTCCTTACAAGCTTGTGTATGGAAAGCGCGTGTCATCTTCGATCGAGCTCGAGCACAAAGCCTATTGGGCCTTGAAGCATGTTAATTTTGACCTTAAGTCCGCGGGTGATCACCGGAAAGTTCAACTCAATGAATTAAATGAACTCCGTGATCAAGCCTACGAGAACTCATTGATCTATTAAGAAAAGATAAAGAAGATCCATGACTCAAAGATCAAGAACCCTGCTCACACCGGTGACCGAGTCCTTCTTTTCAATTCTAGATTGAAAATCTTCTAGGGAAAACTTAAGACCCGTTGGATGGTCCATTCACCGCGCCAAAGTTTTTCCATATGGCACCGTCGAGTTATCTCTCAAATCGAATAATATGAAGCATTATGGAGGTTGTTCTCAGATCTCCAAGCCTTCCCCACGAACCAATGAATTCGGGGTCGAGTCAAGCTAGCCACTCGGTTAACAAAAACAGTAGCATTCCATGGGTATTCACCCATGTTTCTCTTTTCTTTTCTAACAACTAAGTGGGGGGAAACCTCCACGGGTTTGCTTCTTGTGTGTGTTTGCTCTTTCAGAACCCTTTGATCGTGATGATTGATGCGCCTGTTTTCAATCTAGCCGCCCAATATCCGATCATGTTACTAACGTTTATCTAGGGATATGTTTTCAAAAATCC
This sequence comes from Chrysanthemum makinoi, assembly GCA_910596185.1. NCBI lineage: Eukaryota > Viridiplantae > Streptophyta > Magnoliopsida > Asterales > Asteraceae > Chrysanthemum > Chrysanthemum makinoi. The sequence continues at coordinate 249,962,421 of OU343222.1, read as the reverse complement.
TTTTTGTGTAAAACGATAGATTTCGTCCACACACTTGGTTAGTGGTATTACCTTTTTCCGTTCGATAGTATCGGCTTTGGCCGGGACTTTGAATATTGAGGGCAATATTCAATTCTAATTGTGGGGGGAATTCTGTCGATTTTTGTCACATTTGTACCCTTTAGTCCCTAGTACCCCCGTTTTGACCCAAAAAAATAAATAAATAAATAAATAAATAAATAAATAAATAAATAAATAAAACTTCGAGATGTGTTCCGATTAATATTGCAATCCATTCTGGGATCGATAAACATTTGCTAGCACAAATTATAGCCCTTACCACTAAATTGTGAGGATTTAAGCCTGTTCTATAAGAAGCATACATCTTTTTATGCTTGGATCTTTTTTCTATGAGTGTGCCGGTGATTTTATTTATTCTAGAACTTGTACTTGTAAATCATTACCAGACCGCAGTGAGATCGCATTCGTGCGATATAAGTGAATTCGCGTGATAAAGAGGCACCTTAGGATTTAACCCAAATGGCCATCCATTCTTCATATCATGCTATAGTAGCTAGCCACATCGGTTAGTTAACCACCTACAAGGACCCATTTGTAGTGCTCATTTTTAGCACTAGATACCCTTAGTTACACCCTCTGAGCCATCCTTTTCATTTTTGCTTCATCCAGAAAAATACAAAAAATATTTTACACTTTAAGCCCTGGCCTTACCCTTTGTCAATGTCTAATCGGTTGGTTGCTAGTCACCCGGAAAGTGAAGATTGTTCAAATGATTATGAGTGCCGCATCTTATTAGTTGACTGAGCCATTTCATGGATAAGTTCATTTGTTTTTAAAAAATAAAAAAAAAATATAAAAAAAATAAAAAAAAAAATGTCGAAAGTATGAATGTATTAGCCAATGTGCTATGTTCGAAGAAAAATTGTCATGGCAAAGCAAAGCGAAGAGTTGTGGAAAGCTGAAGAAAAGAAAATGAAGCTGTAATCATTTATTGGTTGGCGGATTGTTTGGTAGCTAGCAACATGGGTATTAGACTTGATTTTTATTTTTATTTTAACACCAGTTTCATAAATATTCCCATGCCTTATCCATACCCTTAACCCGAAGCCTATCATTATAACCCGAATAAAATTCCTCTTTAGATGTTTTGCTTGGTGCTTACCACGCTCGGTGGAGTTTTTGTTTCTTGTACAAGCTAATCTAATCATGACTGAGCAATGAGTGTGATTTATCTTGTTACTCCACTAAAAATGAGTGATTGAGTGAATTATATTTTGTTCTTTTTCGTGAGGTGTTTTGAAATGTTAATCACGCAAGAAAATCATTGGATATTGTCAAACATCTTGGAAATTTCAACCTTTATAAGCATTTTATTTACTTTTAGTATAGTTTAAATATCTCGCATCAAATAAAAATTCGAAACGGGGTAGTCTTGGTAATCTTGAGTCTTTCATTACTATGATTGATTGCTGGGACTAGCAATTGCCTAGTGTGGGAATTTGATGAGTGCTTATTCACTCATCATTTTACGCCTAAGACCTCAAAATGACTAAAAACACTCAAATACTCAAAATATGTTAAAAATATCCTTATGTCATTTAGGTACAAAAGGATTGAAAACAGAGCGAAAACGGGATAAATCGAGCTGAAACTGGAAAAGGTGCAGTCAAGACGTAGCTGGGAAGCAATTTTCTACATTTCTGAAGCCTGAGACGCGTTCTGAGAGTGATCAGAGGGAAAAACAACCAAAATCCTATCCCGAACCCAAAAATCTCATTTCACCCTTTCCCGACACCGATAATTTTCAAAACACCCTTTAAACCAAAATATATTTTTTAAAACCCACTTTTGTAAAATTTTATTTTTCTAAAACCAATTACTTTTAGTTTTCTAAAAAAAAAAAAAAAAAACTCAAAAACTAAAAAATACATTTTACAATTAAAACACTTTGAATAAAATTAACCCTTTTAAGTTTTAAACCCTTTCCCCTTTTTAACCCTTCTTCCCATAACCCTTTCCCTCTCTCTTCTCCTTCCTCCCAAAACCAGAAAAAAAAAACAAACCCAATCCCTGGAAACCTTATCCCGCCAAGAATCCCACTCAATGCCTCGTCACTCTCCACTTTCTTCCCCCCATCACTCTCAACTATTGGAAGCTGCACAAGAATGAGCCAAGGATACATCACGAGATGGCAGCCATGTTGGCAATCCCATCTCTTCCCATTGGAGCTCAAGAGAGAAGACCAATTGATGGTGGTGATCTTTTGGATTTGTGCGCCAAGAATGTTTGATGGCTGAGATTCACTCAAGAAAACACAAAGTCTTCCAAGCTCATTTTCACCTCACTGAAGAAGCACACCCATGAGATTTGAAGACCAAGACTCCTTAGTATAAATAGGACTGATTGTAGCCAAGCATAAGGCACCCTTTTACTTAGTCTTTAAATTAGTTTTCTGTTTTTCTAATGTAATGCAATTTTTCAGTTAATGACGTTCATTTTTTATACCTGTTACATTTTTCTTTCATCAAAAGTAGTACTAGTTTGGGTATTATCAACATCTTTAATTAGCAGAGTTGAGTTAAATTTTAGTTTCCATCAAAAGTTTTTCTGAGAATCTAAGTTCAAATATGTTTTTAAGTGTAAAAATCGCACAAAGGGCTGTTTGGGTCAAGGCTGTGAAAGGGTCAAGGAGTCATTTTAACCCATTTGACTTGCTAAGTCAAATCTCTTTTTAAGTCTTGAGTCAGTCTTAGGAATTGGATAATGGTCAGATTAATCTTTGGTGAGTTTGGTTAAAAAAAAAGGTTGTTTTCTGTGATCTTTAGGAACTACACAGGACAACGGCCTATGCTGCTCTTCTTGTGCTTATTTTTCAGCTTCTTTGATGTTTAAAGTTAACAAACTTTGTTTTTCTTGAATCTTTGCTGGTCTAATTTTGTTGTTGTAGCTTTTGTTTGTTTTGGAAGACCTTATCTCAGCTTAGAAATAAGCCCCAAAGTAGCCACAAAAGTTGTTCTTCATCCTGCAGTCATAGCTTACAACAAGCCACTTCTTTTTTTCTTCATTCTTTTAGCTTATTGATAGATAACTTCAGCTTAATTAGGCCTTTTAGAAGCTTAGATAGAATAGGTTAGATTAGTTTTTCTATTGCTTAATTAGTGCTTATTAGAGTTCTTTAGAAATGCTTAGCTGTGCCTATTTTAGCTTAGGATCACCTAGTTAATTTGTCTTCTGCCAACTGTTTATCCTTGTAATGTAGCTTAGTTTAGTTACCCTTAGCTTATTCATAACCCCCATTGCTTATTCGTATTTTTACTTGATGCTAGATTGATTAACTTGGTTCAATTTTTGCTTTAAATATTGGTTAAAGGGGGTTTGTTAGATTTGTCCACATCAGAGTGCACAAGCTGATTAAACACCTTGTTGAGTGAATTTCACGAGTCAAGTTTTTACAAAAGTTCTTTGGTTTGATTGTGTCTTTGAAATCCCAAACAGAAAAATAGAAATTTTGCAAAAAAGGACTTGTGTGGGAATCGAACCCAGGCCCTTCCCCTCTCAGACCACGACAATAACAGCTCCCCCTCTACCAACTGCCCTAGGGACTTTATTGGTTATTTAGTTGCACCATTAATTCTTTAATCGGCATTTCACAGTTTTTAGTTTCAAGCATTTTTAGCTTATTTGTAGCTTATTTCATTAACAAGGCATTGTTTTCTAAATTTTCTCGGATTCCTCATTACTTAAAGTAATTTTAGAAAATTTTCAGATTTTTCAAATATGTTTTACTATTTTTAATCGTTTAATTAGATTAAATTAGTTTTTAATTCGTTGTAATTATTTTAAAAGTCGAAAAAAATTCCTGGCTTTTTTTTAAAATTATTTTTTGTTGAATAAAACGTAGGAAAATTGATTTCGCGCCCGTAGCCCTTAAATTGCAAAAGTTTTACGTTTTTGGCTCGGGTGGTTACCGGTTTTTACGTTTTTTAGTTTTAGCACCCTAGGACTTAGTTTAGCTTTGTTTTATCATTCCTTAGAGTAGTAGTTAATTTGTAGTTTATTAGGTTTCCCTTGCCTTAATTACCTTCCCGTTAATTAATTCGTAGACAACGTAATTCAAATCAACAAATCATCAATACCAATTCAAGTTATAAATAACAAAACTCAACGAATCCTTCCATTCACACCTCGTTGGGACACGACCAGGGAAATCACTTTTCCGGTATCACTTTTATCACACCCGGAAGGTTTGGTACGTTAACCCTTTTCCTAAAAGGTTAATTTGTCGAATTTTATGGATAATTTGATATATTGATATTGTAATTTCTAAGTATAATTAGCAAAACATTTTTCATATTATATTACGCTTCAATGGTAATTTGATACATGGATCGTGCTCAATTTTAAAAACCATTTTTTTTGAAAATAAGAGCTACGAGGCTCTGATACCAATTGTGAAAACGTAGAGGGGGTGAATACGTTACCGTTTAAAAACGTTAGATCTTTTGTATCAAATCGTTTATGAAGCTTGTTATAATATGAAAGTACCAATTATTGTTTGTGACTAATATAAAGCATAGTAATCCAAGTTGTCACACAAGCATAAACATCAAACCACATCACAAGCAATTATAAAAGTAAGGAGATAAAGAAAGGAAAGTGCAAACCGAACACGAGGATTTATAGTGGTTTGGTCACGGATCTCCTCTCTGCCCTAATCCACTCCCCGAGTACCCAAATCGAGAGTTACTTCACTAAATCAACAAGATCCCTTCTCGGCGGAGAAAACCTTACAATCGTCGCTTACACTTTTTCCGGTACAAAGCTAAATGCCGGGTTCTAGTTCGAGGTAGAACCAACCTAACGTCGCCTATACAATATTTCCGACACTAAGCTAGATATCGAGTTCTTTTCGAGTACAACCACTCCCGTTATGTTTTATGGCCCAACATAACAAACCTTGTGTTTTATGGTTCAAACACATAACCCATCTAATCTAGTTTGGTGAAAGTGTTGTGATGATTCAATAATGTTTACAATGATGATCCATGACATAAATGTCTAATGGATATGAATGACTAATCTAAATGATCTTCTTAAATAAGAAGTCTTCAATCAATGAGGATATCAAGAGATCTTGAATCTTCATATGTTGATATGCTTTGATGAATGAGGATGGCTAGATCTTTAAACTTTCTTTGGTTGATCAAAATGTAAAATATGCTTACAACAAAGATGAATGTTAGAAGCATTATGATCATGTGATGGTGAGGGTGATTGATGTATGCTACTACATGTTTATCTATAGATCTAAGTGATAAAAGAATGTTAGAGAGAATGTATGTTGGAAGGGATGATTGAAATGAGAAGACAATGGGCTCTATTTATAGCCAAAAATGTAATCTAAAAAATAATACTTTATTAGATTTGATATCTTAGAATATCTTTTAAGATCTTGCAAATCTAACCAAATATTGACCAAATCTTCTAAAGATATGATGATGCATGAAGTGATGTAAAATTGTATTTTCATTTAGATTAAAATGTTCATGAAAATAAACTTGTAAAATGTATTATGTAACTAGTTTATAAAAAGTCCAGTTGCCTTTTATAAAATAAAATATCTAGTTATGTGCTTGTCAAAATAATATATATTTTGTCAAGTGTAAGTAAACTTTAGTACTTGTATGAATATTATAGTTAGTTTACTTGTACAAATAAAAGTATATATTTGTTAGACATTTTATAAAAGATGTATTTGTATAAAATACTTGTGAATGCAAAATGTAAAATGAGGTTCGAAATAGAATGATTAACCTATTAAAATACTTAGTGACTCTAAACGTATTTTAAACATTCTAAATGATTTGTTAATGGGTTTGATCATAATGCCACATAACAAACATGTACGACCCTGTGTTGTAACATACGAGGACTTGAGACATCGAGAGGTGTTGAATGTATGTTGAGACAAAGTGTGATTACAAGTAACTTGTACATTTTACGTTATGTATTACAAGTTACATGTTTGTCATCAATCAAAACAAACGAGACGGTATAGATTAAATATCGTAATATTTGCACTAACATATCCGTTGATGATATATATATATATATATATATATATATATATATATATATATATATATTTATATATATATATATCCCGTGAAATTTTCACCATGAAAAAACTAAAAAAAGCTTCAAATTCAACTAAAAATTCCAAATAATTCCATTTCTAAACCGTACAATCGAATCAATAGTTTAGATTGCATACTATCATCCGTTTGAATTTTAATTTTCCGTGAGTTTTTCGTTTTAAACCCTAATTATGTAAGAACGTTTTTCAATTCTAATTGTCATGGCAGTTAGATCATCAAAGAGACAATTGAAGGTTCTGACGAGATTTGCTAGTCATGTTATGAGCAATTCGAGTCAGAAACATGGCTCGACTGAGGATGAATTAATTACTAATGATGTTAGGGCTACAACAGGGGTAGTGGTGAAGGAAATTGGGGGAAATGAATAGAGGAATTGTTGGAAAACAACTGATAGCAATACTGTTGGGAATCAAGCCTCTGATGAGATCAATGTAAGTGCTATTGCTAAAACTGGTGAAATGAATGATAGTTCAGTAGTTGTTAATGTAGATAATATTATGAATGAGGGCAAATAACCTATTAAAGCATCATACTTGTCACAAATGTCTATTCGACGTAGTAAACAAAAAAAATAGCTCTTATAGACATTAAACTTGACATTTTTGTCTTCAATTGAGTATTATGACCATTTTACCCTTCCAAATTACATAAATGGTCCCTGTGGGTTTGCGAAAATTGCATCATCGTCCGTAGGCTAAATTACATAAATGGTCCCTGTCGTTTGAAAAAAATTGTGTCCATCGTCCCTTTAACAATCAAGAAAACAGTAATCAAATCTTTAACAATCAACAGTAATAAAATCTTTAACAATCAACAAGAAACACAAAGAACTGCAACCAAAATCACTGAAAGATAACTATTAGAAAAGTGTTTTCAGATCCAAGATATAAGCCATATGTTATCTAGTAAAATCCAGTCATTACAACCACCTTATTCTAAGATAATACCACCATAGCCATGTCTTTTAGTAAAGAGAGACCATCTATAAGCCTTTCTCATCTTCTTGAAACTCATCAGAAGGCTTTGTGAATCAAGATCATCGTAATTCATACAGTCGCATATTATGCCAACCACTCCTTTAAATCCAATTCCCCATAGTGCATACCAACAATAATCTGCCACACTCCCAGACGTACTCATTCTCAAGTAGGCTGCAACATCATATTAACCCATTTTAGCTTCCACATATCAGCAGCCTTAGCCACTGCTATTGAACTTTTCACTTTCAAACTCATTAATTTTGTCTTCACATTATCCTGAATAATTCTTATGAGCACCTCGGTGTTTCTGCTTTCGTTGTTGAACATTCTTTTGTTTCTTTCCTGCCACAAATAGTATATAGTTGCAGCAATAACAAGTCTGTCAATTGCATAGCATATGTTACTTTTAAAGTGATAAAATAGAAAGTATCTGCATTAAATCATATATTATTTAAACGCGACTTTATAAGAAATGGTGACAGAAGCCAAAAAGGGGACCTAAGGAACTTTAAACAATCTGAAAATCAGTGATGAAAAGCACAAAAAATGGTGACAGAAGCCAAAAATCACTTAACCAATTCTTATCAGCAATAAGCCAAACATCTTCTAACCCCCTACTTGCAGCTAATAGCAATCCTAGCAACACATTTTTTGAATTTTTTCCTTTTGGGATAAGCAAAAACAGATTCTGGAATTGAGATTTTTTTAATTTTTAATCTTTTTTATGACAACTAGAAATGGCTTTAAAAGGCTTATGAAAACTGATGAAAACAGATTTTTGACAGAAATGGACTTTTGACACAAACGTTTTATTTTGGCTATTATGAACTTTGGATCATCCTAAGTGACTAAATATGTTGTAATGAGATAAAATAAGACTTGATTAAGCTAACTTATCCTAATATACACCTACATTACAACTTATGCAAACTAAAATTGGCTACAACATGCTGTTATGAAATTTGAACTTGATTTTGACTTTTAAGTGAATGACCTATGGTTTTTATGATTTGAGCAGCCTATTGTGATCTAACATGAACTAAATCAATTACTCTTATAGCCTGCAATAGACTCTATCTCAACCAAGCTTGTTTATCCAAACACCCCTTTACTAGACTGTTTTGAAAATTTGCACAACAAATGAATGAATCAAACCACTAGACGTAATGTAAGATTACTAACAACTGATATTAAGCAGAATGAGGCAAAATTAATCAAACTCAAACAACTTTTACCACCATATGCATAATAAGGAATGCTAAGACAGGTAAAAACTGTCACACCCCCAAATTACCTGTTTTGCAGCGGAATGGAATTCACGGGATTGACTGTCATAGCATCACAATCACAGTTATATTGAACGACCTAAAGTGTCGTTTAAAAACACATCGTTTGATATTTAATTAAAGCATTCAGAGTTACAAAATAGGTCCCAAAAGTTGATAAAGTTTGCGGAAATATAAGTATATTACAAGTCCAAACGATGTTTTGAAAGAAAATGCCATAATATACAATGAGATAAGTCGACGCCGCGACTCAAAAAGGGTTCCTTAACCATGCCATGATGAGTATGTCTTAGTTACCTGAAAATACATTGCTAAAAGTGTCAACACAATGGTTGAGTGAGTTCATAGAGTTTATGTAAATGTTAATACGACTACCACAAGTATAAATTATGTATGACAATGATGTCACAAAATGATGTTACAATTGCTTAAGCACATGACACCGAAGCTCTGACTGATGTTCGCCCCAACAGAGTGTCTTGCCAAACAACTCAAATAATGTTTATGAAATGAAATGCATCCGTATGACTAGTTGGGATCCACCAACCCGGATGGAGGTGTCACCCTCGATAGATCTATCCACTCACCCACGCTTCTAGGAAATTAACGGTTCATGCTTATGAAATGGGGACATTTAACTGGCAATGAGGTAACTTAAGCAATATAATGAATTTGACATACTTGGTAGCGTAATAAAAATGGTGTGCAATGTATTCTCCCCCGTAGGTTTGAAATAAAGTAAAAACTTGAATAAATCGGGGCTATGAAAACTCACCTGTTGCAATGATAATGATGATATAATGGCAATACTGAAATGAGGAGCAAGCTCTGACCGTGACCTATTATGAATGATATGTTCTAATATAAATCATGAAACAATGTCGTGCATGCAAATCCACATGTAATCTATACCACTTGTACGCTTTGAAAATAATGTTTATCATCGAAATATATGTTTATGACTTCTCGTCATGTTATAAAATACTTTACAAGTATTTACGTTGAAATGATATCTTACGATAGTCATTTAATGATTTATGATGAAATTATAACTTTTCGTCGTAAAATAATGTCGTTGAAATTTTCATGAAAGTGACAAAACGGCATCTAAAAGCTAGTCGAATGGTGCACGCCGCAGTGTTAGGAAACGAACTCAACGGTTTTGGGAAGCTTGTATCAATATCTCAAAGTTTTAGTGTTTAAGTTTTTATCATAGAAGTCTCGATAATGGAGAAAAACATAGGTAAAGTATGGTACTTGTGTCCAAAATGTGGTTTAAGTGTGGGTTTCGGCAAAGTTTAAGCGACCGAATATTATTCGTTACAACTCCGCTTGACAAACGGTTGGACATTTTGGAAAATATACTTGGCGAACTTACTTTTACTAGAAGACATCACGTTATAAAAAGTTCTACATCATTGTTAAAAACGTCCGCCAACATGGTCCTTTAATTGCCGTAGTATGTTTTAAATAAAGAATATATTAATTTTGCTAATAGAATAAAGTTACGGCAACTTGATTTATCGCGTGTAATTTAATCGTTACAAGTCCGTTTTCTACGTTTCTACATCCTTAGATTCGTGTCAAGGTATACTAATATATTTTTGATAAGTCGACACAATTTATAAAGCTTAAGACTCATTTTTGACTCGTAAAGAGTGACATTTTCAATGCTGAAATTTCTGAAATTAATAGTTTTCCTCGTCAAACTAGAAAAATTCATAACTTCTTTCGTTATAGCTCGTTTAATCCGTTCAAGCGGCCACGTTTTCGTTTTAAAGTGTATTTTCTAAATATCTAGGCCAAATATTTTTGTTCACTGTCGGATTTTCCAGAATTAAATTTTAAGGACAGACCCTTTTCAAAACGTGTCGAAATGAGTTTTTCTCGCGCCAAACTTATTCTAACCCATTCAAAACAACTCCGAAGCTATTCTAATCCTACCATACACCTTCTTAGGGTGTCATGGGTTCCTAAACATCATCAAGAGTGATATATAACAAGGATTAATTATAGGATGAATTATTTATATATAACTCTTAAAAACAATGTAAAAAGTGGTATAAACATCCATAAGTCTTGCATGTTTTGCTCAAATATAATGAAATGAATATGAAATAAATATGAAGGATGAAAAATGAATATGATATGCTTACTAGTTACTTGATGAGGTGACAAGAACAAGGGATTAAACTTAAACACCCTAGGTTTTTATTTCAAAACCTAAACAAAGAGTGTATTCTAGATTGTTAAAACTTGATCTTGAAAAGTTTTGATGATTTCTTCTTCCTCCTTGGTGTGACCGGTTTTAGAGAGAAGAAGGAGAAGAGAGAAACTTGATTTGAGACTTTGAATTATTTGTGTGAAGTGTGTAAGAAAGTTTGTGTAAAAATCTATACTTGTAAGAGATTTCACCCACTTTGACTAGCCCCTCCCCCCCTTGGCCGGTTTTTGGGGGAAGTGTTTCCCAAATTTTTTTTTTTTTTTTTTTTTTATGTATTATGTATAAAATGGTGTAAGTAAATGTAAGTTAAATGAGGATAAGTGGTAACTTACATGTATATTTGTACAATAGGGTAGTTTTAGCTAAAAATGAATTTTAATGGACCAAAGTAAAATATATTGAGGTCATAAAAATTGTAAAAATACTTTTCTTGTAAAATTTGAGTGATATAGTAATTATCGTGTAGTTTTTAAGAAAACCGTCGTAATAATATAAATTTAACAATTTATATACAAAATGAATTTAAAACACTGGGTAAACTCAAAATATTATTTTTACAAACTAAAAGTAAGTATAAAAATATGTCGGGATAATTTTTGGAAGTATCGGATCAATTGTTCGAAATAATAACTTACGCGATAGCGTTTATTTAATATGAAATTATTTGTTTTAATGAAAAATGCCAAACCATGCATGAGCTAATATGATGATAATGATGCTAATGATATGTAGACTAAACTTAGTCTATATGAAATGTCCTCGGTAAAAGGTTCATGAATTAACTAAACCACTAAGGTTACGCGATTTGATACCGTAAACGTAGTTTATTTACGATAAATGATGAAATAGTGAAACTTTTAAAGTTTGTAAAATGTCCTGAAATTACGAGTTGTCACATTCGCCCAACCAAAAGGAATTCACCAATTCATCCATGTTAGGTTCTACAATGTTACTTGTGAAAAGATGAGGGTATTTGAGTCGCATTGGGTCGTCCAATGTTTTCTAAATCGTACCACGCCTTTCCAAGACGGGACTTTGAGCATAATATGTTGCCCACTTGAGATTCTAATGGTTTGCGACTTATGGAACATACTTCCAATATTTTACGTCGTACATTGACGTAGCTTATCTAGCCATATGTTGTTATTTGTAACTGATTTTTGATTTGTATGATTTCTTTGTTGTTTCATAAATAACTCATTGACTAGTGAGTTGGACTTTCCTGATTTCGGCCCGTAAATAAGTGATTGACACCTCAACCATAGAGTGCCTCAATTGGTGTAGTCAATATGTTCATGTAATAACTATAGTTGTAAAGCAACTTGTTTAATGTAGAATGATTTGCCTAATCATTTCTAGAAAATCACACTTGCTTGAGCATATTATCTAATGTGGGAATTGTTCTCTCGCTCTAACCATTGAGTGAGGATAGTAGCGTAATCATGTCCTAGTAGGTTCCATGGAAATCCTGAAATGGTCAGCAGCTCTAAGGTGAATCGAATAGCTTATAATAGGTACAACTGGAATTGATACCACGTGTCTCGTGTTAGATTTCAAAATGTTAAATCTGTCGGAAAGGACCTTATTGAAAAGAATAGATTATAGGTAACAGTTGTGATTCCTCGCGTCCCTAGTTCTAGCGAATGTCATTACTTGAGTCTTACTTGCCTAAGGTGTTTAGTCTCCATGACTAAAATGTTTATTGTTTGCTTATCGAAGTGTTTCCATGCTCTATGTTGTAAAGTCACAAAACCTTAAATGTCTAAGTGATATGGTGTAGTGGTTGATTGTCAAGATTTGTTCCGATATTGAGCGCTTCTAAAATAGTTCATCACATAGGTTGCTATCATGCTAGCCAGAAAATAGGTATTAGCTCATACCATGTCGAAGAATGTTTGTCCTAATTTCACTTGTAGATGGAGAGTCATAGATTGTCCGATATGTTTAGACCTGTTGCATCTTTCGATATGAAAGTGAGGTTATCTGTAATTTCTAGAGAACACAATGTCTTAGGGAAAGTTTATAACGATAACCTTAATTTAACCAAATTTTCCTTTAAGGGAAACTCATTGTAGGGAAGTTCACATATTGTTGAGGCCATGTTTAGTGAAATGTTCTGTAGTCTCATTTAGAAGACTTGGTTTATCCCTATAGTGTTGCTTAGTGTGTATTCGCTTCGTACTAAATCTTGTAACTCGGTCTAGCTAGTACTTTTGAAATGATATTATTTGGTTTTTAATCCAAAGATAGTGATTCGGAATGTCTCGTGATGTCTTGAGATTTTTGTTAGGTTTTGAAAGATCTCGCTACCTATTTCTAGTCCTTGTTGGTAAATCCGAAATCCTTTCATTGTTTTCTTGTATCGAGGAATCCTCCTCATAGATGGTATAGGAAGCCTTTCCTAAGAAAAGTAACTCGTCAAATTCTAACTTATCGGTTGAGTGAGGGATGAATGGCGTAGGCTTCTATAGAGTGTTAACAAAAAGAAATGTTTATGAACAATTTATCTGATTACAAAGTTTTGCTTTTGAGTGAAGATTGTTTTAGGAGAATCGAAATGATGCTTGTTACTTCCATGACATAACTCTTCCTCAATTATACATAGGTGATCAGGCCATGTATAATCAAGGACAAATGATGTGATGCTTGGTTCTGTTGAAATAGTATTATGTTCCTCCGAAGTTTTAGATGGTATTCAACGTTTTGTTTTGTAAGATAATGGCTCAGAAATTTTTTTTTTCAGAGTAACATGAAAATCGTTTCGCATGATGGTATTAAATAATTGATAAAATGACTGAAAGCCAATTGATAGGGTGGTAATGAAACAACTTGTTTTAAAACTTTATAAAACAACGTTTCTAAGATGGTGATAAAATAGCTCGAAATAAAATTAAGTGAAATAATTTCGTGAAATGGTAGCAAAATAACTTGAAATAAAAATTGTTGAATGGTTTGTAGGATACATGGGAGAACCTCATCGAGCAGTAATAGTCTCCTAATTGGTCAAGAATTAAAGTTAGCCTAACCCCTAGTAAGATAGTGAGGTATCATCGCGAAATGATTGAAAATTGGGCAATTGGAATAAAGAATGAAATGAACAAAGGTTGTGATTATCGTGGAGATAATAAGTGATAAAGATTACATTAGCTAGAAAGGTACTTATTATTTATTCCTGTTGATGGTCTAATCGTGTTTCAAGTGCAAGAGCAGTAGGCGGTCTAGCAACAATAGCCCTAGAACTCTCACAGTCCTCAAACCTATGAGATGGTGTAGTGTCTATAGTCTTAGTGATAGATGGTAATGATATGTCAACTCATGCACGCTTCCCAAGCGGCAAATCAACTGTATGACTAATAGGTCCACTAGGACTAAGCTTGTAAGTCCTACCAAATGGTATGATCTGTCTCAACGGAATGATAAAACTGCCCGATCCTACGGTGAATCAATAGTGATCGTGATGGTGTAGGTGCAACTTTGCCCTCCTCAAAGGGTTCAGTCTCGTCATCTGATGTTATCGGCGTTGAATCAACTGATGTAAAAATTGTGATAGGGAATGACAGGGCATTCTCCATGTCAAATTATGATGTGAGTATGATGGGATGGGTATTTGAAGGCATTTATGTGACAATCGATTTCGAAATGAAAGTAAATAACTCGTAAAATGTGCGTATAAAACCGCATGTATAGTGACTATGTATTTATGATGAAATGATGAGATGCTATGATGATGTAGTTATAGTCTAGGGTCAATGATGCAACCTAGTTCTCTATAACCGAAGCTCTGATGCCAATCTGTCACACCCCCAAATTACCTGTTTTGCAGCGGAATGGAATTCCTGGGGATTGACTGTCATAGCATCACAATCACAGTTATATTGAACGACCTAAAGTGTCGTTTAAAAACACATCGTTTGATATTTAATTAAAGCATTCAGAGTTACAAAATAGGTCCCAAAAGTTGATAAAGTTTGCGGAAAATATAAGTATATTACAAGTCCAAACGATGTTTTGAAAGAAAATGCCATAATATACAATGAGATAAGTCGACGCCGCGACTCAAAAAGGGTTCCTTAACCATGCCATGATGAGTATGTCTTAGTTACCTGAAAATACATTGCTAAAAGTGTCAACACAATGGTTGAGTGAGTTCATAGAGTTTATGTAAATGTTAATACGACTACCACAAGTATAAATTATGTATGACAATGATGTCACAAAATGATGTTACAATTGCTTAAGCGCATGACACCGAAGCTCGGATGATGTTCGCCCCAACAGAGTGTCTTGCCAAAAAAACTCAAATAATGTTTATGAAATGAAATGCATCCATTATGACTAGTTGGGATCCACCAACCCGGATGGAGGTGTCACCCTCGATAGATCTATCCACTCACCCACGCTTCTAGGAAATTAACGGTTCATGCTTATGAAATGGGGACATTTAACTGGCAATGAGGTAACTTAAGCAATATAATGAATTTGATATACTTGGTATCGTAATAAAAATGATGTGCAATGTATTCTCCCCGTAGGTTTGAAATAAAGTAAAAACTTGAATAAATCGGGGCTATGAAAACTCACCAGTAGCAATGATAATGATGATATAATGGCAATATCTGAAATGAGGAGCAAGCTCGACCGTGACCTATTATGAATGATATGTTCTAATGTAAATCATGAAACAATGTCGTGCATGCAAATCCACATGTAATCTATACCACTTGTACGCTTTGAAAATAATGTTTATCATCGAAATATATGTTTATGACTTCTCGTCATGTTATAAAATACTTTACAAGTATTTACGTTGAAATGATATCTTACGATAGTCATTTAATGATTTATGATGAAATTATAACTTTTCGTCGTAAAATAATGTCGTTGAAATTTTCATGAAAGTGACAAAAACGGCTTCTAAAAGCTAGTCGTAAAATGGTGCACGTCGAGTGTTAGGAAACGAACTCAACGGTTTTGGGAAGCTTGTATCAATATCTCAAAGTTTTAGTGTTTAAGTTTTTATCATAGAGGTCTCGATCATGGAGAAAAACATAGGTAAAGTATGGTACTTGTGTCCAAAATGTGGTTTAAGTGTGGTTTTCGGCAAAGTTTAAGCGACCGAATATTATTCGTTACAACTCCGCTTGACAAACGGTTGGACATTTTGGAAAATATACTTGGCGAACTTACTTTTACTAGAAGACATCACGTTATAAAAAGTTCTACATCATTGTTAAAAACGTCCGCCAACATGGTCCTTTAATTGCCGTAGTATGTTTTAAATAAAGAATATATTAATTTTGCTAATAGAATAAAGTTACGGCAACTTGATTTATCGCGTGTAATTTAATCGTTACAAGTCCGTTTTCTACGTTTTCTACATCCTTAGATTCGTGTCAAGGTATACTAATATATTTTTGATAAGTCGACACAATTTATAAAGCTTAAGACTCATTTTTGACTCGTAAAGAGTGACATTTTCAATGCTGAAATTTCTGAAATTAATAGTTTTCCTCGTCAAACTTGAAAAATTCATAACTTCTTCGTTATAGCTCCGTTTTAATCCTTTCAAGCGGCCACGTTTTCGTTTTAAAGTGTATTTTCTAAATATCTAGGCCAAATATTTTTGTTCACTGTCGGATTTTCCATAATTAAATTTTAAGGACAGACCCTTTTCAAAACGTGTCGAAATGAGTTTTTCTCGCGCCAAACTTATTCTAACCCATTCAAAACAACTCCGAAGCTATTCTAATCCTACCATACACCTTCTTAGGGTGTCATGGGTTCCTAAACATCATCAAGAGTGATATATAACAAGGATTAATTATAGGATGAATTATTTATATATAACTCTTAAAAACAATGTAAAAAGTGGTATAAACATCCATAAGTCTTGCATGTTTTGCTCAAATATAATGAAATGAATATGAAATAAATATGAAGGATGAAAAATGAATATGATATGCTTACTAGTTACTTGATGAGGTGACAAGAACAAGGGATTAAACTTAAACACCCTAGGTTTTTATTTCAAAACCTAAACAAAGAGTGTATTCTAGATTGTTAAAACTTGATCTTGAAAAGTTTTGATGATTTCTTCTTCCTCCTTGGTGTGACGGTTTTAGAGAAGAAGGAGAAGAGAGAAACTTGATTTGAGACTTTGAATTATTTGTGTGAAGTGTGTAAGAAAGTTTGTGTAAAAATCTATACTTGTAAGAGATTTCACCCACTTTGACTAGCCCCTCCCCCCCTTGGCCGGTTTTTGGGGGAAGTGTTTCCCAAAAATATCTTTTTTTCTTTTTTTTTTAATGTATTATGTATAAAATGGTGTAAGTAAATGTAAGTTAAATGAGGATAAGTGGTAACTTACATGTATATTTGTACAATAGGGTAGTTTTAGCTAAAAATGAATTTTAATGGACCAAAGTAAAATATATTGAGGTCATAAAAATTGTAAAAATACTTTTCTTGTAAAATTTGAGTGATATAGTAATTATCGTGTAGTTTTTAAGAAAACCGTCGTAATAATATAAATTTAACAATTTATATACAAAATGAATTTAAAACACTGGGTAAACTCAAAATATTATTTTTACAAACTAAAAGTAAGTATAAAAATATGTCGGGATAATTTTTGGAAGTATCAGATCAATTGTTCGAAATAATAACTTACGCGATAGCGTTTATTTAATATGAAATTATTTGTTTTAATGAAAAATGCCAAACCATGCATGAGCTAATATGATGATAATGATGTTAATGAAATGTAGACTAAACCTAGTCTATATGAAATGTCCTCGGTAAAAGGTTCATGAATTCGCAGCTAAACCACTAAGGTTACGCGAATTTGATACTCGTAAACGTAGTTTACGATAAATGATGAAATAGTGAAACTTTTAAAGTTTGTAAAATGTCCTGAAATTACGAGTTGTCACAAAAACACATTATCAAGCAATACTATAGGTTAGCTAAAGTAAGATGCATTCTACTCAAATAAGCTACAATATGAACTAATTAAGCTAAATCAAGCATAAATAAGCTAATAGCAAATTATCTAAAGTATGAATCTATGAAATTCAATTTAAGGTATAACTTACAAGTATCAATGAACAGCAATTTGTCTAGAACCCCATTAACTACTCAATCACCCCTAAGCTTGTGAAGAAGGGGTATTTATAGCTGAAGCGGGGTCTTGGGAGCTTCAAGAAGGAGTGGATTTTGTGCTTCTTTGGTTGATTGTCAGCCCTTGATCACATCCCATCAATCCATCAGTCCATCTCCACCATTGATTTGTACCTTACATGTTTTTGTTATGAATGCAACAGGTACGAATCTAATGAATGCAACAGGTACGAATCTGCAGATAAGAGATTAACAACTAATAACAACTATAAACATTAAACTTAATCTTTTGTAAAAGCTCAGAAACCCCTAGTTGTTAATCGTACTATCCAAGTATCAGCTAAGTAATTTGATTGACTTACAAGTATCAACTAAGTAATCTTTTAAGTCAATCAAATTTCTTAAAAAAAAGTCAGAAACCCCTAGTTAATCGTACTATCCATCTCCACCAATCCGTTTCTTAATCGCAAATCCAGTAATCCCAAATAAGAGATTAATAGAATAACGAATTAGATGGGAAGAATTATTCGCAGGAATGGTTTGGGTTGTGGAGGCTGGTAATCGCCCCTAGCTAGAGAGAAATTGATTAGGGGTTTTTGAGTTTTGTTTTGGGATAATCAGGGTTTGGGTTTTAAAAAGATTAATTGGGTTATTTATATACTTGGGACAAAGGATGCAATTTTTATAAAATTAAGGGTAAAATGGTCATCACAAATATATTTTACTCAATTGAAGACAAAAATGTCAAGTTTAATGTCTAGAAGAGCTATTTTTTTTCGCTACGTCGAATTGACATTTGTGACAAGTATGATGCTTTAATAGGTTATTAGCCCTTATGAATGATGTTGTTGATACTGGTAGCAAAAGGAGTGATGAAGATATTACTACTATTGAGATGAATGATGTTAATAACACTGTAAAAAATACTAATAAGCATAAAGAAGAAGGTAAATATAGTTATGCTCATGTGGTGAAGCAAGCTATGAGGAAGTTACAGAATAAATTGTTGTTTGTGCCTACTGAGTTAAGTGAGGATGGAATTAGGTGGTGATATTTAATGATGATTTGGTTAATAAAGGAAGTTTGCGGTCGAAGTTAACTATATGTGGATACTTTGTGGGATATAAAATGAATATTAATAACCTTAGGTATCATATTAGGAGAATGTGGGGAAAGTTTGGGATAGGGGAATTAGGAATAATGCAGATGGCACTTGCTTATTCAAATTTACAAATGAAGAAGGGATGAATAAGGTGTTGGAGCATGGGCCATAGATGGTAAACAATAAGCCTTTGATAGTTCAAAAATGGGACCGTGAGATTGGTATGGTGAAAGTGAGCCATATAGGATCCCAATTTGGGTTAAGATGGTTAATATTCCATTAGAATCATGGAGTGTGGAAGGGATCACTGCACCTAGCAGTCTAGGTAAACCTCTAATGATGGAGATTATGACAACTACTATGTGTCAGTATGGGGAAGGTAGACTGGACTTTGCTAGAGTGTTGGTAGAAATAGAAGCTGTGAAGGGATTTAAAGATAAAGTTGAGGTTCAAAGACAAGAATAAGAAGGGGACTAAAGAGATTAAGGTGGAGTATGATTGGAAGCCTGATTGTTGTAAGGATTGCAAAGTATTTGGACATAGTTTTAAGGACTGCACCATTAGAGTTAGAAGATGAAGAATTGGAGGAGATGAGGAAAGTTAATGAGGAAAAGGAAAAAGAGGACAAAGATATGGGTGGAACTGGTGAAACTCAAGTGAAGAGGAACTGTGGTCAAAAGACTAGTAGTAATGGGAACTTTACTAAGGGTGGATTTATGGAACATAAAAAGGAATACAGGAAAAAGAATGATAGGAATGATGTAAATAATATGAGGAATGACAAAAAAACAAACACAAAATGGTCAAAATGGTACAAATAAATGGAAAGTGAGGGAGGAGGATGTGGAAATTTTAAGAAGGTATGCTAATAAATATGTTGTTTTGGAGAACCAAAAAGAGGAGGAAAGACAAGAGTTGAATATGATGAAAGACATAATGATGGTGGATGTATACCTGAATAAAAAGTTGAAACCAACTTTCGAGGTGTCTAAAACGTGGTCTAAGGATATGCTTCATTATTCCAAGACACAATCAGTGACAGAAATAGAGGAAGTGATGGAGAATAACTCAAAGACCGGCAAAATGGTAGTAGCTGATGAAATACAAGGCAAGGATAAAGCTGTTCTACATTGACAGCTTGTTTTTTATTCATAATAATGTTTTTATGGAGTTAAAATTTGCTTCATGGAATATTAGGAGTTTGAATCCAAAGAAAAAACAAAAAGAAGTGGTGAATCTGATAAGAGACGAAAAGTTACATATTTGTGCAATTCTTGAAACTCGTGTTATGCCTACTAATATGTATAAGGTTAGTCAGAATGTTTTTGGAAGATGGAATTGGGTTTCTAATAGTGTGGACAATCCTAAAGGATGTAGGATAATGGTGAGATGGGATCAAAATAAAGTAAACTTGGTAGTAGCTAATACATTTGGGCAACAAATCTTTTGTGGTATTGAAACTATAAAGGTGAAAAAGAGGTTATATTGCAGTTTTTCTATGCTGCAAACCATGGGAATGAGAGGAAGAATTTGTGGAAGGAGATTGAGATGAGTAGACTTGCAGTTCAACAACATCCATGGATCTTGATGGGTGATTTCAATGTCACACTAAAGGTTGAAGAGCACTCTGCAAGTACATCTAAAGTCACTTTTGATATGATTGATTTTCAGTATTGTGTTAACAATATTGAGGTAGAAGACATATGTAGTACTGGGCTATTATTTACTTGGATTAAGTCACCATCTAACCCCAATACTAGTATTCTTAAAAAGCTTGACATGGCAATGGGGAATAGTGAATTAATTGATGAGTACATGCATGCCAATGCTAACTTCCTTCCATATTTGATATCATACCACAGTCCTGTGGTTGTGAATATTCCTAATGGGTTACCTAATGTTGTAAGATCATTTAGATTTTCAAATTTCATAGTGGACAAGCCTGATTTTATGAAGATTTTAATTAGATTTGGAGGAATGGAGTAGAGGGACACTGTATGTATAGGTTGGTTAAAAAGCTGAAAATGTTAAAGAAACCTCTTAGTAGTATACACTGGAAAGATGGGAATGTGTTTGAAAGAGTTGAAAAATTGGAGCTTAAAGAAGCCTAAAAGTTGGTAGATGTTAATCCTCATAATGATCAGATCAAACTTAAAGAAGCTGAAATTCTTTATCTATATAATGAAGCTCTTGTTGATGAAGAAAAGCTCCTTTTACCAGCAGGCTAAGATTGAATGGATCGGTAAGGGTGATAGAAATAATACATACTTTCACCAGGTGCTGAAGAGTAGGAAACACTATAATAGAATTGTGAGTATTCAAGATGATAAAAGTAATACTTATGAGGGGGATATGATGTCAGAACAGTTTGTCAAGCACTTTGAGAACTTTTGGGGGAAAGATGTTGATGTGGAGCCAATTTTAAATGCTGAGAACTTATTCACTAATAAGTTGGATACTTAAATGGCAGCTAAAATGGTAGAAGAGGTTACTGATAAGGAGATAAAGGATTCTATGTTTAACATTGGGGAGAATAAAGCACCAGGGCCTGATGGCTTCACCTCTGTCTTCTTCAAGAGTGCTTGGGAGACTGTGGGAAATGAGGTGTATTTGGCTATTGGAGAATTTTTCCATAAATAAAAGTTGTTGGGGGAGTTAAATGAAACTTTAATTACACTTGCGCGCAAAGTTTCTAATTATAATAAAGTCACTGAGTTTAGGCCAATTGCATGTTGTAATGTAGTTAACACATGCATTAGCAAAATTCTATCAAATAGGCTAAAACCAAGGCTTAAAACTCTTGTAAATCTCAACCAAAGTGCATTTATTGAAGGCAGAGTGACACATGACAAAATTATGCTCACTCAAAAATTGTTGAAGAGATATAATAGAACTGGTGGGGTCAAAATATGTTGTTTGAAGATTGACATTGCTAAGGCTTATGACACTGACAATTGGGGTTTTTTGAAGCAGAGTTTAGAACAGTTTGGTTTTCATGAGACAATGACTGCTTGGATCATGGAGTGTGTTACTACAACAAAAATTTCTCTTTGTGTTAATGGTGAGAGATGTGGGTATTTTAAAGGAGGTAGAGGGCTAAGGCAAGGAGAACTCATGTCTCCTTATCTTTTCACTCTTGTGATGGAAGTACTAACTTTGATGATGGCTAGGAATGTATAATTGAACCCAGGATTTAAGTTTCATGTGGGCTGCAAAGAACTTAAAGTCACTCACATTTGTTTTGCAGATGATTTATTAGTGTTAACTCATGGAAGTGCAAGATCTGTTAAGGTGATTAAGGAAACTTTGAATAAATTCAGTAAAGGCATAAGGCTAATTCCAAATATGAGCAAAAGCACCATTTTCTTTGGTAACCTGAATAATGCTGAGAAACAAAAGATACTTGAAATTTTGCCATTCAGGATTGGAGTTTTTCCCATGAAGTATCTGGGAGTTCCTCTCATCAAAAAGAGACTGGGAATAAATGAATGCAAAGAATTGGTGGAAGTGAGATCAAAGGTCAATGATTAGAAAAACAAGTTTTTAGCATTTGCTAGAAGATTGCAACTGATTGCCTCAATACTTGCTTCAATGGCCATCAGTTTTCTTATCCCAAAAGATACTATAAAAGAGATTGACAAGGTTCTTAAAGCATTTTTATGGTGTCAGGGTAAATACGTGAATGGCAAAGCAAAGGTAGCTTGGAAGACTGTGTGTACTCCTAAAAAAGAGGGTGGGTTAGGTAAAGCCATTAAGTTGGTGGAATGAAGTGTTATTGATGAAACAAGTATGGAATATAGCTACTAAGAAGGAATCTTTATGGGTAAAGTGGGTGAATATTGTGAAACTGAGGGGTAAAAGTATTTAGGAAGCAGAGACTGAGAAGAATGACGGTTGTAGTTCCAAAAGTGAATGATAATGTGTCTGATATAGTGCAATGGAAAAAAGGCAATTGAGATGTGTCAAAATTTAGTATCAATACTGTCTGGGAAGATATGAGAATAAAAGGGCAGAAGGTGAAATGTTATGGTTTGGTTTGGTACTCTCAAGGAATTCCAAGGCATTCATTTATCATATGGCTTGGTATAAAAGAAAGACTCCAAACACAAGATAGATTGTTGCAATGGAACTCCAATGTGAATATGGTATGTCTTCTATGTTCTAATGTAGTGATCCACATAGTCACTTATTCTTCAATTGTGATTACTCTAAAGAGGTTTGGTTGGTGATGAAAGGTACAATAAAAGTAAATGGTGTTGATAATGAGTGGAGGAATATTATTGAAAAGCTCACAGAGTTACCTTGAAATAACAATATTAGAAGTATTTTTAAGAAGATGGTGTTATCTACAAGTGTATACTTTATTTGGAGAGAACGAAATGGTAGACTATTTACTAATGAGAGAAAAAGCACTAATGTGATAATAAAGGAGACCGAAGATAGTGTGAAGATACAGTTTTTAAGCATTCAAGTTAAAAACTTTATTCAAGTCAAAGCTGTAAAATAAGAATAGGAAATTCAGTTGAAGATTGTTCATTAAAAAGGCTTGGCATAGTGTTGGTGGCTTAGTATTGGGATTTATGTACTTTGGTGTATGTAGTGGTGTCTAGAGGAGTGTTTGGTTTAAGCGTAATATGCAGATGGCTAGTATCTTGGGTGTAGGTTCAAAAGCTGAGAGAATATAATATCTCTTTGTGTATATGTTAGGTGGTAATAAGGGGTTATTAGTCCTCTCTTAGTTGTTTTGGTATACACCCACAAGGTAGTTTCTTGCATTGATAGTAATTAGTCTGTCCCAACTTACATACTAGTTACTATTTGCATCAGTTGGAAAAGCATTCAGTAATATGCAAAATGGGATTCTAGATGTATGATTGATATAAGGGTGTATCAAGATCTGTGGTATACTTTGTAGTCCACAAAAAAATGGATTGTACTCTTCTAAGTTTTCAATCATTGGGAACTTGGAAGCATATATAGCATATTAAAGATGATGGCCTTGTGACTTGGTGTTCTGTAGTCTATTATGTTTGTATCCATTTCATTTTTCTCAGTTGGCGGTAGGTGTTGGGAATGTGTGTGGTTATTGGACAGTAATGGACTATTAAACTGCCATAAAGTAACTATTCATCTGTGGAGGGTAATGTTGGGTTTCAAAGACTTCTAGATGATGGTGCTGCTCATATGGTTAAGACTACTCAAGGGAAATCAATGAAAATACTCTAGGTATGTTACTGCTACTGGTAATGAATTACAATTGCTAGTGTATATTACTACTACTGAGAACTTCAAAGGAAAATACACTAAATGGTTGATGCTGCTAGAAAAAGACTTAGTGCTGCTAGTACTAAGTTAGTGCTGCTGAAGTATTAATGCTACCAGAGTAAAGATTAGTGATGCTGGTTGATTATGAGTACTACTTATGTTTTAAGTCGGTTAAGATGTGTATAGAGTATTTAGATAAGTATGTAAACGATTTGATATACTTAGGAAAGTATTCTTATCTTGGAGAATACGTATTGTAACCCTAATAGGACTCCTGAGTCTATAAAAGGAGGCCTATAGGGTTAAAGTAATTAGACGTGAAAATGGAACTGAGTTCAAGAACAAGGAGATGAATCAATTTTGTGAAGTGAAGGGTATTATGAGACAATTTAGTGTAGCTATAACTCCTCAACAAAATGGTGTTGCTAAGAGGATAAATAGGACACTGATTGAGGATGCTAGAACAATGTTAGCTGACTCTAAGTTGCCAACTACCTTTTGAGCAGAAGCAGTCAATACTGCTTGCTATGTGCAAAATAGAGCTTTAGTTGTTAAGCCTCACAACAAGACCTCATATGAACTTTTACATGGTAGAAATCCTATCTTAAGTTTTATGAAACCATTTGGGTGTCCTGTTACTATCTTAAATACCATAGATCACTTAGGCAAGTTTGATGGTAAACCTGATGAAGGGATTCTTTGTTAGATACTCTCTAAATAGTAAATCCTTTAGAGTGTTCAATAGTAGAACTAGGATTGTGGAAGAGAACCTACGCATTAATTTTAGTGAGAATACACATAATGCTGTAGGTAGTGAACCAGATTGGCTGTTTGATATAGATGCACTAACCAAATCAATGAATTATGAGCCAATTTCTGCAGGTACGTAATGGTTTTGCAAGTATAAAAGCTAATGATATTGCAGGCCAAGCTAAGAAAGAGACAAGACTTGGAAAAGATTACATACTACTACCATTATGGATTACTGATCTACCTTTTTCCACAACTCCAAAGAATTCTCCAGATGATGGATCCAAACCTTCTACTAATGGTGGAAAGAAGGTTACTGAAGGGCCAGATAAATAAAGAGATAGTGATGATCAAGAGAAAAATGATAATGTTAACAGTCCTAATGGTGCTAACACTGCTAGTGTTTGTGACAGCTCTAACAAGGTTAATACTGCTAGACCAACTGTTAATACTGCTAATGATAAAGTTAATGTTGTTAGAGATGAAGAATATCCGTTTGATCCAACCATGCCTCCTTTGGTTTGGTAGTGATAATGATGAAGATGAAGATGATGATAACATGGCTGATTTGACTAATTTGGAAACTACAATTCTAGTCAGTCCTGTTGCAACTACTAGAGCTCACAAAGATCATCCATTGAAACAAGTTATTGGAGATGTGCATTCTGATGTACATACAAGAAAGATGTCCAAGGATTTGAAGGATCAATGGTTGTTTGTTAGAACACTTAAACAAAGAAACAGTCATCAAGATCTTCAAAACTGTTTGTTTACCTATTTCTTATCACAGGAAGAACCCAAGAAGGTGATACAAGTAATTAAGGATCCAAGTTGGATAGATACTATGCAAGAAGGGCTTCTACAGTTCAGGTTACAGGAAGTTTAGATTTTGGTGGACTTACCAACTGGAAAGAGAGCTATTGATACAAAATGGTTCTTCAGGAACAAGAAAGATGAAAAAGGCATTATGGTAAGGAATAAATCAAGACTAGTAGCTCAAGGATACACACAAGAAGAAAGGATAGACTATGATGAAGTCTTTTCCCCCGTTGCTAGAATTGAAGCAATTAGGATGTTCTTAGCTTATGCTTCTTTCAAATACTTTGTGGTGTATCAGATGGATATGAAGAGTGCTTTCCTCTATGGAACAATTGATGAGGAGGTCTATGTAAGCCAATCACAGGGTTTGAAGATCCAGACTTTCTTGATAAAGTCTACAAAGTTGAAAAGGCATTATATGGACTGCATCAAGCACCAAGAGCATGGTATGAAACCTTGTCAACATATTTATTAGACAATGGGTTTCACAGAGGAACAATTGATAATACTTTGTTTATCCATAGACACAAAGATGATATTCTGCTAGTTCAAGTATATGTGGATGATATTATTTTTTGTTCTTAAAAGAAGGAGTTGTACATTGAATTTGAGAAGTTGATGTATGAGAAGTTTCAGATGAGTTTTATGGGAGAAATTACATTCTTTTTAGGATTGAAAGTAAAGCAGAAGGCAGATGGAATATTTACCAGTCAAGATAAGTATGTGGCTGAGATTCTGAAGAAGTTTGGATACACATATGTCAAGTCTGCAAGCACACCAATGGAGACTGGAAGGCCATTGATCAAAGATGGAGATGGTGAAGAAGTAGATGTTCATTTGGATAGATCAATGATTGGTTCATTGATGTACCTCATATCTTCAAGGCCAGACATTATGTTTGCAGTGTGTGCTTGTGCAAGATACCAAGTTGCTCCAAAGGTTTCAAATTTACATGCTGTGAAAAGAATTTTTAGATATTTGAAAGTTCAATCTAAATTGGGCCTTTGATATCCAAAAGATTCTTATTTTACTTTGGAATCCTATACTGACAGTGATTATGTTGGAGCAATCTTGGATAGGAAGTCTACAACAGGAGGTTGTCAATTTCTGGGATGTAGATTGATTTCATGGTGGTGCAAGAAACATACTGTGGTTGCAAGTTCTACAACTGAATCTGAGTATGTGGCTGCTTCAAGTTGCTATGGAAAAGTGCTCTGGATTCAGAATTAACTGCTGGATTATGGGTACAACTTTATGCAAACAAATTTTTTTTATTGATAATAACAATACAACCTGCATAATTAAAAATCCTTGTTTTCATTTAAAAACAAATCATATAGAGATCAGACATCATTTTATTAGAGATTGTAATGAAAAGAAGTTAATTCAAATTGTTAAAATCCATAGTGATTTAAATGTTGCAGATTTACTTACAAAAGCTTTTGATGTAGGTAGTTTTCAATATTTGACTGCCACTATTGGAATGATCTTTAATCTTTTGATCTCTTTATGTTTTTGCCAAAAAATATATGGATTAATATTTTTATTCAAGTCATAAAGTGTTTCTACTGTTATGTATAATTGGTACTGCTAGTTATTCTTGCAACTGCTAGTTATACTTAAAACTGCTAAGTATAAGTTAGATGTTATGATCATTGTGAATGTGTTTTTGTGGTTTTAGACTAACATTTTGTAGGAAAAGCCAAAGAAAAGTGTTAGCTTAGTGTGAAATTGGAGTTAGTACTGGTGTCTTAAAGTTACTATTGCCATGCTAAGTTAATGCTGCTAGGCATACTTAGTGTTGTTGAGGTTACTACTACTACTTTGTTCGAGGGACTGTTCTGTAACATCTTCAGTTAAGTGTATAAATCCCAAATTAGGTTACGTAATTGATTTCAAACGCACATAATTTTCTCAAAGACAAACACTAACTCTCTTTTTATCAAAAAATTTCAAAAACCACTTTCAATCACAACAATGTCTAATCTTTCTTTTGCCGACTGTCATAACATGATTTTTTCTAAAGAAACCAAAAGAAAGTGAAGGTTTTACTGAAATAATTGATTTTTGACTAAAATACACCGTTGGTCACTAAACTTGGCAAGACGCATCGCGATGGGACAAAACTGGGCTTTTTCATCGTTGGGGGTCCCTATTTCAAGGTTTTCACTCGTTACAGGTCCTTTGACAAAGTCAAAGTCTGAATTTTGTTTTGTAGTCGAGGGTATTTTAGTCCATACACATTTATACTTTTATAACACATTTACATTTTACCCCTTCATCTTTCATCCTCTTCATCATCTCCCCAAATCATCATCTCCCCAGCATTCATCATCTCCTAAACATCATCCTGGTCATCATCTCCCCAACATAATCATCATCTCCCCAGTAACAATTAATGACTTCGGCTCGTGGATGAAAGGTAAATACAAAACGAAGAGAGGAAAACAGACCTGTGGTAGCATGAACAATTGTCATCAAACCTTCAACAATACCAAACTCCTCATGAACCACCTGTACAAGAGTTGGGCAGCAAAAATACCAAGCAATTACAGAAATATACTATACTGATAAAAAAAATAATGCTCTATCTAAAAAAAGAAAAAAAAATGAGGATGGCAATAGCAGAAAAGCCCAAAAAGAACCATACCTTGGCCAAAGGAGCCAAGCAGTTAGTCAATGAAGACGGTGAATGGTGGGAAGTTTTGAGTGGGACCACGATTGGATACAGAAGGCTATTACAGTTTCCGAGTGTACAAACTCAGAGATTAAGGCTTGTGATCGATAAGTCCAAATCAGACCCACTGGTTGCTTATTTGGGACTTCACATAGATACAATTTTAGTAATTGATAACACAAAAAGTAAAACAACCTCCAACTCAAGCTCGGTTACTAATTCCAATGGCAGTCAAGTTCTGCATCAGATCATGTATAATCACACTCGTGTTTCTTCAATATAGTTTCTCTCGATGTACATCCAAGAAAGGACCACGTTGCAAGCAGTACTGAATCAAAATTATCTTCTTGCCTGCCGATCATCGAGATTTTGGGGTTCTGTTGGTACTTCATCATCAGCTTAGTCTTCGACTCTGCTACTAGCATCGTTCTCAGTCTTTTCAGCTGCACCATTCTCGATTAAGGGATCAAGACTTGTTTTTCCTTTTGTAGTCTTTAATGCCATGATGTGGAGTGGTATGCTTGGATGTTGATACTGATGTGAAGTGGTATCATTAAGGGATCAAGACTTGTTTTTCCTTCTGTAGTCCATCTATGGAAATATAATAAATAAAAAAACAGTTGATCCTGCATCTGTTGTAGAGCAATTGCATCGTATTGTAACACTTTATCAGTGTGTTGCTTCGTATATCAAATGATAAGTCCTTAGCAGCTGCGTTGATTCAGTCTAAAGTGGACGTCATCATTGCTTTCCACGTATTGTCCTCTCAGCACTGGACTTAGTTCTTTGCAAAACATGTTCTCAAACCAAATTTATTTTCATTATCAATGAACTACCTATATCATGTGGAAGAATCTGACATATTCATACTATCTGGTCATTGATACCCACGTTCTTAATTTCTTGGTTTTGACACCATTGAATTTAGTATCATTACACAATCCAAACTTGTGACAAGTGTATCATCGCATTTTGATATTACTTGGTTGCATTTGCAAAAAACATTTTAATGGCTACTCAAGTCACTAATCACACCTAAATGATAAAACAGCCTTTCATGCCACTTGAGATGATGATTTGGGGAGATGAATGATTTGGGGAGATGATGACGAGGATGAAAGATGAAGGGCTAAAATATAAATTGTTATCAAAGTATAAATGTGTATGGACTAAAACACCCTCGACTACAAAACAAAAATCAGACTTTGAATTTGTCAAAGGGCTAATCTGGCATTTAAAGGCTAAGGTTTGGACTTGTGGCGATGAAAAGGGCGAGTTTTGTCCCATCACGAAGCGTCTTGCCAAGTTTAGGGACCAACGGTGTATTTTAGTCTTGATTTTTTGAATGCAAACCCTTTGAAGTATGCATTAACAGTAAAACCTACCATATATATTTCTCACATTAAACAGTTTTGGTCTACTGCTAATGTCAAAACTATTAATGGAGTAGAGAAAATTCATGCCCTTGTAGATGGGCAAAAGATACTCATTACTGAAGCATCTGTTAGGAGCTCTCTTAACCTAGCAGATGATGAGGAAATTAAGTAATTTTCAAATGCTAAAATTTTTGAAAATCTTGAATTGATGGGATATGAGAAGAAAAATATTTCTTTAAAGTTTTTAAAAGCAAACTTCTCTCCACAGTGGAAATTCTTAATTCATATTGTCCTACAATGTTTAAGTCCAAAAGTAACTTCTTGGAATGAGTTTGGTTGTAATATGGCTTCTGCTATAATCTGCCTTGCTACGAACTAGAAGTTCAATTTTTCTAAACTTATTTTTGACAGTATGATTAAGAAATTGGATAAATCTGCAATTAAATTTTATATGTATCTAAGGTTTTTACAAGTTTTCATGGATAAACAATTTTCTCAAAAGAAAATTTATAAAAGAATTTATGATACCCCCTATCGTTCTAAAACGTTTTTTGCTAACATGAGGAGGATGGGTAAAGACTTTTCAAGTAAAGTAACACCACTCTTTCCACATATGGTGTTACTACCTCAAACACAACAGGGTGAAGGCTCATGAACTCACACTGATGCCCAACACACGCCCAACACACGCCCACACTTTTGGCTTCATCCTTACAACCTCAAAAGACACAAACATCTAGGAAATCCAAAAAGGGCACTAAGCTAACTCAGACTAGTGTTGGTATGGTTGCAGATGAGGCTATCATTCAGAAGGAGCATGGTAGTTTGGAAAGGGTTGTCACTACTACTACTACTAGCTTAGATGCAGAGCAAGACAGTGATAACAACAATAAGACCCAATCCAAGGCAACATCTAATGGTTCAAGTTCCCATGGAACTGATTCAGGTGATGGAAACCCCAAGCGCCAAGAAACCAACGGGGTCTCAGATGCTCAAACTAGGTTTGAAACTGAGTCTAACATTCCCAGTGATTCACCTCTCAGGATAGGTAACACAATCCGAAGTGAGGAGGGTAGTTTGAAACAACTTAAGGAATTGATGGCACTCTATACCTCTTTGAAAACACAGGTTATTGACCTAACAAAGAAGACATCCTCACAGGCAGTACAAATTGATAGATTGAAGAGGAGGGTCAGAAAGTTGGAGAGAAAAGACAGGTCAAGAACCTAGAAGCTTAAAAGACTATATAAGGTTGGTGTGTCTGCTAGGGTGATTTCTGATGAGGAACCTGATTTAGAGGATGCATCCAAACATGGGAGGATGAATGAGGATAAGGAGATGATTGATAATGAGCAGCTGGATTAGGAGATTGATAATGGTGTTGATTATGTGGTGGAAGATCAACAGGGTAATTTTGTTGCACTGGATGATGTTACTACTGCAAAGCCTTTTTCTAAGAAAGAACAACTCTTAGCTGATGAAGAAATTGCACGACACTCGTGATTGCATGGAAAATCCCGAACAAGATTTTGCGGACTATGCATCCTCGCGTACCGATGGAGAGGGAGAGAAGTGGTACACTTTTAAACCCGAAAAAACACTCTTGGTGATTTATACAACCCTTCTTGGAAAAATCACCCAAACTTTAGGTAGAGACAAAACCAGAATTCGTCTCAAAACAATTTTTCAGACCCACCTAATTGTTTTTAACCAAACGGTCCGTCCTCGAACCATAATGTAACACCCCCGAAATCTTAATGATAGCGGAAGACTAATCCCGGTGTTACTCGAGTGGAGATCATAGTCAATAATTATAGAAAACGACTCGAAAGAGGCATTTTATTAAAATAGTTATCATTCATCGAAAACTCATAGTTGTTACAAGACATTGTAAATTGTTCAAGCGTTTTCCCAAAATAAAGATCATGAGTTTGAAAGAAATGACAACTTTATGTTTACACCACAAGAAAAGCCTTGACATGCCCCACTCCGTGCCTTGGTCATAATCTTCACTGATTATCTGAGATAACATGCTTAAAAAGGTCAAAAAAATGTTGAGTGAAGTTCATAGGTTTAAATAACAGTTGAACACAAGTATATGAACATGATCATTGTAAACTAACAATATCATAAAGAAAATCACAGATTATTATGCGCTAAGCTCACGAAACCAAGACTCAACTGCACTCACCGAATTACTGATGTACGTAAAGTTTTGCCCCAAAGAAGGTAATAGCCAATTACCTAATGCAATTCAAATATGGTGCGCCCCGGTTATTTCTCTATAACCAAGACGAGGTCGTTACTCCCCATAGTACTATTCACGATATTTGCATTCACTCGCGGTGACTAATGGTTCATGATACATGGGACTTATGGATAAATACTTAGGCAGTACCAATAATCAAGAAGCGAACATTTATGAAAAACCTTGTGTTCTAGTTTAGAGCATGTATCTCCCTCGCAGGGTTTGCAAAATAAAGTAAGAGCTAGGCTATGAAGTCACCTTGATGATAATGAACAAGCACAAACATATCAAGCACAATGTAGAGGAGGTTCCAAACCGAAACCTAAAAATGATGAGATAGCGAGTCTCAGATATGATAAACATTTTGGTTCGCGACCAAAATAATAGAGCATTGAATATTCTTATTCAATAATTTTCCAATTCAATAGTGTGTGCGTGCTTAACGTTGTAAGTTAATTTTACTTACTACATTGCCTTAATTAATGATCCTCACTTACGCATAAGTGAAATGTTTTCCCCGTTGTGATCTCGTAAAAATGATAGTGTTGTTGAGTATTTTAGCTTGTTTAGATCCCACGTACGTTTTATCGGATTATATATATATATATATATATATATATATATATATATATATATATATATATATATATATATATATATATATATATATATATATATATATATATATATATATATATATATATATATATAATTATAATCATATAAATATATATATACATAATATGTTTAACGTTATCCAATAATAAAGTACTCATAAAATACTCGTTTTTACGAAGTTACGTTAAGTTTATAAGTTTTTCCTAAACTTTTTTTGAATTTACACTTTTACCCTCAAGTTTCAAAGTATACAAGTTTAGTCCCTCAAGTTTGAATAAATTATGGTTTTTACCCCGAAACTATTTTTATATCAAACTTTTCAAAATAGACAGTTTTAACTCCTCAACAAAACTGTTTTACAAAAAATACCCCCAAGGTTACATGTATACGCCTTTTACCCTTAAGTTTCCACTTTTACACTTTCCATCCAAAACTTATATTATAACTAGTTTCAACATATGGCATGTTTAGTCATTGTTGTTTTCATTCGTGTACATGCATCGTGTACTCATACCCTTTTACTTTCAAAATAGTGCATGTTGGTCCCTCAACTTTTCATGCATGTTTATTTACGTTCAAAACCAACTTTTAAACTTTTGAAATGTTACGGTTTTAACCCAAAATTTACACGATTTTCAAATTAAGTCCTAAATACCATTTTAATATACGAAAACTTTTTAAAACATTTACAAACTTATTTCTAGCTTATATTTAGTGCTTATTAGCTTATTATCATCTTATCGGGCCGGGTAAAGATTGTTTCGTCTTATTGGACTTGCGCATTGGGCTTTAGGCCCGTTTATCTTTTCGTATGAAATTAAGGTGTACGAGGGCTCCTAAAGGCTTTGCTAAGTATTTTGTGACTTGTTTCAACATGATTAACCGTTCTAACATGCAAACTAGTGAGTAAATATGTGTCGTGTGGTGAAAATGCTAAACATAACACGAGGTTTAGGGTGCGTTTAATATTTAACGTGTAAAACCTGGAAAATCTAAAATCTGATTAAAGACTAAAATACCCTTGGAATCGAAATTTATAAAATACATAAAATACATTTATATCATTTAGCGAAATTTAAACTTAACTTGCGAATAATTAAACCTAACTAAAATGTGTACGTGATCGATTTTTGGTGCAACGAAGGTTGGACGTTTAAGTAAATAACTTGGGTCATGTTTGTTTTGTTCGATAGACCATAGGCCGAAGCCCAATGGTGTGCGTTTGGGTTGTGTTCGGTTGGGCCAAGCCGAAACCCAAGACCCTTCCTAAGCCCTAACCGAAATTTCTACTACTATATTTA
Organism: Chrysanthemum makinoi; assembly: GCA_910596185.1. Lineage (NCBI taxonomy): Eukaryota > Viridiplantae > Streptophyta > Magnoliopsida > Asterales > Asteraceae > Chrysanthemum > Chrysanthemum makinoi. The sequence goes on along the minus strand of OU343222.1, from coordinate 249,928,498 downwards.
CAATACATAAACTCAAAAGTGAAACCCTAGTTTTGTTGTTGCCTCTCTTTTCTTTTTCTCCCTACTGGGAATACATACACCCTTGGTGTCGAGATTTTTGCTTCAACCAAGTCAACGTATAACCTATTCTCGTCTTCGTTTGATGCACCTTAAGTTATTGTATTGTAATTTGTTTCGTTTGGTCGACTTGTGTTTCTTTTTTTTTCTTTGTGTCGAGCCGAATAGAACCAAAACAAGGCAAACCCTAATGATTAAACCTTAAAAGTATTAAAGAGCTATGTACGTAATATGTATTATTGAATCGAGTCATGGTTATGTCGAGTTGCATAAGGACCGAACCTTATGTGTTTTAACCGAACCATGCATATAATTCGACTAAAGTGTAAAACATGATAACTTGAATGAGTTAAGTACGTATATGAGTTAAGACTTGCGTAATAACCTATTAGCCGAAACCCTAGATTAAACCGAACCACATATAGAGTTTTTGAACATGTATTAAACGAGTAAAGGTCATGTAAACATAAACCCTAGTTTGATATGTGAACCGAATAAGGTATGCCAAACCCTAATGGTTTGTGAATCGTGTCTCATATGCGTGCGAAATTATACGTCAAGTGAACTTGTAAATGTGTAAACGTGTAATTAATCCGAGTAATAAGTAACTTGTATGTCACATAAAATCATAAACGTGCATGGTGAAACATAAAAGGAAAGATTGTTTTTATGACGTGTTAGGTTAAGTAACGAGTCATTAAAAGACGTAACATGTAAGTAAATGCATATTAATGAGATATTAAAGAATGAGAAAACCCTAGAACATAAATGAGAGTCGATTAGGGTTTGAAGCTAAGTATATTAATTCGTTATTTTATGTGTGAGTTATGACGTTTAAACTATTTTCACATTTAACTCTAAACTTTAATTAATGACATAATGAACCCTAATCTACTATATTAATTATAAAACACTTAAGTCTCATTTAATTATAAAACCCTAAAGTATTAAGATCATTAAATATACTAAGTATGAACGCCAAATATTAAAAGATCATTTCGACGATTATGAAATCATAAATAACATGTGGGACCGATCGCTAATGTGTATAGGTTCTGTGAAGAAGGAGTAATCCTTTGCTTTCCCTGTTTCTTCTTTTCGATCATTTGCTTTGGAATAAGGTACATATATTCAACCTTTTCAAAGGTTTCTTATAACGTTTTCTTTTCGTTAGCTTTTACATTAGGATTTCCTAAGCCTTTGCTATGAACCCAAATGTGTCTATTTGATTTGCTTATCCTGAACTTTGATTTTGAATCATAAAACATTGATTTTGAACTATATGATATGAAGACTTTGATTTTGAAAACATGATTAAACATTTGATAAAATATGATCTATGTCAATTATGACATTCTATTTGACCTAAGATAGTTTGACACCCGAGCCAATTATTAACTAGTCATGGGGTTTCCATGTCCGTGTCAAGTAATGCACCGACATTACTCTAGGCGGTAGAGTGAAGTTCTGCCACGTCCCTTATCTGTTATTTGTTATGAGCTCAAGTTATATTATATTATCAATGTATGTTTGTGGGGCGTATAGGTGCATCCTAGATCACATTATATGTTATATATTATATGTTATATGCTATATGTTATCGATGATTGATGCCTTTAGCGTGCATGCACGTCCTTCATAACTCTGGTAGGTCTCCCCTACAAATGTTGCCTTATGTGAATATGATTATGTTTATGATATGGCATATGTATTTGGGCTCGAGGTAGTTAGCTATAAAACTTATTCTATGTAAGATATAACTTTTCACATACACATCATAACATTAACACAAGGTAGCATATAGATGGAATTCTAGAGAGAGAAAGTTAGAGGTTTAGGGAACTTAGTGAGAGAAAGTGAAAGATATTATTATGAGCTCCAACTCTCTACCTTGGGAGGTAGAGAGTATTTATAGTCTTACATAATCGCCACACATCGGCCGTGGATCGGGCATACAGTGGGTAAAGACCGTCCGTCCTCCACGGTGTTACTTAACTAAATACTACTTAACTAAATATTACTATGACTACGAGCTTTCTAACGATTACATATACTTGAGGTGACCGACTCTTTAATACTTGGAATTTCTAATTCCTAACAATCTCCCCCTAAGGAGGTCACCTCAAACATATACTAAAATGACATTGAATACAATCAGATATTACATTAACAATTGATCTTGCATTCTTGATGTAGTACTTTGCTCCAAAGCTCGTAGTCATTGATTCTACTCATTGCATGTTTGGTTAATCCAAGTGGAGGTCTTTTACTGATCCACGTGATAATAATGTTGGGCCTGCTTTTGAGATCATCGACTAGTAGAAAATCTCGATACATCCATTGTGGTGTTGGTATTATGTGATGTTGTGACATTCGGACCGACATGCTCACATTCTGGATCATGATATATTCTCATCAGAGTAGCGGAAGCATTTGTTGATTCATGATATTGGCGGCGTAGCGAAGCATGGAGTAAAATATCGAGTCATTGATGCACCTAATCATGATTTCTTTTGAGATGAATGTGTTAGGTGAGCATGTGGCTATGTATTGACCGCTTCATTCGATCGGTACAACGTCGGGGTGTACCTGCATAAGACAGTTAGCAATAAAGCATACGAAAGTGTCTTTGATCACTTTCATTGAATTGAGGTACACGACCCACGGTTCCCGTTGATCGTACAAGTACGCACTGTGATCGGTATAATTCGAAGAATTTCCTTGACAGGGTTTCGCAGCTGCTCTAGCTGTTCTCAAACCGAACGTCTCAAAGAAGACAACACGGAGTGAGTGAACCAGCGAATTTACGTCCATTGATTGATGAAAAGAAATTTGAAAAACAATCGTGTATTGCTCAATAGAAATTGTTTTTGCAATATAACGAAGGTTTTAATGAAAATCAATTATCAATCATAAAACACCTTTTGATTTGAAAAATTAGTACCCGGTCGACATGCTAATGAAAAGAGTTTTAAAGCACAAAGACCGGTTTTTTAAAGGTATCCGTCAATCCATAACTTTGAACCGGGATTGATTCAAAAGATTGAATCGCCCCATTGTTTCTGTTCGGTTGTCACATGGTTGATCCATATAATAGATCTCACATGCCACCTACCAGGAGCTTGTTAGATGTTGGCTCCAGAAGGCTTTCCATCTTCATTGTGAATATGTAAACACATCACTCGGATGTTCGGCAATACCACAAGGATAATGCGTAGGACTCAAGATATAATCTCTCTTTCCACATTGTGTGAAACAGAGAGTCTTCATTGAAAGTGTCCTAATGAGATTTATTGATGATCTCGTGGCTCTAGACTCAATTTGTGCATATTTGGATCCTATATCGGAGACTAGGGAGAGGGTCTCCTCCTTCAATATCAACAATCTCTAAGAGAAAGTCGATAGATAATGTCGGTTCCCGTGAGAATGAAACAAGTCCTTTTAAGAGGAACTTGAGTGGTTTGGAAAGTTGAAGTGCGGTCGTCCTTTGGGTCCATGACGTCTTGTCTTCAATACCGATGTTACCATCAGTAGTAAATGAATTGAACCCGGTTTACGCCTAAGGTTGAATAAATGGAGGGCTATTTGTTTTCACCCTTTTCTCATTCAATTCTTTTTAATTCTTCAACCCCTTCAGTGCTTACCGAGACTTCATAGCTAGAACTTTGTTGGGTTTATTCCCGTACTAGCTCAGTCTTAGTCCGCACTCTTCCCATATCTCATTTTTCTCCTTTTATCATCATACCTAAGAACTCTACACTAACTAGTGGATAGTCCCTGGGTAGATCCCTCCGGTTCCGGCGGATCATGGGAACCAATACCTAACCTTATCATCCTTATATCACCGTACATAAAGTAAAGTTGGTCGGTCTATTTGGTATTGTTCATCCGCCATTGGAACCAATTGAAAACCATTTGAAAATCAATTCAGATACTTGTGATATATTATCAAAGCATTTTGTACCTGAATTGTTTTGATATTTTTAGAACGAGAACTCCCCTCAACATGTGCATCAAGTATTTGAAAATGTTTTGCACACGGAGGCAAGAGAAAGAATTAACTTCTTTGATTACCATTTTCTAAAAGATATCAACATCACTTCCCAAATCGAATCAAGTAGATAAAGCATTTTAGGGAAGGATGAGGTTTTCATGATTTTGCTCCCCTCAATATGTGCTTCTAGGTTTGAAAGGAGTTTTACACATACTAGAGGGAACCAGCACATTGAGATAAATGATCACGTTTCAAATTATAGATGCTCCCCTCAATGTGTGCATGGAAAATTTGAAATCGTTTGTCACTTACGGGGAGGCAAACATGCTAATCACTTAAGAAACCATTTATCGAATTATCAGTTTAAATCTTATTTAAATCACAACTTCTCCCCCGATCACAATTATTAAAACATTTGAGATTTGTGATCTCTTATAGATTTAAATTGATTTTGAAAGCTTTTAAAGGAGAATTGTGACTTGATTATGAAAGCGTTTTAAGCGATAAGGATCGATGTTGAGATTTTAAACTCCATTGGTTAAACATGCATGTATATCTTTTGAAAACAATTTAATGCCAAATAACTTTTTAATTTAATTGAAATCATTCTCCCCTCAATCAATGACATAGGTTGTTGATTGAGAGATAGAGATTTTGACAAATAAGTTCTGATGATTATCAAAAATAGAGACCGAGTTATTTTTCAAAGCATTTAGTTTTCAGCAGATAAATGTTTATAGAATCCGAGCATGGAATTTGAAAACATGGTAAAACATGGCTCTGTTCTTTCTTTTAAAACCGGGTTATTGCCTGAAAATGACCATAAACCATTGTTTCTCTTTCTCTCAAACATATTTTTGATTTTTTTTTTTTTTTTTTAAAAAATTGAACAACATCTAAAGTCCCGTGTCATTCTTTGAATGACAACACAAAGACCGTAGATATTATCGAATCGAGAGAAACATGACAAAAAGACAATATTTTATTATTATTATTTTTTTTTTTTTGAAGATTTTTCTAATTTTTCAAATTTTTATGGATTTTGAAAGTTTTATAATTTTGTATTTTGTTTTTCGAATAAATATTTACAAGAGATAGATGAAGATAAACCTTTACTCCTCGTCTTCCTCCTGAAGACGTTTGAGAGTATCTGGTTGAAGGCTTTTCAAGCCAAGACGTGGAAGAATAAACTCAAAGCGTTCTCTTGGAAGAGCTTTGGTGAAGATGTCCGCTAACTGATATTCAGACCTCACAAAATATAGTTCCACCACACCTTTTCCACTTGTTCCCTGATGAAATGATGTCGAATGTCGATATGCTTTGCTCTTGAGTGTTGAACGTTGTTGCATGAGAGAGCAATAGCACTTTTATTATCACTGTACAGAGGGATTTTGTTGAATTCAAAGCCATAGTCGGATAATTGAGATCTCATCCATAAGATTTGAGCACAACAAGATGACATGGCTATGTATTCAGCCTCTGTAGAGGAAATAGAAGTACTCATTTGCTTCTTTGAAGACCGGCTCACAAGCTTATCACCCAAAAGAGCACCTCCGGATGTACTTCGGCGTGTATCTTGACAACTGCATGATCAGCATGCATAGGCCGTTAGTGACATACCGGTGTCCTTCGGGTACCATAGTCCCATATTGATGGTTCCTTGGAGATACCAAAAGACCCGTTTAACCGCTTCAAGGTGCTTTTTAGTAGGCTTAGCCCGGTATCTAGCACACATGCAAACAGCGAACAAGATGTCTGGTCTACTAGCTGTGAGGTACATCGGGGATCCAATCATACTACGATATTTCGTTTGGTCAATCATGATCCCCGAGTGGTCCTCATCTAGTTTGGTTCGATCAATCATGGGGGTGTCAACAGGGTCACATGAATCAAATCCAAATTTCTTTAAAATCTATGTTGCATATTTAGATTGATTTATGAAAATGCCTCCGGGACTTTGTGAAATTTGTAATCCCAAGAAAAATGACATTTGTCCCATCATTGACATTTGAAACTTAGAACTCATTTCATTAGAAAAGCGATCACATTCCATTGGGTCAGTCGAGGCAAAAATAATATCATCAACATAAATTTGAACTTGAGTTAAATGTTTGCACGACTTCTGGTGAACAATGTAGGATCAATGCTCCTTTCTTGAATCCGGTTGATAGAAGAAACTTTGACAGTGTATCATACCATGCCCTTGGAGCTTGCTTTAAACCGTAAAGAGCCTTCTTCAGACGATAAGCGTGAGTAGGATGCTCTTGATTCACAAATCCTTCGGGTTGGCGGCGTAGACGACTTCTTTAAGATCTCCGTTCAGAAATGCCGTCTTCACATCCATCTAATACACTACCATGTTCTTACTAGCAGCGTTAGCCAGAAAGATTCTGATTGCCTCGATTCGAGCAGCAGGAGCAAAAGATTCTTCAAAGTCTATACCCTCCTCTTGACGATATCCTTTAGCAACTAAACGAGCCTTGTTCTTCAACACATCACCATGCTCATCAAGTTTTACTTTGAAGATCCATTTGAGAGATATAATCATAGCACATCTGGAGCGGTACTAACTCCCATACATCAAGTCGATCAAACTCATGAATTTCTTCTTGCATGGCATTGAACCGGTTGTCTTCATTCATGGCGGTTTTAACATCTTTTGGTTCGATCTTAGAAAGTACGGAGTTGAAGAAACACCATAAGGCATCGGTTGCAAGTTGTATCCGGGTTGATACAGGCGAGAGGGATTTCCAATGATGTTGTCTAATGGATGATCGTGAGTCCATTTTCTAAGGTGTTCATGTGGCAGTTGTTGAGGCACTGAGGTAGCTGAGTCGATGTCTCACGAAGAAGATGGTTCGATGATGATTCAGGAGTAGCAAATATGTTTTCAAATGGAGCATCCTCGGGAGTAGCAAAGGGATTAACTTCATCATTGATGCCAGAAACATTTCCATGATGTACATTTGAAGAATGATGATTTGTTGATGAGGCTGAAGGATCGGCGGCGAGGTGCTTGACTTAAAGATATTGAGACTGAAGAATTGACTTCATTCACAGGAATATGAGCATCCTCTGTTGCAGGAATCATCACCTCATTAGTGTTTGAATCATACAGTTCATCAAACATAGGATCAAACAATTTCTTTACATCATCTTCAGATGGAGGTACATATGGAGTTTCTTGAGTAGAGTTTGGAACAAGAGATGAACCAATGGGACAGTCTTGAAGTGCGGGTCCGAGTGGAGTGTTCAGGAGCCATTTGACCGTCGGCTCATCAAAGCGTAGCGTGAATGGTTTCCATGATATTTCGGGTTCTTTTGTTATAGATTCGGTATCCCTTTTTGTTTGGTGCGTATCCTACAAATACTCCAATGTCAGCTTTAGCCCTAAGTTTTCCTAAGTCTTGACCCTCATTAGTTGGATAGCACAATGCACCAAACACACGAAGGAAAGAGAGATTAGGTTTTCTGTTGTGGACAAGTTCATATGGAGTTTTCCATGTACGGTGTGGATTAGGGAACGATTTTGTGTATAGCATGCAGTGGCGATTGCTTCAGCCAGAGAAACATTGGAACCTTTGAGTAAATCAACATTGTTCTAGCGGCTTCAACCAGAGTCCGATTTAGTCTTTCAACTACACCGTTCCGTTGAGGAGTTCGTGGAACACTTCTTTGATGGCTGATTCCAATGCTTTCATAGAATTCATTAAGTTGTTTGTTGACAAACTTCAGTTCCATTATGCTTCGACAATTACGGACGGTTTTGTTAAGTCGAACTGCGGTTTGATGAGTTTGATGATGATATCAGGAGTTTCATCCTTTGTCCTTAAGAACTTGACCCAGGTGAATCTAGAGTAATCATCAACCACAACTAACACATATTTCTTCCCAAAGATATTCTGTACCCTCATTGGTCCACATAAATCCATATGCATCATATGAAGAACTTACTGTGAGAGTTAGTAGGTTTGGGTTTATGGGCATATTTCTTGCTTTTTCCCAATTGACATCTTGAACAAAGATGATCCTTTTCATACTTTAGTCTAGGTAAACCTACAACTAGGTCCTTTCCGGAAAGATCGTTGATGGTGCCGAAGTTCAAGTGATTGAGACGACGGTGCCATAACCATGACTTTGGTTTTGAAGCCTTTGATAACAAGCAGATTGGAGAAGCCCTCATCATGTCATCGATAGAGATGGTGTAAAGGTTTGACCTACGAGTTCCTTTTAACAGTTCCTTACCATTAAGATCTCTAACAAAGCGGTATGTTTTAGAAGGCAACTTCTAGATCGAGTCACAGAATTGACCAACAGAAGAGCGATTATGACCAACCTTCAACATAGTAGACTCTCGAGATGACACTATCACCAACAACATAATCTCCATAACCCATAATAGCACCGAAATGATCATTACCAAATCTAACAGTCCGATGAACTTGCTCACGAAGTTCATGAGCGCGACCGGTCTCGGTCATATGCTTGGAACGGCTGAGTCCGGTACCACGGAGCGATTTGAACGATCTGCAGTTGAACACAGACAAGAATGGATAAGCGGATAATTGGGATCCCCATGCAAGAATGGGTTCCACTTGGTTAGTGATAATGATTGGAACACCCACATCGAATCGAAACATCCATATCGAAGTAGAAGCAATGGAATCATTGGGAATAGATGCAATCTTTGGTGTCGTATTTGACCTATTCAAAGTATGTTTACTTCTTAAGGGAATAGTTCTACAAGTAGGCATCCATTTTCTAGTGGGCATAATCTTAGCAGTTTGAGAACAAAACAGATTATTCTTATGGCCAAAAGGTATCCAATAATAACCTATCTTTATAAATGTTATTCCTGTGGGTTTCCCTTTGTTTTCTAACAATCTTTCGTTTTGCCTTATTTGCACGATTATTAGCATTAGCAATTTTAACGGGCATTTGACAGCATTAGACAAAGCATTCACACCACATTCATGATTAGTAACAGAATTCAAGCATACTGACATTACAAGGTTTGCAAGATAGTATCAATTGAATTAATTACTGATGCGCCTAAGGCTAATACTAGAATCAACACGATTCATTTTATTCAACTCAAGCCTAAAGTTCCTAGATTGGTCTTCTACTCTCTTCCAATGCACATTCTTAGCTTGCAAGGTCCTATCATTCCTTGTATTACCTTGAGACTTTGACACGCTTCGCTTTAAAGTCCTGATTACTCTGTAGAGGGAATGGGAACATTAGTTGGTTGATCTAATTTTTGCATTCCTGAACTTGATGTGCAAGGATCCGAAGTACTAGAAGGCACATTAGTGTATACTTTAAGACTGTGATTTGAGCTTTTTGGAGGCACACTAAAGTTCACTTTCTTAGCACTAACATATCTGGAATCTGAACTACTTGAAGGCACAGTAGTGTTTCCTTTTTAAGATGGGCATAGAACGGATTTCTGCTTGGCACTAGGCATAGAACAGGGCATCACAGCTTTGCCTTTTGCACCTAAGGTTAAGGATTTTGGACATGTGGCAATTACACATTCTAGCAACTCTTGAGATCGTTTGGCCCGGAGGCAAGCAAACCTAATTTCACTATCAAGAGGTTTGTTAATGAAATCCTCTTCGACAATCTCACGGAGACATTCTAGACTATCCTTAAGGTGAGCAGAGTAGTCATGAAAAGCATGTTCATTATTCCTAAGATGAGGAGGAATATATTTAAGCTGTCAGTGTATTTGCAATCTAAGGGTGACTTTGAGACAACATTCTTATTGAAAACAAATAGTAGTTTCCCATTTCACGACTTCTCAGATTCTCAATTTCCTTTTGTAAAGACGTTATTTTTTCGTTGTTTTGGTCACGGGTGACTTTCATTGAATCATATAACTCTTTAAAATGTCGTTTAACCTTTTCATTTTCTTCTAGAAAACTCTCGTTTTCCTTTTGTAAGGCATTTACTAAGTTTTGAAGATGAAAAGTTTGAGAATTCTGAGAATCTAAAGGAGGAGGCATTTGGGAGCTGTCATATTGTTCTTTTGACCCTTTAATTGAGAGATTTGGGCTTTCAACTTTCGATCGTGTTGCAGCGAGCTTGAATCTGTTCATCACGTTTGTTAATTTGAAAAACTGCATCAAACTCTGGAGCATCTGAAGATGTCTTGATATTTGAAGTTTTGACATTTTCTTTAAGATGTTGATATTTTAGTTGTAAATTAAAATGCTCAACTTCTAGTTTAGAAAAATGTTTAACCAAATTGTCGTGATCATCCAGTTCAATTTTCTCGTTTAGTTTAGAATTAGTTTTTCAAGCTCAATGACACGATCATGGGAGACTTTCAGGGCCTCAGATAGTTCATGAAATTTGGAAGCATTAATAGAGAAATTTGAAGCGATGAAAAAGATATCTTGAGCAACACATTCAGTAATAAGAGTCTCATTTAAGGTATGCAAGTTCTTCCTCTCAATCTCATTATATTTTAGTGCGCGCTCATAATCACTAACTTCAACTACCATTGCATCAAATTCCTTTTCCATTTCTTTAATATCTGATTTTATCCCCTTTTAAGACTCTCAAAATGATCTTTTAGTTGTTTAAAGAAAGGCATGACCTCAGTTAAATAACATTCTTTTGTATGCTCAAAACCCCTTTTCCCTTCGTTATCCCGATGGGTGTGATCCTTTTCTTACAAGTTTTCTCAAAATCAACAAATAGTTGAAGAATAACATATTGGCTGATTAAGGTCTTGCTTTTAGTGGCAATAGTTCTAGGAACTAAATGCATTGGTGTATTTGGAGGATACACAATCGCTTTAGGGAATTTCCTACAAGGGGAATTCTTTTCAACAAGATTTTCGACTTTTGCAAGTCCATATCCTTTTTCGAACACTTGTTCAGGGAGTCAACAATGTTTGAGGCTTAAACATGTTCAAGGAAATCCAGTTTTCCTTCTTGTAGTCATGGGGAGTGATAATAATCTTTTTCTCTTTGCATTTCGGGTCATCTAGTTTTTGTTCATCCTTTCCCTAGTGACTTCATCTGATTTCTTATCTTCCTCAGTGCACTCAACGCAACTAGGTTTCCGCCTAGGCTTAAGAATTTCATTACCATCATAAAGCACCTTATGAGCATTTCTAGCCTTTTTAATTACCTCTGGATTCGGTTCCTCAACAAGGGGAATGCTATGCTTATCGCTTAAGACTCGATGTATAGTGACCATGTGAGCGATCGAATGGTGTTTCCTTGTATGTACAACTTGTTCTCAAGTTTGTTTTTCAAAGTTTTAGATTAAAAAATCTCTCAAGAGTTTTGATTCCTTTGCATTAAATTCTTGCTTAAGCATTTTCACATTTTCTTGAAGTTCTTGTTTTTGTTTAGATGTTTTAGAAAGTTTTTCTTGCAAGGAATTTAATTCTTGTTTCAATACTTCTTCTCTAAACTGACTTTTTCTAATTACTTGTACTTACTTGGTTATCCATTTCCTGCTCACGAGTGGTCAACTCAAACTTAGCACGTTGTTCATAAATAGCAACACGTTCTTTATAGGCATTTAGTTTAGAAATAATGGAATCATCGAGGCACATGCAAGTGTATTCATCAAAAACATAGTCATTGTTGACTTCAGAAGATGCATCACTTGGTACAACTTCACTTTCACTTTGTTTCACATATTGATCATATGGGACAATATTGATATTACCCATATTTTCAATATTTGATTCAATAGTTTCAGTTGATTGTACTTTGTCATGCATCTTTTGCACATCGGCATCATCGTATAGTTTTAATACCTCTGAGATGAGCTTGTCATGGGATGGCCCAGCTAGTGATGAAGAAGAGACCTTGGGAGAAACCATTGGAGAAATGCTAGCCATAAAAATTGTGTGTGCGTAGGTCCATCATCCACATCAGAGTCGTATGCATCACAATCGGCTGACTTGAAAGGCATTCGATGATTGTGACCTATCTCCTGAATAGGCTGCTCATCCACATCTGCATCATAGGTCTTGGCATTGCCCTCGGCAAGAAACAACAATTCCTCTTCATTCCAAGTAGCACCATTGTCCGAGCTTGAGCCGGCGGCATCTTATCTCTGAAGTAATCGGCATTCTGTGGGCGCTTTGGAGATGTACAGTTCCTTGCAATGTGTCCCTCTCCACCACAGTTATAACATTTGATGAGCTTAGTTTGACCTTGGTTACCATTCCTTCCTCGATTCTGGTTTCCAACATAACCTCTCCCGGCTCCACCTCGTCCCGATCATCTTGTCTTTCTGAGCTGGTTGCACCCCGATCCTTCCATCTTTAATAGTGGCTTGATTGTGTGGGTTAGATGCGATTCGAGGTTGTTGTTGGTTTGTGGGAGAGTATTCATGTTTTGACTGATGAGAAGAGCTAGTTGATTAATGAAACTACCCACGTGAGCATCGGACATCGGCTTGTTTGTACATAGGATCGGGAATGAGTTTGTGATTACCATTACCCAAGGGTATGACTTGTGATGCTTTGGTTGTGATTCCGATGTTTGAGTAGAAAGCTGTAGAGTCATTAGACGAGCTTGTCTCTCCCTGGTTGGTTTTGAACTGATTGAGAATTAATTTTTCAAACATAGCATGTCTCTCATTCCGAAGGAGGAAGGCATAGAGTTGCTCATAGTTTGTATTCTTCAATCCTTTAGTGAGCTTCACAGTGGTAACAAACTTGTGCCATTCGGGATTCATGTTGTTCACAAATTTTGAGTTCAACTGAATGTTAGGCATAGTCATTCTGATGTTCCTCATGTCATTAACTAACTTATGAAATCTCACATAGTACTCATAGACACTCTCATTTGGTTTCATCTTGAAATGCTCAAATTCGTCATAGAGTTGGGATTCTCTGTCTTCCATAGTTAATTCAGAACCTGAGAGAAGCATCTTAACATTGTCCCAAACTGCCTTAGCATCCGTGTTATGATTGATCAGCTTGTAGATGTCTTTAGGAAGACCTTGAAGAACAATGTTTGAAGCCCGATATCGCATCAAATCTCTTTTTATCCTTATCATCAAGCTCATCATACATCTTAGGTATGTCCATTCCGTAAAAGCAGAGTACCATCTGCATTAGTATCAAGTATGTCTCTAGTCGTCTCAACTCGATATGGTCCTTCATCAATGGATTTGATAATGTTGACACCATTTTCCTTTCCAAGGCAATACAGTCTAATTCGTTGAGCCCAAGAGTCGTAGTCAGTTCTGTCAAGCATGGTTGGACGAGTATCTGAGGCACCTTGCTTGAACATCCTCGCAAGTGATGGAGATGATAGTGGGAGCGTTGGTAGACATGTTAACAAATTAAACGGGATTTTATAACTCTATGATTAAACCGGAAATAGATTCTTTCACGGGATTTTACTGAATCAAGAGAAAACCGTAAACAATCACTCAAGACTCTAGATGATAAAATACTAAATCGCTAGAAGATAATGCACTAAGTCGCTAGAAATTAATGCACTAAGTCGCTAGAAATTAATGCACTAAGTCGCTAACCCTTAATTAGCTACACCCCTAAGTCGCTAGAGTCCCAAGTCGCTAATCAGAAAAGCAAGTCGCTAAGTAGTAACTCGCTACAGACCAAGTCGCTAACCAAATTTTGGCGACAATTCGCTACTCAAGTCGCTAACAATGCAAGCTAAAGAGCAACTCACTCTGACCAAGTCGCTACCACAAGTCGCTACCCGTAGTGGAAAGTCCACTACTTGTACTTTAACTCGCTAGATCTAACTCGCTAGTTCCAACACTGTAAGTCGCTACAAAAATGTGAAGCAAGTCGCTAGCTTGAAAAACCATATAAACATCACTTTTCAATCCAAAAACAACCCAACCAAGATGATTCAAGCTTACCAAATGAAAACCTAAACACTTTTGATGATTCTAAACATAAAAGTACCAACAAAATTCAAACTTTAACACAAGAAATCAACCAAATGATGCAAAAACCACTAAACTTTTTTAAACTCAAAAACCACCTAAAAACCACTATAAATCCAAAGATGTGCAAGATATGATCTAACCATGGCTCTTGATACCAATTGTAAGATATAAATTTTCACATACACATCATAACATTAACACAAGGTAGCATATAGATGGAATTCTAGAGAGAGAAAGTTAGAGGTTTAGGGAACTTAGTGAGAGAAAGTGAAAGATATTATTATGAGCTCCAACTCTCTACCTTGGGAGGTAGAGAGTATTTATAGTCTTACATAAAACGCCACACATCGGGCTGTGGATCAGGCATACAGTGGGTAAAGATCCGTCCGTCCTCCACGGTGTTACTTAACTAAATTCTACTTAACTAAATATTACTATGACTACGAGCTTTCTAACGATTACATATACTTGAGGTGACCGACTCTTTAATACTGGGAATTTCTAATTCCTAACATTCTATTATCCTGATTTATAATTTGAAATGATTATGATTTGATATCTTTCTTTCACTTTATTTGCATTATTAGATTCTCTTTTAGTATTAGTTTTGCTTGTATATACATTCCTTTGGGCTTTTGAAGCTCGGCCGCATTTCTTTTTCTTCCTTGGCGGGTATCTAAGCATTGGAGCTAGGTATTGCTTTGGGATGAGTCTTTGTGTGGACTTACCTTAGAGATTTTTAGCTTTGATCTTATGATGCCATTTAGACTTTATATTTTAGACATTACATTTGGAGTTTATTTTCATTTGGGACCTATGTATTGAAGTCATTTGACTTGGATTATTTCAATATTTATGTTGAGATTTCTTTTGGATATTTATGTTTGCTTTGATATGACACCATTACTTGTGATTCCTTTACCCTTGTCGGGTCGGGGCGGTACAATTTATGGCATCGAGCCAGTTTACGACTTGTAGTCGGGACACGTGACATATGGATCCTAGGTTTTGAGACCTTAGAGCTTAGGATTTGACCTGTGAGGATTTGGGTAGACTTTAGGATTCCTTCTGCGTACTTCCATTTCGTATCTCACCATTGTTCATTTTACTAATCGTTGATGGTTCGAACTTCATTACTGGTAGCGGGGATGGAGACGATGATGCTACTAACATGGATACTGCGATTGCTAATGCTCTCAACTCTCTTTTCCCTGGTCTTACTACACCTGAGATGATGGAGCAGGTGATCGGCAACATTAAATGTCGGAATGGTGCCGGGTATGGTGGAGGAAATCAACCCGTCGGTATTCACACTTGGCTCGGCGTTTGGTAAGCTCAAGCCTCTTTCGTTTTAGCATGCTACTCCCACTGAGGCCGAGGACTGGATCACTCATATTGAGAAGCTGTTTGAAGTCTTGGGTTGTGGAGGCGAGTTTAAGACTTCGTTTGGCTGCATTCAAATTGGAAGGTGATGCTTTAAATTGGTGGAAGGCACTCAAACAAGCAAGAAGAGGAGATGCTTTTGCATTGTTACTTGTACACTGGTGAGTTTCGGACTATCTTCTATAACGTTACTTCCACGATCTTTGAGCAGAAAGGTATGAGAGGGATTATCAGGCAATCTACCAGTTTGATTATGAGAATTCCAATGAGTACAAGAGTAGGTTTATGAGATTTGGTGAGTTTTGTAGGAGCTATTGCTTTGGAGATGGTAGGCGTCAAGCTAAGCACTTCAAGTGGGGGTGAAGAAGTGGGTGTTGGACCATTGCTTAATATTGAGTATGAGAATGTGTCGGCACTGCAATGACGCAGCCGTAACATTGAGATCTTTCATGAGGGTTTGGGTTCCAACAAGCGTAATCGCGATGGTGATCGGATTCAAGGTAGGACTCAAGGCAATGACTATAAGGGAAACTCTGGTAGGAGTTATGATTCGAGGAGTCAAGTGGATAGGAGTTATGATCAGCGGGGTCAGTCGGGAAGGAATGTTGACCGGGCCCGAGACGAGGGGTCAAGATAATAGAAATCTTTGGTAAGAATGGAAGTGATCGTCAGAACCAAGGTAACAATAACGGTACGTTACAACAAGGATCAGTCACTCGAGGATCAAATCGGGTCGTGCGCCGGGATCTTCTAGTCAACAGAGGACAGGTGAGGTTTTCCTCCCCTACCTATTTGTACTACTTGTGGAAAGGCTCATCCAGGGGCGTGTTTCAAGGCCAGTGGTGGTTGTTTTGCTTGTGGCTCCACTGCTCACAAGATTAAAGATTGTCCTAAGAAGAAACCGGTGATTCCTGGACACTACATCAAGCCGACTACTACTTTGGGCGTGTCTATGCTACTACTCGTAACGGTAGGAGCGCACTTCGAGTACCATTACGGGCACTCTTTTCATTGATGATTATGCTGTCTTCGTTTTATTTGATATCGGTGCCACACACTCCATTATATCTATCACATTTGCTAAGAAACTTAATATGAAGCCCAAACCGTTAACAAATCACTTATCGATTTCTACGCCTATGAAGAACCACGTGATCATTGATCATAAATACGTTAAGTGTCCTCTTTGTTTTGATGATCGTATTCGCTTTGCAAATCTGTATCCTCTCGATATGGTCGACTTTGATATCATTCTAGGCATGGATTGGTTGGCTTATCATAGAGCTTCAATTGATTGCCATGCTAGAACGGTGATCTTTAGAGAGGTAAAACATCCGAATTCGTTTATCATGGTTCTCAACCTCTCAAATCTGTTAAGCTCATTTTCGCTATGAAGGCACGGACCATGATTGCTCATGGGTGCCAAGGTTTTCTAGCATCTGTTAAGGAAACATCTTTGGAGAGTCCTAACATTGAAAATCTTTCGGTCGTTTGCGAATTTACCGATGTTTTTCCCAATGAACTCCTGGTCTTCCCGCTAGAGAAGTTGAGTTTAGCATTGAGTTAATTCCGGTCTTGAACCGATTTCGAAGGCTCCGTATCGCATGGCACCTGTAGAACTGAAGGAGTTGAAGGAACAGCTGCAAGAGATGATAGAAAATGGATTTATTCGACCCGGTGTTTCTCCATGGGGTGCACCTGTTTTGTTTGTGAAGAAGAAGGATGAAAGCATGCGTCTATGTATCGACTACCGTGAACTTAATCGTATTACCATTCGTAACCGTTATCCTTTGCCGCGTATTGATGATTTGTTTGATCAACTACAAGGAGCTAAGTTCTTTTCGAAGATTGACACGAGGTGCGGTTATCATCATTACGTGTGAAGGAGCAAGATGTTCCTAAGACCGCGTTTCGTACCAGATATGGTCATTACGAATTCCTCGTTATGCCTTTTGGTTTGACCAATGCGCCTGATATGTTTATGGACCTGATGAATCGTGTTTTCCATGAGTTTCTCGACAAGTTTGTTATTGTTTTCATCGACGACATTTTAGTTTACTCCAAGTCTGAAGAAGAGCATGAAGAACATCTCTGGATAGTTTTAGAGATTTTGAGGAAGAAGAAGTTGTACGCCAAATTTTCGAAGTCGAGTTTTGGTTAAGACAATTCGCTTTCCTTGGTCATATTGTATCAGTGATGGTATCACCATGGATCCGTCTAAAGTTGAGGCTATCACTAAATGGCCAAGACCTACGATGGTGAGGTCGGGGAGTTTTCTAGGACTTCTGGTTACTGAGACGTTTTGTTGAAGGTTTCTCTCGCTTAGCTCTACCCCTAACCCAACTGATGAGGAAAGGTGAAAAGTTTGTATGGACGGATGAGCGAGAAAAGAGTTTTGAAGAGTTGAAACGGAGATTGGTGTCAGCTCCTATTTTGACTCTTCCAAGCTGGTTCGGAGGATTTCAAATTTACAGTGATGCATCTAATAAAGGATTAGGCTGTGTTTTGATGCAACATGGAAAGGTAATAGCTTATGCTTCGAGGCAACTAAAACCTTATGAGGAGAATTACCCAACTCATGACCTTGAGTTAGCTGCAGTGGTGTTCGCGTTGAAGATCTGGAGACATTACTTGTATGGAGAGGCGTGTGATATATTCACCGATCATAAGAGTCTCAAGTATATTTTCACTCAGAAGGAACTTAACATGAGACAAAGAAGATGGTTAGAACTTCTTAAGGATTATGACACCAACATTCAGTACCATCCATGTAAGGCTAACGTAGTTCTTGAAGTATTTAGCCGGAAATCAGGCATTCTTGCGAGTATCAAGATTGAGCCTAGGATTTTGCGTGACTTAGAGAGTTTGGATGTTGAGTTGTGTGTAAGAGGTTTTGATGGATCTTTGGGCTAGTATGAAGGTGGAGTCGAACCTTATCTGCAAATTAAAGAAGCTCAGAAAGATGGCAGTGTGGGCGTGGTGCAAAATGTTGAAGAAGGTAAGCCGGAGTTTAAGGTTGATAATGACGGTATTGTATGGTATGGAGATAGGCTTTGTGTTCCCAATGATCAAGTACTTCGTGAGAAAGTTATGACTGAAGCTCATAGTTCTCCTTTCACTATCCATCCGGGTTCTACCAAGATGTATAGGGATTTGAAGCAATACTTTTGGTGGAATGGCATGAAGCAAGATGTGGCGACGTTTGTGTCGAAGTGTATGATTTGTCAGCAGGTTAAGATCGAACATCAAAGGGCTAGTGGATTGTTACAGCCATTGGATATTCCAACATGGAAGTGGGATAAGATACCTATGGATTTTGTGACTGGACTACCTCTTACTCGGAAGAAGCATGATGCGATTTGGGTAGTTGTTGATCGACTAACCAAATCTGCTCATTTCTTGCCAATCAGAAAGGATTTTGGTATTGGTAAATTGGTGGAGATTTTTCAGCAAGAGATCGTTAGACTTCATGGTACTCCGGCATCTATTGTGTCCGACAGAGATCCGCTTTTTACTTCTCATTTACGGAAGGGTTTGCAAAAAGCTTGGGGTACTCGACTTAATTTTAGTACGGCATTTCTTCCTCAAACAGATGGTAGGTCAGAGAGGACTCTGAGACCTTAGAGGATATGCTCAGGGCTTGTGCTTTAGAATGGACTGGGAGTTGGGATGAATATTTATGTTTAGTAGAGTTTGCATACAACAACAGTTGGCATGCTAGCATTAAGGCGGCACCGTTTGAACTTCTTTATGGAAGGAAAGGTAGAGCACCTATTTCTTTGGGATGAAGTAGGTGAACGCTTGATTGAAGGTCCGGAAATGATCGAGATCACTAATGAGAAAGTAGCTGTTGCTAGAGAAAAGTTGAAGGAAGCTAGGTCTCGTCAGAAAAGTTATGCCGACAAGCATCGTCGTTATTTAGAATTTCGGGTTGGAGATCGTGTATTTTTGAAAGTTTCGCCGTTTAGAGGTGTGAAACGTTTTGGAATCAAGGGCAAGCTCAGTCCTCGATTTATCGGTCCGTTTGAAATTCTAGAACGTATAGGAGAAGTTTCATATCGATTAGCACTTCGCCTCAGGTTATCGCATGTTCATGACGTTTTCCATGTATCACTCCTAAGGGGATACAACTATCATCCGTTACATGTTGCTTCTTATCCGTTTGATCAAATTCAGTCCGATATGTCTTTATCGAAGAACCGAAGCTATTTTAGAAAGGCAAGAAAGAGTCATGAGAAATAAAGTCATTCCGTTCGTTAAGATTCTTTGGAAAAATCATCCGGAACGTGAGGCTACTTGGGAAACCAAGGAGTCGATGCGAGCTAGTTATCCTCATTTCTTTGAATAGTTTGGTATGTTTTCATTTCGTTTTCATTTTAGTTTACGTTTCATTTCAATTTTCGAGGACGAAAATTTTTCTTTAGAGGGGAAGAATTGTAAAACCTGGAAAATCTAAAATCTGATTAAAGACTAAAATACCCTTGGAATCGAAATTTATAAAATACGTAAAATACATTTATATCATTTAGCGAAATTTAAACTTAACTTGCGAATAATTAAACCTAACTAAAATGTGTACGTGATCGATTTTGGTGCACGAAGGTTGGACGTTTAAGTAAATAACTTGGGTCATGTTTGTTTTGTTCGATGGACCATAGGCCAAAGCCCAATGGTGTGCGTTTGGGTTGTGTTCGGTTGGGCCAAGCCGAAACCCAAGACCCTTCCTAAGCCCTAACCGAAATTTCTACTACTATATATACAATACATAAACTCAAAAGTGAAACCCTAGTTTTGTTGTTGCCTCTCTTTTGTTTCTCCCTACTTTCGGCCGAATACATACACCCTTGGTGTCGAGATTTTTGCTTCAACCAAGTCAAGGTATAACCTATTCTTGTCTTCGTTTGATGCACCTTAAGTTATTGTATTGTAATTTGTTTCGTTTGGTCGACTTGTGTTTCTTTTTTTTTTCTTTGTGTCGAGCCGAATAGAACCAAAACAAGGCAAACCCTAATGATTAAACCTTAAAAGTATTAAAGAGCTATGTACGTAATATGTATTATTGAATCGAGTCATGGTTATGTCGAGTTGCATAAGGACCGAACCTTATGTGTTTTAACCGAACCATGCATATAATTCGACTAAAGTGTAAAACATGATAACTTGAATGAGTTAAGTACGTATATGAGTTAAGACTTGCGTAATAACCTATTAGCCGAAACCCTAGATTAAACCGAACCACATATAGAGTTTTTGAACATGTATTAAACGACTAAAGGTTATGTAAACATAAACCCTAGTTTGATATGTGAACCGAATAAGGTATGCCAAACCCTAATGGTTTGTGAATCGTGTCTCATATGCGTGCGAAATTATACGTCAAGTGAACTTGTAAATGTGTAAAGCGTGTAATTAATCAGTAATAAGTAACTTGTATGTCACATAAAATCATAAACGTGCATGGTGAAACATAAAAGGAAAGATTGTTTTTATGGCGTGTTAGGTTAAGTAACGAGTCATTAAAAGACGTAACATGTAAGTAAATGCATATTAATGAGATATTAAAGAATGAGAAAACCCTAGAACCTAAATGAGAGTCGATTAGGGTTTGAAGCTAAGTATATTAATTAGTTATTTTATGTGTGAGTTATGACGTTTAAACTATTTTCACATTTAACTCTAAACTTTAATTAATGACATAATGAACCCTAATCTCGATATTAATTATAAAACACTTAAGTCTCATTTAATTATAAAACCCTAAAGTATTAAGATCATTAAATATACTAAGTATGAGCGCCAAATATTAAAAGATCATTTCGACGATTATGGAATCATAAATAACATGTACGACCGTTAATGTATATAGGTTCTGTGAAGAAGGAGTAATCCTTTGCTTTCCGTATTTCTGCTTTTCGATCATTTGCTTTGGAATAAGGTGCAGATATTCGACCTTTTCAGTAAAGGTTTCTTATAACGTTTTCTTTTAGTTAGCTTTTACATTAGGATTTCCTAAGCCTTTGCTATGAACCCTAATGTGTCTATTTGAGCTTTTGCTTATCTGAACTTTGATTTTTGAATCATAAAACATTGATTTTGAACTATATGATATGAAGACTTTGATTTTGAAAACATGATTAAAAATTTGATAAAATATGATCTATGTCAGTTATGACATTCTATTTGACCTAAGATAGTTTGACACCTGAGCCAATTATTAACTAGTCATGGGGGTTCCATGTCCGTGTCGATAATGCACCGACATGACTCTAGGCAGATGAGAGTAAAGTTACGCCCGTCCTTATCTGTTATTTGTTATGAGCTCAAGTTATATTATATTATCAATGTATGTTTGTGGGGCGTATGGGTGCATCCTAGATCTGTTATATGTTATATGCTATATGTTATCGATGATTGATGCTTGCGTGCATGCACGTCCTTCATAACTCTGGTAGGTCTCCCTACAAATGTTGCCTTATGTGAATATGATTATGTTTATGATATGGCATATGTATTTGGGCTCGAGGTAGTTAGCTATAAAACTTATTCTATTATCCTGATTTATAATTTGAAATGATTATGATTTTGATATCTTTCTTTCACTTTATTTCGTATTAGTTCTCGTTTCGTATTCGTTTTGCTTGTATATTTGTTCACTGGGCTTTTGAAGCTCAGCCGCATTTCTTTTCTTCCGCGGTATCTAAGCATTGGAGAATTTGGGTATTGCTTTGGGATGAGTGCTGTGTGGACTTACCTTAGATATTTTTAGCTTTGATCTTATGATGCCATTTAGACTTTATATTTTAGACATTTCATTTGGAGTTTATTTTCCGCTGGGACCTATGTATTGAAGTCATTTGACTTGGATTATTTCAATATTTATGTTGAGATTTCTTTTGGATATTTATGTTTGCTTTGATATGACACCATTACTTGTGATTCCTTTACCCTTGTCGGGTCGGGGCGTTACATAACGTGTGATACAACATATATACGTGTATAAACTTAATGGAAAGAGTTAAAATGAAATGAGTTTAGATGAAAACTTACTACACTTGTTTAGAGTGGTGATGAAACGCGAGGTTAGAGCGTTTGTGGACTATTCAAACCCCTAGTTCTCCTTATAATGTCACTCGATCAAATATTGCCCCAAGTTTTCCTAGTTTCCTTGCTTCTTTCCCTTGCTTGGTCACAATTTGTTTTTCTTCCCTTTTTCCTTCGAGTGAGTATGTTTGTGTTGAGAGTGATATAAGTGAGTGAGTTTGAGGGATTTGAGTGAGTTGTGAGTTGTATATAAAGGGAGAATGTGCATGGGTTTCCTAATATTTTAGAGCATAGATCTTCCTAGTATCAATATAGTACAAGTTGGAGTGTGTAGGTGTTTGGGAGGCATGGTAAAACTGGCGCCTCTTGGGGGCATGCTTAGCTCAAGTCCCATCGAGTTGTAGCAAGTAAAACACAAAATCCATTGGTCTTAAAAGTCTCACTAGGTCAAAGGGTGTCTAGGCATTATTTTAATGGGGGATTAGAGGCTAATTAAGCATGTTTTGTCTCCCTTTTTACATCCATACACAAGGTAAGGGACATGGGGAGGGGGGATGAACCTTGGCTAACTTAGTTTCATGTAGTTGAGTTTTTCCCCCTCTTTTGGTTCGACCGGTTACAAAAATACAAAGAAAAGAGTAGTATCAACACATAATATTTCAATTGGTACTCATTTGGGTATGTTGGGCTAGCAGCGAGGCCCAAAGATAAATCAACGTTTTTGGGCTCGGTTTACTTGGGTGTGGATCGGACTAAAGAAAACAAAGGCCCAATGGTGAAAGTGGTATTGGGCCCGAATTAAAACCGGGTGTGGGTTGGGCTTAAATTTAACGCAAGGCCCAAAGAAAAGTGGGTTGGATCGAGGCCCATTAGTGGTGAAATATTGTTGGGTTTGACGGGTATAAAAGGCCCAATAAATGTTAGGTGGTGAGTCGTTTCCAAGTCGAGGCCCAATAAAGGTTCTAGGCCCAATCCGATATTTATATATATTTATTTTTATTTATTTCGTATTTTTATAAATTTTTACATATATATTATGTATTTTAAGAATATCGGGATCGTGGGGATTTTCGTTATGATCACAACGGTATATTTATGAACGCTCAAGCTGCGTTGATCATGCATATGCCAAATGATATGCAAATGTGATGTTTAGAAAATTTCATGATGATATAAATCGTGCTTAATTTCTGATTAAGGTCTTAAGTACAATGAAATTTTCCGGGAGCTTACAGTACCTACCCCTTAAGAGAACCGTGTCCCGCGGCTTAACTCGCAGAGGTTGTCATGGGTGATTAGATGAACAGGTGGGGATACTTGGAACGCACTACATCCTCGCGCTCCCAGGTGAACTCTGCACCTCGTTTCTTGTGTTTCCATCAAACTTTAACGATAGGAATGCGGCTTTGCTTAAGCCTATTGACTTCCCTGTCCATGATCTCAACGGGTTCTTCTACAAAGCTAAGTTTGTCATTGAGCTATATGTCCTTTAGGGGTACGACTAGAGTTTCATCCGATAGACACTTCTTAAGATTCGAGACATGGAAAGTGTCCTGTACTCGACTAAGCTCTTCGGGAAGTTCGAGCTTATATGCCACTGGACCAATTCTTTGAAGAATTTTGAACGGTCCTACGTATCGAATTTTGAGTTTTCCTCTCTTTCCAAACCTGACCATTCCTTTCCAGGGTGATACTTTGAGCATTACTTGATCTCCGACTTGGAATTCCATCAGTTTTCTTCTGACATCTGCGTAGCTCTTTTGTCTATCTCGAGCTGCTTGTAGTCGCTGCCTAATTTGCATTATCTTCTCAGTTGTCTCCTGGACAATCTCAGGGCCTATGAGTTGTACTTCTCCAACTTCTGCCCAGCAAACAGGCGATCGACATTTTCTTCCATAAAGCGCTTCAAAAGGAGCGGCTTTAATGCTGGCGTGGTAACTGTTATTGTAGGAGAATTCAGCTAGAGGTAAGTGCTTATCCCATCCTTTTCCGAAATCAATCACACATGCTCTTAGCATGTGTTCCAGAGTTTGGATCGTTCTTTCACTTTGTCCATCTGTTTGAGGATGGTATGCGGTACTCATATCCAATTTGGTACCCATGGCGTTTTGGCGTGTTTGCCAAAATCTCGAGGTAAATCGGCTATCTCGATCAGATATGATAGAGATTGGTACACCGTGACGACAAACGATCTCTTTGATGTACAATCTAGCGAGTGTAATCATCTCGTCGTTCTACTTGATTGGCAGAAAATGAGCGGATTTCGTAAGACGGTCTACAATGACCTAAATGGTGTCAAAACCATTAGAAGTTCCCGGTAAATTTGTGATGAAATCCATTGTGATTCTTTCCCATTTCCATATGGGAAGTTCCGGTTGGGTTAACAATCCTGACGGTCTTTGATGCTCTGCTTTGACTCTCAAACATGTCAAGCATTTACTGGCATATTCAACGATATCAGCCTTCATGTTTGGCCACCAATACAAAAGCTTTAGATCTTGATACATCTTGTTGGGACCAGGATGTATGAAATACTTCGATTTATGTGATTCATGCATGATGAGTTCTCGGATACCTCCGTTGAATGGAATCCAACTTCGATCTTTGAAACATAACTTTCCGTTCGATCTTTTCACAAATCCATTTTCATTCTCCGGCATGCCATAAATCTTCTCATTCGGCATGTTTTCTTCTTTAAGTGCTTCGATTTGAGCTTCAAGAATTTTCGATGATAGGGGTGAATTGATTACCATACCCAATGATCTCACTCTAAGTGGCTTAGGGCGATCTTTTCTGCTCAAGGCGTCGGCAACAACGTTCGCCTTTCTGGGATGGTAACGAATCTCGCAGTCATAATCACTGAGCAATTCTAGCCAGCGGCGTTGACTCATATTCAGTTCTTTTTTTATCTAAGATGTGTTGAAGACTTTTGTGATCAGTGTACACTATACACTTGGTTCCGTATAAATAATGTCTCCATAACTTGAGTGCAAATACCACAGCGCCAAGTTCTAGATCGTGAGTAGTATAATTCTTCTCATGAGTTTTGAGTTGACGTGATGCGTAGGCAATCACTTTGTTCCTTTGCATGAGAACAGCGCCTAAACCCATATATGAAGCATCGCAATATACTACAAAATCTTCTACCCCTTCGGGTAGTGCCAAGATGGGTGCTTCGCAAAGCTTGTCCTTAAGGAGTTGAAAAGCTGATTCTTGATCGTCTCTCCATTCGAATTTCTTCATTTTCTGGGTTAACTCGGTCAATGGTTTGGCTATTTTTGAAAAACCTTCGATGAATCTCCGGTAATAACTAGCAAGTCCTAGGAATTGACGAATCTCAGTGGGGTTGGTGGGTACTGACCAATTATTTACGAATTTGATCTTTGCGGGATCCACGTGGATTCCTTTACTGTCGATCACATGACTAAGAAATTGGACTGTCTCAATCCAAAAATCGCATTTGGAAAAACTTGCATTACAATTCTTCATCCTTGAGTAACTTCAGGACAGTTCTCAAATGTTCCGCATGTTCTTCTTTATCAAGATTGTAGATAAGAATATCGTCAATGAACACAATGACGAATTTATCCAGGTATGGTTTACATACCCTATTCACGAGGTCCATAAATACAGCGGGTGCATTAGTTAAACCGAATGGCATTACTTGGAATTCATAATGACCATATCGAGTTCTAAATGCGGTCTTGGGTATATCTTCCTCTTTTACCCTTAAATGATGGTATCCAGATCTTAAATCAATCTTCGAGTATACACTCGAGCCTGGTAACTGATCAAACAGATCATCGATTCTTGGTAAGCGATAGCGGTTCTTGATTGTGAGCTTGTTCAATTCTTTGTAATCGATACACATCCGAAATGATCCATCTTTCTTCTTAACGAATAAAACCGGTGCTCCCCAGGGTGAGGAACTTGGTCTAATGAAGCCTTTGTCAGATAGCTCTTCTAGTTGTTTAGACAATTCTTGCATTTCCGATGGTGCTAAACGGTATGGTGCTCGTGCTACGGGAGTAGCTCCGGGAATAAGATCGATATGAAATTTGACTTGTCGAGCAAGTGGGAGTCCAGGCAAATCTTCTGGAAACACCTCAGGAAATTCTCTAACTACAGGTACATCCTCTAGTCGTTTCTCTTCTGACTTCTTTTCCGTTACCTGAGCTAAGAAGGCATAACATCCTTTCTCTATGTACTTTATTGACTTCGCACAATATATGATACTTAAGTACTTTCTACTTTGATCTCCTTAAATAACTAAAGTTTCACGTTGATTGGGATATGAACGGTTTTCTCATCGCAAACAATCCTAGCACGATGTTTAGACAACCAATCCATGCCAATTACGACATCGAAACTACCAAGTTTGATTCGCAAAAGATCTATGAGGAACGAGTGATCTTGTAACAGAATAGGGCAATTACAGATTACGGTGTTAGTTCCTATTATTTTTCCATCAGCTATTTCTATCTCATAAGTTATATCTAAGGCAATTGGGGATAATTCAAGCAATGGTGCAAAGGTAGTAGATACAAAACTCTTATCGGCTCTAGAGTCAAACCAGATTTTTGCAGAATGATTGTTAAGAGAATACGTACCCGTCACAACATCAGGGTTCAACGGCACGTCTCCATATCCTAGCACGTACGACCTTGCATGTGCATTGTTCGGTTGAGCTGCATTCCTCTTTGGGCATTGACTCTTGAAATGACCCTTCTCTCCACATCCATAACAACTCATATTTGCCATAGTGTTTCCACCTCCAGGGTTTCGGCAATGCTTTCCTTGATGACCTACCTTGTTGTACTTGTTACACTTCACAGTGCATGGTCCAGAATGGTGCATCAAACATCTATTGCACTGGGGATATGGTCCGGCATATCCTTTTCCGGCAGTGGGTGCAGCATAAGCCCTTGCGGCTTCTTGTCTTCGGTTTTGCCGATTGTGATGGTGGTTTCTGTTGCGGTGATACTGGTTGTTGTTGTTCCAATTGTTGTTATTGGACTGATGGTGGTTTGAATTTGAGATTTTCTGATCATCAAGCTTTCGTTTGTTGTCACTTGAGCCTTGTGCATTTGCAAGCTTCAATGTCGGCTCCATAAGGCGGTGGGATACAATGACAACTTCTTCCACAGTCTTTGGATTAGAAGCGATGACATCTCCTTCAATGTTCCGAGGTAGACCTCCGATCAAAGCTTCCAAAAGCTTTTCATTGGTAGGGAACAGGTGAGGAAACAGAGCTCTCAGCTCGTGGAATCCCTTGAAGTATGTCTAGAGATCATTACCTTTAGCAGCCAAATGGTAATACTCATCTTCAAGCTTTTTTATCTCAGTTCTCGGACAGTACTGTTTCATTAACTGTTGTTTCAGATCTGACCATGAAATTCTACAAGCTTCTTCCATTCCAATTGGTTGAGCATGGGCTTTCCACCAAGATAACGCATCTTCTAGCAAAGTTCCAGTTGCAAACTTGACCTTGCAATCATCTGTGCAGTCACTTAGTAGAAACACAGTCTCTGTTCTCTCAAACCAATGAAGTAAACCAATAGTACCTTCTGTGCCTTTGAAGAATGTTGGCTTGCAGTTCATGAACTCTTTGTCGCTACACTTATGAGCTACAGAAGACTCACTTTGATTTGTTGGAGTGTTGGTTTCATTTGAGTTTGCCATTTCAACAATTCGTGCTGCTGCTGCGACACGAGTTGCTTCAGCAAGACGAGCAACCTCGGCTTCACGTGCTGCTTGGGTAACACGCTCAGTTTTAGCTTCTCGAGCGATCTCCGCTTCTCGGGCAATCTCAGCTTCTCTTGCAGTTTCAGCCTCTCTTGCAATCTCAGCTTCTCTTGCAATTTTGGCTTCTCTTGCTGCAACTTCAGCTTCACGTGCCTCTTGGGCAATTCGTTCAACTTTAGCTCTAGCAGTGTCAGCGGCATGCTAAGCTATAGCAGCGCTAACGCTTTTAGCGACCATTTTTCGAACAGCTACTTGGGTGATAATGGATGATGTAGCTTTCTTCTTGACCATTTTTTTAAAATTACCAAGAAATAAACACCAAGATTAAGAATCATTGACGATAATAAAAGTGATTACATATAATAAATATCATAATAGTCAAGATCATCACTTTAAATCAATGAGATGATATCGTTATGGATAGTAATAAGTGAATCATGATTTATTTCAAACAAATCATAACATATATAAGGACATAATGATCGGTTCGGCATATATGACTGATGAATAACATCACAACACAAGAACATAAAAATACAACCATAGATAGCATAGAATACATCAATACATAGTAATTGTTTACAACCATAGGTTACAACATCAACATTCTTGTTCCATAGTTTCAAACCAAAAGGATACAAGCCTTAATGCCTCATATGGCGGCTTTATGATACATACTACAATAAAGATGACTAGAATCTATGCATCTCCAGATGCGTCATCATGACGACGGCGAATCTCCTCGACCATGGCTGTCAAATCTCGGATCTGCTGCTCACGTGCTCGATCTCTCTCCTCGAGGTCATCAATCCTCTGCTCTAGTATAGCAGTGTGAGCATTAGCGGATGCAAGGCTCTCTCTCGGCCTAAGGCAATGTCTCTCAAAGTACTGGCATCTCGAACAGTAGTCTCAAGCCTATGGGTCAATCTGGTCACGGCATCTCTCGCCTCCATAATCTGGGTGCTCATCATGTCAAATACAATCTCAATGGAGTAGCGACATATCACGAGGTTTTCGACCTCTTCCTCCAAGCTCCCTCTATCCTAACTAACGGAATCTCATCATAATGTGCCAGGAGCTCACTCAGCTGGTCCTCGTGTCTAATGAGTCTAGTCGCCAACAGAGGAATGGTGTGGTGTACAGACTCACCGGTAACTGGCAAAACTGGAGCTGGTGCAGTAGTTGAGCTCTTTCCAAGCTCGAAAGAACTAGGTGCTCCCTCCTCTTGTCTCCAACAACGAAGTAGAGGTATCAAGAATGATGTTAGGAATTATGTAATAGTGGGTTCCTGCTGATATGGTTCCTGCTGATAGTAATATAGTTTCTGCTGATAGTGAGGTTTCTGCGGATAGTGCAGTTTCTTCTGATAGTTATTTTGTTTCTGCGGATATGTAGTTTCCGCTTTATCAGTTTATTAGTTACGATATGCATGAGTTAAAATAGGAATAGATAGTGCATGTCTTTTACGTGATTAGCAAGATGCAAAGTTAGGGTTTCTTGTTCTATAAAAGAAACAAGCGGCTAGGGTTTAATGTACGTTTTTAATAACAATAATAGTGAGTTAATATAGATCCATAGAGGATCAAGTTATTGGTGTTCATTGTCTTCTTGAGTATTGTATTTATTTTCCGCGTGAATACAATTCTTGTAAAGGTTCTCTATAGTTGTCTTGTGATTACACATGATAGCTATACTCTTTCTAGGCTCATAAGATCTATCAGGGACTGATCCCAACAAGTGGTATCAGAGCCTCGTGAGAATCTTTCCTAGAAGACAGTCTTATTCTTCTACACAAAACCTTAACAATGACATCATCGAAACATTCAGATTCTGAGAATCATGAACACCCTGAGCCAACAAACACCCAGTCCACTATTCAGCAAGTGGTCACCACCATGTCCAACACAAATGCAAAATTCCCCTACCTAAAGAAGGATGAATATGACATATGGGCCATGAAGATGGAAAATTATATCTCCAACATGGATGTCAATCTCTGGAATATTGTTCTAAAGGGCAACAGTAAGAAGGCTACTAGAAGAGATGCTGATGGGAATTTGATAATACTTCCACCCACAACAAGTGCTGAACAGATTGCTCTTCAGAGGGAGACCAAGGAAAGGACTACTTTGCTTCAAGCTCTTCCAGATGAGCACATGAGCGACTTTTATCATCTGGATGATGCAAGGGAAATCTGGAGAGGAATAAAAGCAAGGTTTGGAGGAAACGATGACTCCAAGAAAATGAGGAAGTCTATGCTTAAGCAAAACTTTCAGGAATTTTCAATCTCTGAAGAAGAGGGGATTCATAAGGGGTATGACAGGTTTCAGAAAATCCTCAGCCAGCTTAATCAGATGAAATCTAAACCTGACAATGAGGAATGCAATCTCAAGTTCCTACGTGCTTTACCTTCTTCCTAGAGGCAGGTTACTCTCACTCTCAAGGTAAAGGGAGGACTTGATTATATCAGCTTTAATGACCTATACAACAAGCTGAGATCTCTTGAAATTGATATCAAGGGTCACTCCTCTTATTCTCCAACTCCAACACACTCAGCTTTTGTTGGTGCTACCAGTGCTAACACAATGGTGTCTTATGCTGAAAGTCCAACTTCTTCATCAGCAACAATCAGATCACACACTTCTTCTACAAGAAAATCAAGGTCAAACTCTGTGATAGAGGATGTGCTTCACTCTTTTGTTGCTGAAACTGAAGACCAACATCAGTTGGTCTATGAAGATTTTGAACAAGTGGATAAATGAGATTTGGAGGAGATGGACCTCAAATGGCAGATGGCCATGCTTGCTGTGAAGGTCAACAGGTTTGAACAGGGATCTGGGAGGAAGTTTAGCTACAAGGGAAGAGAATCAGCCAGGTTTGATAGGAAGAAGATCAGGTGCTTTGAATGCAACCAACTTGGTCACTTTGCTAGAGAATGTCCAGACAAGAAGGGATGTGACAGAAGAAGGTATAATGCATACGAGCTCAAGGAAGCTGAGGAGGTGAAGCCTAAAGCTTTGTTGTCACTGGAGAATAAGGTTGAATGGGATGATCATGTGAATGATGGTGAGGATGAAAAGCCTCAGGTTGGATTGGTTGCTGATACTGCTGGAGAGTTTGCTATGATGGGCATCACTTCTTAGGTACAAAATTGTATATTTGGGTGTAATACTAAATATGATGCTCTCAAAAGTGAACTTGATGATGTAAATGATAAATATATAGAATATTTTATTCAGGTCCAAGCCTACAAGAAAACTGTTAAAGCTTTAGAAAAACAAAAGGCCTGGTACCAACAAAATCAATTGGCTCTTGAAGAGAAAATTAAAGTTTTAGAAAGAGAATTGGAAAACACCACTAATGTGCTAAAGTTTAATGAAAAGGAATATACTAAAGTTATTACTGAAAAAGAGAGTTTAAAGACTGATTTAGAAGTAGAGGTGGCTAGACATAAACAGTGGCAAGAACAAGCTAAAAACCTAGACAAATTAAGGTCAAGTACAATGTCAGTAAAAACCAAAAAGGGGTTGGGCTTCATGGATTACATTGACTCTGATGAGATATATGACCCTAATTACTATAGTGTTTTTAATCCCGTCCCTGAGGAAGAGGAAGAAAAATATAAATCTTCTAAATTTCTTAAAGAAGGTGAAATGCATTCGGTGCCTTCCTCAATTAATGGTATAGTTAGACCACCTAACCCAGATTCAGACTTGGATAAACCAAATATGACCTATGGCCCAAAGTCTGATGACTTATCTAACACTGGCAGTGAAACTAATGATTTTGTCTCTTGTTCTTCCAATGATAGGACTTCAGAGACCCAGTCTAGAGACTATGCCAGTTGTGGTTCAAGTGAAGAGTCTGCCTCTCCCAAGTCTGCCTCTCCCAAGCCTTTTCCAGTTTATCAAGCCCCAAGAGTTGCTGTTAAAGAACCTTCTTCAAAGACATATTCTTTTAGAAACATTTCTTGTTCTGTTGATTTTGTTAAAAACAATTCTGATTTTGGTTGTGATTTGAATAATTCTGTTTGTGATAAGACTATTCCTGTTTTGAACAAGCATTTTAAGAAGAAATCATGTTTTGTTTGTGGTAGTTCAGTTAATCTTATCAAAGATTGTGATTTTTATGAGAAACATATGAATGTATGTACTAATCAACAGAGATATAGATCTGTATGGAATGATGTAACCAACATTCTTCCGTTTGTTCCCTCTGGAACACATGAGAGGACCAGCAGAATTAATTCTGCTGGTAGACCAGTTGCTGCTGGTAGACCAGTTACTGCTGGTAACCCAGTTGCTACTGACAGGTCATCTTCATCTAGTTGGAGAAGAAATGTTAATAGGCCATTATACAGACCTACTAGTAAATATTTTCAAAATGATTACAGGCCTGTTAATAATGACCTTTTGGATAAAAGGGGGGCAAGGTGGGATACTGCTGTTAAGCCCTCAGCAGGTTGCTCTTGGACACATAATCGACCATCTTTTATGAGGGGTTCCAAGAACAATAGTGGATCTCATCCATCTACAGGTTTTTCTAATGTGATCCACAAGGCAGGCCCAAGTCAGTGATGACTTGGGTCTCCATGTATACTAATGTTGTTGTATATATTTGATTTTGTAGGATGATCCTCTTTCTAATAAAGATTTAGGCATTGTTGATAGTGGTTGTTCTAGGAGTATGACAGGGAACAGAGACAGACTCCATGATTTTGTGTCTATTCAAGGAGGTACTATTACTTTTGGAGGAGGAGATGGTAAAATAACAAGGAAGGGAACTATTAGAACTGCCCAGCTGGACTTTGAGAATGTGTATTATGTGGAAGCATTGAGAAACTTCAATCTATTTTTTGTGTCCCAAATTTGTGACAATAAAAACTATGTGTTGTTCACTGATACTGAATGTCTTGTTATCTCAAAATATTTCCAGTTAACCGATGACAGCCAAGTTGTTCTGAAGGTTCCAAGGAAACAAAATTTGTATACATTCAATCTCAATGAAGTTCAGCCTGCTTGTGATTTAGCTTGTTTGGTGGCAAAAGCATCCTTGGATGAATCTAATAAATGGCATAGAAGGATGGCTCATGTTAATTTCAAAATAATCAACAAGCTGGCTAAACTTGGGTTAGTTCATGGACTTCCTTCCAAGGTCTTTACTAATGAGCACAACTATGTGGCTTGTAACAAGGGAAAGCAACACAAGGCTTCCTATAAGTCCATTACTGCTGCCAGTACTATCTCTGAGCCCTTACAGCTTCTTCATATGGATCTTTTTGGTCCTACATCTATCCGGAGCATTGATCACAAGTACTATTGTTTGGTGGTTACTGATGACTATAATAGGTATTGCTGGGCATTCTTTTTGGGGACTAAAGATGAAACATTCCAGATTCTTCAAGATTTTATTGCCCTGGTAGAGAATCAGTTGAACAAGAAGGTTAAAGCCATTAGGTGTGATAATGGGACAGAGTTCAAGAATGCCAAATTGATAGAGCTCTGTGCTACAAAAGGGATAAAAAGGGATTATAGCACTGCCAGGACTCCACAACAAAATGGAGTTGCTGAAAGGAAAAACAGAATACTGATTGAAGCAGCAAGATCTATGCTTGCTGATTCTAAGTTACCTATCATGTTCTGGACTGAAGCAATTAGCACTGCTTGTTATGTATTGAACAGGTTGTTGATAACTAATCCTCACAAAAGGACACCTTATGAACTTCTGTCTGGCAAGATTCCTACCATTAGCCACCTTAAGCCTTTTGGTTGTCATGTCACCATCCTCAACACCAGTGATCACTTGGGCAAGTTTAATGGGAAAGCTGACGAGGGATTTGTAGTAGGCTATTCAGCTCATAATAAAGCTTACAGGGTCTATAACATCTCCACAAAGAGGGTTGAAGAGACACTGAATCTGAGGTTTATGGAGGACAAGCCAAATGTTCAGGGAGCAGGTCAAGTATGGTACTTTGATCTTGACTATTTAACTAACCATTTAGGTTATACTCATTATAAATCTAGCCTTTCTGCAGAACCACAAGATGCTCAATCTAACATTGCAGGTTCCTCAGATGATGAGTCAGATCCAGAGTCTGATGAACAACTTATACTTGTTCCATCCTTTCCTTCTAACCACTTTTCAGGTTCTAAGAACACAGCTGTTTCTGATGTTACTTCAAGTGATCTAGGATATGCAGAAGAGCTGGTGAAGCTTCAACGCCAAGAGCATGCAGCAAAGGATGATGCTGAAAAGTTTGGTTATGAGTTCTCCAAAGATATAAAGGAACTATTAAGGCAGGCTACTATTGAAGCCCGCAGGAACTTTGATGCTGCTGGAAGTGTACCTGTTCCTGCTGGTAATGTGGCCGATCCTCCTAATAATGGGACAGTTGCTGCTGATATTGATGCTGCTGTTTGTGTTCCGGTTTCCTCTGATAGTGAGGCTATTCCTGCTATTACCTCGAATACTCCATATGCTGACAGTTTGGGTTTTGAAGACACTCCTACCAGATTTCCAAGTCCATCTGACTTAGCCAATTCACATCATTCCAGCTCTGCATTGGATGGCATTCATCACATGTCAAGAACATGCATTTTTGGTTCTTCTTCTTATGATGATGACTTTGGTCCTACTTTTACTAATCTGGCCACTTCAGTGGATGTTAGTCCAAATGTCACTAAGCGAATTAACATAGTTCATCCACAATCCCTATTCATTGGTGATCCTACTTCTTTTGTGCAAACTAGAAGCAGGGTAAAAAATTCAAAGTTTGGTGAATCTGCTTTTATCAGCTACATTCAGGATCAACATAGGAACAATCATATAGACTATCATCATTGTCTCTTTGCTTGTTTCCTATCTCAGGTTGAACCTACTAGTGTTGCACATGCACTGGGAGATGAGGATTGGGTAGCTGCCATGCAAGAGGAGATGCAACAATTTTTGAATCAAAATGTGTGGGAACTTGTTCAGTTGCCTCCTGGTAAGTATGCTATTGGCACTAAGTGGATTCTAAAATGTAAAAGGGACGCAAAGGGAATTGTGGTTAGAAATAAGGCTAGGTTAGTTGCTCAGGGTCACAGACAAGAAGAGGGTATTGATATGATGAGGTTTTTGCTCCTGTTGCAAGAGTAGAGGCCATCAGACTATTCTTAGCATTTGCCTCCTACATGGGCTTCATGGTATATCAGATGGATGTGAAGAGTATATTTTTATATGGTGAAATTGAGGAAGAAGTATATGTCACTCAGCCAAAGGGCTTTGTAGATCCTCACAATCCAGATATGGTCTACAAAGTGGTTAAAGCACTCTATGGACTTCATCAGGCACCTAGAGCTTGGTATGCTAGGCTCTCTTCATTCCTGCTGAAACATGGATACAGGAGAGGTTCTATTGATAAGACTCTCTTTATCAAAAAGAGCTCCAGGGATATTATTCTTGTGCAAGTATATGTGGATGACATCATCTTTGGTTCTACCAAAAAAGCTTGGTGCAGGGAATTTGAGGAGTTGATGAAAAGTGAGTTTGAGATGGGTGCCATGGGTGAGCTTACTTTCTTTTTGGGCCTTCGAGTGCAGCAGAAATCAGATGGCATTTTCATTCATCAAGAGAAGTATGTGCATGACATCCTCAAGAAGTTTGACACGAAACTTGTTAGGACTGCTACTACACCCTATGAAGCTCCTAAGGCTAAGTCAAATAATGAACCAGATCCAGCTATTAATGTGCATCTCTACAGATCAATGATTGGTTCTCTCATGTATTTGACTACCTCTAGGCCTGACATAATGTTTGCAGTCAGTGCTTGTTCTAGACATTAGGTCACACCTTTGACTTCCCATTTGACTGCAGTCAAGAAGATTTTCAAGTATCTCAAAGGCCAACCCAAATTAGGTCTTTGGTATCCTAGAGAATCTCCTTTTGAGTTGGAAGCTTATAGTGATAGTGATTATGCTGGTGCTAACTTTGATCGCAAATCTACTACTGGGGGTTGTCAGTTCTTGGGAAGGAGATTAATTTCTTGGCAATGCAAGAAGCAGACTATAGTGGCTACATCTTCTACCTTGAAGAAATTTGAATATGTTGCTGCTGCTAGTTTTTGTGGTCAGGTACTTTGGATTCAAAACCAATTATTGGATTATGGGTTCAATTTTATGAACAGTAAAATATTTATAGATAACCAAAGTACAATTTGCATTGTTAAAAATCCTGTTTTTCATCAAAGAACTAAGCACATAGAAATTAGACACCACTTTATCAGAGATGCTAATGAAAAACACCTTATTCAAGTGGTTAAAATTCATACAGATGAAAATGTTGCTGATTTGTTAACAAAAGCTTTTGATGGTCCCAGATTTCATTTTTTGGTTGTCCATATAGGCATGATTAACCCCTGATTGTTATGTTTGAGGGGAGGATTCTGGTTTAAGGGGAGGTCTTTATGTTGTATATTTCTTATGTATATTTTGTATATCTTGTGTATATATCTGTATATATATTTTTGTGTATGTTTTGTGTTCTACTAACCATCTTGCAGATCAAGTTTCAAATACACAATCAGTGGAAACAGATAACAAAAATACAAAGGATAAAAGTTTTTATTCATTAAAAACAACTGCATTCAGAGATTCAGTGACATCAGTACAGATACAGAACATAACAAGCAAGACCCAACATTCCCTCAGACCCAACACTCCTTCAGACCGTGGCTCACTCTTCAAGGCCTCCTCTCTGGCCTCTTCTTTCCCCACTCAGGCATCATATGATGCTCTTTTCCCCGTCTGTCCATCCATTCCCACACTGGCTTTGCAGCCAGACCCATCACAGTGTTTCTCTTGGTGGGGTTTGATGTGGAGGGTTGGGGTTTTGGAACTGCAGCATCTGGTGGAAGCACAGCTAGAGGAGCAACACTGAGTGGCCTGATGTTGCGAGGCATGTAGGTTGGGTCATTCACCTCATCATCAGTTTCCTCATTCATAGCATTGAGCTCTACACTGGAAACTTCAACCTCATTCTGTGGAGGAGGATTGAGAAGATCTTCTTCTGAAGTAGTGTAGTAAAATGGTGATCTGCTGGGAGGCTCTCTTGAGATGTAGGTGATACTATTGGAAGCTCCAAGAGGGAAGTAGTTCAACCAGTTTGGTTCACTATCAGATGATGATATTTCAATTGGGTGGCTTGGAGAATTGCTCATGGTTATCTGTTCTATTTTCATGCTTAGGGTATGTGTTTGGTTTGTATAGTTGCTTCTGTAAGGGGTTGGTTTTATAGGCTTTTTGGAATCTTAGGTCGGTAAAAGTTATGGTAAATATTGATGGTTGGAATTTGTATCGCTTAAAGTTCTGATTGGAGACAGTTAAGGCACTTTTATGGGTCAAATATTTGATTTGATTCTCTTTTTATTGCTGCTGACATTGTGTTTGATTCTGCTGATGGGCTGTGGATTCTGCTGATAGCTTTGAATTGTTGCTACGGACAAAAGTTAATTGGTTTATGCCGTTTGACTACTTGGTTTCCGCTGGTTGACTTTTCATTGCTGCTGGTTTTGATATAATTTGGGGATTTAACTTGGGATTCATTTAAAGTCAATATTGGTCAAAGATTTGTTCCGAATCTTGTGTCAATTTAAACGGATATTTTGGGAAACTTATCTAAATAGTCAATCAGTAGTATCCCACAACCTAATTACACAATTCCCTCTGTTTTTAGAATCCTGCTCATCTTCGATTCTTTCATCAATGGCATCTCTTGATTACAAAGTCGACCACAACAAAATTGCATTTCTGGATCACGCCAAAGGGAGCGACATATATGACTCTATGATTGATTTTCTCTTGCACTCCAAGATCAGGTATGCTCTTACTCACTCTCCATCAATTGTTTATGACTCTCTCGTCAAGCAATTCTGGGCCACTGCTCATGAGCGATCTCTCTCTGGTTCTGCCAAGGAGATAGTGGCCATCATTGATGGAAAAGAGTATGTGATAACTGAGTCCCTTATTAGGACTCTGTTGCAATTTGATGATGCAGGTGGTCTCTTTGAGAATGATAGAAAAGCTCTTATTACTAGTTTAACCACCTTAGGATATCCCTATGATGGGAAGATCATCTGGTATAAAAATAAGTTTTGCCCTAAGTGGAGGTTTCTAGTCCATACCACCTTCAATGCCTTAGTCCCAAATCTGGTGGTTGGGATCAGTTCTCCAGTTCAATTGCAAATGCTATAATATGTTTGGCCCATGGTAGACAATATAATTTTTCAAGATATATTTTTGAGGAAATGCTTAAGAATTTAAAGGATACCAAGCATAAATTTCTAATGTATCCTAGATTCTTACAAATGATATTAAGCATTGAAACCTCTAACAAAACTCCAAGGGTCATTACCAAATTAACTGCTAAGTTGTTTGATACAATGAAAACTAATTTTGTTGGAGAACATAGACCCTTGCTACCCACTATGTTGCCTGGTGTCCATGTTGTTGTTAATGCCTCTGCATCAGTTGCCACTGATGATCCACAATCTCCACCTTCACCTCAACATGATGCCCAACCTTCACCAAGGTCTGTTGCTCCTGAGGAGCCAATGATTGCCTCTACATCACAGGAACAAACTTCTGTTGAGAATGAGGTTAATCCTACTCAGCCTTTTGTTCAACCTCCTAGTCCACCTAGACATAATTTTGAGGAAGACACCACTTTTGGTGCTAATTTTCATGTGTCTCCTCGTAGGTCCAATGAAGCTCCTCAAACCACATGTATTCCTGCTGGTGGAGCTGAGGATCCTAATATGCTAATGAATATGTCTAGTTTGATCCACAGGTATGTTAAGAAGGTTGATGATTTGGAGCTCCAGCTCAAGGAATCAAGGGAAGAGCTGAAGGAGACTAAGCACACTTTGGGTGATGCTATGGTGAAGTTATTAAAGAGGGTGACAAATTTGGAGGTGAGGATGGATAGGAGGAGGAGTAGATTAGTGGTGTCTGATGATGAGGAGGAACAGGGACATGAAAGGGTTAATATTGATCTTGAGGCCCTTCATGTTCTGGCATCTGTGTCCCTAGGAGAGACTCAACTTCCAAAGCATCCAGAAGTACAAGTGTTTCAGCGGAGACAGAGAAGAAAAAGGAACTATCTCAGTCAACTGACTCTTAAGCCAAGAGTGGTGGATTTCTCTGAACCTTCTGGTGCTGCTGATAAGGTTAATATTCCTCCAGAAGTTGTTGCCTTGGTTTCAAAATGCACGCACCATTGCGTAAATTGCGTGCATCATTGCATTTATTTTAGGATTTCGCATCATGATACCTAATGCGAGGCCATCCCAAAATGCACTCGCATTAGACCGCAATTTGCTGCATTTGTGTAATGCTAGCAATGGTCGTAATTGTCGCAATATGGAATTTAGGTCATTTTGAAAGAAAAAAAACAAACCATTTAGAAGAAGATAAATTTTTTTTAATGGACTTTGAAAAACAGAAGTTGTTGAAAAACTTCTAAAACAAACACAATAACAACATCTAAATTACCCTACATCCAAATTACCCTTCGGTTCAAGATCATGCACCATTAACATGATTTGAAATCCCGCAAACAATCATCTTATTACAGCTTCATGTTATGAAATAGTTTATATTGTTCTTTGATCATAAATAATCATATATGCTAAATAGTTGAGCTGAAAATCATATGTGTAATTAAAATTTGACTAAAATATTTAGTTTTTGACTTTTGTTGTTGATTTGGTAATGTATGAATTATGATTCTTAACCACTGGTATAACTTATCAGTATACCTTTAACACATTATAATATCATGTCATCATGTATATGTATAGAATAGACTTTAATCATTCATGTTCAACCCCATTACTACTAACAATAACAAGGATCTAGAAATTATGGAATTCAAGATCCTAAAATTAAAAATAAACTTACATGTTCATCCTATTCGAAAGTAATTAAAGAAGGAGTTTCTCGTTTAAAACAAAATTTAGTTGGAGTTTATAATGTTGTTTCTAAGTGTTTTATGTCCTGACTAATTGACTTATTTGTTTTACAAGTAGATTATTTGCCTATTTTTTTGTGTCTTTGTGACTTATTTGTAAATTTATTACATTTACTTGGCAATTTTTTTTAATTTACAACGTATAAGTATTTTTTGTATTTTTTTAATACAAAACGCATCGCGTCCAAAATGCGCTCGCATTCGCAACACGCATCACGCATCGGCATCTGGTACCTTTAACGCATTGGATCGCAAAACGCAATTTTAAACCAAGGTTGTTGCTACTGAGAAGAAAGGTGAGGAAAAAGAGTCTACAGATCCTGCTGATCAGTCTATAGTTGCTTTTGAAGCTTCTCAGTCTATTCCCTCTGATATATATTAGATGCTACTATTGAGGATGAACCCATGCCTGCTTCTCAGATTGATAAGGGAAAGGGTAAAGCAGTTGAAGAGGATATGGATTATGAGGACTTTAAGGCTGAACAGGCTAGAGACTTTTGAAACTTCATAAGATTTCCCAACGAGATGAGGAGATAGCTGCTCAAACTCAAGCTACATTTGATGCAGAGTTTCAAAGTCTGTCTTCCACATTTCATGAGGTTACACCACAAAGGAAGAAAGCATTGAATGATCTTGATATGATATTCAATGATGACACTTGGAATCAACTGGCTGGTGGTGTATCTAACAATCCATTTCTTGCCCAATCCATTTTAGGAGGTGCCTTTGATCAAGAGAATTATGTTGATGATATAATGGCTTTGGTGAATCAAAGGAAAAAGGCAGATGCAGAAAGAAAGGCTAAAACAAAAAGGGACAAGCCTCTATCTCAAGCTGAACAAAGGAAACATATGAGAGAATTCGTAAAGAACATGAGTTCAGCTGTCTACAATACTGGATGGACTATGGGGTATGTGAAATCCTTACCAGATGATCGGTTGATTAAGGAGTATAACACAATTCTTTCAAGATTGGAGAAGGATGGTCTTAGTCCTTATAGTCAAGTGAAACTCTCTCCATCTCTACTAGAAGGTCCTATGTCTAAGAGATTGAGGACAACTGATACTTTTGAATCTGCATCCATTCCTTCTGAGGAGACATCAGCAGATATGCCTTCAACCATTCCTTCTGATAGCACTTCCAAGATTTCTTCTGACATACCTGCATCAGTTTCTGTTGAGGATGTTCCACATCATGAGGAGAAGGATCTGTCTACTGATATGACAGAGAATGTGTCTATTCCCCAAGATCTACCAGCTGTCTCACCTGCAAAGGAAGCTATGGTTACCCTTGAGGCTACACATGTTAGTGATACTTCTTCTCTTTCTTCTGGAAGAAGACATAAGAGTGTAGCAAGAAAGAAGGGAAGTTCCTTTAATCTTCATGCCACTGAGAGCTCTTTTATAAAGGACTTTGAGGAGGATGATTTAGATGAGGAGTTGATAGATTGGTCTCCTTTGGTGAACTGGCAACTTACTCCTACAGGTCTTGGTGGTTTGGGAGATTGTAATTCAGTTTATCGCAAGGATGAGTCTGTTAGGCACTTTACTTTTCTTTCTGAGATCCTAAATTTGCTAGATAGACAGGATCTGATTGCTCTTTATGGTATGGTCTCAAAACACTTTGAATCTCATCCTGCACAAAGGGCTGGTTTGTTTTTATTAGGTGATCTTCAAGTGTTATTTGATTCCAAATATCAAGATGGTGCTGGCTTTAAGATTTGGGAAGGTCAACCTCAGTGGAAGGTTTTTTGTTGGACTTTCTATCCACTCTCTAGTGTTCATGTGGTGCAGACTTGGTCTGGGGTCTATCTTTACATGTTTTCAGATCAAGATTATCCTTTGTCTGCATTAATGTTGGAACAAATGTTGAAGAAGAAGTTGGCTTTCTCTACTGCTCCAGTTGGGAATGACATGACTAATGCAGAGCAGCTGATCAAAAGGTTAAAGGATAAGCTAATTGCCTCTTCTGTTGATTCTTCCAATTGATGAGTGGTATGTTGTTATTTGTATCCTTTATTCCTTTTTGTAAATATTTAATTTATTTTTATTGGTGTTCAAAAAAAAACTTGTATATATATTACATGTTTACTAAATTTCATGTTGTACATTTGGGTTTTCTATATGGTTTTAACTCATCATGTCTTGCGGGACAAAGGGTTAACTTGCTATGGGGGTACGGCTCTAGCTAGTATTCTCAAATCCGTTGAGGGTGCTGATTTCTTAAAAATCAGAGGGTTTATCAATGTGCCCTGGTCTCACACACCAAACATTGGCTACTCCATGAGCAAACGGCTATGGTAAAGAGATATCAAATCCTTTGGATGGTTGACAACTTGCCAATAAGTTGTATGGTGCTCAACTCACCATGTTCTCATAGATGAAGAGTTGGCTAGCCCACAAGTTCATGGCTTGTGGTAAAGGCAGTGGAATACCATGGCTAGTCCTGAGATAAACGGCTTCAGGTAAAGACATCTCAAATCCGTTGATGGCTGTAATGGTTTGCCAAAAACCATTAGGGGTTCTCCAACACACCAATGATTCACGTTCTAAGTGCTGGCCTGGTTACTAGTTCACCAGGGTGATGTCATGATTCCACTCAAGAACTAGCTATCCCAAGTGTGAGTAGCTACTTGGTAAAGGCTCATCAAATTAACTCTAGTTACTGATGCTGTTGGAGGTTCT
Source organism: Chrysanthemum makinoi (assembly GCA_910596185.1). NCBI lineage: Eukaryota > Viridiplantae > Streptophyta > Magnoliopsida > Asterales > Asteraceae > Chrysanthemum > Chrysanthemum makinoi. The sequence continues at coordinate 249,885,685 of OU343222.1, read as the reverse complement.
TGAGGCTGCTGATCTAGGAGGTTGCTGATGGATTTTTGGTTCTTCATTGCTGCTCTGGTGGTTTTAGGTGTTCTACTGGATGCTCATTTTTCTTCTGTTGCTGTTTTGGTCAATCCTCTTGCGTGTTAAAGATCTATCTGGAAACTTGAAGTTAACTGAGACAAATTCAAGTTTAGGGGAGGATTGTTAGGAATTATGTAATAGTGGGTTCCTGCTGATAGTAATATAGTTTCTGCTGATAGTGAGGTTTCTGCGGATAGTGCAGTTTCCTCTGATAGTTATTTTGTTTCTGCGGATATGTAGTTTCCGCTTTATCAGTTTATTAGTTACGATATGCATGAGTTAAAATAGGAATAGATAGTGCATGTCTTTTACGTGATTAGCAAGCTGCAAAGTTAGGGTTTCTTGTTCTATAAAAGAAACAAGCGGCTAGGGTTTAATGTACGTTTTTAATAACAATAATAGTGAGTTAATATAGATCCATAGAGGATCAAGTTATTGGTGTTCATTGTCTTCTTGAGTATTGTATTTATTTTCCGCGTGAATACAATTCTTGTAAAGGTTCTCCATAGTTGTCTTGTGATTACACATGATAGCTATACTCTTTCTAGGCTCATAAGATCTATCTGGGACTGATCCCAACAAATGACCATCGTCTAGCGCCGGCCTTCTTCCTAGGTTCGGGCTGAACGTCCACTTGAGTAGGCATGTAGGGATCAGTCGGTGATGGAGAATAGCATCTAATGCCAAGCGGCAAAGGTGGCTCACTGAAAGTGTCCAATGGTGGTGATGCTGTAGGCGGTGATGAAACAGGAACAATGGTGGTCTGATGGTAGAGTACAGTAGGTGGCGGTGATGGTGAAGTAGCAGTAGGTGGAACAAAGGTGAAACGGTGATGACCGGCGGTGGTGACTGAGCTGATGGTGGCTGAGCTGATGGTGTCACATGAGTCATAGTGATGGATCGCACACGCTTCCTAGCCGTGTGTTTGAAGATGGTGCCCTTAGGATACAGTCTGAAAGGCACTCCAAATGGCTCAGGCTCATAGGGCTTCAAGACACGGATCCTACATCGGCGATGACGGATCGGTTGGGAAAATGATACAGAAGATTCTGATGAAGCAGAATCAGTGCTCTTGGATGACTTGGATGATCCATCATCCACTGTGACATCTAAAATAGGTAGCCATTGTTGCGACTCATAATACTGATCTAGTGTCATAGTAGCAAAAGAATTATGCTCTTGAGAGCGAGCAATCATAGCTGGAATGGTAGGAGTTCGGGCAACCTTGCCTTCCTGAAAAGGTTCAGTCTCGCTCAAACGAAGTGGCGGTATGATCAAGGATGAACTGGCATATTGACAAGTAGAGGACATAGTATCTTCCATCTCAGTGTGCGAGGACGAACAACCAGTGGGAAGCGGACATGGTAACTGTAACAACCCATAAATAATCATGTAAGTAAAATGCTAAATAGTATGATTAACAAGATTTTAGTTAGTTGCGCACATCTGCCAAGCAAATCTCCATGCCTAACTAAAATAAATGCAATTTTACTTATGATCTAGTGATACATCAATCCTAATGCATAGAGCGGTCACGGAAGGGCATAGGGCAGTGGCGTAAAATAGTCCCATTTTAAAAGTGCGGTTATAGTCCAAATGTTTTTGAAAAACTCTTTGGTTCTCTATAACCTTGGCTCTGATGCCAATCTTAACACCCCCAAAATCTTAATGATAGCGGAAGACTAATCCGAGTGTTACTCGAATGGATATCATAGTCAATAGTTATAGAAAATGACTCGAAAGAAGCGTTTTATTAAAATAGTTATCATTCATCGAAAACTCATAGTTGTTACAAGACATTGTAAATTGTTCAAGCGTTTTCCCAAAATAAAGATCATGAGTTTGAAAGAAATGACAACATGCTTAAAAAGGTCAACAAAAATGTTGAGTGAAGTTCATAGGTTTAAATAATAGTTGAACACAAGTATATGAACATGATCATTGTAAACTAACAATATCATAAAGAAAATCACAGATTATTATGCGCTAAGCTCATGCAACCAAGACTCAACTGCATACACCGAATTACTGGTGTACGTAAAGTTTTGCCCCAAGGAGGTAATAGCCAATTACCTAATGCAATTCAAATACGGTGCGCCCCGATTATTTCTCTATAACCAAGACGAGGTCGTTACTCCCCATAGTACTATTCACGATATCTGCGTTCACTCGCGGTGACTAATGGTTCATGATACAGGGGACTTATGGCTAAATACTTAGGCAGTACCAATAATCAAGAAGCGAACATTTATGAAAAACCTTGTGTTCTAGTTTAGAGAATGTATCTCCCTCGCGGGGTTTGCAAAATAAAGTAAAAGCGAGGCTATGAACTCACCTTGATGATAATGAACAAGCACAAACAGATCAAGCACAATGTAGCGGAGGTTCCAAACCGAAACCTAAAAATGATGAGATGGCGAGTCTCAGATATGATAAAGATTTTGGTTCGCGACCAAAATAATAGAGCATTGAATATTCTTATTCAATAGATCATTGAATTGTCCAATTCAATAGTGTGTGCGTGCTTAACGTTTTAAGTTAATTTTACTTGCTACATTGCCATAATTAATGATCCTCACTTATGCATAAGTGAAATGTTTTCCCTGTTGTGATCTCGTAAAAATGATAGTGTTGTTGAGTATTTTAGCTTGTTTAGATCCCATGTGCGTTTTATCGGATTATATATATATAATTATAATCTTATAAATATATATGTACTTCATATGTTTAACGTTATCCAATAATAAAGTACTCATAAAATACTGCTTTATGAAGTTACGACGAGTTTATAAGTTTTTCCTAAACTTTTTCCGAATTTACACTTTTTACCCTCAAGTTTTAAAGTATACAAGTTTAGTCCCTCAAGTTTGAGTGAATGACAGTTTTTACCCCGAAACTATTTCATATCAAACTTTTAAAAATAGGCAGTTTTAACCCCATATTGAAACCGTTTTACAAAAAATACCCCCAAGGTTACATGTATACGCCTTTTACCCTTAAGTTTCCACTTTTACACTTTCCACCCAAAACTTATATTATAACTAGTTTCAACATATGGCATGTTTAGTCCTTGTAGTTTTAATTCGTGTACATGCATCGTGTACTCATACCCTTTTACTTTGAAAATAGTGCATGTTGGTCCCTCAACTTTTCATGCATGTTTATTTACGTTCAAAACCAACCTTTAAACTTTTGAAATGTTACGGTTTTAACCCAAAATTTACACGATTTGCAAATTAAGTCATAAATACCATTTTAATACACGAAAACTTTTTAAAACGTTTACAAAATTATTTCTAGCTTATATTTAGTGCTTATTAGCTTATTTCCAACTTATTAGGTCGGGTAAAGATTTGTTTGGGCTTATTGGGCTTGTGCATTGGGCTTTAGGCCCGTTTATCTTTTCGTATGAAATTAAGGTGTGCGAGGGTTCCTAAAGGCTTTGCTAAGTATTTTTTGACTTGTTTCGACATGATTAACCATTCTAACGTGCAAACTAGTGAGTAAATATGTGTCGTGTGGTGAAAATGCTAAACATAACACGAGGTTTAGGGTGCGTTTAATATTTAACGTGTGATACAACATATATACGTGTATAAACTTAATGGAAAGAGTTAAAATGAAATGAGTTTAGATGAAAACTTACTACACTTGTTTAGAGTGGTGATGAAACGCGAGGTTAGAGCGTTTGTGGACTATTCGAACCCCTAGTTCTCCTTATAATGTCACTCGACCAAATATTGCCCCAAGTTTTCCTAGTTTCCTTGCTTCTTTCCCTTGCTTGGTCACAATTTGTTTTTCTTCCCTTTTTCCTTCGAGTTACTATGTTTGTGTTGAAAGTGATATAAGTGAGTGAGTTTGAGGGATTTGAGTGAGTTGTGAGTTGTATATAAAGAGAGAATGTACATGGGTTTCCTAATATTTTAGAGCATAGATCTTCCTAGTATCAATATAATACAAGTTGGAATGTGTAGGTGTTTGGGAGGCATGGTAAAACCGGCGCCTCTTTGGGGCATGCTTAGCTCAAGTCCCATCGAGTTTTAGCAAGTAAAACACAAAATCCATTGGTCTTAAAAGTCTCACTAGGTCAAAGGGTATCTAGGCATTATTTTAATGGGGATTAGAGGCTAATTGAGCATGTTTTGTCTCCCTTTTTGCATCCATACGCAAGGTAAGGGACATGGGGAGGGGGATAAACCTTGGCTAACTTAGTTTCATGTAGTTGAGTTTTTCCCCCTCTTTTGGTTCGACTGCTTACAAAAATACAAAGAAAAGAGTAGTATCAACACATAATATTTCAATTGGTACTCATTTGGGTGTGTTGGGCTAGCAGCGAGGCCCAAAGATAATTCAAGGTTGTTGGGCTCGGTTTACTTGGGTGTGGATCGGACTAAAGAAAACAAAGGCCCAATGGTGAAAGTGGTATTGGGCCCGAATTAAAATCGGGTGTGGGTTGGGCTTAAATTTAACGTAAGGCCCAAAGAAAAGTGGGTTGGATCGAGGCCCGTTAGTGGTGAAATATTGTTGGGCTTGACGGGTATACGAGGCCCAATAAATGTTAAGTGGTGAGTCGGGTCCAAGTCGAGGCCCAATAAAGGTTCTAGACCCAATCAGATATTTATATATATTTATTTTTATTTATTTCGTATTTTTATAAATTTTTACATATATATTATGTATTTTAAGAATATCGGGATCGTGGAGAATTTCGTTATGATCACAACGGTATATTTATGAACGCTCAAGCTGCGTTGATTATGCATATGCCAAATGATATGCAAATGTGATGTTTAGAAAATTTCATGATGATATAAATCGTGCTTAATTTCTGATTAAGCTCTTAAGTACAATGAAATTTTCTGGGAGCTTACACATAACTTTAACAATAATCCTTCTTTTTCAAATAATTCTAATAATCTTGAAGGATTGGTGTCTAACTTAATGTCGTCTCAAGAAGCTCGTTTGTCTAAGTTTGAAGCCGATTTCAAACAACAACAAAGCGAGTTGACAAACAAAATTGATGCCCTCTTAAAGGTTCTTAATGATCAAGTAATGAGAGCACTCCTAAGTGACACCGTCAAGAACCCGAAACTAAAGCGTTAACTTTATTTCATCAGTTTCATCTGCTCGTTCTTGTCCTTATAAAGAAAGTGAATATCCATGCCCTTCACATCACTTTCACTCTGTCAATACCATTAAAACGTGTTTCAAACAAACTCAAAATTTTTCAAAAGACCAAAAACACACGGAAAATCCACCAAATAAAGTATCAGTTAAACCAATTGTTGAAACATCAAAAGACAAAGAACATTAATCAACGCTAAGTGATGAATTCAAGGATCTTTGCCTTGAATGTCCGGTTATTGATGGCTTGACTCATGCTCCTTATTATAACGTTCTTTTGGATAAGTATGTGGAAGGAGTTAAGTTAGGAAAGAATAGATCCGTGTAGATTCAAAACAAGTTACCCAAAAAATTAGATGATCCAAGCATATTTGTTCTACCTTGTAGTTTTGGAAACTCTGAAGCTTTTTACACCTTAGCCAATCTAGGATCATGTATCAACATACTTCCATTGTCCCTCTATAGAAACCTCAACTTAAGAAGATTAGAAGAAACAAAAATGGTTTTAGGATTGGCGGATGGAAGTTTTACTTACCCGGTAGGGATACTAAAAGACCTAGTAATACACATAGGATGATTGACTATTTTGGCGGACTTTCATATCCTAGATGCTTTAAGAGACTCTAGGTGCCCATTACTTGTTGGTAGAGGATTTTTGGCCAGCTAGTGCCATTATAGATTGTAAGAAATCTAAGATAACGGTTGGTGGAGGATATACTAGGTTAATTTATAATGTCAAAGAGCATACTTATGATGATGAGGAGGAGGAAGAACCTCAATCTTTAGCTAAGGATAGGAGACCATCACGATATGGCCCCCGAGTTAATAAATACTTTATAGGACCTCAACTCCCCTTTTTCTTAAAAGATGAATTTGTGAAAAATACACCATCATGGAACAAGAATTAGCTAGAAAGACGGAGGTTAACCCAATTAAGGATCCTTTAGTATTTAGGAAAATGATTGAATTCCTAGGAACTATACCAATTAATCTTAAAAGAAACAAATGGGATTCGGAGGACTTGGAAAGTAAATGGAGTTGGGATAAGCCACCAAAAGAAGGAGATGGATTGTGGCATATTAAGATGGAACTAATAGATTCCGACGGGGAAAAGTTTGAAAGGTCATACCAAACAAAACCTACTAAGAGAAAATTGCAAAAGAAATTTGATCCAAACGACATCCTCGATGTGGTACGTATCCATAGTGCTTAGTGGGCATGACTTTAAGTCTAGCTACAAGACTCGTAAATATAGAAACCCGCTTTTTGGGATACAACCTATGCTTTTTAATTGTTTGATGTTTTATTTTATTTTTATTTGTGTCATATATGTTTAATTATAACTGTTTAATTTTCATGTTTTGAATATTTTGTGAAAATGTTTTACTTTGTTTTTAACCTCGTCTTAATTGTATATAAAGGTATTTTACAAAAATATAAGTGTAGGGAAGTTCATATTTGGTTTAAAGGAATGAAATTCGAACATGAAAAATTTACAATTCATGATTAGCATATATTTTATCTTGTTTGTATGTTTGTTAGAGTCAAATGCTTGTATCGAGCCACAATTAATCTGTCAAGTCATCTCTGACGGCGTCACACCTACAAGGTGACGGTGTCAAGCATTGTAGCAACAAATTTTTTTAGTTTTTTGTTTTTCTGTTGAAACTTAAATTTTGAAAATTTCCATATTTCTGTAAACATTTATTGCAAGCATTATATCTTATTCACTTTCTAGTTTAGTTTTTATTATATATAGTGTTTATCGCCGATTTAAGCTGGGTTTCGTGTTCGTTTCTTATAGATTTACATGTTCTATTGGACAAGAATATATGATTGTCGAATGATACGCGTCACATAGAATTATATCTTCTTGGAGGAGGATTTGACCGTATTTCCGTTTTCCGTTCATACCGAGCTAATCAGGGGATATAGTTAGTACCAAAACCCTACCACTCAAAAATTCCACCAAAAATGTGAGATTCGCCTTTAGATATTTAGGAAAAAGCATTCGCATTTAATGCTTATAAGTGTATCGGCAATATATAGATTCTAGAACTTGCTTTAGTGATGCATTTTGAGATCGCTAGTAAGATCAAATTTGTGTGATTAGGATTGACTAAATGATAAGAGGCATTAGGATAACTCTTATTTCAAACCTATTTATTATAATTACATTGGCTACATTGGCCAAGTAATTACCCCACACCCTTGCTATGTACTTATTTTTAGTACAACATACCTCTAGTGAACCCCTTTGAGCCTATCCTTTTCGCGGTTCTCGTGATATCTCGGTGGATTATGAAATATTAATGAAGAGCTTTCTTTAAAATCCACACCTAAATGTTACACCCAAATCACCTTATCCTACCTTGTATGCACTCATTTTTAGTGCATTATTGTTACAACATATATGTTGAACCCATAGTTAATTATCTAGTTGATTACATGGTTGCTAAGTCGAGTCATATCTTGTAAATATAGTTTTGGAATGATTGAGACTCATGGGTTTAGTAATATTTATCATGGAGTAATGGGGATGAATGTCAAATTATTACCCCCATATGTACATTAATGTTTTAAGTAGTACATGTGTTTTAATCCTCGCAATTCAGGTCATTAGTTAGTTTATTTTTATGCAAAAATGCAAGTGTAGGGATGCTATTATAACTCCCAAGTTATTTATGTTTAGCAGATGAAAAGATGGTAGGGCAAAAGCGTATGAAAAAAATAGAAAAGAAAGAAAAAACATACAGACTGTCATCCTGCATTTGTTTAAGTTAAAAAAGAGTCAAGAAAAACACAAAAAAGAGTTAGAGTTAGTGTGTCGAGTCTTGGCTTAGCAACGACACTTTATACATGTAATTAACTTAGATGATTAACTTGCCACCAGTAAATTCCCCATATCCCAAAAATTGTGTTTTCCTTACCCTTACACATAACGTTACAACCCTTTAAAAGTCCTCTTTGAGTTTATCCTAGGTGCTTCCGCTAAAGTGGTGGAGGTTTGATAATTTATCAAGCCTATGGTAATCTATGTACTATGACAGATAGAAAGTGCTTACTTTTCTGTTTCAATAATGTGATGTGCTAGTATACAATTTTCGTGCTTGTTATGACTATTGTAGAATGAGTTGTGTTGTAAATTATCTTTAAATCAATTCTAAATGCCCCCTAACTTGTAATTTGATTAGGATAAAAGAACATTTGCTTGAGGACAAGCAAATCCCAAGTCTATGAATATTTGACGAGGTGTAATTTTATACATTTTTAGGGGTCATTTAGCCTCTAAATCCATACATATTCGATCAATTATTACCCTAAATCGTTTCTATTTGAGTTTTAGGTACGCGGGAAGAAAATGCTAGAAAATGGAACATTTATGGCTCAATTGAACAAGAAAATGAAAAAAATGACAAAGTAAAGAAAACATCACATAAGGAACTGTGACACTATCAAAAATACTAAGTGACGCCGTTACTTGAAGACTAACGAAGATGATCAAGTTATAAATTTTCCAAGTGACGCTTCAGGCAATGGAGACGGCCTTGAGTTGACGGCGTCATTGTTAGGATTTAGAAAATCAGGTAGTTAAAGATTCGGTCACCTCAAGTATATGTATTCATTAGAAAGCTCGTAGTCGTAGTCGTAGTCATTTAGTGTTAGTAAGTAGTTTGTTAAGTAACACTGTGGAATACGGACGGGTCTTTACCCACTGTATGCCTGATCCACAGCCCCGTAGGAGGCGTGTCTTGTAACCTACTATAAATACCCTTTGCCTAGCAAGGCAAAGGGTTGGAGCTTTTATAATATCATTTTTTCTTTGTCTCACTAAAGTTCCCAACAATGATCACTTTCTCTCTCTAAACATCATACTATACGCCCTACATACTAGTGTGTTTATGTGTTTATGAAAACCAATATGTTACATTTGGTATCAAGAGCCATGGTTTGATCACTCATCTCTCATGTTCTTGGATTTCTGGTAGTTTTCATAAGGTTTTTGGGTTTGAATGAGTTTAGAGTAGTTTTCATTATTTGGATCATTTCTGGTGTTAAAGTTTGAATTTTGATACTACTTTTGTGTTTAGAATCATTATAAGTGATTTAGGTTTTGGTTTGGAAGGCTTGAATCATCGTGGTTGGATTGGTTTTGGATAGAAAAGTGTTGTTTTTTGAAAGTTTCAAGTATGCGATTTGAGTCTCGAATACTATTTCTTTCATGCGATTTGTCCTGAACAATATGCGATTTATCTCTTTAATGAACGCTTATTGAAGCAATTTGTCATATTTTGTATGCGATTTGTCATAATTCCTGAAGCGATTTGACTGGCATGCGATTTGTCTATTGAGACAAAACGACAAGAAAGGACAAAGTAGTAGAAGTAGTGGGTGTACTTGTGTACTATGCGATTTGTTAACTTATGCGATTTGTGTGCTATGCGTTTTGACTATTAAGCGTCTTGTCAACATTAAGCGATTTGTCTCTTAATGCGATTTGTCATGAAAGCGATTTGATAGTTAAGCGTTTTGACACTTAAGCGATTTGTCATCTGTGCGATTTGTCATCAGTGCGATTTGTCATCTGTGCGATTTGTCATAAGTGCGATTTGTCATCAGTGTGATTTGTCATCAGTGCGATTTGTAAAGAGTGCTATTTGTCTTGTGTGCGATTTGTCTTTTGAGACTTATCATCTTTGTGATACATATTACGGTTTTCTCTTGATTTAGTAAAATCCCGTGAAAGAATCTATTCCCCGGTTTAATCAAAGAGTAGTAAAATCCCGTGGAATATGTAATCATGTCTACAATCACTTCTTTAGTTGCTGATGACGTTCAAGCTGCAGGATCTGATACTTGTCCTCCCGTGCTGGATAGAACCGATTATGACTCGTGGGCTCAAAGAATTAGACTGTATTGCTTAAGAAAGGAAAATGGGGTTAACATCCTTAAGTCAATTGATGAAGGACCATATCAAATTGAGACTACCTGGAGATATCCTTGAAACTGCTGGCGATGGTTCATTATATTAGGATTGGATAGACCAAAGATATATGATGAGCTTGATGATAAGGAGAAGAAGAGATACGATGATGAGACATCAGGGCTTCAAACATTATACTTCAGGGTTTACCTAAGGACATTTACAAGTTAATCGATCACAAACTGAAGCTAAAGGCGGTATGGGACAATGTTAAGATGCTTCTATGTGGTTCGGAAATTGACTAAAGAAGACGAGGGAGTCTCATTTGTATGATGACTTTGAGAACTTTAAAATGAAACCGGGGAAAGTGTTCTTGAATATTATGTGAGATTCCACAAGCTTGTGAATGATATGCGGAATATCAAAATGACAATGCCAAATATCCAGCTCAATTCAAAGTTTGTGAACAACATGAATCCCGAATGGCACAAATTTGTCACTGCAGCCAAAGCGAACAAAGGATTAAGGAACACCAATTACGAGAAACTGTATGCTTATTTGCTCCAAAATGAGAAGCATGTTGCATTTGAACGAATGATCATGGAAAAGTTTAATACCAGTACTGGTGAGGTAAGTTCTTCAAATGATTCAACTGCATTCTACACTAATGTAGGAATAACCACCAAAGCATCACAAGTCATACCTACTGGGGATGGTAATCACAAACTTATTATAGATCAAAGTTATAAGCCTTCATACTCATTCATGGAACAATTTGCTCATCAAGTGGCTCTAATGGTTAAGCAAAACCTGAACTTTAACCCACCCACTAACAATCATCTCAGAACTGCTTCTAACCTTCACAATCATGCTACGGTTAAAGATGGAAGGGTAGTTGTGCAAAATGTGCAGGGAAGGCAGAATGCTTATATTTCACATAATGAGCAAGGAAATGTTGGGGTTGGTGCTGGTTTTGGAAATGCTAGCATAGGTGGAGGATATGTGGGTAATCAGAATCGTGAAAGGAACATGGCCTAAGGACAAGGAAAGCCAATCAAGTGCTACAACTATGGTGGAGAAGGACACATAGCAAGGAACTGCACTCTTCCAAAATGTCCACAAAATGCAGAGTACTTCACGGACAAAATGCTAATGGTGCAAGCCCAAGATAGTGGAGGTGTGTTGAATGAGGAAGAATTGCTATTCCTTGCTGAGGGAAATGCCAAAACTTATGATGCAGATGTGGATGAACAGCCAGTGCATGGTATGGGTCAGAACAATCCCAATGCATTTCAAGTTACAGACTGTGATGCATTTGACTCGAATGTCGATGATGAACCAACTGCCCAGACCATCTTCATGGCTAGCATTTCACCAATGGTCTCTCCAAAGGTCTCTTCGCCACAACAGGCCAGTCCCTCCAAGGAATCGATCATATCAGAGGTATTAAAATTATACGATGAGATTGATGGGCAAAAGATTCACGACAAAGTAGAATCAACTGAAATCATTGAATCAAATATTGAAAATATGGGTAATAGCAATGTTGTCCCATTTGATCAATATGTGAAACAAGATGAAAGTGAAATTGTACCAAGCAATGCATCTTCTGCAGTCAATGATGACTACATTTTTGATGAATACACTGCATGTGCTCCTAATGATTCCATTACCTCTGAACTAAATGCCTATAAAGAACAAGTTGTCATATATGAACATCGTGTTAAATTTGAACTGACTACCCATGAGCAGGAGATGGATAACCAAATACGTACAGTTATTCGAAAAAGTAATTTTAGGGAAGAAATGTTAAAACAAGAGTTAAACTCCTTACAAGAAAAGCTCAATAAAACTGTTAAGCAAAAGCAAGAACTTCAAGAAAATGTAAAAGTGCTTAAAGAGGAATTTCTTGCTAAGGAATAAAACTTTTAAATGATTTTTCCAACCTAAAAACTTTGAAAAACAAACTTGAAAACAAAATGTACGTACAAGGGAACACCATTCAGACTGCTCACATGATCACTAAGCATAGAGTCTTAAGCGATAAGCATAATATTCCCCTTGTAGAGGAACCCAATCCCGAGTATGGTAAAATAGCTAGAGTTGCTCAAAAGTTAGTCTATGATGGTAATGAGATCCTTAAGCCTAGGCAAACACCATCATGTATAGGAAGCACTGAAGAGGATAGAAAATTAGAAGATGCCTTTAGGGAGAAAATGGCAAAGAAGTTAAATGATCCTTGGTGTATAAAGAATAATATAATGCTTAAATCTCATGATTACACTAAATAAAATTGGATAGCCTTGAATAAGTTTAAACCTCAAACTCAATTAACCCCTGAGCAAGTATTCTAGAAGAAAGATTTGGATAAACAAAAAATTGATAATCTTGTTGAGAAGAATCCCCCTTGTTGGAAAATGCCTCCAGCAACTGTGTATCCCCCAAATACACCTATGCACTTAGTGCCCAGAACTCTTTCTACTCAAAGCAAGACCTTAATCAGCCTATATGTAGTCTATCAATTATTTGTTGATTTTGAGAAAACGTGTAAGAAGAGAACTACACCCACAGGGATTACTGAAGGAGAAAGGGGTTTCGAGCAAACTAAAGAGTGTTATTTAACTGAGGCCATGCCTTTCTTTAAACTACTAAAAGAACAATTTGAGAGTCTTCAAAAGAGCATAGATACAGAGATTAAAGAAATGAAAAAGGTGTTCAATGAAATGGAAATTGAGGTCAAAGATTATGAACGTGAACTTAAAAGTAATGAAATTGAGAGGAAAAATCTGCATATCTTAAATGATAACTTGATTTCTAGATGTGTTGCTCAGGATGTGTTCTACACTGTTACGAATTATTCTATTACTTCTTCTCAATTTCATGAATTATATGTTTCCTTGAAAGTTTCTCATGATCGTGTCATTGAGCTTGAGTCCACAAATTCAAACTTGTATGAGAAAATAAAACAAGATGATCATGATAACTTGGTCAAACATTTTTCCAAATTGGAAGTTGAACATCTTGCTTTTCAATTAAAATATCAACATCTAAAAGAAAATGTTAAACCTTAAATGCCAAGACATCCTCGGATGCTCCTGAATTTGATACAGTTTTTGAAATTAGCAAACGTGATGAACAGATTCGAGCTCATTGTAACACGATCAAAAGATTGAAAACCCAAATCTCATAATTAAAGAGTGAAAAGAATTGTGTGACTGGCTCCCAAATGCCTCCTCCTTTAGAATCTCAGAATTCTCAGAATTTTCATCTTCAAAACATCATTAATGCATTACAACATGAAAATGAATGTTTTCTAGCGGAAAATGAAAAAGTTAAATTGCATTTCAAATAGTTATATGAATCAATTAAAGTCACTCCTGACAAGAACAACGAAAAGGTAACTTCTTTGCAAAATGAAATTGAGAATCTGAAGAGTCAGGTAAAAGGGAAAATGCCAATCAGCAATTGTGAGACTACTGCACCAAAGGTACCTGCTTATGCTAAATATGCTATGATTGTGAAGTACATTCCACCTCATCTTAGGAATAATGAACTTGCACTTCAAACATATTTTTCGTACCTTAAGGACAGTCTAGAATTTCTTCGTGAGATTGTTGAAGAGGATAAGATAGAGAAGCCACTTGATAGTGTGATTAAAGATGCATGCTTATATGCCAAACGATCTCAGGAGGTGTTAGAATGCCTAATAACTATATGTCCTAAATTTGGTACTAAGAAAGATAGAGTAGTTATGCCTTGCTCTATGCCCAATGCCAAGCAAGTATCCTTTGATGTACCTCCTAGTACTTCAGATCCCAGCACTTCTAGACCGGAATGCAGAAAGTAGTGAAACCAACTAATGTTCCCATCGTTCCCTCTACAGGAGTAATTAGTGACACTAAGGCAAGCGAGTCAAAGCCTCCAGGCAATACAAAGCAAGATAGGACCTCGAAGCTAAGAGTGATCAAGGGAAGGAAGTAGAAGACCACCCTAGGAACAATAAGTTTGAGTTTAATAAGACGAATCGTGTTGATTCTAGTATTAGCTATAAGTGTACTGTAATTAATTCAAATTACTCTACGACTTGCAAAACATGTAATGAATGTTTGGTTTCGATACTTATCATGAATGTCTTTGTGAATGAAGTAAAATATGTTGCCAAGTCTCCAGTCAAAACAGTTAGAACTGTTAAACAGGTTAAGGATGTCAGAAAACCAAGGTGGAAAAAGGTTAAAAAACATTGGAAACCAACAGGAAGAAAATTTAGTAATGTAGGTTATCATTGGAAACCTACTGGTCGTAAATTCAATCTTAATGAATTATGCCCTAAATTATCTAGATCAATGCCCATTAGGAAATGGATGCCCACTGGTAGAATTATACCTTTGAGAAGTGAACACACTTTGAATAGATCTAAAGTCACTACTAGTCCTGCATCTACCTCTAATGATATCATTGATTCTGCTTCTGATGTGGGTGTTCCAATCTCATTTACTAACCAAATGGAACCCATTCTTGCATGGGGATCCAAATTATCCAGTCATCCATACTTGTCTGTGTTCAACCGCAGGTCGTACAAATCGTTCTGTAGTATTTGGACTCAGGTTGTTCCAAGCATATGACTGGAGATCGCTCGCGGCTCATGAACTTCGTGAGTAAATTCATTGGGACTGTTAGATTCAGAAACGACCACTTTGGGGCAATTATGGGTTACGGAGACTATGTTGTTGGTGACAGTGTAATTTCCAGGGTCTATTATGTTGAAGGTCTTGGTCATAATTTGTTCTCTGTTGGTCAATTTTGTGACTCAGATCTAGAAGTAGCCTTTAGAAAACATACTTGCTTCGTTAGAGAACTTGATGGTGTTGAACTTATAAAAGGAACCCGTGGAACCAATCTGTACACCATCTCCATCGAAGACATGATGAAGTCCTCTCCAATCTGCTTGTTGTCAAAGGCTTCAAAAACAAAGTCATGGTTATGGCATCGTCGTCTCAATCATTTGAACTTCGGAACCATAAATGATCTTTCTAGAAAGGACCTTGTAAGAGGTTTGCCCAGATTGAAATATGAGAAAGATCATCTTTGTTCGGCATGCCAATCGAGAAAAAGCAAGAAATACACCCATAAACCAAAACCTGCAAACTCAATTATGGAGGTTCTTCATACTCTTCATATGGATTTGTGCGGACCCATGAGAGTGCAAACCATAAACGGGAAGAAATATGTGCTAGTCGTGGTTGATGACTATTCTCGGTTCACCTGGGTTAAGTTTTTGAGGACAAAGGATGAAACTCCATATGTCATCATCAAACTTATTAAACAGCTGCAGGTTCGACTTAATAAAACTGTCAGAATTATTCGAGCAGACAATGGAAATGAATTTTTAAACAAAGAAATGAGTCTGTTTTACGAAAGCATTGGAATCAGCCATCAAAGAAGTATTCCACGTACTCCTCAACAGAATCATGTAGTTGAAAGACGAAATCAGACTCTTGTCGAAGCTGCAAGGACTATGTTGATTTACTCAAAGGTTTTGATGTTTCTCTAGGCGGAAGCTATTGCCACTGCATGCTACACCCAAAACTGTTCCCTTATTCACACCACTCATGAAAAAACCCTTTACAAACTTGTCCACAACCGTAAACCAGATCTTTCCTTCCTTCGGGTATTTGGTGCTTTATGCTATCCAACGAATGATGTTCAAGATTTAGTAAAGTTAAGAGCTAAGGCGGACATTGGAGTTATTGTTGGTTACGCACCAAACCGGAAGGGTTACCGAATCTACAATAAAAGAACCCGAGATATCATGGAAACTATTCACGTAACGTTCGATGAGCTGTCTGAGCAAATGGCTCTTGGACAATCAAGTTCTGGACCCGCATCTCAACATTTTTAAATAGTCCTATTAGTTCTCATCTTGTACAGAATCCTTCACCTGCGGTTCCATATGTACCTCCTTCTGAAGAAGATTTGAAGAAATTGTTTGATCCAATGTTTGATGAATACTATGAACCTCTTGATAATGATCATTCTACACCATCAACAGTGGCGGCTTCTAAACCTGTCAACACAGATAATCCATCAGTTTCTGTGTCACTATCTCAAGAAGCGCCTGCTGCTGATCACTCATCATCATCCTCAATCTTCAAGTGTACATCATGGTAATGTTACCGCCTACTCTGATGGAGATAACCCTTTTGCCACTCCAGAAGATGCACCGTTCGAAAACATCTTTGCCCCTGATCCATCATCCGAACCATCTTCATCAGGGGACCCCAACTCTGCTACTTCAGTTCCTCAACAACAGCCACATGAGCATTTCAGAAAATGGACACATGATCATCCATTGGAAAATATCATTGAGAACCCGTCTCATCCGGTATCCACTCGTAAACAACTTCCCACAGATACCTTATGGTGCTTCTTCAATTATGTATTATCAAAGGTTGAACCTAAAGATGTCAAAACAGCAATGTCTGAGGACAGCTGGTTTAGTTCTCTTAACATTACTCCTACTATTACTCTGTTTCGTTGTTTTTATGTTAACTCCAAACTGAAAGGGTGGTTTTCCTTTGGCAAGCGCGATGGTGTTCCTCCCCTTTATACCAAATCTCTTGATTTTGTTAAAAATTGGAATGAGCAATTTTTCTGGGTTGATGCCTTTGCTTGTCCTATTTTGTTCCCGTGGCATTCTAGGAGGAATGTCTCTAAAGATCCTAGTCCTCGTCCTGACGAGTACAATGCGGACCATTTTGCTGCTCTTGCTGCTCATCTTTATCCTTTCCGGGCCCTCCCTGAGCCCTTTCTTTGCTGGGTTGGTTTGAGCCGTTATTATACTTTGAGTGGAGATGTGTACCCTGAGTATCTTCGTGAAGATAAAACTGGTGAGTTTTATTTTACGTTGTCAGTTTTTTTTTAACGAATGTGCTTCGCTTTGTGCAGTGATGAGTTGGTCTGAGTTTATTCAGTCTCCGGAGCTTCTAAAGGCCCTAATGACTACCCGTCCACGTCGTGAGGGGGAACCGCCTATTATGGAAGTTGATGTTCGTCGCACCGTGCCACTTATTCCTATTGCTCCTGCTCGTACGGATGGTGAGCTGGAGGTTGATGTTAATATTCTTTTTGATCCGAAAGGTGCTAGTGTTGACACTGGTGGTGGATCGTTTGTTGATGCTACAAGTTCTGATGCTAACCCTTCTTCCTCTGGTCTTTTGAAGAGAAAAGAGGGGCCTTTGTCTAGTATTCCAGGACCATCTAGTCCTATAAAGAGGCCTCATTTTGAATCCCAGTCAGGTCCCTCCATTAGTAACATTCATGTTGGTGGCTTTGAGGAATTACTGAATAGTAGCGTCTTGGAGGTTGAGATGGGCTATACGGCTCCCCATACTGGTCCTTTCATTACTTCTTCTATTTCCACCACTCCTGAGCGTGAGGCTGGGTTTTCTGTTGGTTCTTCTTTCAGGCATCAACTTGGTGCCCGTTCTCCTGAAAGGTTGGTTATTTCTTCTGATTCTTCTTCTGATTGTAGTACTACTGCTGCTGGAGCTGAGGTTACTTCTTATGCCAGGTCTGAGAATCTTTTGGTGTTGTTACTTTTGCGGCCCTAAGCGTTCCCGGCTGCTACCCCTATTTTGAGGGATGCTTCCCCTTTTCTCAACTCGTCTTCCAGTGGAGGGGCTAACCGTAGCGCCGAGGATCTTGCTGGACCTTCTGTTAGCCAACTTTTGGCTAGTAATGCCCAGCCTACTACTGATTTGGACCCCTTGTGTTCGCGGGAGCATCATCATCCGGAGTGGAAAGTATTGAATGGGTCTTTGCTTGACATTCCCTTGGACTGTCGTGAGATTTTTGACGGTGTTGCTCCTCTGAAGTTCACTTCCTTACTTCATGAAATGAGCCCTGGCGATTTATTTTCAGGTTTTGACCTTTTTTCATCTCGTCATGTTTGTTTTGGTTTTGAGTTACGGACTCATGCAGAACATTATCTACGAGAGAATGAAAAGTTATCTGCTAGGTGTGAAGTTCAGGCTAACTTGATTCACGGGCTCGAGTCTCAATTGGCTCGGGCTAAATCGAATGCCTCTAAGATATTGTCTCTTCGTGGTGAGGTTTCTTCTTTAGGGGCAGTTGTCAAAGAAAATGAGGTGTTGCGTGCCAGAATCAAAGAGTCGGAAGCTTCTTCTATCAGTCAGGATGTTGAGCTTCAACGTTTACAATGTGCTTCCTCTATTCTAGAATCCCGTAATGCTGATCTCACTAAGAAGGTATTCTTGTTTGTTTTTGCGTTTATGTTTTCTTCTCCCTTCTCCCTTTTTTTTATTATTGACCTCCGCTTTGTTAGGTACAAGTTTTGACAGGGGAATGTCCGAGCTCCGTCCTTATGCCTCAGAGCAAGCTTGCTTGAAGGAGCTCTTTCTTAAAGTTGCCCTGTATTTGGAGGAAAAGCTTTATCCGAGCTTGCTTTCCGCTATGTCCATCCGTTGTTGGCTATTGTCCGAAGGCTTTAAACTTGTCGTGTCTGAATGTTGGCATTGGCAAGGCTACTGACGATTGGCTAATGCCATTATCTCGGCTGTTGATAAAGGTATGCAAGATGGACTTGTTGCGGGCATGTTCATGGTACGCTCATACGCCACTTTCTCGCTGTCGCTTTTAATCCTTCTCGCTAAGATGGCTATGAAAATGCTCTTCAAGAGCCCGCGGTCACCGCCTTTGCTTTCTTCGTTAGAGGCTCTCAAGGATTCTCCCTGAAGACATCATTCACTTGCCGTCCCGAGGTACCCTCCGATGATTTATACTGTTGAGAAGCGTGTTACTTGGAACACCTGGTCGCTTCTGCTTCTCGGAAGCTCTTCAAGCGAGTCCTCCCTTTCTCGCCTCAATCCGTGGTTGTTTTGATAGGGCCAAAAGCAAGGGAAGGTGACTTCATGATTGGTTGGCTGCCATGATACGTGGTTGTCTTTACCGATCCATCATATATCTGAGCCTATAGTGAGTCTGCTCGTCGTCCGCTTCGAGCATGATGGTTTTCTTATGGATCCCGGTTTACAAGCCGACGGGTTCGTCTGTGGACCCTTCCATTTAGAAGCTTTATTGTGACCATGCTTTTTGTTGTTTGGCGCTGCCGGCGCTTTGTTTTATGTGTAGACAGTCTATTTGTATGCATATTTCTTTTGTTCTCAAACTTTTGCTATTTAATCTTCACACGGATGTGTCTATTATAATAGTCTTTTTTCTCAATACTTGTGGGTTATTCGCCCGATAATGGATTTGCAATATCTCTACGTATCTTGAGGTAATTGGGAGGTTACTCACCTTTTGTTATTCGAATAACGTTGTATAGGTCATGCCCATATGTATGCTGCCTTATGCATTTTAAGTTCTTTAAAATATTAAATGATTAAAAAGAATGATTTTCTAAAGTAAAATGGTGAAGGTAGCTAAGCTTCACCTTTTTCATTCAATAAAAGAAGACAAGACATTACAATATAAAAAGATAGGTTTGATATGAACTCTCTTTCACGAAATCCGTGAGGGATGGGTTGCTTACACTTGATGCATGTAACATCTCTTAAGATTGTAAACATTCCATGTCCGTGGGATTAGATTCCCGACGGTCCTTTAGTTTATATGCCTTTCCTAGTGCTTCAGGACCAATGTGAGGGCCCTTCCCATTTAGGTCCTAGCTTCCTCTCTTCTTCAGCTGGCTCGCATTATTGTTCGATATACTAAGTCTCCACGGCTTGAAACTTGTACTTCGACTTTGTTGTAATATTTCTCCATTTGCGCCTTGATTTTTGCTTCGCGATATTGCCGCTTGTTCTCTTCTTTCTTCAAGGAGGTCTAGGTTCATTTCCAGCGCTTCATCATTTTTCTTCTATGTTTGCTTCGCCGCCCTCCGGCATCCCTATCTCATTTGGTATGATGGCTTCCATTCCGTATGTTAACGAGAATGAAGTGTCTTCGTTGCTAGATTTGATCATTGTGCGATGTGCCCATAGGACGTGCGATAATTCATCTATCCAGTTCTTTCTTTTTTCTTCCAACCTAGCTTTTATGCCTTCCCCTAAGCTTCTATTTTCTCTTTCCACCTGTCCATTGGCTTGTGGGTGTTTTACCGAGGCAAAGTGTTGCTTTATATTCATCTTTTCACACCATTCTTTAAATGGGTTATCACGGAATTGCTTTCCGTTGTCAGATATTATTTCTCTTGGGAGTCCAAACCTGCATACAATGTTTTCCCATATGAATTTCTTGATCTGATTTCTTGTTATGGTGGCCACTGGCTTTTCTTCTATCCATTTTGTGAAGTAGTCTATTGCCACTATGAGGAATCTGACTCTCCCAGCCTTCCGTAGGGACCGCAATGTCGATTCCCCACTTGTGGAATGGCCATGGGAAGTGATGGGTGTTAACTTTTCGCGGATGTTTTGAACCGGCCTATGCACCCTGGCTTTTGCATGCTTGGATTAGTTTTCGAGCATCGCAGGTATAGTAGGCCAAGAATATCCATGCAGGCTCGCTACTACGGACCTTGTCCCGCAGGTACTCGCAAGATCCTTCATGGATTTCTCGAACACATAGTTAGCTTGGGGCCCAACGACCGTAACCATGGTCCCAAAAAGATTTCTTGTAAAGTATCCCATTAGTTATCGCAAACCTTTGTGATTTTCTTTTAACTCTCCTTTCTCGGCTGGAAGTGTTTCTTTGGTTAGGTACTCATATATTGGTGTCATCCATGTGTACCCCTCTTCTTCCGTATATGAAAGGTGCTTCTTCTATTGACTTTTGACCCGCCTCTTCCACTAGTACCGCTTTTTAGGTGTAAGCTAGTAGGAAGCCATTTTGCTTAGCGCTGCTTGCCTTTTGTTTTGCTTTTGGGTACTTGCTTGATTGAGAACATTCAGAAGTTCTTTAGGAGTTCTTTTACTTTTTCCATATTGAATCATTCTCACTCCTTCGCAATGTATGTTCCATTGACTTGATTTGCCACCGTTGAGTCTACGCTTGCTTGCACGCTTGACTCCCATTTTTCTCGCTATCCATAACCTCGCTATCAAGGCTTCAGATTCAAGCTATTTGTGGTGGTGAAACCAAACCTAAAAGCTAAGTAAACTCGCTCCCTCGAGGATCTGTCAATATGAGGCTCGCCCGCAGCCGCCTATGCAAGATGAGCCGCCCCGTATAACCCACGGTTGCGGAAGTTCTTCCACTTCCATTGGTTCGTCCTCTTTGTCTTCTTTTGGACGCTCTACTATGAAGTATGCTAGAATCTGTCCCTTAATGGACGTTCTTGGTCTCAGATTGTATGTCATATTCTCCCAACTCAATGCTCCACTTATGTAATCTACCTGACTTCCGCCTTGATAGTATTTGCTTGATTGGTTGGTCCGTGATGACTACCACCGTATGCGATTGGAAATACCTCTTCAGCCGCTTTGTGGCGTGTACCAAGGATAAGAGTAGTTTCTCCATTGGTGTGTAATTTATTTCGGTCCTCGCAGGCTCGACTCACAAAGTATATTGGCATTTGTTTGCCTTCCTTTCGTCATGAGAACCGCATCGACCGCTTCTTCTTGCCGCTTAGGTATTATTAGCTCTTCTTTCTCCCGAGGTGTTAGGGTGGGGAAGTTTGCTATCATCCCCTTCATTTGCTTAAAAGCTTCCTCCACTTCTTGTGTCCATTGAAAGTCGCTTTTCGCACACTTTTTGAGTGTTTTAAAGAATGGTAGTGACTTTCGCGGACTCTAGCCAGAATCTGCAAGCTTGCTAGTTTTCCATTTTGCTCTCAGACATCCTTAAGGCATTTCGGGGAATGGAGACTTAGCACGGCTTCTTCTTTTTCTGGGCATACTTTAATTCCTTTAGTGTTTACTGTGTATCCTACAAACATTCCCTCTTCCATTCTGAAGGTACACTTTTTAAGATTTAGCTTCATGTTTATTTCCCTTAGCGTTTTGAAAGTTTCCGCTATGTCTCTTATTATTTGCCTCCGAGCCGCTTTTGATCACTAGATCATCGACATATACTTCTAAGTTTCTCGCCAATTTGTTTGTGGAAAGTCAGGTCCACCGCCCACGGTATGTTGCTCCCTGATTTTTAGCCCAAATGGCATTTTTAAGTAGCGAATATTCCTTGATTTGTGATGAAGGTCGCTTTTTCTTCGCCTCTTTTGCCATATGGATTTGGTGATAGCCTTTGTACGCGCCTAGCAAGCATTTGAAGGATATCCGCCGAAATTCTACTTTCCACCTATCGGTAGGGGTAACCATCTTCTGGACAGCTTTATTAAGGTCCTTGAAGTCACACACACATTCTCCGCCCCGGCCATGTTTTGCTACCTGTCAAGGTTACCCACCGTGATAATGTACTTCCTCATGATTCCTGGCCAACGAAGTTTTCCCACTCCTCTTGTATCGCTTTACTTCTTTCTGGTGCTTGACCTCTTTTCTTTTGCCTTATTGGAGTATATCCTTCCCGTATGTTTAACCTATGTTCTACTATGTGCCTTGGAACGCCCGTCATGTCGGCTGGACACCATGCGAATATATCCAGGTTTTGCTTTAGAAGCTCACATAACTTTTTCCGCCCTTCAACTGACAAGGTTGATCTAATAGCTATCGTTTGTTCCGGATATTCTGGATGTATTGCCACGTGTATTCGTTTTTCACTTTGCTTTTCCGTTATGGGTTGCGGTGTTGGTTCGGAAACCATAGTACATTCTAACGAGACCATTCTGCTACTGCGGATCGTGAGTACTCCGCCTTTTACCGGGACTTTCATCCTCCCGTGTCGCCGAAGGCACGCTCGTAACTTCCGCATTCCCCGCCTTCCTATGATCCCATTATATGGCAAGCGAGACCTTACCACCACGAATTTCATTAATGCCGACAATAATGCTCATTGTCTCCAATTTTAGTTAGCAATGATATTCCATTACAAATTATCTCTCCGCCAATCCCATGAGGGGGTTGTAGGTGTATCATTTGCTTTCTTATTTCGGCCGAGCCTTCGGTAATGTTCATACGTAACTTCGACGCTGAGCCTCGGGTCAATATTATACATTCGTGTATAAAATGTCCTCCTATTTCTCGCTCGATAACCATTGGTCCGCTATTCCTTCTTCTCCCATGAGTGGTGGGAATGAGATGTTCGCTTGAGAGAAACTTTGCATAACTTTTCTGTCCGACACCGTCGAGATTGCACCATCAAGATTGCAGGGGCTTATCTTTTCCTCGACGCTCTCCTTTCTTTTTGAGTGTCTTGATGATCCTTGCGGCTATTTTGCTTGAGTTCTTTTATTACGCTTGATGACTTTCAGCTTCGGCAATTCTTCTATTTGTCTTTTAGGTGCATACACTCGCCCTGTTGTGTCCTACTTCCATGGAATTCACAATACTTGTTGCCGCTTTTCTCAATCGGGCGAAGTTATTGAGGAGGAGTCTTAAACTTTGCCTTTCTAGTGCCAATATTTCTTGGGGCGCTGGAAAGGAGGGTGAACTCGCCCCGCTGATCCATTCGAGCGAAGCCAGATCCTCTCAGCCTTGTTTTGTCCGGACTCTTTGCGGTTTCCATTGCAACAGGGTAGCCCTCTTCTTTTCATGGTTGCCGGCGGCTACTTCCCCGAGGAGATGCGCATTCTCATCATTTCGGCTCACCAATTTGGGTATATTATCGCACCTCTTCGATTAACTCAGGTTAGTGATTCCATGCATGAAGCCGAAACCTTCATAACTTCCCGAGCCTCTTGACATCCCTACTCTCCACCTTGAATCTTTTCACCGAATTCTTCTGCGGGTTTCTCCTTCCTTTTGTTTGATATGGTGAAGCTTCACCGGATCTTTTATGCACTTATTTTGTCAAGGGAGTTTGACAGAAAACTTCCTTTAATTTGTCATAATCGCCAACCGACTCTACGAAGATCGTCGAACCACACCCAGCAGCATCCGTGAGGGTAGAGTTGAACATGTGGCACCATGTTGGCATAGCCTAACGCTCTACCTTACCGCATCTGCAAATATTTTAAGGTGGTCTTCGGATCTTCCATCATATGTCTTCACATTAGTAGGCATTTGTGTCCTTTTAGGCATGTCGAAATAGCGGCTTTGAGTGAACGGGTCTCCTTGCATACCCATGGCCTAGTTAAATCATCATCCTCGATATCCGACTCTTTGCCTCTTTGATCCTTAACTCCGTTGACCATCTCCATTGTCTTCACTTCCTCGAGCCGGCTGACCTTCGAGAGTATGTCCGACCGCTTCTCGCGATCCTCCTGAGTAGGTTTATGTCTTTGCAAAGAATGGCGGTGAGTAACTCCTCGCCTTCCTCGGATCCAGCTTAGTTCTGCGCCTTCTACTTCCTGCAACGCTATTTATCTTACTCTCTGCTTCCCAAAGTTTTGAACTCCGCTTTTGCGCACTCCCCTAACACTTCCTCCTCGCCGCCGCGTGAACTGGCCTACCGCCTTGCCTGATTTTTCCCTCGTGTTTCCGGCACTTCCAGATTCATCTTGTTTCTCGACTCTTCCTTCAAGACCTCGCTTCCTGACTGATTGTTGAGATGTTTCGCTGAAAGTCTAATCGGGGTTTCCTCGCTTCTCTAGCCTTGATTCTCCTTCTTGTTTACTCTCTGCGTCATAAAAGGTAAGATCCGGTCGTAGTATTTATCACGATTACTTCTTGATGGTTTATCTTTGGTTGGACCCATCGATCCTTCGGATCTATCATGTTCTTCTTCCCTCCTTGTTCAGCTTTTCTGAAGTTGGGATTAGGGGTCGGAGCAGCTCTTTCGGTAGGCATTTTTCTTTTGGAACGGTTGTGCTGGGTCCGGATGGCTTAACTTATTAGTACAATTTGTGCGATGGGTTATAAAAAGCCTGTGTGGAAAACTAGAAGGGGGGTTGAATAGTTTTACCAATTTAAAACTTCTTTATAAATATTTAGATCGATTTATATCAATCTTTTTGGTTGTTTATGTTGGACGTTGATAGATAGATATATAAACGAGTAATGAAAGATAAAGAGTAAGAAGCACATCACCACGACACAAGTATTTATAGTGGTTCGGCTACAAGGACACCTTCCTTGCCCTACTCCACTCCCCGAGTCACCTACTCGAGAGTTCGTAAGCACTACACCAATCTCCTTTTGGCGGAGAAGCCTTCTAGCGTAAGCAACCTTTTTCGGTACAAAGCTAAATACCGAGTTCTTTCACACCAAGGAGAACTAATCCTATCAAAACGTCGCCTACCCTTTATAAGGTACTAGGCAAAGCACCTAGTTCCATTACTATGGAGGAACTACTACCCTTTACAACACAACACCTAATATCAAGGAGATCAACTCCTTGTTACACCATCATCAAGGATATCACCATCCTTGGAAATAAATAAATACTTATATGTATAACGATGCACCTCATCGATTATACGACCTAGGCATTCTTTCCAAATGCTACTTGATTTGATTCTTGGCATCCTTCACTAATGCCTTTGACACAACGCTTGGCACCCTTCACTAATGCCTTCGTCCTGACACCTTTAGCATTCTTCACTAATGCTTTGACACGGATGATGAGCACCTTTCACTAATGCTTTCATCTTGACACTTTCGGCATCCTTCACTAATGCCTTCAACCCAACATCTATGGAGAAAAGGAAGAACTATCAACAAGAGAACCTTAGTTGTCTTGATGATGACGAAGCATGGCAACTCATGGACTTGAGCTTGCGCGTCTTCAAGAAGTGGTGATCTCTCCTTTAAGAGGAACCTAGAAGATCACACAAAAACAAAAGACAAACTACATAGATCACTTGGATCTGAGGTTAGAGGGTTAGAATACTTGGGGGAAGTATGTGTGTAAAGTAGTGTGTAGAAAGGAAGAAATGGCTCTCTATTTATAGAAAAATTCTCTCTGTTCCCAGTCCCACGGATCCCTTCCACCTGGGATCCGGCTAGCACAAAGCTAGGGATCCGTGGAACGCTCCTCTTTGCCCATGGGTAATTTTGGTTATGGGTCATGGGTCATGGGTTATGGGTTGATCCATGGTTTTCTTTCTAGATACAATGAACTTGGTTAAGTGGTATATATAAAACCATTGGTTATGGGTCAATACCACTTGCTAGTTTTTACCCATTTAGTATATACTTGTTTTTACCCATTTTAGTATATACTTGTTTTTACCCATTTTAGTATACTTAGTTTAAGTATATGCTAACCCAATATGTAAACACTAGTTGTTGTATATATGTATCTAAATCATAAAATCACTTATACTTGTTTTAGTGTTTTATATGAAAACGTAAGTGTGTTAGGAAACTATTGACTCAAACTATTTACGTATTCTTTTTGTTTCATTAAATGATTTTACGTTTGTTATCGACAAAACATTAGAAGATGAAGTAAAATATAAATAAACGTTTTTCGGTTATTTGTATTAACAATCTCCCCATTTTTGTTGATGATAAAACATAAAATTATTTTAAGAAAAACTAAAATTAAATAGCGAGTTTGAATTGGTAGTTTTACTTTTTCTCCCCTTTGTGAGAGACAAAAGTGTTAAAAGCTAACACAATTTTATAAGAAAAATATGTAAAAGAAAAATGTAAAGAGAGCAAGTGACGGAAATGGTACTCGTTTGTCTTAACTCCCCCTTGACGAGTCCATCCCTTTGAGAGGGCGTCAAGGACATAAAATAAACTAATTGTGTTTGCAAATATGGTTGCAAATGGTTCGTCTAAGTGACGAGAACGTGCTCCCCCTTGAAGATTGCAAAGATGCAATGGGGTATCATGAAGTATAATCCAAAATCGGATTAAGTTGCAAATGTTTTTGCAATATCATTTGACACAAAGCTCCCTCTAGCTTTATGGTGTCAAAATCTTCATGTGTATTTTGAAAATCTACAAAGTAAAGGTTAGAAAACAAGGGTATAGTGCAAAATTTTCTGCAAATAAAACTCAAGTTAGTAGAAGTTTGTGCTTCTGTACCACGGATCCCACGGTTCCCTTCATGGAGGGATCCGTCTAGGCATTTTGAAGGGATCCGGCTATCTGGTGACAGTTTCTTCGGCAGTGAAGAAATGTCAAATAATGCAAGTGAGGAAATGAGATATATGTACAATGTAACAAGCACAACACACAAAATAATCATATCATGTAAGTATTCATTCAATAAAATAAGAGATAATCAACTAAATCTCTAAAACTAAGAGAATGATCTTAGCCATACAAATACTACTAATGCTAACTTAATTACTAGACTTAAAACGCGACAATGTGCTTGAGTCTAGGGATGAGTGGACTTGTTGATTTGATCCAACTTTGCAAGAAGATGATTAAACATGAAATGTATCTCATTTTGTACTTCTAGAACAAGTCCTTGAGTGTTTAGACAATTTGGACAATTATTGTCTTGGTTTGAACCCGGAGGAAAATGGATATTTTGAGGGGGCTCAATGTGTGTTTCTTGGTCTTCATTTTGAGAAGTAGGAAGAGGTTCTAAAATGAGGGGTGGTAATGGAACTTCTTCCTTATGATCAAGGTTGTTCCTTGTCTCCCATGATGGGCTAGTTGGTGTTGTAGGTGGTTCCCGATTCAATGAAAAGGTTGGTGAATAGGAGGTTCTTGGTGGTGAATGGAACAATGAATAGATGTTTGGGTCAGGGAGAGGCACATTCAAAGAGTGTAGTCCATGCTCAATGAATGATGGTTTTGATGGCTTGCTAGAACTAGCCATGTTTGGTTTAGAACTAGATGATCCTTTTCTAGTTGAAGGGTTTGATGCTAATCCTTGCGGTTCTCTTAGCTTTTGTTGGATGGGTTTGATGAGGTGGGATTCTAGTGTCATTATCTCTAATAGGAGATGTTTCGGTGGATGAAATTTCATGGATCATTTGACCCTTTCTTTTGGATGATCCTATGTTTGAAGAGTTGTTGCTAAGAGCCTTAGTCATGGTGATGAAGATGCTAATGTGAGCTTCTAATTGCTGATTTTTGAAATGTAATTGAGGATGATGCCATAAACCTAAGGTTGTTTGGTTTATAAAGGATAATTTGAATTTGGAAATTAAATTCTTGACCACTTAGAAGATTAAGCATGCTCTTGAGGTTTTGATCAGCTCTAGGAGGACAATTAATGTATGCTAAAAGTGGTTAGAGAACCAAAAGGTGAGATGAATTTGAATATAGGAGCTGATTTATGCTTTCTGCATCTACGGATCCCGCGGATCCCTCTCAGTAGGGATCCGCTTGGTTAAAGACCGAGGATCCGGCTATCAGACAGGGTTTAGGTGAAATCATTATGCTTTTGTAAGGTTTGTTATTAATAGATTTCGAGGTTTTGACTTAATTTTGAAGTCTTTAGCTGTTGGATATCTCAAATCCTCAACCATAACAAGTAATGGTGCTTAATGATGGTTTTGGCCAAGAAAATTTGACCTTGGGTAGTCTAATTATATGTTTGACAATGATTCCATTTAACTTGATGTGGAGAAATGGTGATAACAAGTCCTAGAAGCCAGATGATGTCCTAAGAAGAATTTACTAAAATATTTAAAAATAGAAAGAAATGAAAAACTAATTTTTTAGCCTAATTTTGAGTCAAAGATGATTGAGATCAATTTGCTAAAATTGAAGGATAGGCCAAACTAAGTGCTATCAAGCATGATAGATGTTGTGTGAGTGTTGGAGCAGAATTATGGTGAGTTTTGACTAGTTAATAAATCAAATATATTTCGAAAAAATATTCTAGATAATCCATGGATTAGAGTGAGGTTTTAAACTATTTAAGAAAGACTTAGTTGGTTCTAGTATCTTATGTTTGACTTGTTCTAGGTGATCTAGTAGACTATTTTGATGTAGCCAAATCTGTATTGCATAACAGATACCACGGATCCCACGGTTCCCTTATGGGAGGGATCCAGCTAGTTCAAAAGCTGGGATCCGCCAACTGCAGATCAGAGAGCTTTCAAGAAAAGTGCAAGTTTGCACTTTATAGTAAATGCTTTTCCTAGTTGTTTCTATGGGGACTAAATGCAATAACACAACTAATATAATGTATATCAAAGTAGGAAGAGTTAAAATTCCTAGAATGAGTGACGACGACCACTCAAGGGGTCGTAAAATCTCATTTTCCAAATACCTAAGTTAGGATTGTTTAGTGCCAAGATATGGCAATACCTACATACTACGAGCATAGTTTAAAGTGTTTTCAAACCATTGTTTGAAATTGTTCATCATACACTAGAGTCCTAAGACCTTACCTTTCTTTTCTTCCTTCACTTCTTCACCCGTCCTCCACTCTTTATCAAACTATCTTCACTTCTTCTTCCTCAAGAAATTGGTGAAGCATTTGAAGATTCCCTTAGTTTGTTGCCATTCGGGTGATTCATTAGGATGTTTGGCAATTGGTTAATGTAGTCCAAGGGGTCAAGATCGATATTTTCGAGTGGGTTGCTACTACTTCCTACACCTTCTCCTTGCCTCTCCCTTTCAGGAATCCGTGGGTGGGTGTGGCCTCTTGCCTTCCACCATAAACCTTGTTGTTCTACCCTCGGTTAATGGTACCATAACCTGATTGCAAAAGCTATGATCCAAGGATTGTGGGAAGGGTCTAATGCAAAGATGAATTTGGCAAGACGGGTTAGAAGCATTGCATACGGAAGCACCATCTTGTCCATGCTTCTTACACTTGCCATTCTCTTTACCATGTAGTAGGCAATGTTGAAGCGAGTTTTGGTCACAAGACAATAGATCATGAAGCTTAGACATGCGTTGGGGTGATCCTTGTTTCCTACTAGACACACCACATTCTCCCTAATCACATCTTCCCATTTTTTATACAACGGGTACATCTCCAGAGCTCCATTGGAAAGGATCCTATAGATCACTTTTGACTTCCTAGTAACCCTTGATGGGGATGCTCTTGGCAAAAACACGGTGTCTCTTACCGTGGTTGCTTACGGGATTGTTGCGTGATAAATGTCGTGATGATCAACCATTGTGTGTAGTTGTTCCAAAGACCATTCATTGGAGTACATACAAACACCTTGATACGGAACCCCTATAATTCTTCCAAACTCTATAAGTGAAAGACTAAACTCTCGTTCATTGATAGTGAATTCAATTGAGATGGAGCCATCATCATTTCTAATTATACCCATTGTCTTGTAGAATTCAAGCACAAAGACCGGGCAAATTTGCTCGTTTATGTCCAATAAACAGTCAAACCCAATAGTTCCAAATACTTCCCTTATGTCGGTATTTGCAAGAAATGGTGGTTCAACAACTCTACCTTCGTGAAAGAGTCTCCTTTCAAGCAACTTAAAGGCTTTCCTATCAGCCGGACTTAATCCATCTTTCCTATGATACATGGGTATGTAGTGACCGGTGTCTTGGTAATCTTGTTGCTTGTTGCTTGGCATGATTGTTCCTAAACAATACAACCACAATGTGGTGTTAATTGTAAATAGTAACCTAGTGGGTTTGATCACAATTTTGCTCAATTCATTTTTATTGAATTCAAGAAATGAGTTTCATTTGTATTAACAATGTTAATTCTTTGATTTGGGTTATCTTAGAAAACAATGTGGTAACAAATTATGACAAACCCATTTGAACCCAACCTCTAAAATGAAGAACTTGTAATCCTAGTAATCAAAGAATGAAATCAACAATGTAGTGAAGATTATACTTACACAAGTGATTGTTATGCTTGAGAAAGATGATCAAGTTGCTCCTATGAACAGTAGTTAGGTTTTTGTTCGTGAGTCTTTTAGGGGAAAGTAGTTTGTGGAACATCCACAGTGATCATTCTTTCATTTAAGCTGTACATTGCGGATCCCGCGATCCCTCTCATTTGGGATCCGCTAGTGTAAGTCCAGGGATCGGCATGACAAAGAAAAAATCTCAAGCATTCCTTGATACATTTGGTTTGGGAGTTCTAAAGCGCCTAGAGTTTTGATGTTTTAGGTTCTAAAACTTGTGGTTGATATTTTGACGATGTTAAGCTAATCTTATTTGACGTATTTTCCTTTTAAAGAATTGGTCATAATTCTTTGGGAATTATTTTTCAAATATTATAATAAAATCCCATTTTATTATAATGTAAGAAGTTTCACATGTATATTTATTGACATAGATGAAGTGTCAATAAATACTTTGTGATGAATAATGATTGAGGTTATCGAATAACCAAGATATCATTATTACAAGTTGGTAATGTAGTCTATACAAATAAGTCGAAGAGTACTATTTAGATGATGACTATAATATGAATAACTACTAGAATAATTACTAATAAATCATGCAACTAAGATTTTAATAATAACAATAAAGGTAAGTAATCAAAAGATCATACATTTGCTAAATATTCTTTTTAAGAAAAGAAGTACTTAGATGTTTTGTGATCTTCTTGAAATCTCCAGATTTATGTTGTAAGAATACTAAACATTCTTTTTTGAAAGAAATATTTAGATAAATTCTTTATGATCTTCTTGGTAACTCCAAATCCAAGTATGGATAATGCTTAAAAAATGTTAGAACATTCTATCATTGTCCAACAATAAACAATATAATGATTTTTGAAATATGACAAAAATAATCCTTCTTTGTAGTTTTCAAACATACATGGATCGTATCAAGTTTTTAAAGTACCACATACTCTAAGAAACTTGGTAACGAAGCTCTGATGCCAATTGTGAAAAACTAGAAGGGGGGGTTGAATAGTTTTACTAATTTAAAACTTCCTTATAAATATTTAGATCGACTTATGTCAATCTTTTTGGTTGTTTATGTTGGACGTTGATAGATAGATATATAAACGTGTAATGAAAGATAAAGAGTAAGAAGCACATCACCACGACACAAGTATTTATAGTGGTTCGGCTACAAGGACACATTCCTTGCCCTACTTCACTCCCCGAGTCACCTACTCGAGGTTAAGTAGCTACACACCAATCTCCTTATGGCGGAGAAGCCTTCACAATGTCGCTTAACCTTTTTCCGGTACAAAGCTAAATACCGATTTCTTTCACACCAAGGCGAACCACACCTAACACAACGTCGCCTACCCTTTATACGGTGCTAGGCTAACCACCGAGTTCTTTCACACCAAGGAGAACTAATCCTATCACAACGTCGCCTACCCTTTATTAGGTACTAGGCTAAGCACCTAGTTCCATTGCTATGGAGGAACTACTACCCAACACAACACAACACCTAATTCATGAAGATCAACTCCTTGTTACACCATCATCAAGGATATCACCATCCTTGGAAATAAATAAATACTTATATGTATAATGATGTACCTCATCGATTATATGACCCGGCATTCTTTCCAAATGCACTTGATTTGATTCTTGGCATCCTTCACTAATGCCTTTGACACAACACTTGGCACCCTTCACTAATGCCTTCGTCTTGACACCTTTAGCATTCTTCACTAATGCTTTGACACGGATGATGAGCACCTTTCACTAATGCTTTCATCTTGACACTTTCGGCATCGTTCACTAATGCCTTCAACCCAACATCTATAGAGAAAGGAAGAACTATCAACAAGAGAACCTTAGTTGTCTTAATGATGACGAAGCATGGCAACTCATGGACTTGAGCTTGCACGTCTTCAAGAAGTGGTGATCTCTCCTTTAAGAGGAACCTAGAAGATCCCACAAAAACAAAAGACAAACTACATAGATCACTTGGATCTGAGGTTAGAGGGTTAGAATACTTGGGGGAAGTATGTGTGTAAAGTAGTGTGTAGAAAGGAAGAAATGGCTCTCTATTTATAGAGAAAATTCTCTACTGTTCCCCGGATCCCACGGATCCCTTCCACTTGGGATCCAGCTAGCACAAAGCTAGGGATCCGGGGAATGCTCCTCTTTGCCCATGGGTAATTTTGGTTATGGGTCATGGGTTATGGGTTATGGGTTGATCCATGGTTTTCTTTCTAGATACAATGAACTTGGTTAAGTGGTATATATAAAACCATGGGTTATGGGTCAATACCATTTGCTGGTTTTTACCCATTTAGTATATACTTGTTTTTACCCATTTTAGTATATACTTGTTTTTACCCATTTTAGTATACTTAGTTTAAGTATATGCTAACCCAATATGTAAACACTAGTTGTTGTACATATGTATCTAAATCATAAAATCACTTATACTTGTTTTAGTGTTTTATGTGAAAACGTAAGTGTGTTAGGAAACTATTGACTCAAACTATTTACGTATTCTTTTTGTTTCATTAAACTGATTTTACGTTTGTTATCGACAAAACATTATAAGATCGTAAAATATAAATAAACGTTTTTACGGCTTATTTGTATTAACAGCCTGGATGTAGCTTACTGGACTGGGCTGGCAAGCTTTGGGTGAATCAATCTTGTACTAATTCAAGTAGTTTGGATGGGATCCCTACACAAGAAAGGTAAACCTTAGTCTTACCGTGGGGATGGACCCCACGATTAGACTCCGGCGTGAGAGTAAGTACACATTCTTGAGAGGGAAAGTAGTAATATGTGTGTTACTATGAGAGATAAAGTTGTACCTCGTATGGGATTAGAGCTCCTTTTATAGGCGAGGTTTGCCGCTGGGGCTTCCTATATTCTCGCATATAGTGATTAGTTGCCGGAGCCGGACCCTTGGTGGGCAAGAGTTCCGTGTTAATCGCGGATGATGCGGCGTAAGGGTCTAACGGTTGAAGGTTCACCCGTTATGTGCCTTCTTGCATCTTAAAAGCCCGGACCATAGCCAATTTAGCCATTGGGCTGCTAGAGCCTAGGATTTGTAATCATTGGGCTGAGCCATATGTGTATAGTGTGTATTGGACCTCGTGGGCCTGTAATACATACTATACGTCATTATATATATATATATATATATATATATATATATATATATATATATATATATATATATATATATATATATATATATATATATATATATATATATATATATATATAACAGGAGGCATTTGGCATTAATGCCACCTTAATATACCTTATCAATGCCCAGTAATTGTTTTTCATGCCACATAAGCATTTTTGGTCCAACTAAGCAATTAATTGTTAATTTTTTTTTTTTTTTTTTTTTTAATTTTCGGAATTTAATTTTTTTTTGTAATTTTCTGAATTTTGTCCAACTAAGCAATTAATGGTTAATTTTCCGATTTTTTTCAAAATTTTTTTTTTTTTGTAATTTTCGGAATTTTTTTAAGCATTTCATATTTTTGAAATCATAATTATTTTCGAAAATTTCGTTTTTTTATTCTTCAAAAAAATCATGCATGCAGCTAGATTCGAACTTGGGTCTGTTAGTCTACAAACAAACATGATTACCACTAGACCAACACATTTTTTGATTATAACTTGGAAAACCAAATTTATAAATCTCTACAACTTGACCATTTTGATTTGTTTGAAAAGAAATGTATTTATCTACAAAAATTATATTTCACATATCCATTCCTTTAATTATAGTTAAATAAACTTTAACCTAATTTTATTTACGTAAAAAAATTGTTCATAATATCATGTTAAAACCCTAATATTATTTTTTCTTCTAATCCCTAAAACACGATCTACATAAAAAAATTCATCAACCAATCATGGTGGCTAAGGTATATATGATCGTTCATTATGTATGTTGTTTCTTTATTTTTCGTACAATTTTTATGTTGTTTTATTATCAGTAAAACTTTGTTCATATCATGGTTGTATAATAATCTAACTTTATTTTTAATTTGATATAAGTTTTTGTCTGATTTGTTTTTATTCTAAGCTTTTAAATTGAGTTACATTTGATAAAGCATTTAAAGCTAGCCATTAAGGCTATTCTTCGTTTTCAAAGCATTGGGATAAGAATATCCTTGTTGATGTATTCTACCTCACCTTGAGAACTTGAGGTAAAAGCGTGCATGTGTTTTGTATGCGATTAGCGCGAATAACTTTTATATTTCTCATTTTACAATGCATGCAAGCTGGATTCCCTGAAGTTAAGAAGCTATTTCTCAAGAAAGTTCATCAATACATTAAGGACGTTGAACTGCGTTCATGGTTTCTCATTTATTTACTTTTATATTTTTCGTAAATATGCAGGGAACGCCTTAGATTATATGTATTTGGGTGACACCGAACAGGTTTGTAAGCATCATGGTATAGTCTTTTGGTATGAAGGGATGCAAACAACCTACTATAGAGGTACAAGTACCCCCAAACAACCATGAAATTGGTTTATATTTTGTTCTTACAAAGGAAGTTAGGCTTCTTCCTCCCTATAATGCAACTATTTGTAGTTTCCAGTATTCCCTGTAATGCAACTATTTATAGTTTCCAGGTCTATATTTATTTTGTATAAGATTCTCAAAACGTTTTGAGAGTTTTGAGAATTTTTTTTGCTAATTTTGTTGTATCATTGGTTTTTGCAGGGCAAATTCGATGAGACTCCTTTCTAAATACCAAGTTGGGATTGGTGTCTGCCTTCGTTAAGGTATGTTTATTTACAAAATTAAGGATACAAAGATAATATTGTGCCTTTGTTTTTGAAATGTGCTTTGTTATCCATTAGGTCATTTTGTTAGTGCAAAATTTTAGAAACCGAACAGCTCTATAAAAAACAATTTTTAAGCACAAACATTTTAGCAACCAAACCGCATTTTAAAAAGACTTTGCTGCATAAACCAAACATTATTTTAAAACCATTTTTCTGCAAATTAAATTCAACAGGCCAACAACCTTTTAAAATACCCTTTTTCGCACAATAGAATCAGCAAATAAACTCTTTCCAGAAAACTCGGCCCGTAAAAAGTTTAAGCACCTAAACCCGCTATTCCACTAAAACCAAATCCAGTACCACCACCTGTTGTTGTCCAACAACCCCAACCAGTAAGCGAATGTGTAAGTAGGGCTAAGTACCTTTTACAAGCAAGTAGCAGACTTTATGTTTACCTTAGCCCGACTTTATTGTTAATTGCAGGATTCCCCATCATAGGAATATCTCATGTATAATCTGAACTCATTGAATTTTTTTTATAAGCAACTGAATTATATGAGGTTGCAATGTTTATACTTGTTGTGAAAACTATTATATGGTCTGCATTACACATTATTTATTTGACATTCACAGATTTCACAGTTTAACATTTGGGTCTCTGCTGTGGGGAAGATTAAACATATTTCAAAGGTTGGCAATGGCGCTATGCATGTAAGTTTCTATATATTGCTAAAGGGATAAAATGATCAAATTCAAACACCCCATAAACGTGAAAGTTAGATTTCATCAGTCTTTAAACCATGTTGGGTGTAAAGGGTGTTCTAAAGATTAGCCTTTGATTGGTTAGCTGCGTTAATTATTGACTTTTTTTTCAGGTCTTTTGAACGGGTTGGGTGAATCCGGTGTAGAAGGAATTATAGGAGAACTGTCTACAGCCTTACAGGTCAGTCTTTTACCTGTTACAAGGGTGTTTGGGCAAGCTTGCTTCGGGAGCTTCATACCTGTTATTTAGCTCTTTCAAGGTTTTCGGAAACCTTATTTGAAAGCATATCGATATTTTGTGGCTCAAATAAACTATGCATGTGCTTCTTCGTATGGCCTTTTTGCAAAAATTCAAACTAATCAAATTAAAAGCAAGGGAGCATGTAATACATTTCACTATTATGTGCATACTTTCTCTGTATATTGTTGTACATCATTGTTATATTTTCCAAATAAACCAATCATTTTCATATAGACTAATAAGATAAACGATGGAATTCTGTCATTACAGCTGCAAATTTTCGTAATTTCCACATATTAAGTAGGTACTGGCATCCTCGCTTTTATTTTGAATGACTAGAATTTTTTCAGCATCCATGATGTTATAGCATTCGTTAACGACTCACATGTTGCACTAAAGTTTTGTATGCTTAAACATATAAAGATTTAGTTGAAACGATTGCAATAATATTTGGATTCTATAAATTAAATGACTTTAAACCAATTTCAACCCACAACACCCATTTGACCCATCCTTGCTTTAGCTAAGCATTTATTTGACCTTTTTTGGTAAAGGGGATAGCGTGAAAAATGCCGTTCAGATCCCGACAACTTAGCTCTTCAAAAGTTGCTAGAATTTCTCATGACCTGTTGGACCTTCTACAACTTCGGACTTGCTAATAGACCCATAAATCAGGTTCCAAAGTGTACATTCTAATGTGCAATCCTTTTTTCATTTGAGTTAACTTGACTGAGTCACACAAGCTTCGAAATGGGTTTGGAGTCGCCATTGCACTGGTTAAAAATTGTATCCGCA
The DNA here is from genome assembly GCA_910596185.1 of Chrysanthemum makinoi. NCBI lineage: Eukaryota > Viridiplantae > Streptophyta > Magnoliopsida > Asterales > Asteraceae > Chrysanthemum > Chrysanthemum makinoi. Next base: position 249,848,274 of record OU343222.1, on the reverse strand, counting down.
TAAACAAAGTATGAGCATACCAAGCTCTGGCGTGTTTAGAATTTAACCGAGGGACCACATAAGAGCTCCGTGGCATAAACCCTCATCAGCTAAAAAAAACCCCTCATAAGCAAAGAAAATTGTAACAACTTGATTCATATAAGTTGGCACATGTGGGAAAAAGATCCATGTTTTGGTAAAACATTTACAAACAGAGCTTTGTGCAAAAAGAATCATTACGAAGCCCAGAAAATTTATACGCATACGAATTTCTATTGGCGACTGCAAAGGCTTGAGGGTATGTTCTTACTTATTTGTGTGTAACCGATTACTAATGCTACAACTCAAGTTTAGTCATGTATTGATATGCATAGTGTAACGTGTATAACTTAAGAGATTTCTGACATTTATGTGCATCACTTGCTGAAGTAATTTGACTTAATTAAGTAGGATGATGTTTAACTAATTTTTTTTTACTGGTGTAGTCTGTTTTTTGGAAAGATATTAATTTTTCAATTGGTAAGGACTAAGGAGTAGATAGTGTGATATCTACCATATCGAATCAACTAGGTTAGGCATTTCAACATTGTAATTATGAGAATCGTTTGACTGTTTATATAACCTGTATAATCCAGTAACAAATCTCTCGAAATTAGAGAACTTCTACTAATTCTTATGTAATGGCAGCTGCTTTTCATAAAAAATGACTGACTATAGATGGGAATGTATGGCCTGATTATTTATATATTTGCATTTTGAAATCTCTAAATATTTTTCCATTTCGATATTTTACTCGTGAAGTTCTATGTGTTAGCATATAATAATATGGTCTAATTTGTTTGTTATAAAGGTGTGAGCATTATTAAGATGGATCAGCAAGGGCATGGACAAGCCTCGGTAGGGGGTTGTTGGTAGCTCTGCACAGATGCCTTACAAAATGGCACCCTATCCTCCAAACCAAATGATGGGGATTGTACCCCTTGCATCAGTTGGGGTGGTTCCACCTTCACAAACTCGGTCTTACGTCTCCACCATACTTGCACACAGCAGAACAACTTATCCGCACATTCACCAGCAACAACAACAACAGTTGCATCAACAACTTCAAAATTTATGGGCAAACCAGTACCAAGAAATCGAGCAAACCACTGATTTCAAGAACCATATTTTACCATTGGCTAGAATCAAGAAAATCATGAAAGCAGATGAGGATGTACGAATGATATCTCCTGAAGCACCTGTCATATTTGCTCGTGCATGTGAAATGTTTATCCTTGAGTTGACTTTAAGGTCTTGGAATCATACTGAAGAGAACAAGGACTAATGTCCAAAAAACTGAGGCTTGAGGCATCACCCAACAAATTAGTGCCACTTACATTCCAACTGAAAACATTCACGAAAGAACAAAATATTTGAAAGGTTGTTATGGCATTGGATAAGGTACTGAATCGCAACTTGATACTATATGAATCTTTCTCTTTTGGTTTTTCGTTGTTTGATTTTGTATGTATTTTATTGTCGGATTTGTAGGTGGATAGAGTATATGGGTGGAAAACGTTTCCTGATGTACCAATTGCGAATGCATTTAAGCTAAGCAACGGGAGCTAAGTGGCACAATAGACGGTGAATCAGAAGGAAGTTTGAAAAAGCAAATATCATATACAAAGAAAAGGGCACTTAGTGGACATAATATATTTGCACCTCCTCTTGAAATCCAACCCTGCCCATTGGTTGCAAGTGATTTGGCTCTTAGAGAAAACATAACCATTATCAGTGAACCCGCTCAACATAATGTACGTATTTCCACTAAAATCTCTTATACAGTTTTTATATACCAAACATCATATATGCTCTCATCCCTTAAATCAAAGGATTTGTGTGGTCATTTCTTTTACATTCAAGAGACTTGGTCTCATATTTTTCCCCCGCACAAATAGAATTCAAATGTCTGTTTATATAATTTTAAAGTTCAGAAGCATATCCATATGTTATCTTTTACATACATTGTTTACATACTCTTATTTTTTAAAATGGAAGATCTGTTTGGTCAGTTGCCCATTTTTAAACCATGAGACTTGGTACCTGGTAATTGAGAGGCTTATTCTCAAGAATCAAGTTACAAGGCCATCAATATATATCAATTATAGCAGAGTATAAGTTCCCTGCATCTGCCTTTTCCTCTTTAAACTCAACAGGCAGACAACAAGATAGGCTATTTATGCTCATTTTCTTATACTAACCAACAACATCCAAGGTTTGACCTGTTTGTAAATATGCAGATTTTAAGAACCAAGTTTTATGAGATCTATAAAGCTAGGACCAAATAGTTTCATCTTTCACAACTCACTATTCCTAACTACTTATAGACCTCAAAAAACTGGATCACATTGTTCTTTGAGATACTAGGTTTCCATTCCAATCATCCATCAAGTATTCATTTATCTTTCCTAATATTTGGTCAAACTATGGGTGTGCGTGAACTTCCTTTTGGATTTTGCAGACGAGTGGAAGAACTTTCTTGCTCGAATGGGCCTTGATGAATCTACATCCGTGTCAGATTTTCTTGAAAATGCTGATGATAAACTTATTCTTGAACTTCGATTTTTGGGCATCATATCGTGGACAAACATTAGCAAGAACTGGTATGGTTTTCTTTTTTGTGTTGTAGCTTGTTCGGTATATTTTAGAATCTATTTTGCTTTATTTACCTTTTGTTTAACCATAATCAGTGCGAGGAATGATGTACAACCGACAAGCTCTAATATTTCATCTTATATATGGAAAGTGGCTGTTGAAGGTTCCGGTTTTCAGAATATGTGTAGTTTTGCTCTTTCTATTAAACAAGATATATTGATATTTTTACATGTGCTATGAATCACGAAACTTCAGCCTGAAACTCAAAATTTTCATTTTCAATGTGAAGCAAGAGCTTATGCTGACCTAAAATTTACATATGTCATCACTTGCCATTTATACTCAAGACAGAAAAAAGAACCACAGCCTCAGGATGCTCATGATATTGCACAATTATTGCAGAGGTCAAATACGTATATGTTTATATTGATGACATGATGTGACTTTTATGTTAATAAACAATAATTTGCAATTATATTATTTTAATTTTAATTATGGGTTTCTTTGTTTCCTTTGTATATAATAGAAATGAAGCACTTCGAGTTGCTTTCATTGATGAGGTGGATATGGGTGATGGCCAAAAAAGGTTCTTCTCTAAGCTTGTGAAGGGTGATATCAATGGGAACGAAAAGGTTGGAATTTTTTTCTATGTTTTTTGTGGGCTTTGTTATCTACTCAATTCTCAAAAGCGATTTAATATTATTCGATTATTATTGTATAGAATTGCTGGACAATTCAAACTTGGTGAGGAAAACCGAAAATCAAAATCATGCTATTGTCTTTACTCGTGGAAATCTTTGTCCGACCATTGATATGAATCGTATTATTACCGAATCGACCAACTCATAAATAGATGGGTCAGAATTGCCACTTTTACGATCACTGATTGTGGAGATCATCACATAAATGATATAACCTCCTAAATCTATTTCTTCATAAGATTAAATAATTGTTGAAATAGCTTTTATCTATAATCATATATGTAACATTTAAAAACTATCTATAATTAAAAGACAAGTTTAAACAGATTTTTTGAAATTTACAAATAATACCCATTTGTATTCAAACTTTATGACTCACTCATTATGCCATCTCTATTCTCTTGGGAACTGGTGTGTCCAAGATTCAGACTATAGAGCGCTTAAGGGTTGAATACCTTAATTTGTGCTTAAGTAATTTCAGCTTCTATCCACTTATTCTTCAGGACAATTATTTTGAGGAAACTTTAAAGATGAGAAACCTTCCTCAAGAATTCCAGAGTGACCACGGTATCAATCCTGCTACCATTCTTGGTGTAAGGGAGCACATATATACAGAACGGTATTAACTAATATAGACTTTTTTGAGCCATTTTTGTAAACATATTTGTACAGCTAGCCAAGTCACTTTTTTAGCCATTTTTGCAGTGTCTCTTCTGTAGCTTCCTTCATGTCCAAGCAAGAAACCAGCTTTGTAAATACTGGACAGCGTGTCCTCGCTAATCCATTAAAGTAAGTTTGAAATTCTTTAATGAGATTAACAAGGACTGATATCTTTGACAACATTGCTGCTGCAATCACAAGGACTGATATCTTTGACTTCTTAGTTGATATTATACCAAGAGAGGATTTGAAAGATGAAATTATTGCTTCGACTGTCCCAAGAGGCCCTTCCAGTGGAGCTCCATTCGAGGGTCTTAGTATTACTATATGCCTCCTCCACAAGTTGGGGCTTCAAGGATGTATATGGGTAAGCCTGTGGATCCTCAAGCTCTTTATGTACAACAGCCTACGTCCATACATCAAGCAATTCCTATGGCAAACAACAAGAACCATAGGAAGATTCTTAAACATGTATCGCTTTAAACAACAAATTTCAATGTTATATCTAAAAGTATTCTAGCTATCACTTTTATCGCGTATATTTTCCTGACATCTATGCATCGTTCCACTTTCTGTTTCTTCTATTAATAACCTTACAAAATTTTACATCACACGCACTTGCACAATAGAATTGTTTAAAGCATATTAGCTTTTACGTGATACCTATATTTATACAGACTTTATCATAATGACACTTTGCAGAAATGCATGCAGGCTTTGAAATAGAACTATATTGAAGAAAACTATATAGCCATATTGGAAGCCATAAAGGGAGATTGTGAGAATGAATGCAATGGGACAGGTTCCAGTGGGAATGGGTTGTGGTGGTATCATGACTATGTGAAACATGGTAACGTTAAAATTTGAGTTGCGGCAATTGAAGATAATAGTGTGGTTGAGGGTTAATTTTATAGGTTTTAAAGTTATTTTTATGTTTTTGAACTCATTTTAATGTACTTCATGTAAGATGTTAGTCCATGCATCAGGAGACAAACTTTACGTGAACCAACAATACAACAACAACAACAATACCCAATCCCGCCGGGGCGAGGTATGGGTGAGGTGAGATGTAGACAGTCACACCCTTACCCGAAGGTAGAGGGACTGCTTCCACATCTTACATGTTTCAAATCGAAGAAGATAGTGATGTTTTGTGGAGATCTAATATGATAGGAAAAAATTAAGATGTTGCTGCCATGAGTTAGTTATTGAAACTTTGTCTCTTATTCTACTTTTATTCAAACTTTTGATCACAATGAGATTAAAAATGTTATACTAATTTTATTCTACTTTTATGTGCAGGATGCTTTTTCTTCATTTAATTTGATTGTCCACCTTTGACAGGCTCATACAGTGTTATAGGGTTATGTATTACATGCAACAACATCAGGCTGCAGCAACCCCAAGAATCTCAACAATGCGGTTTTCCAAAACTAGCTTGCAGCTTAATGCCCTTCAAGCCCAAGATCAGCAGCAACGTCTACTTCAATTTCATAAGCAGCAACAACTGCAGCTTTAGGAAGATGGGCATGAGGGCCGGTGCTCAGAATGGGATGCTTGGTATGCATCAAGCGATGCGGTCTGCATTTGCTGGATGATGGTCAGGGAAAAGCACATGATATTAGGGATTCTTATAGTAAATATGTGATTTTTGGTTTCATTTTAATTTTATTAGGAATTGATATCTGATTTGCTGGCAAGCATTCTGATAGCCGACATAAATTAAATGATGATATTTCCAGGACCTTTCTTGAGCTCTTGGATCTTGATTTGGGGGATGATGTTCTTGGTCATACCCTACGTATTAATAATATGTAACATTATAATTAAATATTGTATATCAATAAATCTTTCACATGTTCTCCATTATTAACGACAGTTGTTTATGAGTTTATATTATGAATCATGACCATTTGGTTCATCATTAATGGATGAGCATGTCAAATGGTCTGAAACTCGCATAAACGACATTCATCAAGCATTTGCTTTGAAGTAGTTATCCAGGTTAGTTCTTTACTTTCTCTGTGTTTATGTCTCTTGTCTTATTATATGTCTAATTACTGTCCATCTTTCTAACAGAACCTCACATTGTATGTCTGCTATTCTGATAGATTTGTTGTGGTTATGGTATGTCTGTTATTCCTTTACTTCTTTTGTATGCTCTTTCAAATACATTGGTTCTGTTTGGTTGGTGTGTAGATATCTGGTTATAAGATATCTGTTATCAAATGTATGTAACATGATTAACATCAAATAAAACATGAAAACCATACACCGCACATGTATATACCTCTTTTATGTTGCTCTTAAAGAACTACAGTAAATGAAGTTCTTTAAGACTTCAAGGAGGATGTGAAATAACTAAGTTCAATTTATAGAAATCAATATATTTACTGCACACGTTTTTAAACAAAAAATTGACAAAGAGCATTTGTATATGACCTCTTCAACCCATTATCTTCTTAACCAGGTGCATTTTAGGTCAGAAAGACAGAAATAGCTATATACTTTTTATGAACACTCATGGATTCAATTTACATAAGCAAAATGTCGTAGGCCCAATATAATGATTCTGATAAAGATGGAAAAGTAAACCCGTGTTCATTGGAGGATCATCAGATTAAAAAAGCAACTTTAGATTTTGGGTCGAAGAACAAAAATCAATCTCAAGAAAGAAAAGCCTATGATTATGTGTTTGACGATTAGAGTGAGGTTGTGCTGGGAGATATTAAGAGTGGTGTAGATGGTAATGAGGAAGAAAATCAGAAGAAACGGTTAAAATCTGTTGTGAAATCGACGTATGAGACGCTTTTAAAAGATGGAAAAAGCTTACCAATATATCAGGAAAAGGAGCATTTGCTTACAGCTGTTGAGGATTATCAGATACTTGTCAGTGTAGCTGAGACTGATTCCGGGAAGACTGCACAAATTCCTCAGTATCTGCATGAGGCTGGATACATGAAGAGTGGAAAAATAGGGGTTACGCAGCCAAGAAGAGTGGTTGCAATGAGCGTTGCTGCTAGAGTTTCTCAAGAGATTGGTGTGAAGCTAGGTAAACAGGATGGGTATTCAATCAGGTTTGAAGACTGTACTTGTAAAAAACGGATATAAAATACATAACCGATGATATGTTACGTAGGGAGATACTCGGTGAACCAGATCTCACAAGTTATACCATGGTGATAGTGGATGATGCGCATGAACGGCGTTTATCAACCGACATTGTGCTCAGTTTGGTTTAGGATATTGCTGAGGTTCGTCCTGACTTCAAGGTGCTTATATCAAGTGCGACAATGGATGCTCAGAAATTTAGTGAATATTTTGACTCTTCATCGATCATTGACATTCCAGGAAGGCGATTTCCAGTATAAATACACTACACCGAAGCACCCGAAGCGGATTACATGGATGCTGTTATTGTCAAGGCTCTTCAGATTCATGTTACTGATCCACAAGGAGATGGTGACATATTGATCTTTTTCACTGGACAAGAGGAAACAGAAACAGCCGAAGAGATCCTTAAACATTGCATGAGGGGATTTGGGATTATATGCCCTATTTACGCCATTATTCCCACTGAGCTTTAGGATAAAACGAGTGTGGAAACCCGCGCGATGCAGCGGGATTGGCTTCAAAGGACTTATTTTGTAGCGACACTTAAACCTTAGGGACTAATTTTGCCAAGTTGCTATAGTTAGCAATTAATTCTACAAGACTTACCTTGCAACGCCCCTTAAACTTTAGGGACTATTTTTTGCCGATGCTATAGTTAGCAATTGATCTGCAGGACTTATTTTGCAGCCACTTGAACCTCGAGGACTGTTTTGCCAAGTTGGGAAAGTTTGCATTTAATGTTTTGCTTGTTATTGTTTTTCTTCGAACAATTAGTATATATATATATAATATTTCTACTCACCGAAGGAGAGCGGAAGGTGGTCCCGCCACTAATATTGCGAAACATCGTTGAGTCGATGGTATTAAGTACGTGATAGATCCTGGATTCAACTACTACGTAAAATAAAAGTGCACTTTGAGATTCACTGGTGGAATAGTGCCCGATTTTAACTAGGTCAATCTCTTCACTTCGTTCTTTAAATGAAAAAAAGTTATTTGTCTTCTCTTTCTGTACTAATGTTCTTTTCTAAGCAGGTTATTGTGAAAGAAAAGGGTGTATTCCCACATGCGATTTCACCATTAACAAATGGAATGACAAGGCACGCCTGTTTGCATGATAACTCAAGGTTAGGTGCAGTCTTGCTAGGCTTCTGTCCTTAAGATTTATGCTGTCTAAAATCTGATGGTTATCTAACCTTTTCTAATGGATACCTTATAAATTATCCAAAGTTCACATAGTTCCATGTATTTTGTATCACCCGTTGCTATTTATCATTCCAAAGTCCTTAATGCAATTCAGTTTATTTTATATGCCATATAAAGGATCACAAATTTGAATATTGATGTTCAAGAACAAATTAGATATTATGAGATATAAAAACACAAGGTAAAGACATTCGTTGAAGTAAATAATCATGAGATCTGTCTTGGTGTATTAGGAAGTGCGGATAGCTGCTGAGAAAGAATATTATGCAGCCAAAGTTGAGGAGGGTTAACAAAGGAAAAGCATGTGCCAAGATCAGCCAATGCCGCTAGGGTAGCTGCCATAAAGGCAATACAGACATAGATGCACCACAGGACTAACTATGATGGGCTTCCTATGCGAGTGATGCAAAACTTCCATCATCTTTCAACTAACCACTTCAGTTCCAAAGTTCCTTTTTGTTGTCTTGGGACAATGGTTAAGGGGTGTTTGCATTAGGTGATTTTCCTGGCATATGGGCTCATTTGTACTTGGAAAAGCTCACCAGGTCACTTTTTTTAGTTCCTGAGGCTATTAGGTCAAACTTTTGTACTTGAATAACTACATAAGCTTAATTTGAGTTGAAATGTAACGTCTTTACTTGATTGACAACAACCTTATTTCTTAAATAAAAAATATGAATATTTGAACTTTTGTATTGCCCTTGACATAAAGTTGAAAAAGACACAAAAACTCAAATACATGAATAGTTTTAGATATATTCTTATATCAAGTGTTCAGGATTGCGATACATGAATAATTTTACATATAAATCGATATTTATATGTTGCTACATAATGTTGCAAAAATTATATATGTTGTGTTATTAACCATCCACGCAAACCATACAATTATTTATAATTATTTAAAAAAAACAAAACAAAAACAAAAACTAAAAACCAAAGAAACAACTGTCTTATAATATTGTTTGACAATTTTAAAGAATGTATTTAAGTTAAAAAAAACAACAAACAAATAATTATAAGTAGGACTTGAGAAAACTATATATATATATATATATATATATATATATATATATATATATAGATATATATAATGTATTGATATTAAATTACGTAAAATTTAAAGTTGTTAAATTTGTTGTTTTATTGTAATTTATAGATTGTGTTATTGAATTATGTATCATTCGTCGTGTCTGTGAGTTGGAACAAGCCGAACAAAAAAGAACAAGAAAGACAAAATCTCAAGTATAATAAAAAGTAGACTTTTTGATCGGCTAGGCTCGATTTTGACTGCCTAGATCCGACTTTGACCGACTAGATATAACTCTGACTTATTTGAGTTAAGTTGTCTGGTTACCTCTAAATCGCATAAAAAAAACCCTTTGGCGCATTACGGCCGCGTGCTAGGCTGATTTTTATATTTCCCTGTGTTTTCTTATAGTGACAATGTGTATTATGATAGATTTTTCTGTATCTCGAGTAATCAGTGAGATAAACTAAACACATTATTCTAAGACAATTCATAAAAATATAAGCGTTCATCTTACCATCCTATTGACAAAGAAACAATTTCAAATTTAACCCAATCACGAGTATGTAAATCTTTACAAATAATAAATTACTAAACACTACAATAGTCGTTAACACATGACACACGCTTTTGAAACACTGGAATACCTACAAACAACCGTTCCCGACAAATGAAATTGGTTGTGGTAAGCTACTGTTGTAACGGTAAGATGAAATTTTACAAGACATTTTGATGTAACGATGTAACGACACTCAATTATTAACTACCATAATTTTTGTTAATAAAAACATAACAAACTATTATTTTTAAAACAACAATTACAATGCTGATAAATTTATCTTGATTTGCCATGAGGCCTCACTATATGTTACGTTGGTCTCGTAATTTACTACCTTAAAAACTGTTAGAGTAGCTATCTCCATGAAGCGGTTTTTTACGAAATGGCAAAAGTAAGATCAATAAAATATCAGCCAAACAAGATATACAAAAATTATTAATGCAAATGACTTATAACTTATGAACAACTCGGATTTCTTTTTCATAATAACAAAATTTAAGCATATTTATTTTTCTTTTACAAAACTTGCAACTTTTATACATCTAACAAGTCAAAACGATATCTTCAAAAATTATGTAACTCAAAAATACCAATAATAGAAAACCAAACATCAAAAGAAATAAAAAAAAGAAAATAAACAATTGTTTTGACATTAAGAAGACACACAACACGAACACTTGAAGTCTTGTACTTACAACAAAACCACCACAAGAAGTCATATGAACAAAGATTTCATAAGAAGCTCTTTTGATCCCAGTTTTGTCAAAACACATTCTCACTCTTTTTCCCCCAAATTTCCAATTCAAACCCTAATTTTCATCAAACCCTAATCACTTCTTCACATAAAGATTCAATCTTTACATCAAATTGTTACCCTAATTCGTCAAGAAACGATTTTTATCCATTAATTATTCCAAAAAGTTATAAAAAATGATCTTTAACATAAACCCTTATTAAAAATCCAATCTTTTTGTTGTTTAATCACAACCCATTTGTAATTATGTCTTCCTCACCGATCCATGACCAAAAAACTGAAAAACCTATTGTGAATGGGGGTGATAATGTTGTGGTGAGGAGAGAGCGGCCTTCCAGAGCGTGTACTGCGCGCTCTGCGGCGAGGCTTCATGCAGCTGCGGCTGCGGAAGCAGAGGTGCGGAAAAATAAGTCAAAAAAGCGAAAAGTTAGGAGAGAGGTGGTGGAGGAGGTGGAGGAGGAGGAGGAGGAGGAGCCGCCGTCTCCGGTTAATGAGTTCAGTAAGATTGTGACTGTTTTGGTTAAGGAGCCTCCTTTGGCGCAAATGGGGCAAATGGCGCGGTGGAATATTAGGTCTATGTGGGAGTTAGCTGCAGTTTTGAATTTTTTTAATGTGAGTTTTTGTAGATTAGAATGTCGGTAAAATTTGGAGTTTTTAATGTTAGGTTTGATTTTTTCGGAGGAGTGATTGTTGGTTTGTTTTTGCAGGTTTTTAGGTCGCTTTTGAATATTGATGCCGAGTTTTCGGTGGAGGAGCTTGAAACAGCTTTGATTACGCCGAATGCTACTCTGGGTCATATACACATGCCTTTATTGAAGGTTGGTAAATTTTGGTTAAATTTTTATAGACTACGTAAAATATATATGTTATGACTTGTGCTTGCTATAAATGGTAGAAATATGAAGAAAGGCGCCAAGATACACGCTAAAGTTTGTAACTTTAAAGTGACCGTTATAGAACAAGTTTAGAATTTACACAGAATGAGATGGGTCACGATGTTTGGAAGGTGATCATAATAAATGCATGCCAAGGTGACCGTTAGTTAAGTGGTAGACGGTCAAATGGGGATTTGAAGTTTGGAAGTTTAGATAATGGATTAATAGGTTTGAGTCGGGTAGGTCATGTGTTGGCCTTATTGGAGGCAAATCCTAACTATCTAGGTTTGTGAAATAGTAGATGTGTAAGTAAAATAGTAGTAGAACCAGGACGGACGCACAAAAGTCATTTCACTAAACTAGGGTTAAATCTTATACGTGCATGTAAGGTCGCCGTCTTCGAGTTTGGATTGCTCTGAAGATGTCACCATATTATTTAGAGTAAAAAAAACAACCTAAAAGCTTTATTGGAAGTTCAAGACTTTTAAGAAAAATGTAACTTAAGAAATCCAGTTACATTGTTTAATTGATTCTCAGATAGTTAGATATACCGTTTCTCTTCTCAACATGAATTTTTGTTGATACGTACGAAATTAATCGTTATGGAACCCGATTAAATGATTCATATTTATGCCGTGTCAACTTCCAATGGTACGATTGATGGCCTATATAGTGTTTCTTGGTGATGGATAGCCAGGGTTTTTCAAGTGGCAAGCATGAGAGGTTTGTAAGTTTAGCAAGTAGTCACAACCGAACTAAACTTGATTAAGTAATGATTATATGTTTTTGATCTAAAGCAACCACATTAAAAAATCAACCCAAATTCAGTTACCTAGTTTAAATTAATTCTCAAGAATAAAGTAACCTTCTTCCGTTTAAATCAGTTTTAACGGATATATATCTAGGAGTATACTCCATTGTTATGGAACTTGAATGAATGCCGGTTCCCCTAATTTAGTGCAAGTATCGTGTTCCTGAGAAGAAGAGATGGTCTCCCCTGACACGGACACAGGAACAGCTTTCGAGCTTTATTGTTAGTTTGTTACCGTATGAATGCATCTTATTTTGCTACATAGCCTAGTTTTTTAGGATCTCGATATCTACAATTCTACATTATGAATGTCACCTCGCACAAATTAAACTATACGCCGATTTATAACAGATTGCACCTGAGTATTTGACGCACTGTGTATCTATATAAAGTATTAAATGAAACTACTCCCACGTGCTAATAACTGCTTGGGCATTTAATGGCTACTAAACTATATGTGAATCTAGAGTTCCGTAACTTAAATGATATGATGAACGTTTACTAGTTTTGTTTAAACCTATACTTCAAGTTGTGACGATTGATTCATATTAATGCCCATACTTTCGCTAGTAAGATTATGGCCTATTAGCCTATATGCTCATTATTGGTAATGGCATAATAGGGTTTGATAAGCCATAACTTCTAATCGGAGGACTTCAGTGAAGCACCGAAACGCCTACAAGGCCGGCGTTCCCGTTTGGAATCGGGGTGGGAACGGATACGCCCCCGAAACGTTTCCAAGCCGTTTCCCTAATGTTCGAAACGTTTCGTATGAAGTTTCCTAGCCGTTTCTGGATTTCCAAGAAGTTTCCAAGCCGTTTCTTTTGGATTTTAATGGGCTTTTTTATTCCAAAAGGCAAAAACCGATTTTCTAGCCATATCCCTATGCCGTTCCCGTTTCGGTGCTACACTGGAGGACTTCTTATTCCCATGTTTGATCTCTTCCATCGTGGCCTCGCTCCTTGTCTATCTCTTACATATTGTTAAAGATTATACCTTTTAGTTCTATAAATGATTAAATGTTGTGTTAAGGAGAAGGCAAGTATTTTTAGATACTAACCAGATATAACCCTGGAATTTTTTTTCATTCATTTTTCAGTGACGGTCTAGTTAATTCCGTTTGTCTTAATTTGCATTAAAAGAAATACAGTAGCTAAGAGATTTTTCTGTTTTTTTACTTTTCATTGGCTTTCGTCTCATCTTCCAAGTGCAATTATACCCTCTTAGAATGTAAAACACTGGATTCTGGGAAAAAAAAAAACCCTGTAAATTGTTGACAGAAATTATGGAATACTATGGAAAAGTAGGTTGAACTAATGAGGACCCAATATTTTCTGTTTCTGATAATAACATCAACTGAACTCAAAAGATTTTGAGTATGCTAGCTGTTATTTTTCTTTTTAGCTCCGTGACATCTATGTAGATACTAAATAGAGCAAATTAAAGCAAGAGTCGTTCTTCATATCTTGGCTCACATATTATTTATTTTAGTCTACAAATGGCATTACAGTAACATATATCCTTCCATAATTTGCATTTGGTTTTCCTGGCTTATGCTCTCTTATTATTGGTATTCTTGGTAATCATATAATGTCTTGCTGCTATACTGTTTTCTATTTAGGCAATACCCCCAATTGCGCGGATGACATTAGGAAGCAACACATGGATTACTGTTCTATGCAGAAAGCTAAGAGATTGGTGGCACTGGGTACATTATAATATCATCATTTAAATACCATTTTGGTACTAAAACGTTAACTCTGTAGTGTTTATAACTTGTTTTACCTGAAACCATATTGCAGGTTGCTGAGGGTGAATTACCTATTGTTGCGAATCATGGGTAAGTGATGATGCATTTATGGTCATTGTTGATGGCATTCATTTTTGTTAATTTTTCCCCATTTTTTGTTCTTTCAGGGCGGAAATTGAAACATATAACACACTTGACCCTACAATTCGCGTGATCATTTTGAAAGCCTTGTGTGATATTCGTGTTGCGGTACCCATTTTTCTTTATGTGACCTTTTTATCCTTATGTTGCATGGTCTGTTAAGTACTATCAATTTGACCAGTCAACTGAATATGGTCATAACTCTTACAGCAAGATGATATCAGACACTACATAGACGACTCTATAAAAAATGGTGTTGCTCTATCAACATTTCGTAAAGAACGTACGGGTGGAAATTCTCATGGAGTATCTTACTGGTACTACACCAATCTTTATTTTGCGTCTAATTCTGATCAGCCAAAAGTCTTTCAAAATGATCAAATCTTAATCTTTATATGGGATGGTCCATGGTCGTCATGTGTGAACTTTCTAAATATTTTCTTGTTTGTTGCTGATTAGGTACGAGGACGATCCTATCATTGGGCAGAGATTATACCGTGAAATTAGGACAGTGGAGGTAAAGAAAGGGAAAGGGAAAAATGTACAGTCCGTTTCATCTTACCAGTGGGAAACAGTTGCTACTAATTTGGATGAGTTCATAGACGTTTCAGTAAGTTCATCAAGGGATTTTTATTTTTTAAAAAATTTTTTTTCCCTATATCTACATGTCAATAGATGGACTGGCCGGATGGGATGGGTATGGATTTGGTTTGAAACAGGTCAAAATTAGTACGCATCGCAACCCTCTGACACTGTAGACATGCAAGAATGTTTTGGTCATATTTGAAATTCCGTCTCAAATATTTAATACGTAAATATTTGATTTTTAAACAATATTATTACTATAATAATTTGAGTGGGTGTTTTGGATTGCTCCTTTTATTTTTTGCTTAAAATTAAGTGCTTATAAGCTGCTTAAAAGCAAGCACTTCATCAATTAGTGTTTGGATTTGCTTGTCTGTAAAAACTGCAATTAGACCCGGAAAAAATAACAATCTGTTAGAATGTTTCAGTCAACTCCATATTTTAAAAAGGTTTTAGGTCAAATATGAAAGTGAAAAAAATACCACTTTGCGATAAACAACTTCCTACTTGCTTATCAGAAACTGCTTATCTTACCTCAAAATAAGCAGATACCCAAAACTTCCTTTGCTAAAAGATGAGCAGATTTTTTTAAGCAGACAAAAGTAAGCAATCCAAACATCCTCTATGTCTTTGAATAAAACCGATTTTTTTTTTTTTGGTAACCATGATTTCCGACCTTTTGGCCGACTAATTCACGGGGAATAAAACCGATTTAGGATGTGTGTATTAAAGATACACACAGTTACACAACCCTAACTGACCGGTCTGACCCACCTCTACCCGGTATCCTTTTTTTTTTATCTTTTTATCTTTTTTTTTATTTTTATTATTTTTTTATTTTTTATTTTTACAACAGCTTTAGTCAACAGGCACGAAGTTATTTTAGGGTTTATCTTAGGAGTCGATATACTTCTTTTTTACTTTTTTTTTACCAGTTCGATATGGTGAAAAGCTTTTATTACTGATCATTTGATACTAGTATTGTCAAGAACCATTTTTTTTCTCTTTGGTTCCCTGTTAAAGGTTTTTATTCTTGTTTTGATAGGAAAAACTATCTGCTAGCAAAAACCGAACTGAGGCTTCACTTGGGAAGAAAATAACAGAAAACATGCTACCAGAGATTGAGAAGGTCGTTAAGGTAGTAACGTTTTTGTGGTCTGCTATTTATTCTTTAAGATGCCCTAAATTTTATTATGTCAAGTGTCATTTGATCATCTTAGCTATATGACCTTTTTATTCCTTCATTGGTGTAGAGGAAAGAGAAGGCGCTCAAGAAACAGCATCGGCAAGCTCTTCTTCTTGATAGTATGATGATCGATGCACTTGGTCCAGGCCGCTCCAAGCGTGGCAGAAAACCTGTGTCCTACACTTTTGGTAAAGATTATGGATCTTATTAGTGTTTCCTTTTATAAATAGATATGATATTCATCTTTTACTTGGTCCAATATTTAATTCACAACCTGGTACTTGTGCGGTGAGTTGTAAGTGACCAAGTGCCCTTTTACAAGCTCTATATTCCTGTTCCACCAAAATTTGTATCTTTCGAGTGCATACAGTTTTATTTAAAGTGTTTGAGTAGAGGTGGGACATGGGTGGGTCGGCTTATTGTGTATCTGCTCAAAACAGGTTTGGATTGAGATGAGTTGTTTATTATACAGGTCAAACAGGTCAGCTCAGGTTGACCAACAATAACTGTCCTGGCCATTTATTTCCAGGAAATGCCAATGTGTTAATATGATTGCAAGAACTATGTCATTACAATGAAAATTCATTTAAGTAATTAGGAGGCTATTATGATTTAAATCGCTTTATAAGAAACTTTCGATCCATTTTGGACATTTGACCTCTTACTATAAAAGGTTAATGGGTCTAAATTATCACCTGTATTGTGTTTGACTATTGGTCTAATGTGTAAAACACCTATCTATAACAACGTATTTGACTATCTTTACAACACAAATTTACCATCATCTAATTTTAGGGAGTGATTGGATTTTTGCAGATGACTATGATCGATCAATCAATGAGGCTCTCAAGATAACCAAGTACTTATTCACGACCTTTACTATTTCCATTCATATCTCTCAACACTGTGCATGTTTGTGTGGATTACGGATTATGAAATATATTTCGTTAGGCATTTTCTTAATCATTTGTTTTGCAGTACACAACCATCTCTGGAACCTACCTCTAGAAGAGAAGGATTGAGACATCATGATGCTTCTACAAATGGTACATCGGTTGGCCCGTCACAAAATTCTCATCAACCCTCATCAAGTCTGTCATCGCATGATTCACTCAATTATGATGAAACAGATGAGGACCATGCAGCTGAGCTGTTGGATCGAAGGTACTCCTGTTTCTCTCACAATTTGTGTACTAGACGTGGCAGTTTCAGTCTATTCACCTAGTAATGCATTGATTCGGAACGTGTAACATATAAAACTGGATAAGCATGGAACGGGTCAAATGGATCGGAATATAACCCCCCGTTTCTTTGAAAAGTGCAATTGGAATATGGTAGAGGTGTCAATCTCTACTCATTTACGTGTGAATGGATTAATGTGGGTTTATTTTTAGCTCAAAAGGATTGTATGGGTGAAATCAAGAAACTTGAGAAAAATGGGAGATCAGTTTAACTTTAACACATAGTTTTGTTACAAGTTAAAAAAAAGAATGAACACCAAATTTTCTGCTGGTCCATCTAACTCATTTCAACCCGCACCAAAGAAGTTGCCCATTTCAAGCTCTAACCATGCCAACTTGTTATTAGTTCCGAACCCGTCTAGTCAGCCTATATCGTCCGTGATTGACCTTACTTGTATTTTGTTTATGTACAACTACCGGAGGAGGCAAAGGCCTCAAAGGTATTTAGCACACAAGTTTGTTGAAGTGGTTTCAGACAATGATGCTGACATGGATAGAGATGAGGATGTAGTTGGTGAAGTTGTATATGATGATGATTATGTAAAGCAACGAAAAGGAAAGATGGATATGTCTAGTAGTTCTGAAGAGGATGAAGATGAGTATCATTTGGAAGTAGAAAATGTTGAAGAGGATGAAGGAGATGATTCATTGAGTGCAAGTGAAGACAATGATGTGCCACAAAGATCCAAGAGATTGAAAGTGTCGGGCCGAACAAGGAGGTCAGCGAAACTGAGGTGAGTTGGTAAACTCCAAGATGGCCTAAGACGCAGTAAACAGGATACTCGTAACCGTATTGATTACAAGCAGTATGAGTTTTCTGAGTCTGAGTTAGATAAGCCCGATAAATCAAATGGTTCAGACGAAAACTCAGAAGCAAGTGACAATCCTGATTATTCAACGGGAAGTGAGGAAACTGATGGCAATGATGAGCATGATGATAATGAAGTTAATGATCATGACGATGATGGTAGTGGCAATGATGATGGTGAGGATGATGATAAGGAAAATGATGACGAGGAGGAGAAGGTGAAGGTTGACCGGCCAAGCCTTATTGAAGAAACCCCTACCACAAAAAAGGAAGAGCAAAGTGAACCTGAACCACCAATAAAAGTGGATGACCCTGTTAAAGACGAACATGAAGTTGGTGCTCAAAAAAGAGGATTTCTTGATCTAAAAGAGCTTGCACCAGGTTCAGGCTTTGAAGATGGTCCGATAATGAAGGATAATGATACATATAATATGTAAAGCTTCCCGGAGCCATAGATCTCTAAGGGTTAAGCTAGTTGTATGATATATATAAATATATCTGTTAGTTTTTCTTATTTAAGTTCACCCAGGACGAAGGAAAACTTGATAGGATGCTTCGTTGGTGAATTTTATGTAGCCCATCCCCAACGCATGCTGAGAAGATATGTCGAACTATCGACCCTTTTGTAGGTTGTTTACAATTAATAAAAAGGGGGATTTGTCGATGGTACTTTGGTGATCACCTGTTTTGGTGCAAAATTTCGTTTTTACCAATGTTTTTACATGGTCAGTTTGACCCATTCATGTGAATCTTTGAATGTCAAACGGTGAAATATGTTCAAAATAAAATTGGTCAAACAAGTAATTCTAGCTTGTCATATACCGAGAGTGATAATAACTTTTTTAAGCACTTTCACCTATCTTAGTATTGATGTATGGTCTAATATGGTCATACAAATACTTTTTTCAATTGGTTTTAATGGAATGATTCTTTCTCTATTGCATTAAAATGATATTTACCGAAAAACCTGTATGATAATCGTTCTTTAACTCTTCTAGGGTTGTCTAAACATGGGTTACATATGTAAAAAAGAAAAAAGAAAAGAATACTCCCTCCGTTCCAAATTTTATGTCCGTTTTGACTTTTTGAATCAAATTTTGACCTTAAATATTTTTGTTTTTATTATATATTACTCGATGAAAATTATACCAATGAAAAATACATTTAAAACATAATCTATTTATATATTTTGCATCAAGTATTATATAATACGAACAACAATATTTAAAGTCAAAGCTAGATTCAAGTCCCAATGGACTTAAATTTTGGGATGGAGGTAGTAGCTAAAAGGAGGTCTACTAATAAGCCATTTTTTGTATAGAGATGGTTTTGTTTGAAGAAGCTGCAAATGGAAAACTACGATGGGTGTTATCTATCTCATGTTGCAGCATTCGATACGGCCATCAAGCTGTAACTTGTTCCACATGCACAACATTTGTCTTGGTGATTGATAGTGTGCTGTGTAGTAACCTTCTATGCAACCGAACTGACAGAACTTCAAACTGTGCACGTACTCTACAGGTTTTGTTTTGTTAAACTGCTCTACCCACATTCCCATACTTACGTCTTTCATCTTGAACAACTGTTGCACAACCAGTTAGTTAGCATCAAGTACAAAATAAGAAAAATGATTGCATAATCACAGATTTATTAAGATTTGGCTTAGCAGATAAATCTGATAATGATAGATTTTGCAGCCTAGTTATATTAGCCGTTTCATTTTACGTGTAAAGTCTATCACCAGAAACAATAAATCTGCTAATAAGTCGGTTTCTGTAAAGTCTCATTTGTTTACACTACAGTGACGTTACTGCTTTTCAGAATATTACTACTGCCAAAGTCTCATTTGCTCTTGTTATACTGCTTTTCATGTTACTGCTTTTGCAGATGTCTTTTGTAGATGTGCAGTTGTTTGATGGAGTTCGTGTAGAGCATTTATCCAGAAAATTTTTTCTTTGTTATCCTTGTTTGATGTTGGTCATATTTGAAACCTTAAGGTCCTGGATACTTGTGCTCAGTTTAACATGTGGGAACCATTTGATTCATATGTAGCCATATACATATGTGCTTCGACTTGTTTTTGGCAATAAAGTTACTTTGTGGTTTCATATATGTGAATTTCTTATAAATTCATGTTTTATATAGTTTGTAAACAAATACAGTAGAAATGAAAAAATGCAGTAGAAATGGAAAAATGATTGTTCAAGACTTTTAGTGACTGAATAATTCAGTCACTAGTATATTGTTTTAAGTTTCGCTTTCAGAACCTTATATTGACACATAACAATCAGACACAAAATCAAACAGACCTTTTGTGACTGATATTAAGTGTCAAAAAATACTTTTAGTGATGGTTTCTTTAGTGTCTCTTTTTCTTTCGGTGGGAGAAGAGTCAGAAGACCAAAATGCCTTAAGTGACAGATTTTATGCTTTTTCTAACACTTTTTATCAGTCACTAAATGTCATTTATCTTGTAGTGTGTATAGAATAGGCAAAATGGGCTGGCCGAGCATGTTGGAAAATCGTTTTTGTAGTGTGGACTGAAACAGGTCATGGTGAGCTACAAATACTTTTTGTCCATCCTTCATAAATAGTCAGTGTTTTGAATATGACTTTATAACTATCTTATAAAAAATTAAGCATATAAAAAATTTCTAACGTTTTGGGAGGCGGTAAGCATCTAAATTTGGGTGACTCTCAAACCACTATTTAAGTAAAACAATCTGAATTGCAGTGCCCCCTCTATAATAATGCATAACAACACATTGGGTTGAAATAGAAGACGTGAAACAAACCTTCAGCGCATGTTGCTCAAGCTCGGAAGTAATGAATTCAGCGATATCGGATGATAGAATGTACCTCGAAATTTGCATAAGGTGGATAATCTTGCTCCGGCCATTCCTAGGCATATTTGGAAGAAGAAAAAAATATATATATTTATTTTGGAGTAAACTCCAAAATACATCCCTGTGATTTACCCCGTTTCGCACCATACATCCTTCTCGTAAAAGTTTCAACAGATACATCACTCCGTTAGTAAAAGTTAACCAATATACATCCCTCAGTTAAAATAAGAACTAACGGTGCAAATTATTTCTCTATTCCTAACGATAGATAATGTTTACACCGTTAATCCTCTCCGGTTAACGTATTTGCACCGTTAGTCCTTTTACGTTTACTTTCTTTTTATGTTCTTTTTCATTTTTTACGCTTTCCGTCCGTTTTTTTTTTACGCTTTTTGGCCTTTTTTTATTTTCGTCCGCTTTTTAAGTCTTTATCCGCTTTTAAACGCTGATGTTTTTTACGTTTTCTATTTTTTTTATGTTTTAGTTGTATTTTTACTTTTCGGCCTTTTTCACGTTTCACAAGTTTTATCCATTTGCATACACTTTTATTGGTTTTCGTCTATTATTCTACATTTTCGTCTGTTTTCTATGCTTTATCCGCTTTCATTTATTTTATACATATAATATGTATGAAAACGGATAAAATGTATGAAATGGATAAAACATATGAAAATGGATAAAATGTTTCAGATCGATTTTAAATAACGATTTTGACCCATTTTTTATCCGAATCATCAAAAGTGTAAAACATGAAAGTTGTCCGGAATGATGTTTTACATCAAGAATCGCGAGATTTTAACCTGAAAATTCAAAATAACGGACGAAATCTTAAAAATGACGAAAACGTAAAAAAAACAAACGAAAACGTAAAAAAAAACATACGAAAACAAAAAAGAAACATACGAAAACGTAAAAAACGGCCAAAAACATAAAAAAATCCGGCGAAAACGTAAAAAACGGGCTAAAACGAAAAAAAACGGGCGAAAACGAAAAAAACAGGCGAAAACGTAAAAAAACGGAAGAAAATGTAAAAAAGGACTAACGGTGCAAGTACCGTTAACCCAGAGGACTAACGGTGTAAACATTATCTATCTCGTTAGGAGATAACAGAGAAATAATTTGCAACCGCTAGTTCTTATTTTAACTGAGGGATGTATATAGGTTAACTTTTACTAACGGAGTGATGTATCTGTTGAAACTTTTGCGAAAGGGATGTATGGTGCAAAATGGGGTAAACCACATGGATGAATTTTGAAGTTTACACTTTATTTTGTGAAGAGTATCTTAGATATTTTATTGCAGAAACATATGGTAAGGTTTTATGGTAGTAGCTAATATTTCCTAAAATAAACACTCTTTCCATCGTCTATTTTATTTGCTTCACCAAGAACTGCATCAACTCTAATGAATGTGTCATCGTCACATTTCATTATATATTTTGCAGCTGTACGAACCTAAAACACATTATAAACAACCAACTATGGATTCATAACAAAAAAACCCGGTTCGATGTTCGGTCAGGTTTTCAAAACATTCGTTTTAGCATCTTTACTTAGGGATTCATAAGAATAACTTTAGTATATATACACTAGAGGTGGCAAAACGGGCGGGTCGGGTGGGCACGGGCTACGGGTCAAACGGGCTATGGGCCAAACGGGCACGGGCTAACTTCTAAATGCCCATTTCAAAAAAAAGAGGGGGTCCAAATATGCCCCAATCTTTTAAAAGTTTAACCATTTAACCCATTCTTTTGATTTTGAGCACAAATTGCCACCTCTAATATGCACCTTAATTTGTAGAGTGTAGGCATACAATCATCATAGAGAATTGGTCTAATAGTTTATAAGTACAATAAGGTCAATGAAGAATGTTGTAGATGATATAAATTAAACCCACACACTATATATTTATGTGGATCGTGAGTGTATTGATGCCATTATATTGAGTGTTTGCATGACATCCATAGGCTCTACCAAATTCTAGCGTATCCATCGTCCAACTGTTGTTGGCATATATTTACACAATCATCCTTATCACAATAAATCACAACAATATAATTAATGTACACATTTATTTTGCTTGTTCTTGACATTGTAGTCATCCATCCTTTTCCTCTTGAGTTTATTACTCACAGCGCCTCCATGAATGAAAGAGAGATCAACCTGATCCTCGTAGATAGCAACTTGTTCCTTATTTAAAACCGTATCGGGGCTTGAGGGGTTCCCTTTTTACGTGAGGTGTGGAAGATGTAACCCCGATTTGTTGCATCATATCATAGCAAGATTCTAGATTTTCCTGTATAAATTTTGCGCTAGTTAGTTAGACGAAGACTTTTGTCTGTACGTAAATTAAAGATGAATAACGCATGAGGATTCGATCGTTACTTACTTTTTGATCAGGTGGAAAGAAGCCGACGATGTGGGAAAAATATTCTTGATAACTTGAGGGGTATAAATCCTCAAGGACGCATATTAGTCCACTTATGAAAATTACGCTTGGTTGGTATCCAAGCATTTTAACATCTGCGAAGTTAGATACGTATTATTTATAAAACCATAATATAAGCACAATATGTATCAAAAGGAGGGTATGTTACGACATGCTGATTTCAAAATGATTTGTTGTTTTTCTGATTTCCGATTAGTTTACATCCTAAAACCCAAATCATAGTATTTGCTATTTTCGTGAGACAACATTTCGAGTCGGACTTACGCGAACGTAATCAACCAAACCCTTGACATTTAATTTGACTCATAATAATTCAAAGTTGTATATTTTAGCCAAACATTTGAAAATATTAATTATTGAAACTTCAATTCATAATCAAATTGAGTTTTCAATCCAAACATACTCCTTAAGTGTGTGCATGTAACTTTCATTGGTGTAACGATAAGTTACCTAGTGAAGATGCAAGAAGAATGTTGTTGAGACTTGAACTTAATTCATCTACAGCGAAAGGCTTCATGACAGAACCTAATTTCCATGAAATCAGGTCGACGTAAGATTGAGGAGTGGTAGAATTAATTTCCCATTTTAAGGACTCCAGTATTTTGAATTCCAATTTTTGGATTAATCTTGCTTCAAAACAATACTCTAAACCTTCCTGCATCAACCAATGGTCATAACATCAAAATCATTGTTTAAACTTTAAAAGATAAGATAATATATGTTCGTGTGTTATTTGCATAGAGATTAATTGTTTTAGCATATAACTAAGAGTTTACAGTATTATGTTACCTGAATCTCATGCATTTTAAGAGGACCAGTTTCACCAAATTTGATAGCAATGGATAAAGAAGCCAATGAAAGCAACTCCATCATCCAGTGACTCCACCCCTTCAATAGAAAATAAAATATTGTTACTTAGCAAAGATAAATAATAATACGAGACAAAAGTTGTTACTTATCATATTATTACATTCAATTCATGAACAAACCCTACCCTTGAAACCCAAACAATTTGCATAGTAACAATTACGGTATAAAACAGGTTACAAGACTTACATGGCATTGATTGATATCGATAAACCGATCAACGTAATTCACAGCATTAAACAAAGATTGAATTCCAAAATTTAACCGCCTTTGTGACTGCAATTTAAAAAAAAAAAAATAACATCAGTAAAATCTTGCAAAGATAATCAGTACAATTTGATCATTTCAAAAAACTTACATGAATGAACCACTGGATCACTTTAAATCTACAACTAGAAACAAAATGATTCGATTCAAGAAAGTTTACGTATCCCGGTCTAGTCATATACTTAATCTCCTTTCTTAGATACGTTTCAAAGGTGTGTTCACAATCTTGGTCGTTTGTCGTCATGTGAATTAACTTCTCGACACAATCGTTGTTTTGGTGTGCATGATCATGTAAAGAATCAAAAGATGCCACTGGACTCATATCCCAAACTTCATCACAAAGAAGAAACTCATTTGTTTCATCCATTTGATGAAGAATGGTGCAAGGAGTCATGTTAATTTGTACGTGTTAGTGTGTTTTTTTGTTAGTAATTGTGACAATAATGTCGAATGAATGGCAGTTATGAAGTAGTTTTTTTTATTTGTTTTAAAGAAGGGTTGTGTTGGTTGGTTGGAAAGAAAAGACACATACCGCATGAAAAGGGTAAATGCATGCATGTACGTGTGTTTTCATATTCTTCGTCGCTTTTAGTTTCTTTTAGGGAACACTTAACCGTTGACTTTAAAAGCCTTGGTGTTTATTATCATCTAACAATTACATATACATCAAAGTATTTGAGTATCTTTACAATGCATATTTACCATCCTCTAATTTTAGGGAGTGATTGGATGTTTTTGCAGATGACTATGATCGATCAATCAATGAGGCTCTCAAGCTAACCAATTAACTATTTTTTTTAGAAAGACAACAATATATATAAGACTGAGAAATAACAAAATATACAAGGCATTCCTTCTCAATTAAACAAGCTAATTAAAAGAGGAAAGGAAAAAAAAAAAACGATGACAAAACAAAAGTACAAGCCTAAAAATACATGTTATGACATAGCTAAGAGCACTCGGTGTGGGCTCGTTATAGCCTCGCCATAGTGACTAGGCAAGCTTGCCATGACACCGCCCCCTTCTTCATCCTTCGCCATTTTACCTTCGTCGTCAGCACAGCGAAGGTAAATTGTCAGTTTTTTTTTTCTTTTACTTGTAATATTTGTATTTTTAGGAAGTGGTGGGCCCCAAATGAGTAAGTTGAGGTTAGTTATGAGTGTGTGTGTTTTGGGGGAGGGGGTTTAGTTATGGTTAGCTGGGAAGGTTCATTAGAATAATGTGGCACCCGTGAGCCCCGAATGAATAATTTGAGCTTGTCATGGCACCTTGTGCTCTAATGACCATACATGCATAATTGACACTTTTACTGATGCAACAGTGCACCCAAGCACATATGAGACAACAAAATATCCCACATAAACCTGGACCACACAAGTCACACTACAGCCAAACAATGAACTATCACATGAATGTTGTAACCTTAATTTGACGGGATGTACTATTCGTACCCTCCCTACTAGGGAGGGTTTGTATTTTTTATTCCTTTTGTCCTCCATTTGTTTCAGTACAACACAGTTTTTTCAGTCAGGGCTGTTCTGTATTTCTGACATTTTTAAGCGTTTTACTTATTAAACTTTATATTTCTTGTTCCGCATTTTCAGGTTTATAGTTTTTTGATATAAACAAAATTATAAAAATAAAAAAAATAAAAAAATGCAAAAAAGTAAGGGGTTGGGAATATAAAAACTAAGGAGGGTGGGAATATCTTGTCCCTAATTTGACACATAGAATATTATACTGACTGA
Source organism: Chrysanthemum makinoi (assembly GCA_910596185.1). Classification (NCBI taxonomy): domain Eukaryota; kingdom Viridiplantae; phylum Streptophyta; class Magnoliopsida; order Asterales; family Asteraceae; genus Chrysanthemum; species Chrysanthemum makinoi. Next base: position 249,822,064 of record OU343222.1, on the reverse strand, counting down.
TCTATTGCAGGCAACACTGATCCAGACTGACAAGCAGCACAAAGACCATTGTACCTGTACCGAAAACCACTGATCTCATTCTTGTTGAATCCGAATGTTTATAGGGTCCCACATCCATTATTGCTAATCTATCACTTTATATTTAAGAAAATGATAAATGGGCCTAACTAAACGGACCTAAGGCTATGCACAGAGGCGACCTAGTTCGTCGCCGCCACATCAGCTTTCTCTCTCCGACGACCTAGTTGCCACAGTGGTGACCTGAGATTTTATTTTTTTTTTTTTTTATTTATTTTTTTTTTTTTTTTAATTCAAATATTTTTAAACACAAAATTAAAATTCATTAATAAAAATACTTAACATTACAACAATAATTAAAAACTTAAAGTAATAAAACGTAGACATTACAATACTTATTAAAAACCTAAAACATCACAAAAATCTTCATCGCCAGTTCGGTCTTCGTCACTTTCGTCTTCGGCTTCAATCTCTTGATTGTCTGCATTTCCACGGTTTCTCCAAATGTGTTCGACCAAATCAGATTTTATGTTTAGATGAGTTGATCGATCCGTTAACTCCTGAGTAACTACTAAGGATTCTTCATGGGATCTTACCGATCATGATCACGGGGCCCTCTCATGGAAACCATGTAGGACAATCGCCATTGCTTGTGTTTGATGATCATATTATGTAATATGATGCATGTATACACAACATTTTCGAGATCCTGTTTACGCGCCCTCGAGCCGAACTTTAAGCATTTTCCACTTCTTCTTCAACACACCGAAAGCTCGTTCCACATCTTTCCTTGCTGCTTCGTGCTTCCTCTTGTACAACAATCTTTTTTCATCACCGTAGAGGATTTGAAATGGACTTAATAAGAACAGACCATTCCGGATATATCCCGTCAATAAGATAATATCCCCTTTTGTAAGCAACATCGTTAGCCTCAATTCAAGTTCCGCGCTCTCCCAGATTTGATATCATTGAAAACAAGGGAACGATATAAAACGTTTATATCGTTATTCATCCCGGAGACACCAAAGAACGCATGCCAAATCCATAAATCTTGGGAGGCAACCGCTTCCAATAAAATGAATGGATGTGGCCCGTGATCACCCCTAGCATGTTGACCTCTCAAACTATTTGGGCAGTTCTCCCAAGGCCAACCTGTACAATCAATGCTTGCCATCATCCCTGGAAACCCATGCTTATGCTCGTGATGAGCATATAATCTTTCAAGGTCCGAATACGTGGGCTTTCGCAAATACTCAGCACCATATAACTCCATGATAACCGTGCAAAAGTGACGGAGACAATCGCGGCCGTTGTTGCGCCACTTGCAGATACTCGTCAAGAGAATCGAACCGCCAAGTATCCCAATTGACGAATTGCCGCAGTACACTTGACCAATGGAGAAATACCAAGTAAACCTCTACAATCAGGAGTTTGTTGAAAATAGGGAGAATGATTTGTTACCTCTTGCACAATTTGAGTGAATAGGTCTCGGGGCATCCGGAACCGCTGACGAAATGTTTTTTCGTTATACAACGGTTCTTCGGAGAAGTGTTTTAAACTAAACGATTATGAGCACCTACATGATCTCTAGCCGTGTGGTTTCGTCGAGCCTTTGGCAGTGACGCTTGGTAAGTGTCCCAAGCATGCTGCGTATACTCCATGAACTCCGTAAACTCGCTCATAACTTCTTCCTCGTCGGAAGACTAAGAATTAAAAATAACTCGTATGACATAATTATCAAAATGTGTTTGAAAGTGTTTATGAGAAGTTGTTTGAAATTGTGTGTTTAAAAATGTGTTTGAGTTTGGTATTTATAATGTTGTAAAAGTGGTAAAGTTTATTTTTATTATTATTTTTTTTTTAATAGGAACGTTGCTTTTTTTTTGGATATACTTGGACCAAAACTCGGTTGAAACCACAACCTTCTTCCTCCCTTTTCTTCCCCAAACCGAACACAACTTTCACAGCCACAATGGCTCGACCGACCATAACCGACGCAACCGACCGACCCTCGACCCACCCTCTGCGCATAGCCTAAAAGGTGACTTAATGCATAAATAACTTGTACAATATTGTTACTGTACAAGTCATTTATGCATTAGGTCACCTTTTAGGACTTTTTAGTTAGGTCCCTATATTAAAGCTGTTATATTTATTTGATCTTCGCACAATCCACTCGTAGCTTTTTAATTGAATGTCTTGAACTAGCTTGTTAAGTTGTTAGTACTTGATGTAAGATGATAAGATTGAATTGATTTGATTGATCCTATTTTACAAATACATATATAGTACAATATATAGGAATACATAGAGTATTCTAGAATCGGGCTTGAGACCATAAACATTATAGGCTAACACTCTCCCGCAGTCCGAGCGGTGAAATCGCAAAAGCTCGGACTCGAGATTAAACGTTAATAAACAATAAAGTAAAACTAATAAATAATTAATGAATAAGACATTCAACAGCAAGCGGAAGTACATCTTCAAACAGCAGCATACATAAACATGCAACAAACCGGATAAACCAAAGTATCCGTACCAAACAGGATAAACCAAAGTATCATGACCAAATGGGATAAACCAAAGTATCTCTTAACAAACAGGATAAACCAAAGTATCCTGACAAAACGGGATAACCCAAAGTATCCCTTACAACTAAAACAAACGGGATAACCCAAAGTATCCCTTATACTAAAACAAAGGAAATGACAACTAAAACTCCTGCACTAACATCAAAAGAAAATATGAAAACGAAAGTTGGTTCTAAAACTTCAACCCCCAAAGAACCTTCCGAACAAACGGGGCGTGTTTTTTTCTAGAAAAACATAAAGATTCACCTCGTAAAAAAAAACATCAAAACCTATGTGGGCACAATTAGAGGTGGCAAAATGTGCCCAAAAGCAAAAAGATGAGTTAAATGGACAAATTTTTAAAAGATTTGGGCACATTTAACCACTTTTTTTTTTTTTTGAAATGGGCACATATAGCCCATTGAAAACTTAAATGGGCACTAACGGACACATTTTTTTTCTAAATTGTAAAACATTACGATCATTTTAAAGAAATATTTTTTATATAATATATTTAAGTTTTCTAATATAAATAAGATATTACATTTAAGGAATTTATTTCGTCGTTTTAGGTCTTTTATTAAGCGATTTGTATAACATGTGCCCGTTTGGCCCGTGTCCGTTTAGCCTGTGCCCGTTTAAGCCCGTGCCCATTTAGCCCATGCCCGTGCCCGCCCGTTTTGCCACCTCTAGGCACAATGTTGTCTCATTATTTTTTTAATGGAATTCTACCAAACGCTTATTGTAATCAATTCAATAAATTCCAAATAACCAAAAAAATTAAAAAAACAAATACTAAGAAGCCATAGTCAAACCGAGCATTAATTAGATTCATACCCCGCTAACAGACTAGTACGTACTTTTGCCATATTAATGATCCAATCAGAGTTTAACCATAACTGATAACCGAACAAGACTTTGAACTGAAGTGAAATGAGTTCTTGGCTGTTCTGGACCACCGGCCGAAGCTGACGACTAGAAAAGGGGATGGCTTTTTTTCTTTTTTTTAAGGGTTAGGTGTTTTACGATCTCTCTGATACCATGTAAGATGACAAGATTGAATTGATTTGATTGATCCTATTCCACAAATACATAGTAAAATATATAGGAATACATAGAGTATTCTAGAATCGGGCTTGAGCCCATAAACATTATAGGCTAACACTTTGATGACGTACCATCCGCTCTGCTAACGAGCGTTACCGTCACTCTGGTACTTAGCTTACCATTTGTACAAAGGGTGTGAAAAACTAGAAGGGAGGTTGAATAGTTTACCGATTAAAAACTTTGTTTTGAAACTTATTAAAAGATCAATTGATAGTGATCTTAGATATGTTAGTGAATGATAATCAATATGCAAGCAATATATATAAAGAATAAATAAGGAAAGAAACAATCAAACCACGACAAGTTGTTTATAGTGGTTCGGTCTACAAGGACTCTTTTTCCTTGCCCTACTCCACTTCTCGAGTCTCACACTCGAGAGTTTAACTTCACTAGTCAACAAGCTCCTTTCACCCATGAGAAACCTTTATACTTCGCTTACACACAATTTCCGACACTAAGCTAGATGTCGAATTCTTTTCCAAGGGTACAACCACTCCCATACACAATGTATTTTAAGGACTAAAATACCAACCACTCACACTCACAAGATTATGATGGTTTGGTACAACAATGATGTATGAATCAACACTAGATCATACAACAACAAACAAACAAGACTTCCAACTATTTGTTGAAGCTTGAATATGTCTTGATCTTCTTTGCTACAAAAGAGGATCACTATAATGATATGAAACTGAGTTAGAAATGTTAGAGAGAAGGAATATATGTGAATATGCTAGAAAGGTATGAGAAATAACTTGGTTTGGCTTTGCTATTTATAGCCAAAATGATCACAGCACCACGGACCACAGATCCCTCAAAAGGGTTCCGCCGTAAACTTGGGTGCCGCGGGTCTAAAACAAGATCACCAAAATCTTTCCAAAGTCAATCATATCTATCCAAGGTTGTGTAAGATATGTAGAGTCTAATTCTACACAAAATATCTAGTGAAATCTTCTTGAGATTTCAATGATGCACTACATGATGTCATGTGTTGTTTTTTATTTTTAGAAATATGTTAAAATGTAAATACATATGTAATGTTTTGTTTTAAGAAACTAAAACATGTTTGATCTAAAAATGATCACATACATTATGGTTTAGAGTCATATCAATAATATGATTAATCAAAATGTAAATGCTTGAGTGATGAAGATATTATTTGAAAAGCTTGTTTTAATATCTATTAAACTTGACAAGCTTTAAGCTTTATATAAAAATTAAATTTACTTTTGTCCTTAACAAAACTTCGGTAAAGATCATAAAATATAAATAACGTTTAATGCCGATATTTGTATTAACAATCTCCCCCTTTTTGTTGAGGACAAAACATAAATTTTATTTATATAAAAGATGTAAAGTTTGTACAAGAGTTATAAAAATATGAAATTAAGTTTAGAACTTGAAAGATTTAGATAAAGATGATAATGCTAGTATGTCCAATTTAGACATGATGTTGACTTTTCAGAAAGTCAAAGTATGCAGTTGACTTTATTTGAAAGTCAAAGTCTTCATTAGTCAAAGTGTGATGTTGACTTTTTAGAAAGTCAAAATATGCAGTTGACTTTTTATAAAAGTCAAAATTGTCCAAGTTCTATAATATTTCTCCCCCTTTTTGTCTCAACAAAAAGAAGATGCGAGGCAGAATGTGTAATGAGCCCGAACCATTATCTCCCCCTTGACCAATGCTCTCCCTAAATTGGGTGCCAAGAGAAAGATACATGGATTGTAAAAAAGCTACAAAAAAGATGTTAGTAATAAGCATCATCACAAGCATTTCCGAACACCATGTAACAATCAACAACAATATAAGAAACACCATTCATTTGTTAAAATTTTTCATGATATGAAAATCATGAAAAGGGAACACAATGAAGTGTTAGTACATGAAATAAAATCCTAAATAAAAGATAATTCTAGAAAAAAAATACAAAGGAAATCCTAGAAAAATAAGAAAAATGCTTAAAAGACATAAACTAGGAACCTCCTATTGAGGTGGTAGATGAGCAAGAGCATTGATGCGCTCTAGGATGTGATTGAGTATGAACCTCATTTCATCTTGAAGCTCATGGACCATCACCCGGGTCCTTTCGGTAATGTGGGCGGTCCGCTCACAATTTGAGCAACCGTGTCTCGGAGAGTAGTATGGTTCATGATTTTGTGGTGGTGGAATGGTGGAGTTGTTGCTGTTGGTGGTTGGAGTGGTGATTATGGAGGCTAGCAAAGCACTTTGCATTTGCATGGTCTCATTAAGATGAGAGTCCACCATATTGGAAAATTGGTGGAGATGATTGAGCTCGGCTTCAATCTCTTCTTTAGTGGGGTGATCATCCCACATGGATTCCTCAATGTCCTCTATATGAGGAGGGTGTTGTAGGTAGTGGTTGATCCCATACAAAGGACCATGGATTTCCTTGTGGATAGGATGGAAAAGAAGAGGTCTAGGCCCTAACGGGGCGTTTGGGTCGAATGATGGACGTGGAGACTCATGAGCTATTCGCTCAATAGTACCAAAGGATGGTAGTGGTAGTGGATGATTGGGCCTAGGAGGCAAGTCCTCCAAGTCTTCCAAAAATGGATTTGGAGATGTAGGTGGTGTAGAGAATAGCTCTAATGGGATGAGTGTTGGAGATTTTGGAGGTGATGGTGACTTTGATGTTTAGATAGGAGCCGGTGGTGGTGAGCTAGTGATAGGAGTCTTTGTTGGTAGTGGAGTAGTGATAATGATAGGTGATTTTGGAGGTGGTGTAGGAGTAGCTAAAGTGAGAAAGTTCTCATCTCTTATGGGAGATGAGCTGGTTAAAGGAGAGGACTCAGAAGAGGAGCTTATGTTGACAAAGCAACATGGTCTTACCCTCATTCTAGCCGTTCTCTTGCAAGGATGGTTGATGGAGAAGACTTAGTCATTTTAGCTTAAGGTTTTGCTATTAGATGATAAGATTTGAGAAAGTGTGAGGATGATCATCTTGAAGCTCTTAATTTATATGATTGTGAAATTATGGAGAAATGTGTTTGATTTGATGTTAAACCATAGAAGAGATGAGGTTCCTAATGATTTAGAAGTGGGTTTAATGCTAGTCATATCACCCAAGTCAATCCATACAAGAAGGGAGTGAAGTGACAAAGATTTGCAATAAATGTGTTCTAATGATTATGGGATCTTTAGAATCAGATCACCCACGGATTGCAAGGAACCAAATTTTTGGTTCCTTCCTTTATGAAAAAGGGTTCCTTGGGTGAATTTTTGGAATTTTTGAATTTTGGTGGGAAATGGATATCCTATATGCCTAAGTGTGTTACACTAGTTCTAATATGGGTAAAAACTAGTAAAGACTATCCTAGAAGCAATGTATGGTAATTTGGAATGTTGAAATAAGCGAAATTTAGAAAGTTACCTGTAGGAATCACGACACCAATTATTTACACAGGCGGAACCTTTAATTTGGTGCCGCCTGATCCGCCTGTACAAGTATGGTGGTACCAAAAGCTATAACAGACGGAACCAAATAAATGGTGCCGTCTGGTCCGTGGAGATCAGAAATCTTCACAGACCCATATTTTAACTATCGGAGACTTTTTCGAAACCTGAAATTTTGCTTAAAACATATGAAATTAATTATTTCTAGTTAGGAAAAGTCGATAACACATATACAAACATAGTGAAGCATAGACTTTGACCAAGGGCTAACGATTTTCACATAAAAGTGAAAATGGGTAAAATTTGATAACACACTTGTGCTATCCCCTTGCATAAACCGGTTAGAATACAACATTGTTTTAAGTTATTTTATCATCCTACAAAGTAAAAACAACCAAATAGTATCATACACCATAGTTTTTGTCTTATTCCAAACACTCCTTTAAATAAACCTCACTTATCCAACTTCTTATAGATCTTTGTCATCATCCTTCCAAGGCACTTGAACATCCCCTTGGTTTGCTTGAACTTCGCCGATTCATTCTCAATCTCGGGGAGAGATGCATAGTACTCTTGAGGTGGAAGACGAGAATTTGGGAGACCGTCTTCGGAGCTATTTGATGATGATGATGAAGGAGATGGAGGTTTTGCCCTTTTGCCTTTAGTCTTAGCCACTCGCTCGTCACTCAAAGGCACAAATATGTGAGGGATGAGAGCATAGTCTAGCTTCAACCCTTTTGGGCTTGGTGGAATGGGTGCAAATGCTCTATAGAGACGGGTGAGTAGCATCCCGTAAAGAAAGGAATATCTACCACTCTCCTAGCAATGTAGTAGGCTAAATTGAATGGTTGACGAGTGGACAAGTTGTAGAGCATGTGACAAAGGCAAGCATTGATATGGTCTCTATTTCCTATAGTGCTAATGACATTGTCTCTAAGGAGTTCCTCCCACTTCTTGAATTCGGGCTTAAGCTCATTGAGCTCCATACCATATGGATCTCGGTTCACCTCCTTTCCCTTTCGGGTGACACGGGTTGGAGCTGCCCTTTCGTTAAAAAGGTGCTCACGGATGACGTCCTTATCCGCCAAAGGAGTTTGGTAGGGAAGAGAGCAGTCATTAATTGCATCGAGGATAGTGAGTGACCACTTATCCGAGTAAACACATGTACCACGGTTAGGAATTCCTAGCACTTGAGAAAATTAGTTTAGGGAGATGGAGTAATCGGTTTGATTGATTCTAAACCTAAGAGCCATTTGATCGTCCTCATCGGTGAAAGAGACTACACTAGCATAGAATTCTAAGACAAACCTAGGACAAATGGGTTCATCGATGTCGAGGAGACAATCGAAGTTAATGGTGGCAAGCTCTTGACGGAGATTAGTTCCGTCGACAAAGGAGGAATGAATGGTCCTACCCTCATGGAAGTGCCTTTGCTCTAGACTCTTAAAGATTTCAACTTGTTCCTTGGTGATACCCTTGGTTTTGTGGTGTTTAGGGATGTAACTAAGAGTATCCTTGTGATCATAGAATTTTACGGATACCATGGTTGTTCCTATGAGCAAGAATTTACATGTTAAAAATAAAAACAAATTTACCGTTTTGGTTCTAGTGTGTGCCTATATGAAAACGATTTGGAGTTGCGGTTATCTCGACTAATTTTATGCATAAAATGGTTTTTAGTGGGGGTGTTTGCCAAAAGGCATGAGATAACCTAAATGCTCCGAATTCAATGTGGCTTCATTTGAATATACCCGAAAATGCATGTTAGTTATGCATTACCTTTAGTATTCAAGAGCAGTATGCAAGTGATGAAAATTTACGTTTCTATTTGTATTAACAATGAAAAATTATTTTCCTACAAGTGAGAAGCTTTTCAAAATTTTGACATGGGATGTTTGTTTAATTAGAATAAGGTCTTATATTCATTATATTTTAATTAGTGGGAAACATGATTGGTTTATGCAATGTGACAATGTAGTACCTAATTTCAATGATTAGTTATGCAATTTGCCAATTGAATCCATGTTTTGTACAAGAATATACATAATCCCCATGTAATGATTTTGTGCACAAATTAGAATCCTATACTCAGAATTAAGAGAAGTAGTGTAGTTAGGATACTTATAATGATGTTATCTTCAGTGATTAATGGGTGAGAAAGTGTCAACAATGAGTTAGGTGTGTTGTTGAAACGTTTTGGTAAAGTGGGTTGTAAGGAAGAAGATGTTTTGTAAGTGGTATTTTTGCTACTGTTGTCACCACGGACCAGACGACACCAAAAAATTGGTTCTGTCCTTGTTGTCGTTTGGTGCCGTGGGAACAGTAGCAGACTTAAACTAATTTGTTTTGTTTTGTTTGTTCTAAGGTTTAGACTATGTTTTAACTACATGTTTGGTTCCATTAGTCCTAAACCAAGTCTAAGAAGATTAAATGGTTCTCGTTTGAGAGGCTTAGTTAGGATGTCGGCAATGTTGTCTTCGGAGGATACTTTCTCAATTGAGATGTTTCCTTTTTGAACATTGTCGCGAAGAAAGTGATGGCGGATTTCAATATGCTTCGTACGAGCATGTTGGACGGGATTTTTGATGAGATCAATAGCTTCTTTGTTGTCGCATTGTTAGTGAAAATATTACGATATTTAATCTATACATTCTCATTTGTTTTGTTGATGACAAACATGTAACTTGTAATACATAACGTAAAATGTATAAGTTACTTGAAATTATATATTGTCTCAACACCTCTCGACGACTCAAGTCCTTGTATGCTACAACACAGGTTCGTACATGTTTGTTATGTTGCGTTATGATCAAACCCCTAACAAACCATTAAAAGATGTTTAGTTAAATAGTTTATGTATAACAACTAGTGTTTATATATTGGGTAAATATATACATAACTAGTATGTATTATAATGGGTAATATAAATGGGTAGAAACTTAAGTATTTGACCCATTGACCAAATACATTGAATGTAGTTGGATAAAACCCAAAGTCTAGAAACATTGTACCTTGGTGGGCACTCATAACCCATTTGACTAGATGCATTGCATCCATTAGATACATTGTATCTAATCTAATACCCATGGATCAACCAATAACCCATTTGACTAGATTCATTGCATCCATTAGATACATTGTATCTAATCTAATACCCATGGATCAACCCATAACCCATTTGACTAGATGCATTGCATCTTGTAGATACATTGAATCTACTTGGTACCCATAACCCATGACCCATGACCCATGACCCAAAACCCATGGGTAAAAAGGAGGGTCCCACGAATCCCCAGTAATACACTGGACGGATCCCTCAAGGGAGGGATCCGTGGGATCCGGGGAACAGTGGCTAGTTTTCTTCTATAAATAGTAAGCCATTTCTTCATTGTTTTACACACCTTTACACATAGTTTCTCTCCACCATTTCTAGGATATTTAGATCATTAGGAAACATGTAAACCACCCTCATCTCATATGATCATAATGCTTCTAACTTTCATTTGTTGTAAGCATACTCCCGAAGTGATCCTCCAAAGCAAGCTTAGAGATCTTGCATCCTTACCTACTGAAGTGATCACCCATCACAAGCATACAAGCACATGAAGATCTTCTACAACAAGCTTGAGAAACTTGTCATCTTCATTCATAGAATACTAACTACATCATGCTTTGTGTTCTTGATGTTTAGTTTAGAACTTCATATCCATTAGACACATTGTCTTGGATATTGTCTAGTATCATATTCTTGTATCTATGACTAGACTAGATGGTTTATGTGTTTTGTGCCATAAAACACAAGGTTTGTTATGTTGGGCCACAAAACATAACGGGTGCCTAGAAGTCAAGTCACAAGGCATTAGTGAAGGGTTCCTAGAGATCGAGTCAAAGGCATTAGTGAAAGGTGCCTAAGGTATACATTCGATATGGTGTGATTCGATGTACAAGATAGATTAGTATTGGGTCAAAGGATATTGATATCCTTGTTGATGTTGTTATAAGGAGTAGATCTCCTTTGGGGTTAGATGTCGTGTAGTGTTGGGTAGTAGTTCCTCCATTGTAATGGAACTCGGTACTTAGCCTAGTACCGGATAAAGGGTAGGCGACGTTGTGGTAGGTGTGGTTCACCTTGGTGTGAAAGAACCCGGTGGTTAGCCTAGTACCGGAAAAAGAGTAGGCGACGTTGTGAAGGCTTCTCCGCCATAAGAAGTTGGTGTCGTGTAGTGTTTACGAACTCTTGAGTAGGTGACTCGGGGAGTGGAGTTGGGCAAGGAAGGTGTCCTTGTAGCCGAACCACTATAAATCCTCGTGTTGGTTTGTCTATCTTTTTACTTATCTCTTTACTTTTATTCTTGCATTACATTGTTTATTTTCTATGTGGTTGATGTCTATGTTTGTGATACATACTTGGTCCTTCATATAGTCACAAACTATATTTAACACTTTACATATTATGACATGCTTGATCAAGAAAAAGCAACCGGACTAATAATGGTGAAACTTGATTTATAATGAACCATTAATCTTGCGGAATCTTATGTGATATTAAGGGGTTGGCCTTACATGCCGTAATGTGTTAAATGCATCCTCGCGTCGAGATTAGCAAATGCAATGGTTTATACTATATTTTATACAAAAGTTTTAAGTTTGAAACGAAAACGTATTCACCCCCCCTTTACGTTTTCACAGCAAAGTATAGCGATATCATTGAGATGAATTCCGTAATCCACGAGAGCTTGCTTCATCCAAAGTGCTTGTTGACATGCTTTTCCGGCTGAGACGTATTCGGCTTCAGTAGTTGAGATAGCTAGAGCCGTTTGCTTCTTTGCAAACCATGAGGTGAGACAATGTCCAAGAAAAGTACAAATACCACTAGTACTTTTTCTATCGACATAGTCACCGGCATAGTCTGACTCGGCATACACTATAGTTTCTACACCCGTTCCTTTGGGATACCATAATCCTAAACATGTCATTCCCTTAATGTATCTAAATATCCTTTTTAAGGCTAAGTGTGCTGCCTTGGGATTTTCTTGAAAGCGAGCACATAGACAAACACTAAACATAATGTCGGGTCTACTAGCCGTGAGATAGAGTAGGCTACCGATCATTCCTCTATATTTAGTGTTATCTACCGATTCACCTTCCTCATCCTTGGTGAGTTTGGTGTCCGAAGACATGGGTGTCTTAGTTGGTTTTGAGTCTTCAAGACCAAATTTCTTAAGCATATCTTTTATGTATTTAGATTGGTTAAAGAATATGCCATCTTCTAGTTGTTTAATTTGAAGTCCTAGAAAGAAGTTTAACTCACCCATCATACTCATCTCAAACTCATCGTGAATGATTTTAGAAAAATCATCACATAGCTCTTGACAAGTTGATCCGAATATGATGTCATCAACGTATATTTGAACTATGATAATGTGTGATTCCTTTTTCTTGGTAAAAAGAGTATTATCTACTAATCCCATGGTATATTCTTTTTCAACTAGAAAAGTCTTAAGTCTATCGTACCAGGATTTTGGTGCATGCTTAAGTCTGTATAATGCCTTCTTGAGTTTGAAGACATGATGTGGTTTCTCAAAGTTGGTAAAACCGAGAGGTCGAGCAACATATACTTCTTCGTTAATAAACCCATTAAGAAATGCACTCTTAACATCCATTTGAAATAGTTTAAAGTCATAAGCACATTCATATGCAAGTAAGATTCTAATAGACTCGAGCCTAGCTACCGGTGCATAAGTTTCATCATAATCAATCCCCTTTTGTTGATTATAACCTTGTGCGACAAGCCTAGCTTTTTTTCTAGACACTACACCATTTGCGTCCATTTTATTTCAAAAAAACCATTTCGTTCCAATTATAGTTTGATCTTTAGGTTTTGGAACTAACTTCCAAACATCATTTCTAACAAATTGGTTTAACTCTTCTTGCATAGCAATTACCCAAGATTCATCTTTTATTGCTTCGTTTATGTTTTTCGGTTCAATGGTTGATACAAAGCTAAAGTGATTACTTTGATTTTGGGCTTGTGATCTTAATGTTCTTTGATTTAGTTGTCCTATGACCTTTTCTAAAGGATGACTTTTGGATTCTTTGATGTTTATAATTTCATTATTTATTGGTTCATCTTCCTTGTCATTTTCAATTATTTCTTGACTTTCTACAAGTTGACTTTCAACTAAGTCATCATCTACCAAAGGTGATGTCTTAGAGGGAGGTGGACTTTCGTCGAATGTTGTGTTCAACGATTCCTCGACTCTCATTGTTTCTTTGTTTAAGATAATGTAAGCTTTACTAGTTTGTGAGTAACCAAGAAATACACCTTCATAAGACTTTGGGTCAAACTTGGTGAGATAGTCTTTAGTATTAAGAATGAAACATTTACATCCAAACACTCTAAAATATCCTAAAGTTGGATTTTTGCCTTTATATAATTCATATGGTGTTTTGTTTAGGAAATGACGTATTAAGACTCTATTTAAAATATATGTAGAAGTGTCATCGGCGTTACACCAAAACGTTTGAGGAATGTTTTGTTCATTAAGCATTGTTCTACTCATTTCTTGAATGGTTCTATTTTTACGTTCTACAACTCCATTAGATTGAGGTGTTCGAGGAGCCGAGAAGTTATGTGTTATACCATTTGTATCACAAAAGTTTCCAAATTGTGTTTCATTGTCAAATTCACGACCATGATCCGTTCGGATCGACACAATGTTAACACCTAGTTGATTTTGAATTTTCTTGCTAAGAATTTCAAATTTATCAAAAGCTTCATTTTTAGTTTTCAAAAATAATGTCCAAGTAAACCTTTAGTAATCATCTACTATGACCAAAGTGTATAAGTTGCCTCAATAGCTTCTTATACCGGATGGACCAAACAAGTCCATATGCAAAAGTTCTAGACACTTAGATGTGGACACCATGTTTTTAGCCTTATGGCTGCTATGAGTTTGTTTACCAATTTTGCAAGCGTCGCAAAAATGTTGGTCATATTTAAGTTTTGGTAAATTTCTAACTAGCTCTTTTCAAGATAGGTTTTAGATAAGCCTCATATTAGCGTGACCTAAGCGTCTATGCCAAAGAGTTGAGTTATCATCTAAGGTTGTTAGAAAAAGTTTGTCATTTTTATCTATTTTCATGACGTATATGTTATTTTTCCTAACTCCTTTAGCTATGGTGATACCATCTTTTAGTATTTTACTACCATTTTCTTCAAATAGTACTTTATACTTTTTATCACATAATTGGCTAATACTAAGTAGGTTAAATCCTAACCTATCGACATGAGCAACATTTTCAATAGTTAGGGAGTTATGAGCGATCGTACCTTTGCCAATTATTTTGCTTTTGAGATTGCTACCAAAAGTGACATTACCTCCGTCATACTCTTGGTATGTAGAGAAGAGGTTTTTGTTGCCCGTCATGTGTCGTGAGCATCCACTATCTTTTATCCATTTATCAGGTTCTAATCCAACTTTCAAGCATACCTAAGACACAAATAATTCAAGCGTTTGGTCCCCAATATCTCATGGGTCCGTTTGGGTTAAACATACCATTTACTTGGTTCATATATGGAAATGATGGGTAAGGGTTCCATGGCATGTAATCTAGATTTTGATATAGTCTAGGGAAGTTTTGATTCCAACCGATATGTTGATAGTTGGGTTGTATGTTGTGGTTGCTCTTAGGAAAGGGGTGTTTGGCAATAGGTTTTTTAGACCGTTGTTGAATAGTTTTAGATCTAAATTCATTTTTAGCAAGTCCTACTCCTGATGTGACAACAGGTTTTAGTTTAACATTATCCTTGGTTTTCTTTGTTACTTTGACAAATTCACTACGGTCCGTATTGCAAACATTTTGTCCTGCTGCAGTCCCCACGACACCAAACTGTACAACGGACGGAACCTTATTTTTGGGTCCGTCTGGTCCGTGCTGTACTGCAGCAGTTTTGACATTTTGTTTGTCTTTTTCGACCATTTTGGTTTGACTCTTTGGAATTAATACTTCATTAAATCCTAGTCCATTCATGTTTCCTGGTGTTTTTTGAATTCTAACTATTTCATCGGCACAAGCAATATTTTTGCTAAACCTTTTAAATTTAGAGTTATGTTCGATTAGAACTTCTTGTGTGAGTTTTAGTTTTTCTATTTCAATACTAAGCTCTTGACATGATTTGCAACCATCGTCATTTACTTTTCCCTTTTCTAATCGTTTTGCCTTTTCTTTTAACTCATAGAATTCATTTTCTAAAAATTCCTTTTTAGTCTTTAAATATTTATTTTTAGTTATGATTTTTAAACTAAGTTCACACAATTGATTATATTGTTTTTGCAAAGTGTCATCATCAATAGAAGAATAAGATGAGTCGGAATGTAACTCGTTTGATTCATGTACCATTAGAGCGATCTCATCCTTACTTGATTTTTCGTCATCCTCACTATCACTTCAAGCACCACTTACAAAAGCTCGTTGAGTTTTGCTTTTAGTTGGCTTGGGGCAATCTCCTATTAGATGACTTGCATCACCGCATTTAAAACATTTTCTTTCACCTTTTCCCTTTTTGTCATCTCGGTCTTTTCGGAATGGCTTCTTTTCTTCTCGGGGTTGCCTTACGAACTTCCCTCTTCTTCTAAAGAACTTTTTGAAATCTCTAACGGCCATAGCATACTCCTCATCTTCACTACCGGAGCAAGATTCGTCATCACCACTTGATTCCGTTCTTGTCTTTAGAGCAACGGATTTGACTTTCTCTCTTTTTCCTTTGATGATTTTCGAATCTTTCTCCATCACCATTTCGTGTACTTTGAGGTTTTCGATTAGCTCGTCTAGTGAAATTTTTGAAAGATCTTTTGATTCCTCAATAGCCATACTTTAGCTCTTCACTTCGGATGGAGTGCTCTAAGAAATTTCCTGACAAAGTTCTTACTACGAAAAGATTCTTCGAGTGCTTTAAGAGATGTAATAATAGTATTAAAGCGAGCAAAACCACAATCAATGGTTTCATCTTCAGGGATAACAAATTGTTCATATTGTTGAACAAGAAGATCAATTTTGTTATCCTTGACTTGTGAATTTCCTTGATATGTAATAATCAAAGATTCCCAAATGTCTTTAGCAGTTTCACACATAAAAATTCTTTCATATTCTTTTCTATGCAAAGCATTATAAAACATCATTTTAGCTTCATTATTTTTCGCTATTAATTTCTTTTGATCATCAACAGAAATATCTTTTGTTGTAGAACTAAAGTCTCATTTAATTATAACAAACCAAAGATCTATATCTTTTGATTTTACATATGTTTCAAAACGGTTTTTCCAATAGATAAATCCATTGGTTTCAAAGAGTGGTGGTCTTTGCATAGATTGCCCTTCTTTAAAGTTTTCAGAATCTATGGATCGTTTCAAGTTTATAAAATACAACATATTTTAGAAATTCTTGAGCAACGAGGCTCTGGTACCAATTGTGGAAAACTAGAAGGGGGTTGAATAGTTTACCGATTAAAAACTTTGTTTTGAAACTTATTGAAAGATCAATTGATATTGATCTTAGATATGTTAGTGAATGATAATCAATATGCAAGCCATATATATAAAGAGTAAATAAGGAAAGAAACAATCAAACCACGACAAGTTGTTTATAGTGGTTCGGTCTACAAGGACTATTTTTCCTTGACCTACTCCACTCCCCGAGTCTCACACTCGAGAGTTTAACTTCACTAGTCAACAAGCTCCTTTCACCGGCGGAGAAACCTTTACACTTCGCTTACACATAATTTCCGACACTAAGCTAGATGTCGAGTTCTTTTCCAAGGGTACAACCACTCCCACACACAATGTATTTTAATGACTAAAATACTAACCACTCACACTCACAAGATTATGATGGTTTGGTACAACAATGATGTATGAATTAACAATAGATTATACAACAACAAACAAACAAGACTTCCAACAATTTGTTGAAGCTTGAATATGCCTTGATCTTCTTTGCTACAAAAGAGGATCACTATAATGATATGAAACTGAGTTAGAAATGTTAGAGAGAAGGAATGTATGTGAATATGCTAGAAAGGGATGAGAAACAACTTGGTTTGGCTTTGCTATTTATAGCCAAAATGATCAGCAGGCACCACGGACCACGGATCCCTCAAAAGGGTTCCGCCCGTGTAAACTTTTGGTGCCGCCGGGGTCTGACAGCAAGATCACCAAAATCTTACCAAAGTCAACCATATCTATCCAAGATTGTGTAAGATATGTAGAGTCTAAATCTACACAAAATATCTAGTGAAATCTTCTAGAGATTTCAATGATGCACTACATGATGTCATGTGTTGTTTTCTATTTTTAGAAATATGTTAAAATGTAAATACATATGTAATGTTTTGTTTTAAGAAACTAAAACATGCTTGATCTTAAAATGTTCACATACATTATGGTTTAGAGTCATATCAATAATATGATTAATCAAAATGTAAATGCTTGAGTGATGAAGATATTATTTGAAAAGCTTGTTTTAATATCTATTAAACTTGACAAGCTTTAAACTTTCTATAAAAATTAAATTTGCTTTTGTCGTTAACAAAACTTAGGTAAAGATCATAAAATATAAATAACGTTTAATACCGATATTTGTATTAACAAAGGGTAATGATGTACCCTTCTAAGGATGAAGCCTATGCCTTCGTCCTACACATAATGTTGGCATAAAGTCATTCACAATGGCTACTGCAAGGGAATCCGCCAACCTACAACCAAAGCACTCATAGTTTCTAACCTCTGTTGAGGTTCAAAGCCTGTCCTCCTTCACGGTTCCGAGCCTAGCCTCCGTCAAGGGCTCTGTCACGGTTTGGAGCCTGGCATCCATCACAGTTCGGAGCCTGGCCTCCGTCACAGTTCGGAGCCTGGCCTCTGTCACAATTCGGAGCCTGGCCTCCGTCACTGTTCGAAGCCTGGCCTTCGACAATGGTCGAAGCCTAAAGGTCATAGCCTCTCTACCTATGAACGTGGGTATGATCGAGCTAGTCAAACAGAACTGGTCAAATAAGATCTGGTCAAACAGAACTGGTCAACAACCATGATCTTATCCATGACCCTCTGTAACTGCCATGACCTCTGTAACTGCCTCCACACACCCTCTGTAACTGCTCTGTCAGATTATTATGCCTATAAATAAGGAAGTCATCATAGAGGTATGTATCCTAACTTAACCCAGGATATCTCATCTTCTCCACCTCAATACTTTCATGACATAATCACCATGACTGATTCTCACACCAGAGGCGGTTCGCGGGGGATTCCCCCCGTGCTCCGTCTAACGTAGTGTCTTCTATTTCTTATTTTCAAGTTATCTTGCACTCGACATCACCACCATCACCCCTAACTCCGTCAATCACCATTGACGGCCTGGTATGTGCATCTTATTGTACAATCAATGGCACCATCCGTGGGACACGCAACAATAAGTCCCGTTTTTCGAGTCAAATACCATTTTTCATAAATAATGGCCGAATTCAACCGTAATTCCCTACATCCTTGTGACCACATGGTAGCACCACTAAAATCTCCACTTTTATCTCTAATCATGAGATTTTCCACCAACCACAAACTTTACGTTTACCATTTCAACAGCCTTTGTCAGGTTTAAACGGAGCAGTCTCTGTAACGTCCTCTATTATGTTCTGATTTGGAGAAGAATGAGCCTCTGCTTGGCTTCATTTAAGATGAAGGGTCAAAGTCAGCGACCTCTGTGGAAATCTATGTGACCTCTGTTTGGGTTCAATTTAAGAAGGTTCAAAGTCAATAGCCTTCGTAAGATCCTCCGTTGCAGTCTCCATAGCAACCTATGTTATGGTCTGTTTTGGAGAGAAGGTTCAATAACCTTCGTAGTACCCTCTATTTAGGTTCATTTTGAGAAGAAGGTTCAAAGTTAATAGCCTTCATAAGAGCCTCCGTTGCAGTCTTCGTAGCAACCTCTGTTATGGTATGTTTTGGAGAGAAGGTTCAATAACCTTCGTAGGAGCCTCTATTCGGGTTCATTTTGAGAAGAAGATTCAAATTCAATAGCATTCACAAGAGCCTCCGTTGCAGCATCCGTAGTAGCCTATGTCGTAACCTCTGTTCGAGTTTTTTATGAGAAGAAGCCTCTACAACATTCTCCGTCATGGGTTTTCCTGAGAAGAAGACATGAATCACCAACCCTCTGTTCCAGTCTCTATGGAAACCTCCGTTGTAACCTTCGTACGGATTCGTTTAAGGAATTGGGGGACATTATGGTACATTCAAGTAGGGCCAGAACCTTCCTTCGCAAATTTTTTACCACAAGGTGAACATAACGACAGAGGATACCCTTTGTCAATATAGTATGTTTTCTATGAAACTAATACGCTATATTGTCTCTGTTTCACTACAAAGCAGATTATCTACATATGAAACTTTTGATGTTTATTAAGAGCACTATAAACCATCTTTTATTGAGCCTCTGCGTATGACACAATGATCATTAGAGATAGTACAACATTGACAGAGGATACCCTATGTTCCTAGAACCTCTGTTAGAGCTTTCATGTTGTTTTTAACGTAAAACATAATCCACACATGTTAAATACGTGATGTATGTAAATAAGCCTTAAGTAATTTTATACTAAGCTTTATTATGTCACTCGTGATGATAAGTCCATTACTGACAAAGCCTCTTTTGACAAGGCATTTCACACAAGCTCTATTGAGATTACAGAGACACACATTAGATAGTAACAAAATTTATCATGGAACTTATATACTATTATCATATATTTTGAGATGACAAAGCCTCACACATGTTGACATAAGTCTCTATCGATATGACTACGAAGCATCACATATGCTAACATAAGCCTCTGTCGACACAACTACAGAGCATAGCCTCTGATTCATAGGTTTCTCCTTCGACACGTTCACCGAGTTTTGACTCTACTCACATAATAAATAAGTTTCTACGATGACACACTTACAGAGTGATACGCGTACAACGAGTGTTCGGGGTCAGAGGAACTTCCTTTTCGTCGAGCAAGTTTTTCAACACCCTAGGCAGTGAACCTAATCGTTGTAGTGTAGTATTAGGGTAAGCCTCGGGAATTGATATCGTTCTCTAGGGGAATAGGAATGCTAGTGAGAAATTACTACGCTAAGGTTGGGGTTGAGGAAGATTATTTTTTTATCTTTTTTATATTTTTTTTATAAAATTGAAAGGTATGAATCTCGGAGTATTGGATTTGGGGGGTGGTATTTCTACCGATTACTCTACTTATCTAATTTAACTAAGCTAAAGGGTAGTCTATGTCTATTGTTGTGTGCTCTTATGATGATTAAAAATGTGTTTACTTAGATGCTATTACTCCCTAGTTATCTCCTATTGATGGTTGAATTGTCACGTCCTTATTCTTAACACGTTGTGTCTTCTAAGGTCGTAGGGTATGCATTTTTCCCTAACTCTTTGACACTACCTTAAGGTTATTGCCTACGAAATCTCTAGGATTCATAAACTAACTCTAAGGTTATCTTTGGATGTTTATACTACAATAACTCTAGGTGATTATAAACTAATGTTCACAAAGATTACTCAAGCATTAAAAACACAACGAATGACCTATCGCAATACTACGTCAATCACAATTAAGATAAGAGACAATCAATCAATATTCAATACCTAGGTTTCATAGATCTAAGCAAACACACAAGTAAATTAGCCGGACATGGAAAACATGCAAGCATACACACAAAAAATTGAAGACATAATTTAATTAATGAATTAAATCACTTATCTTCTTGTAAAATAGGGTATGGAACCCTAAGATACTGCCCAAGACAGCTAAAGTTCGGTTTAGGTTTTACTCCACAAAACTACCTCTCTAAAATACTGAAAATCCGAATTCTATATATAGAGTTACAATATGCGATGGCGTCACTCTTTAATTGTGACGCAGTCGGGTCGCCGCCATTAGGTTTTCGTCTTGGCCACGTCAACGTTGTGACAGCGTCACCTTATGCTTGTGATGCCGTCGGCTTCATCTTCTGACGCCGCCGGGATCCAAATCTAGGCCGTCTGAGTTATGATGCCCTACTCTTTTAAATCTGATGCCGTCAAGTGCAAAATAGCAATTTGCTCTCTAAGTCGTCTCAAGGTGTGTTGCGACGGCGTCGCTATTAGGCTATGAAGCCGTCAGCTTCAGCTCCAGCAGCTTGAGTGTCTTGATTCTTGACTTTGGCCATTTTCTTCATATATTTTCGCCTTTTCGTCCGAATAAGTGTCATTCCAGCAATTTGCCTTCAAGAGACCTAAAAAGTGAAAAGGAACAAAATTAATTAGTAACGGATGCAAAAGTGATCGATTAAGGGCTTAAATGACCCCTCAAAAGTGTACCTTTTAAATCCTTATCACAGAGCTTCAGCTCTGTTCACATGATACATAGATGTCTCTGTTGAGACGATTACAGAGCATAGCCTCTATTCACATGATTTATGTGTGTCTATGTAGACACAATTATAGAGCCTCGACTCTGCAAGTATAATTACATAACCTCATAGATGTAAACCTTACTTTATTTTGTTTAAAATGAATGTATAGAATTCTTCTCGCTTGGGGAAAGAAGCAATAATGGTAGGTGTCTTAGTTTTCAATTCTTAAAATGATGTAATCCTCCCTACCCACTTAATGATATAACGCATTTCCCTCAAATCTCTTGTTTCATTCTTATACAACAAAGATTTGTTCAGCCAAGTCGTTTATAAGTTTCAATGTCGAAGGGATGAAACAAGACAACAATAAGTCTTGAATATATACATAACATCCATCAAAACTTCACATTATCTTTCCTAAGTGGTCTTAAGGTATTCCAAGCCTTATGTTACCCAAAGGATAAAGATGGAGTGGGTCGCGACCCTCTGTCAGCAATTAAATTATACGATTGCTATATTCTTGGTGCAGAATTTACACACAATGAGGCTATGTATCTACCATACGCCTTAGGTTGTAAAATAATATACGTGCATATGTAACGTATGAGAAGAAAAAACATCAAATCAAAATTGATACATAGTCTCTAACTGTAGATATTAAAAATTTGCTAGCACACCTAGCATAAGGCCATAGTCTGGAAGATAAGTCTGAAACATTGTCTGAAGGAAAGCCGCAACCTTAGAAAGAATAAAGTTAAATTGTTTCATCAGGCTGAATCCTGGAAAGCACTGGCTGACAATTTTCTTAAAGGATACACACTACCCTTGGGGTTAAAGTACTGTTAGCAAAACAAACTTCGTTCTTGCTTGCTTAAAGGTCGAAAATGGCTTAAACATAAAAGGTGAGGGAAACCACTCCTCACCTATGATAATTAAAATCCTAAGCAAGGGATATTATTTTAACATGCATAAAGGCCATAGCCTAGCAAAATAAAGTAAGTAAATTGTCCAAAGTCTACTGCTTTGGTTAAACGAAGTCCATAAGCTTCATACACATACAAAATATATGACCTTCGAGGTTTATATTACTTAACGATTAATCCTTGTTCGATTTATCACAAGGAAGTATTTTTTTCAGTCGAAAGCATTATATTCGAAGTGTACGCATCACTTTCGACCGAGAGGCTTGATGATCTACCCTCCATCCAATTTGATGGTCTCCCCTTCATACTCACTTCGGAGCTACATTCCGACATACTTGGAAAACCTCCAAAAAATCTTCTTTGGCGTAAGACCATTCATATTTGATATGGTTACCAGTTGGGAATTCACCAATCGAAGGCCTAAGCCCTTCGGGGTATGCTTTCGAAGATATTAATGCAAAGGTTTCATAAGACCAAGTCAAAACCATTTTCACAACCCTATCAAGGCTTTCCCGTCAAGATAGGGATCGTGGGACATTAACAAGCAGTTACCTAAAATCATGGGACACCCCCATCGTCCTCGCATCAGGTGCAGGAGCCTGCTAGAGTCTAAAATGTGCAATAATATGCCATTATGGCATGCATTACAAAACAAGGCCAAGTTTGTACGCAAACCTTGATACCTTTCGACAACACAACGTATGTACAAATAGGTTCTGATAAAACTCGTTTATAACTAAAAGCGAAAGTTATACGGCAAAACCTAATACATACACTCCTTATATAACAAAGGGTTTTTGGACTACTTAAGTCTAATCTCACGCCTCTTACGAAGTCATAAAATTAGACTAGGAGGCTTAATGAAGTATCCACCACGCTACAGTCAAATGTGGACTATTGAAAACAAGTATAGCTACTTTTATATTGGATTTGACAAAACAAAAGTAGTAGAAATTAACAAAGCAATGATAAGTCTAAAGCCATGCACTCTTTGCATGCATAACATTAGACTGGGGGGCTTGATGACGTACCCTCCGCTCTGCTAACGAGCGTTACCGTCACTCTGGTACTTAGCTTACCATTTATACAAAGGGTAATGATGTACCCTTCTAAAGGATGAAGCCTACACCTTCGTCCTACACATAATTTGGCATAAAGTCATTCACAATGGCTACTGCAAGGGAATCCGCCAACCTACACCCAAAGCACTCATGGTGTCTAACCTCTGTTGAGGTTTGGAGCCTGGCCTCCGTCACGGTTCGGAGCCTGGCCTCCGTCAATGTCTCTGTCACAGTTCAGAGCCTAGCCTCTGTCACGGTTCGAAGCCTAGCCTCCGTCACGGTTCGGAGCCTGGCCTCCGTCACAGTTCGGAGCCTGGCCTCCATCACAATTCAGAACTTGGCCTCCATCACTGTTCGAAGCCTGGCCTTCGACAAGGGTCGAAGCCTAAAGGTCATAGCC
The DNA here is from genome assembly GCA_910596185.1 of Chrysanthemum makinoi. Taxonomy (NCBI): domain Eukaryota; kingdom Viridiplantae; phylum Streptophyta; class Magnoliopsida; order Asterales; family Asteraceae; genus Chrysanthemum; species Chrysanthemum makinoi. Next base: position 249,798,126 of record OU343222.1, on the reverse strand, counting down.
TCTCTACCTATGAACGTGGGTATGATCGAGCTGGTCAAACATAACTGGTCAAATAAGATCTGGTCAAATAGAACTGGTTAACAACCATGATCTTAGCCATGACCAGGGGTGGAACTACATAGTAGTTATGAGAGGGGGGGGCGGTGCCCTCCATGGTTCGCCAAAAAATATCAATTTTTAGTGTAAAAAAAATTAGGACCATTTTATTAAAGTGCACCCCATTACAAAATCAAATTGCCCCCACCGTAAGATCAAACAATGTAAAAAGTTTAGATCTCGATGTTAATATAAAAAAATATCAGTTTTTAGTGTAAAAAAATTTATGACCTTTTTATTAAAGTTCATCACAAATTTTATAAATTTTTTTTGCCCCCTCCTTTTAAAATTATGGGTCCACCACTGGCCATGAACCTCTGTAACTGCCATGACCTCTGTAACTACCTCCACACACAGTTTGTAACTGCTCTGTCAGATTTTTATGCCTATAAATAAAGAAGTCATCACAGAGGTATATAACCTAACTTAACCAGGAGATCTCATCTTCTCCACCTCAATACTTTCATGACATAATCACCATGACTGATTCTCACACCGGAGGCGGTTCGTGGGGGCTTCCCCCATTCTCTGTCTAACGTAGTGTCTTCTATTTCTTATTTTCATGTTATCTTGCACTCGGCATCACCACCGTCACCCCTAACTCCGTAAATCACCATTGACGTCCTGGTATGTGCATCTTATTGTACAATCACACTTGATACCTTATTACCAACAACGCGAGCATTTCTTTCTCTCCAAATGAAGTACCCGGTAAGACCAAATAACCGCTTGCCAAACTCGAGAGACATAGCTAGGGAGTAGGGACATTAACATTTCCATTTGATGGAAAGAATTCATCGATAGAAAAGGCGTTAACCATCCCCACCTTCCACCATTTGTATATCTTATCCCAAACACTCATAGCTAGATCACAAGTGATCAAACTATGAGCACACGATTCCACAAAACTATTACAACTTGGACAAAGAACTGAATCCAAGTCTACATATCTTCTATCTAGCTCCTCCCGAACCGGAAGTCTTCTTCTTAAAGTCCTCCCTACGAATATGTTAACTTTCTTAAGAACCAACTTATTCCAAATCGTTTCTTGACCACCACTATCCGTATGTAGAATATTTTCCTCGATCATACTTGATAATTCTTTGACCTTGAAATCACCGTCATCACCAAGCGACCATTTCCATCGATCCCTACAATTATTAGAAATAACAACATGTTGCAACATTTACTCTTTCCATTCATATCTCTCAACACCGTGCACGTTTGTGTGGATTATGGACTATAAACTATATTTCGTTAGGCATTTTCTTAATCATTTATTTTGCAGCGCACAACCATCTCTGGAACCTACCTCAAGAAGAGAAGGATTGAGACATCATGATGCTTCTACAAAATGTACATCGGTTGGCCCATCACAAAATTCTCATCAACCCTCATCAAGTCTGTCATCGCATGATTCACTTAATTTTGATGAAACAGATGAGGAGCATGCAGCTGAGCAGTTGGGTCGAAGGTACTCATGTTTCTCTTAAAATTTGTGTATTAGACGTGGCAGTTTCAGTCTATTCACCTAGTAATGCACTGATTCGGAACATATAACATATAAAACTGGATAAGCATGGAACGGGTCAAATGGATCGGAATATAATCTCCCGTTTCTTTGAAAAGTGTAATTGGAATATGGTAGAGGTGTCAGTCTCTGCTCATTTACGTGTGAATGGATTAATGTGGTTTTCTTTTTAGAGCTCAAAAGGATTATTTTTGGAAAATTTAGTGCACTTGTGGGATTAGTTCACACCTGGTTTTGGGTAAAGAGGTACGCAATGTACACCCATAAGGTCCCTGAACACCCTGACTCAATAGTGGTTAGCACTGCTAGCGTTGGTTACTACTGCTAGTGTGGTGACTGATGGTTCCTACTAGTAGTGTATTGATTCCTGCTGCTAGTGTATTGGTTACTACTGCTAGTGTAATGACTGATGGTTCCTACTGGTAGTGTATTGGTTCCTGCTGCTAGTGTATTGGTTCCTACTGGTAGTGTTGCAGTGATTAATTTGTAATAGCTTTGACCTATTCAAGTGGCTGTTATGACTGCTTTATGACCACGTTTAATTGGTCATGTAACCGCTATTCCTATGTTAATGGAGGCTAATTATGGGTGATTAATTGGCCGTTAATCACTCATAAAGTCCATTGACTAAGGTTAAGTGTTCTCTAATATATAGAGATCGTCATCATCAGAATGAAAGATAAAAAACAAGGTGAAACAAAAAGAAAGCAAAAAACACTTATATGCGCAAGGGTTATTGATTGTGCCTAATTCAATAACTCACATTTGGTCTTATCCCAAGTAGATATTCGTGTAACCCAGGTATAGGGTCGAATAGTTTACTTTGGAAAGTGATCACACGATTCCAAGTGATATCTGGTAACCTGATTTGGTATTGCATTGCTACCGATTATCGTACCCTATTTTGGGCGAATAACCACCAACAATCAAAGTAAACTATTTGTGATAATCAATGGCTGCTGCTGCAATGAAACACATGGCTTCAAACTTTGCCAAGCTGGACAAGTTTGAAGGGGTGGACTTTAGGAGATGGCAGAAGAAGATGCACTTCTTGCTGTCAAGCATGAGTGTGGTCTATGTTCTGACCACACCTATTCCTGATGATGGGGATGATGCTACTGTGGAACATATAAGGAGGAGGAGCAAATGGGAGAATGATGACTACATTTGCAGAGGCTTAATTCTCAATGGTATGTCTGATTCACTCTTTGACATTTATCAGAATTTTGAATCTTCCAAAGAACTATGGGATTCCTTGGATGCCAAATATATGGCTGAGGATGCATCAAGTAAGAAGTTCCTTGTAAGTAATTTCACAAATTACAAAATGACTGATTCCAAACCAGTTATGGAATAATACAATGAACTTCTTGGTATACTTGGAAGGTTTACACAACACAATATGCACATGGATGAGGCTATTTCAGTCTCTTTTGTCATTGATAAACTTCATCCTGCTTGGAAAGATTTTAAGCACACCTTGAAACATAAAAAGGAGAAATTGACTCTGGTTGAGTTGGGCAGTCATCTGTACATTGAGGAATCTCTCAGGATGCAGGATAATGACAAGCCAAAGAGTAGCAATGCTACTGGTGCATCTGTTGTCAAAATGGTGGAGCATAATAACTCCACTAGTTACAATGACAGCAAAGGCAAACATAAACATCATGATAACACAAAGGCATATCTTAACAAGAAAGCAACACATACTTGTTGGAAATTTGGCAAAACTGGTCACATTAAAAGGGATTGCAAAGGTGTTAAGGTTGGTGGTAAAGCCAATGGATCATACACTAATGGTTCAGGGGGTGGTGGTTCTACCAACTCACTGAAAAGTCAGAATATATTTAATAAGTCTTTTCAGATTTATTATGTTGCATATGTATCTGAATCTTATTATGTGCAAGATGATGATGTTACGTGGTGGGTTGACTCTGGTGCAACTGTTCATGTGTGCAAAGGTAGAAGCTGGTTCAAGACTTATGAGTCACTGAATGATGGTTCTATTCTCCACATGGGAAATGAGTCAACAGCCATGGTGCATGGTCGTGGTTGTGTAGATCTTAAGTTTAGTTCTGAAAAGATGGTAACTTTGTTTAATTTTATTCATGTTCCTGATATAAGGAAGAACTTGGTTTCAAGTAGTGTTATGAATAATCATGGATAGAAACAAGTTATTGAATCTGATAAATTTGTTCTATCTAAGCATGGTGTGTTTATTGGTTTTGGCTATTTGTGTAACTAAATGTCCAGGCTTAATATTGTTCATGAATGTGATAACTCAGGCTTTGTGACCACCACTGACCTGACTGACTCTACCCTATAGCATGCTAGGCTTGGCCATGTACACTATAAAATGATGCAAGATATGTCTAAGGATGGGTTAATCCCAACATTTGAGATGGACACTGAAAAGTGTAAAACTTGCATGTTGACCAAAATAACTAAGAAACCTTTTCAGGGTGTTAAACGTGAAACTAAGCTCTTGGAGCTAATACACAGTGACTTGTGTGACTTGCATGCCACTCCCTCCTTGGGGAATAAAAAGTACTTTGTGACATTTATTAATGATGCTTCTAGGTTTTGTTATGTCTATCTGTTACATACTAAGGATGAAGCATTAGATAAATTCAAAGTATTTAAAACTGAAGTTGAATTACAACTTGGGTCTTTGATCAAAAGATTAAGGACTAATAAGGGAGGTGAGTACATGGATACTCTGTATTTTCAGTCTGTTGGTATAATCCATGAAACAACTGCCACCTATACTCCTCAGCAAAATGGTATTTCTGAAAGGAAAAACAGGGTGCTGAAGGAGACGATTAATTCCATGTTGTCCTATTCAGGACTGAGTCAAGGGTTCTGGGGTGAAGCTATGTTAACAGCTTGCTATTTATTAAATAGGGTTCCCAACAAAAGGAACAAGGTTACCCTGTTGAAAACTTGCAGACCTTGATAGATCTTGAGCTTCGTAGATCATTAGTATTGCTTGTGTAATCACAACCAAACTAAAAGAAAATCTCTACAACTTGTATTCTTTAGCGGAATATAAACACAAGTATAAAACACAGATAACTAAGAACTCTTTGATCCTCTATGGATCGTTATATTAATAACTTGAAAACGTCTAATCTCTAGTACATAATCCATTCTATTGTGTTCCTTTTATAGACAAGGAACCCTAAACAAAACCCTAAACCATTTCCCAAAAAACGTATAAACATAAAACTAAATAAGATATACACAATCACTTCCTAATAAAGCTCATGTATATCCAAACTAAATATACTAAACACAGAATAACAATTTCCGCAGAAACAAACTAGTCTTCAGTAGAACTATGTCTTCGGCAGAATCCATACACTTCGGCAGAATTCATCAGCAGTAATATCAGCATAATTCATACTTCACATAATTCCCAACAATCCTCCCCTAAACTAGAATTTGACGTGGTTAAGTTCCAGTTTCTTGATAGATCTTTAACCTTGCAGCACTAGAGGATTGTAGTCAAACAGTCTCAGCAAAGAATCAAAACAAAATCATCTCTTTGATGAAGAAACTCTAAAACTCCATATCTTTGCAGCAACAAATGACAACATGTACATCAAAACATATAAGTTTCAAACTATTCTCATCACATCCAGGTGTGTTAACTCCTGTGAGAGGTGAATCATTGAAAATAATGGATTTGATGTCTCTTTACCAATAGCCATCACTACTGGAGTAGCCAAATGTTTTAGTTCGAAAACCATGGTACACTGATAACCATTTGATTTATTAGCAAATCAGCAACCATGAACGGATTTGAAATGTCTTTACCTGTAGCCGTTTGCTCAGGACTAGTCAATTCTTAAAATTGGTGAACTGATTACCAAATATGGTATTCCACTGCCTTTACCACAAGCCATATACATGTGGGCTAGTCAATTCTTGGATTCCAAAAAGGAATAAATCATGGTGAATTGATGACCATACAACACTCAGCAATTAAGCATGGGTGGTTGCAAACCCTATGATTTTGAGCAAACCATTACAGCTATCAACAGATTTGATGTGTTTTTACCAAAGCTGTACCCTTTGGACTAGCCAACTCTTTGACATACATAAGGTATATCTGGTGAGTTAATAACCAGCAATAATATACAACAAACCTGCAATAAAAGTTAGTTAAACAAAGAATATACATAGTTTTTTTTTGTTTTTTTTAACGAATAAATAAAGAAAACAAATATTACAAAAGATACAAATTACCACAATCAAGATAAACCTTTATGTTGCAGAAGCTGAGTTTTAATCAATCCAACACATTGTTCTGCATGAAGGTCATCATTGCCAACTGGATTAGGAGGTACTTCCAACTTCTGTCTAAGCATTCTTTCCATTAATGAAACAGACAAAGGATAAGTCTTATCCGAGAACATACACAAAATCATGCCACATTTTGTCTGAACCACATGGACACATGGCATAGGATAAAATCTCCAACTCTCAATCTCCCACTTATGTGAATTCTTCCAAATAGAATACCCTTTACCATCTGGAGAATGAGAATCAAACAAGACTTGAAGATCACCCAATAAATATAAACCAGAACCTTGTGGTGAATGAATAGTATAATACTGAGTGACATGTTCATACAGCATCTTCAAATCATGTCTATCCACCAAATGAAAGATTTCCTTCAAGAAGTTAAACTGTATAGTAGATTTATCCAGTCGATAAACAGTGTTAAGCTTCCCAGCTGTCCAATTGATCAATACAGCATGTGTTCCTTCAGGAAAAACATCAACAGATCCTACTTTAATAAAAGTTGACTTAGCAGCCTTGAGATCTAAAGAGATACTCTTGGAAAGATGTTTCCTAGCTAGTCTCACAGATCTCCGTAAGGAACAAAGTTTCCTTTTAGTCATCCTTTTCTTACGCAATGTATCACCCAAATTATCAATAGATTCAACACTAGGCAAAGCTTCAGAAGAAACAGTAGAAGGTTCAGCAGATAAAACCATATCAGCTGAACTTTTCTCCTCAACATCAGTATTAACTACAGGAGAACTTAATTTTGGTGTCACATCATCAAAATTATCTACAATCTCAACTGTCTTGAGTCTCTTTGCTGTAGGAACATCAGACGTATTAGCAATCCTTTCCAATGTAGAAGAAGTAGAACCAGATGAAGAAAACTTCATAATCATATTATACTTTTTTATCAAAGCATCATCAGATAAAGCTAAGATTTGCTTCATTGACATGCCAGTAGTGTATACAGTAGTACTATGATTCTTCACAATCCTCCTCATATGAGCTCTCTTCTGAGCTATAGTCATTGGTTTTTCCCTTTTTGCTTTATTCCTTTGAGCAACAATAGCATTCCTCTTTGTAGCTGCTTCTAGCTTCTTTTGTTTTCCAAGAGCCACCATTTGAGCCACAAAATTCTCACTATCATAGGCTGCACCTAAAATGCGTTTAGCAAGATTAGGATCAGATGCACCTTGATTAGTATAGGCATCCCATTGAGCATCAGTGATCTTAGGAAATAATTCATCAAGCTCTAGTTGTCTCTCCGTAGACAAATTAGAATCAGACTGAGCATGAAGAAATTCAGCCACTGCACGACTCTTCTGCATATTTTCATAATCAGCAAACATCCTAGCTTGAGCATACCTTTCTTCTTCAGACACCAGATCTGAACCAATCACTTCATCAATCACAGTTTCCTTTCCTTTGTCAGAAGGTTCCATAGCCGAATCAGTTTTAGGAATATGCATAAAAAGAACTTCGAAGAAAACACCCATATCAACATCAGAAGAAACATGTTGAGAAAACGCTTCAACAGGTGTAGAAAAGACTTCAACATTAGAATCGAAGTTAAAACTTCTGCCAGCAAGAAACACTTTAGAATCATCTGCTAAATGTTGAGAACTTGGTGGTTCTTGTACAAATGAAGCTTGACCGTGTTCAGCAGCAACATCCTCCATTTGAACATCAGCAGACACATTTGCAACAATTTGTCCCTTTGAAGCTTCAGTAGATTCCTTATTCAAATATAGTCTTTTCCTTTTGCTAGTGTATCGAATAGGTTCCTTTTTCTTTGAAGATTCAGCAGCAATATGAGAAGAAACATGAGTTGTTAGAGCTGCATCAGCCAAGATTCCTAGTGATGCAAGCTGAGTCTCTTCTTGCTCCTCATCAGAAGAAACCAAAATTCTCCTTTTGCCCCTTTTTCCAAGTTGTTCCTCCAAGTTCTTAACTTTATTCTGCAACTCCACAATCTTACCACCAAGAGTAGATTTAGTCTCTGCAAGATCTTTCTTGAGATCAGTAATCTCAGCGACATACCTGTTCACTAGAGCATACAAAGATGTAAGTGTAATAGGGTCCTCAGCTCCACCAGCAGATTGCTCATTGGGAATGGGAGCATCATCGGGCCTTTCAGAATAAATATCAACATGCTCAAAGAATGGAACATGATCATTAACTGAATCTCTAACAGGACTAGGAGTAGGCAGCCTATTAAACTTAGTCTCAAACTCAGCATGAGGAACCTGTGTAGGTGGTGGACTAGATCTAGGTGAAGGAGTGGATAAAGGTTGTTCAGGAGTAACAAGATGTGCTTCAGCAGCATTAGAAGGGCCTTCATTTATTGTCACTGATGGATTCCCATCAGTAGCAACAGTAGTACAAGGTGGAGAACCAACAACATTCCCCTCATCAGCAGATTCATTGCCTTGAGGCAACATAGCCGCTAGCAAAGGATGATGTGCCCCCTCATACTTAGTTCTCATTGAAGCAAATAGTTTAGCAGATAAAGCTCCTATGGGATAAAAGGCTTGGGTTTGGGTAGTAATGTCTAATATTATTTGCAAAAACCTAGGGTACATTAAAAACTTGTTCTTTTTCCTAGTTATATTCTCAACCATATTATCAAAAATAAACTTAGAAAAATTATAAGTTAAACCCTGAGATAGACATATAATACCACATCCCAATTGAGTAGAAAATTGATCCCATCCTCCTGATTTATTGCTTAAACTCTGAAGCAATGTATGAACCAAAAACCTCCACATAGGACAAAGCTGATTCTTTAACCACATGTCAGTCCTTGTATCTTGATATCCAATTGCTCTTAGTCCATCAAGTACCACATCAGCATTCGAATGATAAACCCCATTCTCATCATTCAATCGAAGTTGTCTTCTTTTTAGCTCCTCTGTCACCACATGCTCTGTTCCGTCAATCATTGCAACAATCTCTGTATCACTCCGTTTTGTAGCAGTCGCCCAAAATTGAGTAACCAACGATTCATAAATCACTTCCGGAGAATGCGTTAAAGCATACTGAATCTTGGATCTTTGTAAGAATTCTACCATTGGTCTATACAACTCATCACCCTTAGCTGTTCCCAGAAAAGCGACTTTATTATGATCATGCTTGAATTGAAGCGCCATGAGAAAAATCTTAAGTTAGGGTTAAGATTCACACAAGTGGAAGTGTTTTGAACGTGAGTAAAGAGGAAATCGTTTAATTTGAGACGAAGATATGCGAGTAGAGAATAAGTAGTAGTTTCCCAATTTTGGTCAAATTGTTGACCAGTGGTGACGTGTACTTCTACTTTTACCCAATTAAACTTTCAACTTCGGTAGAAACACTAGTCATTCTGCTGAAGAATACCAATCAGCAGAAATAGATTACGTATTCAAGAAGCTTCAGTAAATATCTTTTTAGTGTTTCACCCACACGCATTAAATCTCATTAATTCTTGAAAATGTCTATAAAACAATCCCAATGCACACATAACTCTTCATCAAAAACCCCCAAATAACATCACAAACCCTAATTTCATCAATGCTTCAAAATTAACCACAATCAGTCATGAGTACTAAACCTGAGATCATAGATCTCACAACATCATCCTCATCATCATCAAGTGATGATTCAAACCCATGGCTTCATTACTTTCCTCAACCATATCCACGACCAAGTAAATCACCTTTTCTCCTTTCTTCAGAAGATGATAGTGTAGTGAATCCAAGTGAATCTGCTGATGATTCTGATGACTCCTATAAGGAGGGAACGTCTTACTCCCAACCTTCAAGACACCTCGGCCTCACTTGAAGTCCATGAGCGAAATCCGCCACTCCCTAAGGATAGAGAGGTGGTTCTTGGTCTTTCTCGCACTGCAGGTTTTGGTGCATCATCACATATCGTATAGAGGAAATCCTTAGGGATGGTGGATGGATTGCATTTTGGTTGAAATCAGTAGATGAATCACAAAGGACATATTATTTTTCTTCATCATCATGTGTGGTCATCTTCATCATCATCGTTTTCATCAATCCATCCTTCCCATTTTGATCCTTAGCTTTGATTGGCGGCAAACAGTCAAGTTTATCACACAAGCTAACCACTTGTGAATGGTCAACCGTAATAAAATTAAAACTGTCTAAAACCAATACAATTATGATGCGGAGTATATAGTGTTTCCATAGGTCGTTAAGTCCCACGGAGGATTAATGGTGTTTAACACTTTCAGATGTCGAATAATCACTAAGGATAGTGATCAGTAAGGATTTTTGTTTATAATTACACTACTGATTGATTGGAATATATTAGAATACGTAATTGTAAAGCACAACAATCAGATAAGACAAACGTAAATACGTACGTTTATTAAATTACGTAAACGTACAAAATAAAACGTGAGATCTAAGAAATAAAAGGCCTACAAATATGAAAATGATATTTTTGGAATCCTAAAAATAAAAGAAAATTATTGGAAAATTAAAATTATTTTTTTTAGCTATTTACTTAATTATTATTAATTAAAACCTATTTTTAACTATTTATTAATACTCTAAAATATAATAAAATATGAAATAAAACTAGAAAAATAAAATTATGACTTAGGAAAATCTAAAATATTATAAAACTAATTTTAAAACTGAAAAGATATCTTTTATGTTTTTTATTTATTTTTTATTAATTATTTAATACTTTTTAACTATTTTTAATTTTAATAAATACTAAACAAACTGAGAAAATTATGAAACTTTTTCTAAAGAAATCCTATGGTGACAGAAAACTAAGAAAATTATAAAAACAGAATTTGCTTAATAATAAGCTGAAAAGAAAAATCTAAAAATCTAATTTCTATTAAATAAACGCTATCACTATTTTAAAAATGATGTTTTTGTGTTTTTTCTTTTTTTAGACCTATTTAACTACTTAAAATAAAAAAACTTTTATGAAAACAAAAATTTTACAAATTAAAAATAAGCTGTTTTAGAAGCTTAAAAGCCCAACAGTGGAGTTATGAGCTTATTTTGATGAATTAAGCTCAAACAAGCTTACAAGCTGAAACCAAAATTTGAAATAAGATGCAATAAGCTCAAAACTACTTATATGAAGCTAATAAACACAAGGAACCATATTAATAAGCTGAAATAATCAAATAAGCACTTATATTAAACTAAGAAACCAAACAATCCTGTGGAGATTTTCTAAGCAAGATTAAGCTAATGAAATAAGCTCAAAAGCTCAAAACAAAGACTGAGTCAACAAGTTGGGTTGGTGGGCTATCCAAAAAGTCCAAGCTCACTTACTATGGTTCACTAATGAGCTTGTGAAGAGCTTGAGAAAAAGCTTGTTAGCTTGGTTATTCAGAGTGTATACAAGAAAATGGGACAAAGAAAAAGCTATATGCGGCCTAGCAAATAAGCTACAAATGGAAAAACTAAGATTGGAACTTCAAGATAGCTTGGTTAGCTTTCTAAAGAACCAAAATACACAAGCTTATGCTAACTAATAAGCTCTGTGTAGCTTATGAAAATGAAAGTGGTAAAAAGCTACAGTACACAGAGCACATTTTGAAAAAGTACTAAAAAGAAGCTAGGAAATAAGCTATTAAATAAGCTATCTAGAAATTATAAAAAATACTAGGGTAAAGCTGAGCAACTATATTTTGATATCTCAAAAGCTCAAATGTTCAAAACTAATATTAAGTGCTATATAAATTTATCTATTTTATTCAAAAACGCATTAAAGTGAAAATTTTGACTTTTAAGATTAACTAAAAGTTGACTAATATGAACTTTAAATCAATACTCTCTTGATTATGTTATATTAAGCTATAATAAGATCAAGTTAAGCTAGGTTAACAAGTTTTAAACTACTATGATGAGTTTTACCTTTTAAATCTTAACAGTTATGAAATTAAGTTAGATTAAGAGTGATTTTGACTATTTAACAATTGGAATTTGGATTTTATGCTTGTGCTTGAGTTATTAAGAACTAGTGTGACACAGAACAACCAAGAACAAAGGCTCTAACAAAATCTAACACGCTTAACCAAGTGAAACCAAACACCCCTTAACAAGACTGTTTTGAAACTTTTCAAGACAATACATAGATTAAGACCATGAAATTGATTTCAGACTTTATAATATCATATAATGGGACTAAATGAGCATTAAACAACAACAATAACAACATAAAACTTAGGATTAACAATTATGCTAATATATGACATTAAAATAAAGTTTTTAGCAACTACCAATTAAAAAGAACAAGGAAACGTTTTTATTGTTTAATTCTACTTAAATACAACTCATAAACATAGAAGCATAATAATTTAAGCTAATAGGTAGCTTTTACTTGATGAAAAGCTAAAATTGAGCAAAAGGCTTACAAGATGATTCCAAGTGAAAAATTAGAACTGAGGCACACAAACACAACCTAAAGCTTCCCAATAAGCACTAAACCCAAGGGCAATCCTTTATTAACCCTGCTCCAGCTTTGATCACCATCTTCATGGATTTTTATTTTTTACTAATTTTTTTTTTGTATTTTCTTGTATTTTGCTTTTGGTACTAGACTGATTTTAAAGGTTTCTAATAGCTTAAATAAGCTATCTAGGAGCTTATGTTAACTTATGAGTCCAAAATAACATCTACAAACAACATTCGAACTTTTTGAAATTTTGAACAAGTAAAATTTTCATAAACTGAAAATAGGACTTAGATTTGAAATTAATGTTCTCAAAGCTTTATTATACAATAAAACTTGAAATACTGAGCTTAAAGCTTAAACATACATTGGAATTTAAAAAGTAAGCTAAAAGCGACATAAGAAATTAAAATTTACACTAGTTCTCCTTCTACATTGCTTCCTCCTTGCTTTATAATGATCTCATTAGGCTTTGCAATAGACATCTGAGACTTTCCCACCTATCTTGAGCCATTGGATCTCTCTAATTCATCATATTCGTACATGTGGAAAATTGGCGCCAAATATCTCTTTAGCAGGTTTCTTCAATTAATGCTTTTGGATAGATGTGGAGGTGGAGGGGGGGTTGTTAAACAGTTGTTAGGTGAGGTGGAAGTGGTGGAAAAAGCAAGTGGTGAGAAACCACTCTGGTTTCTGGTTTTGGCGGGGATTGGGAGAGGTAAGGAAGAGGAGGATGAAGGTGGGGCGGGTTTGACTATTTTTGACCGTTTTATTATAAAGGGGTTCACAATGGGGTATATGACTGGGTTCAAAAGGTATGTGTAGCTGGCTCATGGTTCAAGGTCCAAGGGTCATGGGTCAAGTGTGGGTTGGGCTTGTGACTGGGCTTGGATTTGGTTTGTGTTTGTTTTGGGTTTAGTAATAACACAAGGGTCCGTTTGTTTTAGCTTAATAATCACAAGGACCAATCATGTAATTTCTGTTTTATGAGGGACCAAAACTGTAATTTCTCTAAAGTTATCAAAAGGACCAAACTTGACAAACTTTAATAGTACAAGGATAATATTTGATAATTTTCACTTTTTAAAATATCCAAGGACTATTTATGACACTTTTCAAACTTGAAGGACCTTTTCTGCCATTTGATCAAAGATTCATTCAAGGACCATTTTTGACAACTTAGAGTATTTCAGGGACCTTGAATGATAAAACTCCACATTTTTGATTCAGGGACGATTTGACAACTTTTGAAACTTGGGGATTAAAGCGCCAATTATGCAAACTTGATACATTTTTCATCTGATTTTGGTATTTTTGCATTTGAAACACATAAAACACTAATTTGTGATATTTTTATCATTTTGATGCATTTTTGAGTGTTTTCAGATGTTTTTGCAGTTTAAATGGTACAAAAATGATGAGTATTTAGACACTCATCAATCCCCCACACTAAGATATTGCTAGTCCCTAGCAATGTTTTGAGAAAAATTAATTGATTTCATCTCTTTACCAAAAGCCATTACTTTTGGAGTAGCCAATTGTTTTAGTTCAAGTAAGAACCTTGGTACAATGATAACCAAATGATTTTGAGCAAATCATAAGCTTTCAATGGTTTTGATTTGTCTTTACCAGAAGCCGTTTGCTTCTGGACTAGCCAACTCTTAGATAAAATATCTTTGGTGAGCCGATTACCAATTATGGTTTTCCACTGCCTTTACCACAAGCCATAAACTTGCGGGCTAGCCAACTTTTTACTAATTAAAGATATGGTGGTGAACACCATACAATTTGGGCAAATTGCAAGCCGTCAACGGATTTGAGATATCTTTACCAAGAGCCGTTTGCTCTGGATTAGCCAATCCTTATGTGGGTTAGACATGGTGGACTGATTACCATTTGTTGTGTTTAGTACATAGTACTTCCACTAAAAAATTTTAAAATTTGGCCATTTTGGGGAAAAAGGGACTAAAAGGGGTACATTTATGATCAAATTCGCAGAATTTCCCCACACTTAGAAATGAATATTGTCCTCAATATTCAAAGTCCCCTTTAATTATGCGAATCATAGAACGTAAAAAGATAACATTACTAGCCAAGTGTGGAAACACAACAATTATTTTTTCTTTTTTTTTTTTTTTAGAAGTTTATATACAACGTGGGCAACTCCCCACACTAGAAGGTAATGGTACTCATGGGTGAAAACCCATGTGGTGTGTGCTATTGTTTTTGATTATCGAGTCGCTAGCTTGACTCGATCCCCGCATTCATTGGTTCATGGGGAAAGTTTGTAGATCCGAGACAACCACAGGTGGAATGTCCTCTCCAAAATAGTGTTTTAATCGATGACCATTCACTTTAAAATTTGGACCATCGGGTTGAGATAACTCAATGGTACCATAAGGATAAACGTTAGCAATAGTAAATGGACGGACTAACGGGACTTGAGCTTTCAGAAAATCTTCAATCTTGAATTGAAAAGAAGGACTCGATCACCGACGTTGAAAACGCGGTTCTTGATTTTGGAGTCATGAATCTTCTTGTCTTTTGTTTGTAGATCAAGAGTTCTCGTATGCTTGATCACGGAGTTCATTTAATTCATTCATTTGAACATTTCTGTGATCACCAGTATGTCGAATATCAAGTTGGCATGTTTCAAGGCCGGTATGCTTTGTGCTCAAGCTCAATCGGACGATGACATGCCTTTCCGTACACTAGCTTGTATGGAGTACACCCGATTGGTGTTTTATAAGCTGCGGAAGGCCCGAGAGTCGTCATCCGATTTATCCGACCAGGATGCACGGTTTTAAGCCTCTTGTCCTTTCAAGAATTCTTTTAATACCACGGTTGGAAACTTCCACTTGCCCACGTGTTTGGGGGTGGTACGCTTGAGAGAGAAGGCGGTGGGTTACACCATACTTTTTCATGACTCTATCAAATTGGTCATTGCAGAAATGTCTACCACGATCACGATTATAGCTTCGCGGAGTTCCAAACCTAGCAAAAAGAGATTTTAAAAATTTCACAACAACTCGGGCATCATTAGTAGGTAAAGCTTTCGCTTCAACCCATTTTGACAAATAGTCAACGACCACAAGTATGTATTTGTTTCCTCGAGATGATGGAAATGGCCCCATAAAGTCAATGCCCCAGATGTCAAATATTTCACACACTTGAATGGCGTTTTACGGCATTTCATTTCTTTGTGAGATATTTCCATGGCGTTAATCAAGCGTCCACAGGTTTTGACAAATTCGTGGGCATCCTTGTAAATAGTGGGCCAATAAAACCCGGAATCAAACACCTTCTTGGCGGTGTAGTTGGGACTATGATGGCCCCGATGTAGGTCCAGCATGGCAAGCTTTGAGAATGTCCATAGCTTCTTGTCCATAAACACACCGTCGGATGACTTGATCCGCACCGATTTTGAATAAGTAGGGGTCGTCCCAGAAGTAATGTTTAACATCCTTGAAGAATTTGTTCTTCAGTTGGGTCGACATCCCTTTCACTATGAAGTTACCCGCATGGTAATTTGCGAAGTCGAGCAAAGCATGGGGTGGTAGAGTTTCCACAAAAAGAAACCGCATTGAGTGTCTCGAGAGGAAATGTTTCATTAATTTCCTTTTCTGAAAACATCTTGGTGTGGATTTTCTAGGCGGACGATGATCGGCAGCCGGGTTCTCGGCTCCTTTTTTATCCGCGTATAATGATATCAAATTCTTGCGGGAGGAGAACCCAGCGAGCAATCTCGGCTTTGCATCTTGTTTTGCAAAGAGATATTTGAGAGCCGAGTGATCCGTATACACCACACATTTGGTCAAGATTAGATATGGCGAAACTTCTCAAGCGCATACACCACGGCTAATAGCTCTTTTTCTCGTGGTGGTGTAATGAGTTTGAGCTTGATCATGTTTTACTTGCGTAGTGGATAGGCTGAAAATGATTGCTTCTCACGTTGCCTAAATTTGCACCGATAGCAAAATCACTTGCATCGCACATGAGATCAAAGGGTAAATCGGTCGGAACAACGAGAATGGGTGCTTCATTAAGCTTTTATTTAATGTTTCAAAAGCTTCGATGCACTCGGGTGAGAAGATAAAAGGAACATCTTTTTCAAGAAGATGGGTCATAGGCCGGGCGATCTTAGAAAAATCTTGTATGAATCTGCGATAGAAACCGGCATGACCTAAAAAACTCCTAATACCTTTGGCGGTAGTAGGATGAGGTAATTTAGCAATAACATCGACTTTTGCTCTATCTACCTCAATTCCGTTTTTTGAAATCTTATGGCCAAGGACTATGCCTTCTTTGACCATAAAATGGCTCTTCTCCCAATTTAGACAAAGATTGGTGTCTTCACACCGTTTTAGCATTTAATCTAAATGGGAGAGACATGTTTGAAACGAGTCCCCAATGACCGGGAAGTCATCCATAAACACCTCCATTGTTTCCCCGATCATGTCGTGGAAAATTGCCATCATACATCGTTGGAGCGTGCGGGGAGCATTACATAGGCCAAAAGGCATACGTCTGTAGGCAAACGTTCCGTATGGGCAGTGAATGTGGTCTTTTCTTGATCCTGTGGATCAATGGGGATCTGAAAATAACCACGAAACCATCTAGGAAACAATAGTATTCGTTCCCCGCTAATCTCTCAAGCATTTGGTCCATGAAGGGTAAGGGAAAATGGTCTTTTAAGTGGCGTCATTCAACTTACGATAGTCAATGCAAACACGCCATCCGTTACGGCCGAGTTGGAATTAACTCATTTTCTTCATTTGTGACAACAGTTATGCCACCCCTTTTAGGAACACAATGAATTGGGCTAACCCAAGGACTATCTGAGATCGGATAAATTAATCCTGCATCAAGAAGTTTGATAACCTCTTGTTTGATAACATCATGGATTTTTGGATTTACTCGTCTCGATGTTGAATACTTCAGTTTGAAGTCATCCTCCATCAAGATTTTGTGAGTACAAAACTCCGGGTTGATACCCTTAATGTCGGAGAGTTTCCAAGCAATTGCTTGCTTGTGTGACTTCAAGACCTTTATGAGAGCAACTTTTTCATCTTTACTCAAATATCGAGCAATAATGACGGGTAATTTATCATTACCCTCAAGAAATGCATATTGAGATTAGGTGGTAAGTCCTTAAGTTCGACTTCAGGAAATTTTCGCTTTCTCAACTGCAATTGACTTCCTTGTTATGAAGCTCGACGTGAGGGAGTGGAGATGGATCATCATTAAGCAACTTCTCAATGAGAAGTATGTCCCTCGATGTTGCGATGGGGCGTGATCAATTTCCCATGGAATGAATCACTAGACAAGTATGCTTCAATCTCTTCCAAGATGAAGTCACTTTCCTCAAATGGAGTGAGAGAAGGAGTAGAATTGGCAATGATGGGTTGAGATGAATGAGTGAGATTATCACTCGAAGAATTATGATCATAACCAAGAACTTCTTGAGAGTACTCTTCTGAAGCAACATCAATGATATCTATTCGGTTAACCGATTTGCGAATCATAGTTTGCGGAGTACCTCGAAGTTTGATCAAGGTTAAAGGTGACAACTTCATTACCAACACGTAATGTGATTTCTTGCTCAAATACATCAATGAGAGCACGGCCCGTTCTCAGGAATCCTCGTCCAACAATGAGAGGAACCCGATGATCGGCATCGAAGTCTACAACCACAAAGTCAGCTGGAAAATGGAACTTTCCTACTTTCACAAATACGTCCTCGGCAATGCCAAGTGGACGGGATATTGTACGATCTGCAAGCTCTAGAGTCATGCATGTAGTATAGTGGTAAGTATTCCCGCCTGTCACGCGGGTGACCCGGGTTCGATCCCCGGCAGCGGCGCCAAAATTTGATTGGCGGCAAACAGTCAAGTTTATCACACAAGCTAACCACTTGTGAATGGTTAACCGTAATAAAATTAAAGCGTCTAAAACCAATACAATTATGATCGGAGAGTATAGTGTTTCCACAGTGCGTTAAGTCCCACGAGGAGGATTAATGGTGTTTAACACTTTTCGGATGTCGAATAATCACTAAGGATAGTGATCAAGAAGGATTTTGTTTATAATTACACTACTGATTGATTGGAATATATTTGAATACAGAATTGTAAAGCCCAACAATGAGATAAGACAAACGTAAATACGATACGTTTATTAAATTACGAAACTAAAAGCGTGAGATCTAAGAAATAAAAGGCCTACAAATATGAAAATGATATTTTTGGAATCCTAAAAATAAAAGAAAATTATTAGAAAATTAAAATTATTTTTATAGCTATTTACTTAATTATTATTAATTAAAAACTATTTTTAACTATTTATTAATACTCTAAAATATAATAAAATATGAAATAAAACTAGAAAAATGAAATTATGAATTAGGAAAATCTAAAATATTATAAAACTAATTTTAAAACTGAAAAGATATCTTTTATGTTTTTTATTTATTTTTTATTAATTATTTAATACTTTTTAACTATTTTTAATTTTAATAAATACTAAACAAACTGAGAAAATTATGAAACTTTTTCTAAAGAAATCCTATAATTGTGATGAAAACTAAGAAAATTATAAAAAACAGAATTTGCTTAATAATAAGCTGAAAAGAAAAATCTAAAATCTAATTTCTATTAAAAAGCGCTATCACTATTTTAAAATGATGTTTTGTGTTTTCTTTTTTTAGACCTATTTAACTACTTAAAATAAAAAAACTTTTATGAAAACAAAAATTTTACAAATTAAAAATAAGCTGTTTTAGAAGCTTAAAAAACTATGATTGGAGTTATGAGCTTATTTTGATGAATTAAAGCTCAAACAAGCTTACAATTTGAAACCAAAAGAATTTGAAATAAGATGCAATAAGCTCAAAACTACTTATATGAAGCTAATAAACACAAGGAACCATATTAATAAGCTGAAATAATCAAATAAGCACTTATATTAAACTAAGAAACCAAGCATCTGTGGAGATTTTCTAAGCAAGATTAAGCTAATGAAATAAGCTCAAAAGCTCAAAACAAAGAAGCTGAGTCAACAAGTATTTGGGTTGGTGGGCTATCCAAAAAGTCCAAGCTCACTTACTATGGTTCACTAATGAGCTTGTGAAGAACTTGAGAAAAAGCTTGTTGCTTACTTGGTTATTCGGTGTATACAAGAAAATGGGACAAAGAAAAAGCTATATCTGACCCTAGCAAATAAGCTACAAATGGAAAAACTAAGATTGGAACTTCAAGATAGCTTGGTTAGCTTTCTAAAGAACCAAAATACACAAGCTTATGCTAACTAATAAGCTCTGTGTAAGCTTATGAAAAAATGGTGGTAAGGCTTGTGCAGGAGCACATTTTTGAAAAAGTACTAAAAAGAAGCTAGGAAATAAGCTATTAAATAAGCTATCTAGAAATTATAAAAAATACTAGGGTAAAGCTGAGCAACTATATTTTGATATCTCAAAAGCTCAAATGTTCAAAACTAATATTAAGTGCTATATAAATTTATCTATTTTATTCCAAAGCATGATCAAAGCTGAAAATTTTGACTTTTAAGATTAACTAAAAAGTTGACTAATATGAACTTTAAATCAATACTACTCACTGATTATGTTATATTAAGCTATAATAAGATCAATTTAAGCTAGGTTAACAAGTTTTAAACTACTATGATGAGTTTTACCTTTTAAATCTTACTTGATTATGAAATTAAGTGAGATTAAGAGTGATTTTGACTATTTAACAATTGGGACGGATTTTATGCTTTATCTTGAGTTATTAAGAACTAGTGTGACACAGAACAACCAAGAACAAAGGCTCTAACAAACTCTAACACAGTTAACCAAGTGAAACCAAACACCCCTTAACAAGACTGTTTTGAAACTTTTCAAGACAATACACAGATTAAGACAATGAAATTGATTTGGACTTTATAATATCATATAATGGGACTAAATGAGCATTAAACAACAACAATAACAACATAAAACTTAGGATTAACAATTATGCTAATATAGTTGTTAAAATAAAGTTTTTAGCAACTACCAATTAAAAAGAACAAGCAAACTTTTTTATTGTTTAATTCTACTTAAATACAACTCATAAACATAGAAGCATAATAATTTAAGCTAATATGTAGCTTTAACTTGATGAAAAGCTAAAATTGAGCAAAAAGGCTTACAAGATGATTCCAAGTGAAAATGAGGGGAATTGGGCACACAAACACAACCTAAAGCTTCCCAATAAGCACTAAACCTAAGGGAAATCCTTTATTAACCTGCTCGCCCTTTTGATCACCATCTTCATGGATTTTTTATTTTTTTACTAATTTTTTTTTGTATTTTCTTGTATTTTTTGCTTTTTGGTACTAGACTGATTTTAAAGGTTTCTAAAAGCTTATAAAAGCTTTATAGGAGCTTATGTTAACTTATGAGTCCAAAATAACATCTACAAACAACATTCGAACTTTTTTGAAATTTTGAACAAGTAAAATTTTCATAAACTGAAAATAGGACTTAGAAATTTTGAAATTAATGTTCTCAAAAGCTTTATTATACAATAAAAACTTGAAATACAGAGCTTAAAAGCTTAAACATACACTTTGAATTTAAAGTAAGCTAAAGCGACATAAGAAATTAAAATTTACACTAGTTCTCCTTCTACATTGCTTCCTCCTTGCTTTATAATGATCTCATTAGGCTTTGTGGACATCTCGAGACTTTCCCACCTATCTTGAGCCATTGGATCTCTCTAATTCATCATATTCGTACATGTGGAAAATTGGCGCCAAATATCTCTTTAGCAGGTTTCTTCAATTAATGCTTTTGGATAGATGTGGAGGTGGGAGGGTTGTTAATTTACATTACTGCAGGTGAGGTGGAAGGTGGAAAAAGCAAGTGGTGAGAAACCACTACGGTTTCGGTTTTAAGGAGTTGGGAGAGGTAAAGGTGAGCTTGAACGGGCGGGTTTGACTATTTTTGACCGTTTTATTATAAAGAGGGGTTCACAATGGGGTATATGGTGGGTTCAAAAGGTATTGTGGTGGCTCATGGTTCAAAGGTCCAAGGGTCATGGGTCAATTATTGGGTTGGGCTTGTGTTGTACTGGCTTGGATTTGGTTTTGTGTTTGTTTTGGGTTTAGTAATAACACAAGGGTCCGTTTGTTTTAGCTTAATAATCACAAGGACCAATCATGTAATTTCTGCTTTATGAGGACCAAAGCGTAATTTCTCTAAAGTTATCAAAAGGACCAAACTTGACAAACTTTAATAGTACAAGGATAATATTTGATAATTTTCACTTTTTTTAAAATATCAAGGACTATTTATGACACTTTTCAAACTTGAAGGACCCAGCTTCGCCATTTGATCAAAGATTCATTCAAGGACCATTTTTGACAACTTAGAGTATTTCAAGGACCTTGAATGATAAAACTCCACATTTTGGATTCAGGGGACCGATTTGACAACTTTTGAAACTTGGGGATTAAAACGCCAATTATACAAACTTGATACATTTTTCATCGATTTTGGTATTTTTTTTTGCATTTGAAACACATAAAACACTAATTTGTGATATTTTTATCATTTTGATGCATTTCTGAGTGTTTTCAGATATTTTTGCAGTTTAAATGGTACAAAAATGATCAGTATTTAGACACTCATCAAGCTTCCTCGTCATAGTAGTCATGTATCTCCAGCCATCAAGATAGAATGAATGGGTGGTTATGCAAGACTTCACAAATGCATATCCAGCATCTAGTGTGAAAGATGTAAGCGATCATGCATATCAACGGCGACTTTGTTAGATGTTGGAATAGATGATATGAACTAGATTAGGATTAGTAGATCATGTATAGCTCTTTTCTTGTTGTTGCATTTGATGTTGATTGTATCAGAAGCTGTAAGGTATGAAACGTTTCTCGAATGAATGAATGAACAATTTGCTTCAGATTACTTCTCTTGAATGAACATTGTAACTTCCGGTACTTTGTCTTGAGTGGAAACAAATAACTCACTTGACACTTTGAATTCGGTAGAAACAAGCTTTAGAGCTTTCTTGACCATATTCCAAATTAACAACCATGGTAAATTCTAACTTGAATAACCAATCGCAAAACAAATGTAACAAACAGAGAGAAACACACAAACCAACAAAGAAGAACAAACTAAGATTACATTAGCTGGTTAGTGTTAGAGAAACGAGAATCAAAAGTATACACAAAAATCAAACAAATTTACATAAAAGAATGCAAAGTGTACACAAATCCTCCCCGAGGCATATACTCCCCAGAGGCCTATGCCTCCCCTTAAACTCTGCAGTTAAGGGTTAAGCATACCAATATGGACCACAAGGTGTTGAAACCTTGGTCCATCAAAAACCTTTGTTAACAAATGCCATACATTATCATCGGTGTGAATTTTAACCACTTTTATCAAATGTTTGTCATATGCATCTCTTATAAAGTGGTGCTTGATTTCAATATGTTTCGTTCGACTGTGAAAAGCGGATTTTAACAATGCATATGGTACTTTGATTATCAATAAAGATTGTTGTGTTCATGAAGTTATACCCATAATCCAAAAATTGATTTTGAATCAAAGAACTTTTGTCCATATACACAATTCTTTTTTGCGTACCTAACGTACTCGCCTTCAGTAAGATAGATGAGGTAGCCACATAGTCTGTTTCTTGCATTGCCAAGAAATCAATCTCTTTCAAGGAATTGGCAACCTCCATTGGTGGACCTCCTATCGATTTGCACCGGCGATAGTCACTATCACTATATGATTCGGCAAATGGAGATTCTTTTGGATACCAAAGGCCTAAATGAGGTTGGCCTTTGAGGTACTTAAAGATCTTCTTAACAGCATTGAGATGGGAAGTAAGTGGAGTAACTTGATGGCGAGAACAAACACTTCACGGCAAAAGTAATATCGGGCCTTGAAGTCATTTAAATACATCAAAGAACCAATCATAGATCTGTATAGATGTACATTCACTGGTGGATCTACTTCAGTGTTGGTCTTTGACTTTGGAGCTTCATAAGGTGTAGTGGCAGTCCTTACACTCTCCATTCCAAACTTCTTCAAGATGTCCCTCACATATTTGTCCTGACTTATAAAGATACCATCAGGTTTCTGCTGAACTTGAAGACCCAACAAGAAAGTCATTTCTCCCATGGCACTCATCTGAAACTCTCCCTTCATAAGCTCCTCAAACTCCTGCACCAAGCTTCCTTTGTGGATCCAAAAATAATGTCATCCACATACACTTTCACAAGAATAATATCTGTGGAATTCTTCTTCGAGAAAAGTGTTTTATCAATAGCACCTCTTAGATATCCATGCTTCAGAGATGATGAAAGCCTAGCATACCAAGCTCGTGGTGCCTGATGTAGTCCATAGAGAGCTTTGACAACCTTGTAAACATAAGTAGGATGATCGGGTCTTCAAATCCTTTAGGTTGAGTGACATAAACCTCCTCTTCTATTTCACCATACAGGAAGGCTCCTTTAACATCCATTTGATATACCATAAAACCCATATAGGATGCATAAGCCAAGAAAATCTGTATGGCCTCAACTCTTATTACAGCAAGTGCAAACACTTCATCATAATCAATCCCCTCCTCTTGTCTATAACCCCGAGCAACCAATCTTGCTTTGTTTTTAATTACAACACCCCTTGCATCTCTCTTATTCTTCAGAATCCATTTAGTCCCACTTGCATACTTGCCATGAGGGTCAAAAGTGGTACCAATATCCAAACTTGCTGATTTTGAAATTGTTGCATCTCTTCCTGCTTTGCCTCAAGCCAACTCAATCTTCAAGAGCCGAGTAACACTAGTTGGTTCCACTTGAGAAAAGAAAACAAACAAGCAGACAATGTTCATAGTGCTGTGTGATTGTCTCTTTCTTGATTTGAGACATAAGAGATAAAAGCCACTTGACCATATTTAGAACTTGTCATAGTACCCCTAGTTCTACTGGGTGCATTAGGATCACCAATAATATTTGACTGTGGATGAGTATTGTGAATCCTTTTAAATTATGATGGTGTTTACATCAATGGTGGTATCAAGATTAGTAACAGTTGGTTCAAAATCAGCATCATAGGAAGGTGAGGTGAAGATTCCAGCTTTAGTTTGATGATTACCAAGATCTGAGGGTCTTGGAAAACGGGTATAAGGATCTCCAAAGTCTGTGGACACTCTAGCAGAAATGGGAGTAGAAACAACATAGCTTTGTGTGACAACCCGTACTTTCAGGTCATTTCTCGACACAATTCATGTCTCATTATTTCAACATTTATAGTAAACTTGGTTTACTTGTTTCAAATTCGCGTAACCTTGGAGGTTTAGCGGCGAATTCATGATCATAACATCACGAACATTTCATATGGACTAAGATTAGTCTACATTTCATTGACATCATTTGCATCATGATAATTCATTCACGACATTTCATTTCACCTTCAACGCGTAATTCTTATATTTAATAATCTTTATCGCGTGAGTTATTATTTTAAATATTTAACCCGTTACTTTCAAAAATGATCCCGAGGTATTTTTAAACTTACATTTAGTTCATAAAAACTATATTTTTAGTTTTCCTAGTGTTTCAAATTTATTTGGTAAATAAATCGTAAAAGTTTAATTATTACGTCGCTTTTCTTAAAAATTATACGGTAATTATTTTATCACTCAAATTTCACAAGGAATGTATTTTTACAATTTTTATTATCTCACTACATCTTACTTTGATCTATTAAACATCTCTTTTACTCAAAAATCAACCATTTACCTTACAAGTGTTTATTTACTTACATATTTCTTGCACCTTTTATAAATTACTACACATATACATATACTTTCATTTTAAAAAAAAAAAAAATATAAATATCTACATTCCCCCCCCCTTGGCCGACCAAGGGGGAAGGGTAGTCATAAATGATGCATGGTTCATTAATTAGATGTTTTTACAACTAATACATAAAGTCTTACTTGAAAATATTTACCTCATTCAATTCACAATCATTTTTCTTTCAAGTGTTAGCAAAGTTCTTCCTCTCCTTTTGCTTCTTCCTAACCGGTTCCAACAAGAGCTCCAAAGGGATAAAAAATTTTCAAGTCCAAGTGTTAATATCAATCTAGTATATACTCTATATAAGGTTTTGAAATAAAAACCAAGAGTATTTAGGCTAATCCTTGTTACTTTCACCTCATCATAATCACTAGTAAGCATATTTCTTTCATTTTCATGTTTCCTTTTCAATTTCATATTCATCTTTTCATTTTTGGAGATAGTATGCATGTTATGTGATTTATACCATTTATTTCATGATTTTAGAGTATATATATATATATGGTCATCCTATAATTATCCCCATGGTATTGGTTGGTCTTGATGGTGATTAGGAACCCATGACACCCTAAGAAGGTGTATGGTAGGATTAGATTAGTTTTGGAGTTGATTTGAAGGGATTAGAATAGGTTTTGTCCGAGAAAAACTATTTTCGATAACTATATATTGTGTTCTGTCCTTGTTTTGATTTTCTGGAAAATCCGACAGTAGGCACGACTTTTTGGCCTTGATATTTAGAAAATATACTTTAAAACGAATCCGTGGCCGCTTGAACGGATTAAAACGGAGTTATAACGAAGAAGTTATGGATTTTACAAGTTTGACGACGAAATATATTATTTTCAGAAATTTCAGCATACTATATTTATTTTGTACGGGTCAAAAACGAGCCTTAAGCTTCACAAATTATTTCGACTTCTCAAAAATATATTAGTATACTTTGATGCAAGCTAAGGACGTATAAAACGTAGAAAACGGATTTGAAGCGACAAAGATATGCACTTTTTCATAAACTTGCCGTAACTAATTTTTCTGCACACAATTAGCCAAAATCACTATCTTTAACCCTTAATATCTTTATGTTCGAGACCTTTTGAATGAAAACTCCTGAACTGAAACTTTTAGATATCGATACAAACTTTCCAAAACAGTCGAGTTCGTTCTCTAACGATCGGCGTACACCATTTTACGACTAGTTTTCCAAAGCCATTTTGGTAATTTCATGATTTTTCCGGCGACATTGTTTTGCGACGAAAAGTGGTAATTTCACCAAAAATCATTATAAAATCATTGTAGGATGACATTTTGATGTAAAAACATGTAAAGTCATTTTTGATTGGTCAAGGCGTCAAAAGAGTATTTTTCGACGTCGAGTAATATTTTCAAAACTCGTAAATGGTATAAATAACATACGGAATGCATGCATAACATTACATTGCAACTCATGACATATCATGTCATTGATAATAGGTCGGTTAGCATCACATTAAACCTCGGTGTACTCACTTTTGCCATTATTCCAGTTTATCCAAGTGAGTTTTCATAGCCCGTTTTACATGCTTTCGATTATTTTCAAACCCCTTTGAGAATACATTGCACTACATTTTTTCTTTATGCGATACCAAGTATGTTAAATTCATTACATTGCTTAAGTTACCGCATTTGCCAATTTGAAAGTCCCCATTACTTGAACATGAACCGTTAATCTTTGGAGCGAGGATGAGTGGATAGATCTATCGAGGGTGGCGCCTCCATCCGGGTTGGTGAATCCCAACCAGGAAAACGGATGCATTTCATTTGATCACATTACTGAGTTGTCTGGCAAACACTCTGCAGGGGCATACATGATTGAACAGTCTAGTTTCGAGGTCATGGGCTTAGAGCAATTGTAACATTATTTTACGTGACTTGATGGTCATGCATGATAGATACTTGTGTAGTCGTATAAAACATTTACATAAACCTATGATTTCTCACCAACATTATTGTTGACCGATTTAGCAATGTATTTTTTGTAATGGCGAGGCATTATCATCATGACATGGTTTAGGGACCTACATTTTGAGTCGTGGCGTCGACTTACATTATGTACATTATGGCACTTTATTTCAAAACATCGTTTGGATTTGTATTATATTTGTATTTCCGCAAACTTTGTAAAACCTTTTGGGACCGATGTTGTACTCACGATTGTTTTTATTATTATATCCAACGATGTGTTTTAAACGGCACTTTAGGTCGTTCAATATAAGCTGTGATGTGGTGCTATGACAGTCAATCCCCGAATTCCATTCCGCGGTACCAAAAGCAGGTAAATTGGGGGTGTGACAGTTGGTACCGAGCTACGATTATAGAGAACTAGGTTGCATCATTGACCCTAGACTATAGCTACATTATCATAGCATCTCATCATTTCATCATAGTGCATATTCACTTTTCATGCGGATTCACTTACACTTTATTGAGATTATTTACTTTTATTTCACATCGGTTGTCACAGACATGTCTTCAGATTCACATCCTATCACCATATCATCACGGACTCTAGCTTCGGATGATGTTCCAGCTAACCCCATCATGGATGATGTTGCATCACATTCCCCTGAGATCGTATCTTCCATTGGATCTACTCCAGCCTTCCCGATCATGACCGACACGGGGCCGAACCCTTCGAGGAGGCGAGGTTGCACCCCTCTCACGTTAGCCCGGCTCACGATCCACCAGCACCACTACTAGCACCATCACCACCATCATCACCATCTTCATCATATTTTCTTAGAGATCCTTTACCTACGACAGACTTGCCGCCCAAAACGCGTGCTCGTTTTGATATCCCTACACCACCATCCATCTGAGCCCGAGCCACCCGTTAGGTTCGAGTTAGGAGAGAGTTCTAAGGCTGCAACTGCCGTGACCTTCTACTGGCGTTAGGAGCCCGTATTATTGATAGATCCAGTCAGATAGATAGGTTGTCGCGTGCAGTTGGAGGAACTGCTGTCGGTAGATAGGATTGAGCCCATTGCGGAGGAGGTCGAGGGCCTAGTGTTAGGCAGGGTTGCTATTGATTTGTCACATGAGTATTCTCATAGGCGGTTAGAGGACGAGGAGAGTATTGCTTCTTTCTTTGCGGGTCGATTGGAGAGTTGAGGAGTTTGGTGGATAGTTTGACTACTCGGGTTCGCGATCTTGAGGATAGGGCGGCGGAGCACCATGAGGTGCCTTATGTAGACTTTTGTCATTGTATAGTTTTGACCATTATTATCCTAGTCACAAGGTGTGTGACGTAGTTAAAGAACTTGTTGTATTTTGGTTGTTGTACAAACAAATGTATCAAGTATTGACTCTACTATGTAGGAATGGTTATTATTATCTATGATATCGGTCCATGTAGGCGAAATTTTCATGTATATTATCCCCGTGTGTTGTGATTATATTTGTGATATTTCGTTATTGTTCCGTTGTGATTCCATTTATCTTTATGCATGTTGTGGTTGTGGATATATTTGTATGATGGTTGTTTCTACTTACGAGTTCTCATGATTGTTTCATCTTGTGATTTTGAAGAGTTATGGCGCCTAAGAAAGTTACACCTGAAATGACCCAAGCAGAAATTCAAAAGTTGGTGAATGATAGCATTGCTAATACACTAAGAGTCGAAAGGAAGCGATGAAGCCGCTGCCGCGCTTCTTTGAGGCCATTTCAGCTGGCTGCCTAGGCTAGCTATGCCTCTTGGTAATGCGGGGAGGATCTGGGGTTAAGAAATGTTCGTACAAGGATTTCAAGAGTGGTGAACCCACTAAGTTTAGAGGTACCGAGGGTGCGACGGCCATGGTTCGATGGTTTGAAAAGTTGGAATCGGTATTTTTGCTTTGTAACTGTCCGGATGCCGGTAAGGGTCAAATTTACTACTGAGCACTTTACTCGATGGAGCATTGTCTTGGTGGAATTCATATGCTCAACCGATTGGAATGGAGAATGCTTTTAAGCTTACTTGGGAGCAATTTAAGGGCTTGGTGACTAAGAAGTTTTGTCCTCGAGCGAAATCAAAAGTTGGAGACGGAGTTCTATGAATTGGTAACCATTGGGTATGATATAGAACACTTACATTCGGAGATTCTAGGAATTGGCCGCGTTATGCCCGTCGATGGTACGGATAACGAAGTTGCTAGAGGCTTTCATCGGGGACTTCGAGGTTATTCAAGGAGATGTGACTTCGTTTGATCCACAAACAATTGAGGAAGCTATTAGTGACTCGAAGTTGATGGCACAAGTGGTGAAGCGAGGTAAGTACACCACCACCAACCGAAGCAACAACAACAACCCCAACAACCGTTTCAACAATAACCGAGCCAACTACAACAACAATAGCAACAATAACAAGCGCAAGTGGGACAACAACAAGGGTAGGAATGCTACTCAACAACCACCCAAAAGGCAAGAGGTTGCTAAGGCTTATGTTAGGGCGAAGGAAGGAAAAGGATATTCGGGGGTTTTGCCGAAATGTAATAAGTGTTTTAGTCATCACAATCCGGTCGATGTCACGATCCGTTGTGAGAATTGCAAGAAAGTTGGTCACCGTACTAGGGATTGCAAGTCGCCACAGGTTACATGTTTTGGTTTTAGCTGCGGACACTACAAAAGAGGATTGTAAGAAAGGAGAGAATCAAGCAAATCCGAATCAAGGAGGTTTGGCACGAGGAAGGGTTTACGTCATTGGAGGCGGAGCAGATAGGGAGGACCCAATGTCATAACGGTGCGTTTCTTCTCAATAATCGTTATGCTTCAGTTTTATTTGATTCGGGTGCCGATAAAAGTTTTGTGTCCATTGCATTTGCACCTTTGCTCAACATTAAACCAACTACATTAGACATATCATACAACGTCGAATTAGCTAATGGTAGCGTAGTTAACACAAACACCATTGTCCGCGGTTGCACATTCAATTTTCTTAATCATCCCTTCAACATAGACCTCATGCCCGTAGAGCTTGGTAGTTTTGACGTCGTCATCGGCATGGATTGGTTATCTAAGCATCGCGCAAAAGATCATTGTGATGAGAAAGTTGTTCATCTTCCCTACTTGGCGAAACTTTGATTATTAGGGAGCGAAGGTGGAACTAGAATTAGTATCATATCGAGTATCAAAGCGGAGAAGTACATTAAGAAAGGTTGTCTTGCTTTCTTAGCCCATGTAACCGAGAAAAGTGGGAGGAGAAGCGACTTGAAGATGTTCCTATTGTTCGTGAATTTTCTGAAGTAGTTCCCGAGGATTTACGGGACTTCCACCGTACGTCAAGTAGAATTTCATATTGACTTAGTGCCGGAATTTCGCACCGATTGCCTTGAGCACCGTGCACCGTCTAGCACCATCCGAAATGCAAGAGTTGTCTAATCAATTGCAAGAGCTTCTAGACAAAGGATTCATTAGGCCGAGTTCTTCGCCTTGGGGAGCACCGGTCTTGTTTGTGAAGAAGAAGGATGGATCCTTCCGAATGTGCATAGATTATAGAGAGTTGAACAAGTTTACGGTGAAGAATCGTTACCACTCCCGAAATTGATGACTTGTTCGATCAGTTGCAAGGTTCTAGTATCTATTCCAAGATTGATCTTCGGTCGGGTTATCATCACGAACCGAGTTCGGGAAGAGGATATTCGAAACAGCGTTTAGAACGTTCACGGTCATTACGAGTTTCAAGTGATGCGTTTGGATTGACTAATGCACACGCGGTATTCATGGATCTCATGAATAGAGTTTGTAAGCCGTATTTGGACAAGTTTGTTATAGTGTTCATTGACGACATATTGATCTACTCAAAGAGCAAAGAAGAGCACAAAGAGCATTTAAGGATGATTTTAAGGCTACTCAAGAATGAGAAGTTGTATGCCAAATTTTTGAAGTGTGATTTTTGGAACCACAAAGTGCAATTTCTTGGTCATGTCATTGATAGTCATGGACTACAAGTTGATCCCGCAAAGATTGAAGCCGTGAAAGATTGGGTTACTCCAACGAATCCTCTGAGAAATTGACAATTTCTAGGACTAGCCGGATATTACCGAAGGTTCATCGAAGGTTTTTCGAAGATAGCAAGACCTTTGACCAAGTTGACACAGAAAAACAAGAAGTACAAGTGGGGAAAGAAACAAGAAGTTGCTTTTCAGTTGTTGAAGCAAAACTTTGTAGTCGCGCCAATTTGGCACTACCGAAAGGCATTGAGAACTTTGTTGTATATTGCGGCAGCATAAAGGACTTGGGGCTGTTTTAATGCAAAACGAGAAGGTGATAGCGTATGCTTCTCGACAACTTAAGACTCATGAGAAGAACTACACAACTCATGATCTCGAGTTAGGAGCCGTAGTTTTTGCGCTCAAGATTTGGAGACACTACCTCTACGGTACAAAGTGCACGGTGTTTACCGACCACAAGAGTTTGCAATATATTCTTGATCGAGGAAGGCTTAATATGAGGCAACGTCGTTGGTTGGAGTTACTCAGCGACTATGATTGTGAAATCAAGTATCACCCAGGAAAAGCCAATGTTGTGGTGATGCTCTTAGTCGGAAAGAGAGGCCTAAACCTTTAAGAGTTCGATCATTGGGAATGACGATTATTTCTCCTTTACCATCGAAAATCCATGAAGCACAAGTCGAGGCACTTAAGGAGGAAAATCGACCAAGTGAAAAGCTTTATGGTATGCCCGAAGGCGCAAATGGTTTTGTAAAGAAGCGGATGGAGTATTATGTTTCAAAGATAGAATGTGCGGTTCCATTGTATGGCGGAATCGAGAATTGATTATGCATGAGTCGCATAAGTCAAAGTATTCTATTCATCGAGGATCGGATAAGATGTATCAAGATCTTAAGAAGCTTTATTGGTGGTCGAACATGAAAGCGGAGATTGCCACTTACGTTAGCAAATGCCTTACCTGCTCTAAGGTAAAAGTTGAATATCAGAAGCCTTCAGGTTTACTCCAACAACTTGGAAATTCCTCAATGGAAATGGGAACGCATTACAATGGACTTTGTTCTGAAACTTCCTAAGACATCGGGAGGTTACGACGCTATTTGGGTAATTGTTGATCGTCTTACCAAGTCAGCCCATTTCATACCGATTAGAGAGACTTATTCCATGGAGCAACTCACTAGACTTTATGTCAAGGAAATAGTCTCGAGACACGGAGCACCAATTTCTATCATTTCCGCCAGAGATAGTCGATTCACTTCAAACTTTTGGAATTCATTGCAAGATTCATTGAACAGATTAGAGATGAGCCGCGACATATCACCCACAAACCGGCGGTCAAAGTGAAAGGACCATTCAAGCGTTAGAAGATATGCTTGAGGGCATGTGTTATTGATTTTGGAAATGGTTGGGCTAACCATTTGCCATTGATTGAATTCTTGTACAACAATAGTTATCACACGGTATAAAGATGGCACCATTGAGGCACTCTGTAATTACGAAAGTGCGATCACCTGTTGTTGGGCGGTAGGAGACGCACAACTTACTGGTCCAGAAGTGTGCGGGGAAACCACGGAAAAGATTGTTCAAATTAAGTGATAGACTTCGAGCGCAAGGAGTCGACGAGAAAAGTTATCTGCGGATGTTAGGCGCCAAGGATTTGGAATTTCAAGTAGGTGACAAAGTTATGTTGAAAGTATACGCCTTGGAAGGGGCGTGGTACGTTTTGAAGCGTGGGAAATTGAACCCAGATACATTGGACCATTCAAGATTTTGGCGAGAGTTGGTCGGTAGCTTATCGACTTGATCTTCCGTGAACTTAGTCATGTACAACCACGTTTCCGCGTTTCAAACTTGAAGAAGTGTCTTCGGACGAATAAACTCGTTATTCCATTGGATGAAGTTGACTCGACGACAAACTCAATTTTGTGGAGGAACTGTTGAGAAATCATGGACGGCGAGGTCAGCGGTTGAAAGCAGTCGTATTCCTATTGTGAAAGTTAGGTTGGAATTCTCGGCGAGGTCACGAGTTTACAGGAGCGGGAGAGACCAAATCGCGACACAAGTATCCTCATCTTTTCGCCGACACCGTTAGACCTAACAATGATTGAATTCAGGGACTGAATTCCTTTTTGGATGGGCGAATGTGACAACCGTACTTTCAGGTCATTTCTCGACAATTCATGTCTCATTATTTCAACATTTATAGTAAACTTGGTTTACTTGTTTCAAATTCGCGTAACCTTGGAGGTTTAGCGGCGAATTCATGATCATAACATCACGAACATTTCATATGGACTAAGATTAGTCTACATTTCATTGACATCATTTGCATCATGATAATTCATTCACGACATTTCATTTCACCTTCAACGCGTAATTCTTATATTTAATAATCTTTATCGCGTGAGTTATTATTTTAAATATTTAACCCGTTACTTTCAAAAATGATCCCGAGGTATTTTTAAACTTACATTTAGTTTATAAAACTATATTTTTAGTTTTCCTAGTGTTTCAAATTTATTTGGTAAATAAATAAATTAAAGTTTAATTATTAAACTTTTTCTTAAAAATTATCGGTAATTATTTTATCACTCAAATTTCACAAGGAATGTATTTTTACAATTTTTATTATCTCATTACATCTTACTTTGATCTATTAAACATCTCTTTTACTCAAAAATCAACCATTTACCTTACAAGTGTTTATTTACTTACATATTTCTTGCACCTTTTATAAATTACTACACATATACATATACTTTCATTTTAAAAAAAAAAAAAATATAAATATCTGTTCTAATGGCGCCAAGGGGGAAGGGTAGTCATAAATGATGCATGGTTCATTAATTAGATGTTTTTACAACTTATACATAAAGTCTTACTTGAAAATATTTACCTCATTCAATTCACAATCATTTTTCTTTCAAGTGTTAGCAAAGTTCTTCCTCTCCTTTTGCTTCTTCCTAACCGGTTCAACAAGGCTCCAAAGGGATCAAAAATTTTCAAGTCAAGTGTTAATATCAATCTAGTATATACTCTATATAAGGTTTTGAAATAAAAAAACCAAGAGTATTTAGGCTAATCCTTGTTACTTTCACCTCTTCATTTTCACTAGTAAGCATATTTCTTTCATTTTCATGTTTCCTTTTCAATTTCATATTCATCTTTTCATTTTTGGAGATAGTATGCATGTTATGTGATTTATACCATTTATTTCATGATTTTAGAGTATATATATATATATATATGGTCATCCTATAATTATCCCCATGGTATTGGTTGGTCTTGATGGTGATTAGGAACCCATGACACCCTAAGAAGGTGTATGGTAGGATTAGATTAGTTTTGGAGTTGATTGGAAGAGATTAGAATAGGTTTGTCCAGAAAACTATTTTCGATAACTATATATTTGTGTTCTGTCCTTGTTTTGATTTTCTGGAAAATCCGACAGTAGGCACGACTTTTGGCCTTGATTTTTAGAAAATATACTTTAAAACGAATCCGTGGCGGCTTGAGCGGTTAAAAGCGGGTTATAACGAGAAGAAGTTATGGATTTTACAAGTTTGGCGGCGAAATATATTATTTCAGAAATTTCAGCATACTATATTTATTTTGTACGGTCAAAAACAGGCCTTAAGCTTCTAAATTATTTGGACTTCTCAAAAATATATTAGTATACTTTGATCGAGAAGCTAAGGCGTATAAAAGCATTAAGCAGTTTGAAGCGACAAAGATATGCACTTTTCATAAACTTGCCGTAACTAATTTTCTGCACTCAATTAGCCAAAAACCACCATATTTAACCCTTATTATCTTTATGTTGGAGACCTTTTGGTGAAAACTCCTGAAGCGAAACTTTTAGATATCGATACAAACTTTCAAAAGCAGTCGAGTTAGTTCTCTAACGATCGGCATTACCTTTGTTACTACGACTAGTTTTCCAAAGCCATTTTTGGTAATTTCATGATTTTTCCGACGACATTGTTTTGCGGCGAAAAGTTGTAATTTCACCAAAATTATTATAAAATCATTGTAGGATGACATTTTGGCGTAAAACATGTAAAGTGATTTTTGAAGGGTCAAGGCGTCAAAAAGTATTTTTGACGTCGAGTAATATTTTCAAAATTCGTAAATGGTATAAATAACATATCGAGTGCATGCATAACATTACATTGCAACTCATGACATATCATATCATTGATAATAGGTCCCGGTTAGCGCATCACATTAAACCTCGGTGTACTCACTTTTGCCATTATTCGGTTTATCAAGTGAGTTTTCATAGCCCGTTTTACATGCTTTGATTATTTTCAAACCCAGGGGGAGAATACATTGCACTACATGTTTCTTTATGCGATACAAGTATGTTAAATTCATTACATTGCTTAAGTTACCGCATTTGCCAATTTGAAAGTCCCCATTACTTGAACATGAACCGTTAATCTTTGAAGCGAGGATGAGTGGATAGATCTATCGAGGGTGGCGCCTCCATCCGGGTTGGTGAATCCCAACGAGGAAAAGCGGATGCATTTCATTTGATAACATTACAGTTGTCATAAACACTCTGCGGGGCATACATGATTGAGCAGTCTAGTTTGGTCATGGGCTTGAAACAATTGTAACATATTTTTACGTGACTTGATGGTCATGCATGATAGATACTTGTGTAATCGTTATAAAACATTTACATAAACCTATGATTTCTCACCAACATTATTGTTGACCGTTTTTAGCAATGTATTTTCAGGTAGCTGAGGCATTATCATCATGACATGGTTTAGGGACCTACATTTTGAGTCGTGGCGTCGACTTACATTATGTACATTATGGCACTTTATTTCAAAACATCGTTTGGATTTGTATTATATTTGTATTTCCATAAACTTTCTAAACCTTTTGGGACCGATGTTGTACTCGATTGTTTTATTATTATATCCAACGATGTGTTTTAACGACACTTTAGGTCGTTCAATATAAGCTGTGATGTGGTGCTATGACGGTCAATCCCCGAGAATTCCATTT